>HG995326.1:2400000-3600000 GCA_905333045.1 Lysandra bellargus | reverse complement strand
TGACATGGTGATCTATCAACGCACAGCCCAAACCACTGGACGGATCGGGCTGAAATTTGGCATGTTGGTAGATGTTATGACGCAGGGATCCGCAAAGAAAGGATTTTGATCAATTCTACCCCCAAGGGATTAAAATAGGGGACAAAACTTTGTACATAATAATACTTCTTAATGCGAGCGAAGCCGCGGGAAATAGCTCGTAGATTATAGAACTCAAACTGGATCTAAACACCTAAAACACAAGGATAACAATAGTAGTTGGTAAAGTTCAATAATAATTGTATAGGTGACATGAGCTCGTTACGACGTAGATGGCTTCCTCGGCCTTGGGGAATACCGCAGCATTTTATATATTTTTTGTTCATTAATAAATTGTGCACAGCGAATGGCAGAGTTCTTTAAAAAATGTTTTTCGTGTCAATTAATAATAATTATTAAGTTTATCTTTCAATTTCAATACGCTTCATAAATAATATATCCATACTTCCATACTTAATATTATAAATGCGAAAGTGTGTCTGTCTGACTGTTACCTCTTCACGCCCAAACCTCTAAACCGATTTTGCTGAAATTTGGCATGGAGATACTTTGAGTCCCGGGAAAGGACATAGGATACTTTTTGTCCCGAAAAAATGTACGGTTCCCGCGCGATAAACGAGTTTTGGCGCAACGGAATTACGGGCGTCATCTAGTTATTAAGAGGCCGGGCTGCCCTCGAAATTCTCATACATACGTAATACCAAAATCATTTTCTCATACGAAAATATTTAACACTAGCTGTCCCGGCAAACGTTGTTTTGCTATTTAAAATATTTCTACTTCATCAGTTGATACAAATTCTTACCCCCTCTTTTGTCCCCTAAGAGGGGTGGGGCGAAAAATTGCATACACCAGATGTTAAATTGAAAAAGCAGTTAATAATTATATGTCAAAGTAAGTCCATTAAAGAAAAAAGTTTAATACAAAATCTGACCCCCTCTTTGGTTCCCTTAGAGGGGTGGGGTGAGGGGATTTTTAGTCACCAAATGTTGAGTCGGAAGAAGACAAATATATCTGTGAAAACCGTATGCAAATCGGATCAGTAGTTTTCGTGTTAAAGCAGAAGTCTTATACATAATCTGACCCCCTCTTTCGTCCCTTTAGAGTGGGGGTGAGTCCTTTAGTGTGGGGGGAAAAAAATTATACACCAGATGTTAAGTTGGAAGAAGGCAAATATATCTGCGCAAACCGCATTCAAATCGGATCAGTAGTTTTCGTGTGATAGTGGGACAAACATACAGACAGACAGACAGACAGACAGACAGACAAAAAACTAACTACATTTTTGACTTCTATAGCGATGTAGTGACACCCCCCGCTTATTATTTTTTGAATATCTTTAATATACAGAATTTTCATTTCTACAGTTTTATTACAAATTCATAATGTATGTATGACGCAGTCATTTTCCGCATGCTGCATAGATTGTCTTTCTGTGGGTGTTAAAGTTGTTAATGATGAGAATATTTAAATGTAATTTAAATGTAATTAATAATAAGTTTTCACCTCTGACGGTAGTCACGGAGTGCAACCCGTTGTTTTAGGATAAATAACTAAAGCGATTATTGTAAAGCTTTTCTATAAACAACATTAATTGACGTTAAGTTATTTTCAGGTAACAAAATATATTGATGGTCGGGATCCCCGACTGATGATAGAGCAAAATATTCTTTTCATAAATCTATTCCTACTAATTTGAATGTTTGGCCCTGGGATTTACATAATATTTACCGTTAGTGCAAAATATTTTTTTACAGGAAATTGGAGCCTTTTGAAGGGTATAGGCAAATCAGTAGAGATCATTGGTATTCTTGGTATTATGAGCCAATTCACCAGCTGCAGGACCGGTCATAATCTTCGCTACTGTACACCCCCGCCTTGGTAGCGCCCACTTCGAAACGGGCGTAAATCGCAATTTTTAATTTCGCCTTAACTTCTAAACCAAACGTCCAATTTTAATCATTCAAAGGCCAAATATTATCTACATAAACTGTACTTAGTGATGAAATAATTCATTTTGATAAAGATTAATAGCATGAGTAAAATAAATGCGTTTAAATGTAGTCCAAAAAAATCAAGATTTTTAAATAAAATAATGGTGGTTGTACCTCACTCGACATATATAGATAGGTATAGTGGGTCGCGGACTTTTTTGTAGATATTTAAAAGATCTACATTTACTTAGAACATTGTATGGTTCTATCTTTTATAGTTTAGGCAGCGTACGCAAAATAAGTAAATTTTCTGGTTGATTTTTTTCACCTTGTGTCATAAAAATCCAAATATCTTACGGAACCCTACATTTCCCGAAATAAAATGTAGCCTATGTTACTCGTAAATAATGTAGCTTTCGAATGGTGAAAGAATTTTTTAAATCGGTCCAGTAGTTTTTGAGCCTATTCATTACAATTAAACAAACAAACAAACAAACAAAGTTTACCTCTTTATAATATTAGTATAGATGTTTGAGTTATTTTTCAGCTTAAAATAGTAATTAAGTACCTAGATTCCTGTACAAAAATTAACTTCAAAATATTTCAACACAAAAAAATATTGTGTATAAATTTTTTAATTTTTGTGCAGGAACCTAGGTAATTACTATTTTAAGCTGAAAAATAACTCAAACATGTTAAATATTTTCGTATGAGAAAGTGATTTTGGTATTACGTATGTATGAGAATTTCGAGGGTAGCCCGGACCCTTAATAATGGACGCTTCACACTACGTCAGTCTGGCCCCGTGCTAGGTATCTGACGGACTTGTGTTACCGGTACCTTAATAAACATCCAGACCCGGAACATTGAAAACTTTTTGTTCCGTCGGCGGGATTAGAATCCGCTCCCCCGGCTTGAGCTGCCACACACTCAACCAATTGAACCACAGAGGTCGTCATAACGATAACTTGTTTGTATATTTTTAATTACGTAACACATTTGAATGCAATTTAAATTTATTAGGTATTGAAGAAAAAGATTCATATAATACTAGCGATCCACGGGTTTAAAATATATAGCCACTGAAAAAATGATTAAAATCGATAGCCTATGATCCTTCACGTGGTCTACTTATTATCTGTGACAAACACAATAAGGTGCCAAATAACATAAAAATTGCTCCAGTAGTTCCCTTTCAAATAATTTCCCCCGTTTTTTCCATATTCTCCTATTAGTCTTAGCGTGATAAAATATAGCCTATAGCCTTCCTCAATAAATGGGCTATCTAACACTGAAAGAATTTTTCAAATCAGACCAGTAGTTCCTGAGATTAGCGCGTTCAAGTTAGCCCTTTCAAATAATTTTCCCGGTTTTTTCCACATTTTCCTCTATTTCTTCGCTCCTGTTAGTCTTAGCGTGATAAAATATAGCCTATAGCCTTCCTCGATAAATAGGCTATCTAACACTGAAATAATTATCAAAATCCGTTGCGTAGTTTTAAAGATTAAAGGGAACAAAGGGACATGAGGGAAAAAAGCGACTTTGTTTTATAATATGTATAGATATAGAAGTAACAATTATACAGGATGTAACAAAACAAAGTGATAATACTTTAAGGTATGTATTGCTATGTACTGCAGCGCTGAAAGAGATTTTTTTGTGATTAGTATGGGAGAGCGCCCCAGCGTCATGAATTTACCCATACAAATCGTAAAAATGTTGTTCTTTCAGCGCTGCTATTTACAGTTTTACAGTATTACGGTTACTATATAAGGGGGCCATACACACCCTAAAGTATATTATTACTTAGTTTTGTTACTAGTTTTGTTACTACTTATGTATTATGTAACGTAGGTAACCCATTGCATCCATTCAGAGTCGGGGTGGGTAGTACCTAGGTTAAAAATACTGATCTATTTCAATGTTACAATGAAAATACTTTATATAGGTCACGACTATTTTATACGTGCTGTACCAAAGTAAAAGGTATTTGCTTGATAACACTATTTTCACTAATTGCTACATATACAAATAAAACCAACATGATAAATGTTTTTATGACTATCAGAGAAGATGATTTATAGGCAGAGAGTGGACCTTCGTATTTTGGTCGCGTTTTGTCAAATGCAGCCGAAAAATCACTTTACTACATTTATTTTTTTATGAAATAAGGGGGCAAACGAGCAAACGGGTCACCTGATGGAAAGCAACTTCCGTCGCCCATGGACACTCACAGCATCAGAAGAGCTGCAGGTGCGTTGCCGGCCTTTTAAGAGGGAATAGGGTAATAGGGGAGGGTAGGGATGGAAAGGGAAGAGAATAGGGGAGGGAAGGGAAGGGAATTAGGTAGGGGATTGGGCCTCCGATAAACTCACTCACTCGGCGAAACACAGCGCAAGCGCTGTTTTCTGTGAGAACGTGGTATTTCTCCGGTCGAGCCGGCCCATTCGTGCCGAAGCATGGCTCTCCCACGTATGAAACATTAAGGATGGGTTGCATCAACTTACTTTAACTATGACTATAACCTTGACTTTAAATAACTACAGTGCAAAATGTCAAATCTTTGGTAAAGGACGCCATAATTAACGATAACTATAGCCGCTCATATTTATATAGAAATTTTTTCGTGAAAATTTACAATGGATCAGAGTGTTGTTATAACAAATATTTTTCCTGTCGGTTTTTACGGATAATTCATATTTTATACTGACTGTAGCTTTAGACAAAAAATAAACGCAACAGACATCTGTCAAATTCCGTGGTCAAAGTTAAGGTACTTAACCATAACTTTGACCATAACTTTAACTTTAACCACGCCTCTGGTGCAACCCACCCTTAATTGACATAATTCGACCAAATGACGTAAGTCTTTCAACTGCTTATGAATCAATTTCTTCAATGGTACTGTACACCTAAAATACAATTAAATTAAGCAAGTTTTTGTTACACAAAGCATAGAGCAAAATGAAGCAGCTCAAAACTTTGCCTAAGTAACAGATTGCATGCTCTTGGGAGTGCTCTATATGCATACACGGCGGCAAAATGTCGGTCATATGGTAATCACTTGTAATAATGAGTGCGAAATGTGTTGGAACTCTGAACTATAATGCACCTTACCATAAAATACTCTGCCGGTAGATGTCGCATTTCGGTATGTAAGTTTTTTTTTAAATAAATAACATAATATTTTTGTGACCAGTAAAAAAACTTTTTCTATACGATCACAATATTATTGTGGTCAGCGGTTATATAATATTTTAGTATTTGTTATCAAAATTGTGTTTTTAATTTTTGGAGTTAAGAAAATATTAGGTATCTAGGCAGTTAGCAGATTACTTATTTTGGTCGGACTATAAAAGCCCAGACGACAGATCAGCCTGTATTAACCATTGACTCGACATATCCCGACTAAATAAAAACTAAATAAAAAAAAAACATATCAATTTCACGGTATAAACCTATATTTAAAAAACGTGAGAATAGTCAAATATTCGTAAATAAACAAACCAAAGAATATTTCAAAAAATAGGAGTAGACATGGAGTAGACCAATCTAAATGAAAACGTACCAATAACAACAGAAATACGAGAACAATAAGGCAATGACCGCGTCGGACCAAAGTGAAATGCCATCTATTACCGGATAGCGGTACTAAATCGCGAATATAAAAGTAAAACCGCCTCGAATCACGTGCGCTAACGGGAGATGAGTTCGTCGACCCCCGAATTGCGCAACCTTACGGTGCTTCTGGCAGTATGGGGGTATGCAGGTTGGCATTAGCATGCATATGCGCGCGGGCCGACGCGCGCGGGGTGTCAATGCAAGGTCGTGCTCCACTTTGGCGTTTATGATCCTGGTGAGGGTGTAGCGGTAGTGGTACATGATGTGGATGTAGCCTTAGAGTAGCACTAGACCCCATACGATTATGGTGAATTTATTTTTCCTATGCATAGAGAATTCGGTAAAAATATATTTTAATTCATTTTTCGTCCTTGTTTGTAATGGTAATATTTATTGTTTAATCTTTATAATTTGGGGAAGGAAAAGTGTAAAAATGTTAATAAATAACTTTAGTTGAAAACTTTGGGCAAAGAACTTGTTAAACTGTATAAGTTTTAAAAAGCAAATACAAAGAGTCTCTCAGTCTCAGAAATCTTTAAATTTAGGCAGTAATAAAATTAACTGTAGTTATAAACATTAGGTACGAAATTTGTGCATAGAATACTTAATTATTACGTTTTATCACCCTTTTATGTAACTGTCACCAAAATCTATCGCCAGTCAAAAATCGATTTATGTCCGGAAGTCGGAAATGGCTTGGAGCAGGTAATCAAAATGCGAATGGCCGGTTATTGGGGCACTCAATGTGCTTACTGCTTAGGCAGCTGATATCGAGTGATTGTACCTGCTACTTCATATAATAGTGCCTTTTGCCCGTGGCTTCGCTCTCATATACAATATTTTTATATACAATCTACCTGCATGCCAAATTTCAGCCCGATCCGTCCAGTGGTTTGGGCTGTGCGTTGATAGATCACTATATCAGTCAGTCAGTCAGTCAAAGGTTACCTTTGAGTTACATATCCATATTACCAATATTATAAATGCGAAAGTCTGTCTGTCTGTCTGTATGTTACCTCTTCACTCTCAAACCGCTGAACCGATCTTGCTGACAATTGGCATGGAGATACTTTGAGTCTCGAGAAAGGACATCTAAGGATGATTTTTTATTGAATATATGTTACGCTCAAAGACCAAAATCGCTCAATGAGCGAAAAAAAAGCTCACAACGCGTTGTGGTCACGGTGAAACAGCCACGACGCGTTCTGGCAATCGCAAAAAGTTCATAACGCGAAATTCGTGTCGTGGCTGATATGCTATTCGTTTTTCTTGATCTGTTCTTGATTGATTAATTGTCCATAGATATGGAAGATTATATTTGAATTACCACGTGTACTAGGTACAAAATATTTTGTAGTACGCGTGGTACTTAATTCAAATATAATCTTCCATACCTATCATGGATGATTAATTCAATCAAGAAAAACGAATAGTATATCAGCCACGAGTCACGACACGAATTTCGCGTTATGGACTTTTTGTGATTGCCAGAACGCGTCGTGGCTGTTTCACTGTGACCACAACGCGCTGTGAGCCATTTTTTCGCTCATTGAGCGATTTCGGTCTTTGAGCGTAACATATATAATAATCGGCCAAGTGCGAGTCGGACTCGCGCACGAATACGTTTTTTGTATGGGATTAAATTATTATTTTATTTAAATATTATTTTTAATTATTAAAGTACACATATAATTAAGGCATTTGTGAAAATTTCAAGTGCCTACTTGTTGTCATCGTTGATACCGAGCAAAAAATGTTTGAAAAATTACGTTTGTTGTATGGGAGCCCCCCTTAAATATTTAATTTATTTTGTTTTTAGTATTTGTTGATATAGCGACAACAGAAATACATAATCTGAGAAAATTTCATATCTCTAGCTATTACCGTCCTTGAGTTACAGCCTGGAGACAGACGGACAGACATCGAAGTTTCAGTAATAGGGTCCCGTTTTTGCCCTTTGGGTACGGAACCCTAAGAATGTGCGGTTCCCGCGCGATAAACGAATTTTGGCGAAACGGAATTGCGGGCGTCTTTTAGTAATATATATTTAGATTTGGTACTGGTTAATATTTGGGGATAATAAATATAGTCAGTCTTTTAAAAGTGACTTTTGACTAGACGTGGTTCACATTTGCAGGAGGTTGTTTCCATGTTTGATTAGGACAATACTGGCTGATCACCTGATTGTCTGACAAGCAAAGATCCATGCATCGGAGGGCATGCAAAAAGCCAATCCTGCGTCTGATCTCTCGCCCGTCCAACTGGGTTACGAGAGTGCCTAAAGGAAGTTACTTTATAATGTCTTTTTGTCCAAAAATCGATAGCATCAGAGAATAACCATAAATACATATTTTCTTCGAGTACAAATTTTTATAAAATTGTTTTAGAACTGAAAAATGTCGGCTTTAAACAATTACCAATAACTAAACTTTAAAATCATGTTAAACGTCAAAACTTTTCCCTCCTTTTAAAATCTAGTTGTTGTAGCAGGCGATGGTTCAACTGTTGTTATAAGACAGTCATTATTACAAAATCTACTTGTAATACAATTAAATTTAAATACTTTGTGTCACAGAATATAAAACATAAAGATGCGGCATTATGTTCTGGAAGTGTACGTAGACTGCTGTATGCAAGTTGCGACAGTCTAGTTGTGGTTGTAACTTGTGAGTTTGTGAGCAATTAATTTTTGACTTTTTAGGGTTCCGTGGCCAAAATGGCAAAAAATGGAACCCTTATAGATTTGTCATGTCTGTCTGTTTGTCTTTCTGTCTGTCTGTCTGTCTGTCTGTCCGTCCGTATATCACAGCCACTTTTCTCCGAAACTATAAGAGCTATACTATTGAAACTTGATAAGTAGATGTAGTCTGTGAACCGCATTAAGATTTTGATACAAAAATCAAAAAATTATTAAAAATTTTAGGGGTCCCCATAGGTACAAATGAAACAAAAATTTTTTTTTTTCATCTGGCGTATGCGTGTGGAGTATCTATGGATAGGTCTTCAAAAATCATATTGAGGTTTCTAATATCATTTTTTTCTAACCTGAATAGTTTGCGAGAGAGACTCTTCCAAAATGGCAAAATTTGTGTCCCCCCCCCTCTAACTTCTAAAGTAGGGGCATGATAATTCTAAAAAAAATATATATGTACATTACTATAAAAACTACCAACGAAAATTAGTTTGAACGAGATCTAGCCAGTAGTTTTTTTATACGTCATAAATGATAAACCTTAATTAAACTTTCATTATATCAAAAATGAAATATTAAAATAAATCAAAAACCTTATAATTTCATAGAAATAATTCTTATTGCTGCTGCGGAACCCGTCATAGGCGAGTCCAACTCGCACTTGGCCGGTTTTTTTTTATAAAATTATAGAGCAAACGAGCTCGCTCGCTGGTCGCTGGTGGAAAACAACTTCGTCGCCCATGAACACTCGCAACATCAGAAGAGTTGCAGGTGCGTTGCTGGACTTAAAAATTGACGGACTCTCTTCTCTCTCTTTTAGGTATATCAGATCTAATACAGGAGATTAGGTATTTGAACAGGAGATTGAATAAGATAATTTGGCCTCTGAATTGATAATTTTTGTTGCTTTATTAAGAATTATAGTGTCAATAATAATGTTAAACTCTATGTCCACTCTGTCAATCACTTAATCTATGTCTATAACAGAATTGCTCTGAAGTATTTACTTTTAACTGCATCTGTAACTGTTTTCCACAGCGCAGAATAATATTTACCCGTTTTATTTTTGATAAAATAGACTTCTATGATAAATAAACAATTGTTTAGTCTTTGATACAGTCTACAATTGATATATGAAACAAATAGACGTACATCATTTTCTTGGAGTCATACATTATTTCAAGGAAATAGAAGACTACCTTTGAAGAGGTACGAGATATTTTGACCAATTTCTGGCAACTTCTGGCTATGTTTTTCGAGACAATTTGAAATTTGTGGAGGTCTGAAAAAGTATATGCTAGGAGAAACTACCCCATTGCCATCGCTGACAGTCAACCATATTTTTTAATAATAATAATTATAATAATAATAATAATAATAGACATTTATTCAATAAGCACATACTCATTACACCACATTACATCAGATGACAGCGAAAACAAAAGAGACAAAAAACAAAAAAAACATTAGTTTTTTTTTTGGCCCTTAGTTTTTTATTTTTACTATGTACCTATGCCAATAATATGACTTTCTATTAGTACTCCTAAAGTGGCAATAATTGTGTGTTTACGTCACATCTCGTACTTCGAGATATCGAGTTCTTATCGAGATGAATAAACATTTTAACTGTAAATTTGTAAATATGAATTCCGACATAACGGCGTCGGCAGCCGGACCGGTCGGGGTCAATGACCGTTTTCGGCTTCATAGACATGAATGGCAAATACAACCTGTAGTAAACCAATGACCTTACCGTACTCGGTCATCTTACTCTTACGATTGTCCAATCATCGAATGGGTGGATTTTGAACAGGGAAAATTTTGTAATGAACTCCTTAGGGCTTAGTGCAATAGGTTAATTTATACAAAATTACCCAAATTTATCTATATCCATACTAATATTAGAAATGTGAATTTGTGTCGGTCTGTTTTGCAAATTTTTTTCGTGATTTGAATTTGAAAAACAATAAAGGCGATAAATAAGACATCTGATTTAAATATCAACGGTATTTGTATGTTCAGAAACCGTACATAGGCATTAAAACTAAAGCACGTGCCCAGTTTACCAAAAACCACGAGCTTGCCAAGTGGGCCAAGTAGAAAACTGACTCCTACGAGTATGTACTCGTAACGTTCTCGGAAGAAAATTGTAAGAAAATTATTACACCACAATTCGTTTATCGCTCGAGAATCATACATTTTTCATACATATAGATAAAAATTATCCTATGTCCTTTGACCTTTCCCGGGACTCAAATTATCTCTGTGCCAAGTTTCAATAAAATCGGTTCCAACAAATTCGGCAGTTTAAGTGTGAAAAGGTAACAAACAGACGGACACACTTTCGCATTTTTAACCGACTTCAAAAAAGGAGGTTATCAATTCGACGCGTATGTATGTAATATTTTTAGAACTGCCCAGTTTTTGTATATGTTAATCTATGACAGCTTCTGAACAAATGTGCCAAATTTCAAAAGTGTATGTATGTATGTTTTTATGTTCGTGCACGTATATCTCCGGAATTACAAGTCCGATTTTAGTGATTCTTTTTTTATTGTACTAGGTATTGTTCAACTTAGGGAATACTGCAAGTTTCATCAAAATCGGTTCAGTAGTTTTTGAGATAGGGAATTTTAATTCTTAATTAAGTACAAAAATTTGAAGTCGGTTTTATCTTTTTAAAATATTAATATGACGAGTAGTATGAATAAAGCTTAGAAGCCTTTCTAACGCTTGCTGTAACTTGCTGGCTGTACTATCCAGTACTGGACACTGCCTACCGGCAATAAGTATAAAAGTTGGTAAGGCCTTATAGTCCAGATAAGTTCTAGACCCGGGAGTACTGCCATAAGCAATAGACGGGTCAAGCGCTGAGCCTTCGGATGAAGTCATTATCACGATAGTTATATCAAGATCATGGGGTTTGCCGCTGTAACTCACTATCTCTTGGATATTGTCCACCTCATGAGACGAGTCAAAAAATATTAAATGCAGAAATTGTAATGTTTCTAAGATTAATCAAAAGCCATGACCTACTTAAATACAAAGTAATTTTTGTGTTTTACGCGTACAATTAAAATGATTCATACTCTTCGTACTAAGTCATTAGTGTCTAACCTAAGATCGATATTGGCTGAACCTAAAGCCGATTAATCGGTTATCACTTATCACCTTCGGCCGAAGCTTCAGCCGAAACATTAGGTTGCACCCCAAGTACTTTTCCACTACCAGTTTCTCATCTATTTGATCAATCTTCCTCTAACCCACTGTGGGATACCGTTCCACTTAACCCCGGGGTTTGCCGGGAAATAGGTCAAAGGTCACACGCTGACCTGCAACTTCAAAGTCAGTGTCACGAGTTCTGTCGCAACAATAATATAATATTATGATGAATGATAGTTAATAATATGTATTATAATTTATAACTTTTAACCGAGACTATATTTAAATTGCAACTGTGCATTCTTCCCCGATTAAAAGCAGCATCCTTACCGCCAAATTTTAACAAAAAATGGACTGTTAAAATTAATCTATACAATGCGTTACTAAATATCCGTAGACGGCAGAGTTAATTAATTCGTTTGTTAAAAAAATATTCGACATGTGATTATTTAAAAAATTGCCAAACAAATTCAATATTTTCAGTTTTGGAGCCTAATATTATAGTACTCTTACTAATTTAATTCGTGCTCAATACGAGACAAGACATGTCTGGCTCATATTTATATAAATTAAAACGACAATTAAAAACTAAGTCACGCAAGACCTAGGTAGCCTAGGTACTAAAACAGCGAACCTAATGTGTCTAGACACCATATCAAGATAGCATTTTTGGAACTGAAAGTAAAAAACTGAACTGTGTCAACTGTCAACAAACTTTCATAGTGTGTTGATTCGTATAATTTTGTGATTTAAATATCAAATCATTTAGAGCTTTTGCACGCGGGGTTTCCTTTTTTGCCTTGTTTTGTAGTTGATTTATGTATTATTAATAATAATAATATCTATGGACGCTTCACACCACGTCAGTCTGGCTCCGTGGTAAGTACCTGAAGGACTTGTGTTACAGGTACCAGACAACGGAAATATATTTAATTATTTTATACTACACATATATTTAAGATTTTTATTATATGATACACATATTTAGTACACATTCTTGACCCAGAAACTTTCATAAACTTTTTGTTCCGTCGGCGGGACTCGAACCCGCGACCTCCGGCTTGAGCTACTAACGCGCTCACCACTGCGCCACGGAAGTCGTCCTGTGTATTGTTTGAGTACTATGTATGTGAGTATGTTTGTTGCATTGTAGCACTTCATCTCTTAATCCGATCAACAAAATAGGTGTCATTAGATTCTTAATGATGTCTGATGTAACATAGGCTATACAATTTACGTAGACACGCTGGTTCAATCAACCAAACATCAACTAAGCTAATGGGCATGGCTTTAACTTACTTAATACCTGCCAGTCTCACTATCTGAAATCAGCAGCCAAATATTATCCATTCATCTTGTACCTAGTTCTACGGTTGGCAGTCAAATATTATCCATCCATTTCGTAGCTTCAGCCCAGCATTTTAAATACTGTTAATCACTTTACAGTACAACAGATCTGCTGAGGTCCATACGGTATACACGTACCTCCAAGTAACCAAATCATCCATCCACCTCCAAGTACTCGACCCGGGCCCCAGTGTGGGCGACGGTGGGCCTACACCTGTTCAGCTCTCACGGCGCGGGAAGGGGGAGGTGGGAGGAGGTTGCTGCGATCTCGTCCACATAACGGTCGCACAGTTATGTGTATGTGGGTAAGGCGGGACCGTTAGCGACGTCACGTCACTAGCGAGGGATGGGACGAGAAGATGTCGATAGATATCGATAAAAGTCGATAGAACATATCGATACAATGTAAAGGCATGGGAGATAAATTCAGTCAGATCCGTCAAAGCTCAGGCCTGTTACAACCAGACAAACATACGCAGGGGTCTCAATGTAGTGTGAGTGAAGAATTGTTATGCATCATCATTCATCTGATTGTTGGATCTTTTGTAAATGTTGTAAAAACTTAAAAAGTGACAAAAAATTCAAAGTCTTTTAAACGACGAGGTATGAAGAAACTACGCACGGTAAAGATCGCTTGTAAACATTATTTTTTAACATTTAATTTCCTTTTCTTATATCCAAATTATCTTCAAATGATTTTACTTACCAACATAAGCACAACCATCTTTTAGACGAATTAAAAGTCAGCTATGTTTGTTTTTATCGACATTCCATCTGTCGACAGTGGGTACATCACTAGCATAGTACCGTACGCTACGTCACGAAGAAAGGGATCCCGGCAACGGTACAAGGCCTTGTGAACTATCGCTTTTGCCGCCGCGACATCGCCGTGATAAACATACTCACATACCTACTTACACCTACCGATGTATACTTCCTACTCCTCCTATCTAGTTCTGATTAATTTCGTTGCGGGTCCCAAAACAGCTTTAGCATGTCCCTCGGGTGACCTCGACCTCGATGTGACCATATCAAAGGGTGTTCGTGGTTGGATACCGCTGTCGCCTGTCGACACAGGACTCAGGAGATACAGCGGTGGGAATGTGTGGTGGGCAACGATATTATATGAAAAACTCAAAGCATATATGTTACTACCGCCACCTATCGCGCGCGTTGTGAAGATTCAAAAACGGCCCAATTGGGTCGTCTTTTACTTAGTCTTATGCTCTTAAGAAACTTTGCAGTTCGACGGAAATGGAACTGTCTCTTTTATGTAAATGGCATTTCGTGTCTTTTGTTTCACTTATCTGTCAAATTTGTCAATGTGTCCAATTTTTGAATTTGAAAATTGTTCGGAAGAGATTTAAGCCGGAAAATAGTATGAACGTAACAGATCTGTTTAAGTAGAATATCATCGGTGGTGGGCCAAATTCTGTTTACACATACCGAGTATAGTAGCAAGACAGTGCTTCCGGCTATTTATTTGGCCACGAGCACTCTTTCGCAACTCTACTCGGTAAGTAATCAGGCCCATAACAGAATATACTGCAGTATAGCTAAGTTTGTAAGGCACTTTCATGTATAGAAACTTTCAGGAAAAAGAAATCGTGTGTTCTTGGTATTAGTGTTATCAAAATCAAAAGAGTCTTTTTAACATTATTGTAAATATACAATTTAGTATTTTTACCAAAGACTGAGTTTGATGAATACTATAATTTTCATAATTTATGAACTTTGATGTACTTAAACCAAAGAATACCCTAATTTGGCAATAAGCATTTTGGTGCTAAGCTTACAATCAACAATGAAAGACTTTATGCCAAGAAAAGCACCATATGGCACATATACATTTACTTATTATATAATAATCAAAAACCAAGTGCTTGAGCTGTAATATTGAGTAATAAAGTTCAAAATTCCATATTTTTGACGACTGTAAATACTGTTTGCATGTGTGCGTCTACCGTAGCGCGTTACAAGTGTACAAGTAAGCTAACGTAACTTTTGTTACACAGTTAACTGGTGTCAATGACCTAATTACAATAAAACTAATTAAAGCCTGAAACTACATTAAAAGGGGTTGCTAGTGCTAAATACCTTACACTGTAAACGTATATTATGACAGAAATATTATGATAACTAAAATTATTTTTTATATTAAGAAGTATTTTTGTTCAGAATTTATTTTCAAGTATAATATTCTGTTACCTCTTCACGCTTAAACCACTGAGCCGATTTTGATAAAATTTGGTAAGGAGTCCCGAGAAAGAACATAATATTATTAGGATACTTTTTATCCCGATAAAATGTACGGTCCTCCTGCGATAATTATGTAATAACGTAATATAATTATAATATTAGGGCTAAACCTCGAGAACAGGCCAAAGTTCACATCAATTTGAAGTACTAAATAGTAAAACACATAGATATAGTTTAGATACTCAGAAAATCTCATAAGCTTTGTAATCTATTGAAAGCCTTCTTATCTATGTCTGGACCTAGGAGCTATACTTTTACCTAGAAAAACTCATAAGACATAAGCTCGATAAGCTATGGAAAGCCTTTGTATTTATGTCTTAGATAATATTAATTACACATTACTCGATCTGCATAAGTAGAGGATTATTATTTAACCAGAACATTCTGATTTTTTTTAATTTTCCATCCTTATGAACATAGTTACGATCAAAATTTCAAAAAATATATTAAGTAAATAGTATTAAGCTTGTCCACAGTAGTGTTTACATTTTATTAGCAATTTGGCGCAAATAAATGTTGGCGCTCTCGACAGGTCAATGACTTCTAACATTTTATTTATATTTTACTGTTATATATATATATATATATAGCATATAGGCAGATGATACTTAGTATGTGCAGATATGGTATGAGTATGGCAGCAAAATGGATATGAATCATTATATTTTAATTAATTTTCAGTAAAATATGCAGAAAACATTAAAGACATTGATAATATTATGTGTAAGCAAAATAAAAAAATAAAAACCTTTAAACCTAGTTAATTGATTTTCCCCAAACACAAATTTCTAGCATTTTAAATAAAATCAAAATTTGTCCTTCCTTTTATTATGTAACAGAAAGGAGAAATATTAATTAAATCTCAAAATAGTTTGCAAATCATTATGTAAATGTATTATGTAAAAGTGGTTTTATCCCGTAGACGAAATGAAGGGTAATTACGTTTATCCACATAGCAACAGATAGCATACAGGTTTCATTTCTATGCCGATAAATCTTATAAAAAAAAATGAAATTCTATTTATTATAATTTCTAGTAATTTCGTTTTATAAAATCAGAGTGCTCAGAGTGGACTCACAAGGATTGCTATGTATAAAAGGTGTTTAGTTTAATTAAGGTACAATATTTTCTGCAGCAGGCGCCGTTAGTTGTAAGTTTTTATTATAAGTATGGAAATAAATAAAATTTTAAATTGTGTTTTTATGTTACTTTAGTGGCAAGAGGCAAAATATTGTTCGAAGAATGTGATTTGCGATTCTAATGGTTGCGGATCATATTCAAATTTTACTTCAACAGTGTATTTTTGTCAACAGTGCGCTTACCTACACGGGGGTTAATGTATTACTAGCTATTTGACCAAGCTTTGCTCGGTATTCGATAAAACACGAATAAAATGACATTTTCTAAAAATGATTCCTAGTTAGATCGATTTACCGCCCCCGAAACCTCCTATATACTAAATTTCATGAAAATCGTTGGAGCCGATTCCGAGATTCCAGTTATATATTTATATACATATATACAAGAATTGCTCGTTTAAAGATATAAGATAAAATACAGACAAAAATTATAATTTATGTATAAAAGAAAGTAAAGTCCAAACGGTGTATCGAGGCACAAAACTTCATATGAAGTGTCAAAAATTGTACGAAATGCTGTGAAATTTTGATTGTATTATAGGAACATACTCATGGTCCTCCGTTTTGGACATAGGCTGAGACTGCCTACTAGAGTCTGTATCCTTCATCTGTTGCATTTTTGACTTTCAGTCGGTAAAATTACATATAATCTACACTAATGTTTTAATTAGAGACAGAACCGGACAGGGTTACATTATATCACCGTGGTAGCAACAGGTAAACTAAGATTAAATATTAGATAGAGATAGATTAACAAAAAACAGTTCTATTTCTCCAAACATCTCTATTATCACTCACCTCGTATAGTGCTGGGCATTTTGCCAACAAATCCGTGACAGTGTTTAACCAAAAATCCATACGCACAACACTTTTGCAATTACATGTCCGACGAAAAAAAAACAAAATCACACCACTCGCGCGCGAACGTCAACTGTCAAAGGTAAAGGCGCGAGCACACGTCCTAGTGACGGGCGGCGTCGGCTGGTTGTGGTTTTTTCGTTCCGCGGCGCGGGCAGCAGCCAGCTAACTGTATTTTTTTTCGAGCCCGCGCTAACGGTGCGGCTTCTCTGCCGATTGGTGTTCAATCAGTTCTGTGAACGCGTGCCTAATGTTGCGTGCGGATGCTTTTTGCTGAGCTTTAGCGCCGAGCCTCCTGGAGGTCACAATGGGCACGAGACTTAATGGTGAAGTCGAAAATCTTTAACCGATCAATCCTCAAGCCTAACGCATATCAATTGAAAATCTATTGTGTCTGCGATATCCACGATGGAGGTGCTACGAAAACTTCTGTGAGAACCATTTAAATACTCAAAAGCAAAATCTCAGTTACTCGGCACAAATATTATATAGAAGACTACCTTTTCGTGCGAAGTCGGCAGCAGGAGTCGTACATTTTTCTGTAATTAAAACACAGACCGTATATTAAAAGTTAAAACACCGACCGTCTGTAGCTGTGCCAAATTGTATCAATGCAAGCAAAAAAATCCTCCTATATTCTATCCCCTGACTAGGATAGATTGCAGATAAAATATATTATTATCAGGATTATCAGTATAATAATAGGTATAATATGTAAGATTTTGGGAAATAATGTCCTTTCAAAGGTGTTAGACAACAATAACACAGCAAGGATACGGTTTCCAAAATGTTCGTAGAGGAGTTACGAACTCGTAGCGCGCGGCTACGCGATGACATCCTTTTGGGGTGTGTGATTGTGTGTTGTCCCTCCATCCATTTTTTAAATTTCAATTGTCATCAATAATGCGATTGTGCAGAAATGATAGTAATTTTATAGTAAATTATTATTATTATTATTATAAAATAAAAATAAAATAAAATAAAATTAGCCTTTATTGCTGTAAACTTATAAATATAAATTATTTTACAACAACTTAATCTAATATTAACTAAATGTTTATTATACGTATATTATTCTAAATTTGACGGCGTTCGGGTGATTATTTTTTTTGTAACAGCTTGTCTTTCGACATAGGCCTCCTCCAAAGATTTCCATTTTTCTCTGTCCTTTGCAACTCTGATCCATTCTGTACCAGCACCTTTTTCAGATCATCTTCCCATCTTTTCGTTTGCCCACCTTTCCTTCTTTTGCCGTCCCTTGGATACCACTCTGTTATTATACGGGTCCATTTCTCTCGCCTTTCTCTTAACATATATCCTGTCCATCGCCATTTTAGTGTTCTATATTTATTTATTTATTTATTTATTTGAGTCAGGCATCTTGGCCCATATTATAAATACCTTATAGACTAACATACATACAATTATACTAAAACTAACACTAACACTAAACACGTATTGTCTGCGACGTGGGGCGCGATGTGTTCGGAAGTCGTCCTCGGAACCTCCTGTAGACGACTCCAATCGGCCAGAACTCCTCCTTCTCGAAGGTCGGTAGATGGTGCGTCGGGACTCTCACCACAAAGGAGCTAAAATTTACTTTGTGGCGGGACTCCAAGCGCTCGACCCTCAAGACGAAGTGGGTCTTGCTCCTGCTCGACGACCTGCTCGACCGTCGTAGACTAGTGCAGCCTGGACACGTACAGCGGCGTCGCGGGAGTCTCACGCCGCAACAGCTGCTCGGGTCCTTCGGGTGCGGTGCCGCGATGGTTGCGGACGACGGGTTTCTTCTTCTTCCTCTCCACTCTTATAAACCCGTCACCATCGCACTTTCGGTCCTTTTCGGAGGGAGGACACTCCTTTGCAGGGGCAAATACAGAATGTGCCTGTTATTGAATTGTGTTCTGTTTTTTATGTGTGTTAGTTTTACTTTGTCTCTTCTATTGACTCCAATGATACTCCTTTCTATACTATTTTGGCAGACGCTTAGTTTATTTGCTAGATTTTTTGTTAAGTACCATGTATGGCTACCATATGTTAAGCAGGGCACAGGTACAGGTGTTGTAAACTTTTCTTTTAGCTTTCATAGGCATGTCTCTGTCCTTCATAACTTCGCTAAGCGACCAGTATCTCTTCCAAGTGTTGGCAATCCTCCTATCTATTTCTTTATTCATAGTTTTGTTGGGCGATATTAATAATAATAATAAACATTTATTCAGTACAAACACATTACACATTAGTTGTCCTAAGTAGATGTACTCGTTAACATATTCTGTTTTCTGCATATTTACTATGATTTCATGTGTTTTTGGGAAATTAGTCATGGCTTTCGTCTTGCTGATATTCATTGACAGCCCCGCCTTCGCACTCTGATCTGATAATTGTTGTAGCATAAGTTGTAGCTTTTTTGGACACTCAGAGAATAGTATCAGATCGTCTGCAAAGCGCAGATGACTTAATTTTTTCCCATTAATATTGAGACCATTTTCATCCCAATCTAGGTTTTGAAATATCCTTTCCAGAACTGCAGAGATAGTTTGGGTGAAATAGGGTCACCTTGTCGGACGCCTCGCTCTATGGGGGTTTCTTCACCGGTTTTCTCCAATCTGACTTGTGCTTTGCTTCTAGAGTATATATTCCTCAATATTCTTATATATTTGTGCTGTATTCCCTGACTGTTTAAGGCTTCCCAGATGTAATCGTGTTCCAATGAGTCAAAAGCCTTATTAAAATCTACAAACCCTAAGTAGTAGCATTTATTGTATTCGTTGTACTTTTGTAAAATTTGTCTTAGGACATGGATATGGTCAATCGTTGAAAACTTGCTGCGGAACCTAGCTTGTTCTTTAGGTTGGTTTTCATCGAGTGTTGTAGTGATTCGTGATAAAATGACTTTTGAGAAGACCTTATAAATATTGAACATTAAACTGATCGGGCGATAGTTACCGATTTCTTCTTTGCTGCCTTTTTTATGTAGTAATACGATCGTCAATTTTTTCCAGTCCTCTGGTATTGTTTCGGTCTCCAGGATTTCGTTAAATAAGTCTTTTAGTATTGGAGCAATCACTGGTGCTGTGGATTTAAGTAGCTCATTAGTAATTTGATCAGATCCAGGTGTTTTATTTGTTTTTTTGTGTTGTAATAGCTTTAATCGTTTCCTCGTTTATTATTGTTATATTATATTAAATATTATAAAAGGATGAACATATTGTCAATGCCATAACACTTTTGAAACGTTTGTTGTTATTTAGGGGCAATTTTCAATCGTTACATAACTTTTACCTAAGTAATTAATTAGACATCAAAACTTAGGACATGGTACGACCTAGGTACGAAGTATATTTCGCCTAAAAAAGTCATAATATAGGACGACAACGAACTGTGGCACTGGTATGATGTTAGTATGGTATTGTCATGGGAGAGAATCGTAACTTTGTACGCACAGCTGTCTTTCGAGTGACAGTGTACAAGATGGCGGCATTAGGTTCTATTGGCCAAAAGATCTTGAAAAGAGTACGCTATCAGCTGCATCAATATTATCCCAAATAACCCTTCGGGGTTTTTTTTGGTGAGAAAGAGTGAGTCCATTCATTTAAACACGCTAATTGCTAATCCATACTAATATTATAATTGCGAAAGTGTGCCTGTCTGTCTGTTACCTCTTCACGCCCAAACCCCTGAACCGATTGGGCTGAAATTTGGTTCGGAAATGCTTTGAGCCCCGGGAAAGGACATAGGATACTTTTTAACCCGGAAAAATGAACTGTTCCAACCCAACGAACGAATGTTGCCGCAAGGAAATTGCGGGTATCAGCTAGTAGTATAATAATATCTATGAACGCCATACACCACGCCAATCTGTCCCCGTGGTAAGTACCTGAAGTACTTGTGTTACGGGTACCAGACAACTGAAATTATATATTTATTGCTTGTATACTTTGCATAATATTATAATTATTATAGAGGTATAAATTTTAAGATTTTTAACTTACCGATATTTAGTACACATCCACGACCCAGGAACATCGAAAACTTTTTATTCCGTCGGCGGAATTTGATCCCGCGACCACGAGCTCAACCACTGAGTCGCAGAGGTAATATTATGGAAATAAATTATTGAAATTGAAAAAAAAAACAGAGCTCTTTTACCCTGTTCCTTAAAACGTTAACCAATGACCAATGCTATTGAAAGATTTTTAGAGACTTAGCTATTGAGAGACGTTTTCCTATACTTCTTTAAACTTGTAGAGTAATAAGAATAACACCTTATTTAGTGTAGAGTAATTACTATATCACCAGGTACACCAGAGGAGCACCAAGAGCTTTATCTTAAATACCATGATACAGAAATACCATTACCCGTTTGAAAGACGCCCCTTTTGAGGAGGTATTTCTTTCCCGTATCTTATTAGATGGATACTGGATAAGGGCAGGTAGGAATGCGCTCACTCCTAGCTTATTATCCAGTTAGTGGCCTCTGCTATAGTTAGTATAGTATACATGTGCCCTCTTACTAATAAAGATATTAACCTAGCATATAACTATTTAAGGTTCGCTGTCTTTATCTACCATGAGAATCCAACATGCTCTCTCAACTCTTCACTCTGCATACTATCGGTTGTATCACGGGGAGTGCTCTGAGGAATTGTTCGGAATCATACCACCTGCAACTTTTCGCCATCGTCATACGCGAAAAACATACCATCCTCATCACCTTGATGAGTGGCAGTCTTCCACAGTGCGTTTTTCGCGTAACTTTCTGCCGCGCACTGTAAAACTCTGGAATGAACGGTCACCAGCAGTATTTCCGAACCTGTACGACCTGCAAACCTTCACGAAAAGAGCGTATTCCCTCTTAAAAGGCCGGCAACGCACCTGCAGCTCTTCTGATGTTGCGAGTGTCCATGGGCGACGGTAGTTGCTTACCATCAGGTGACCCGTTTGCTTGTTTCCCCCCTTATTTAATAAATAAATAAAAATAAAAAACAGACAAAGACAGCTGACCCTGTGTTATAATGGTTATTCACTGCCTAATTATTTTTAATTATTATGGCGGATATTGGCGTTAAGTCAGTAGAGCCATCGGTATGAATGACACAATGGATCACTTACAGGCTGCAATATAAGTTAACCAAAGATTTGACATGTTGCACTGTAGTTATAGTTAAAGTTATAGTTAAAGTTACAGTTATAGCTAAAGTAAGTTGGTGCAACCCACCCTAATAGTATTTAACCCATAGACTTATAATATAAATATTCGTTTATGATTTAACCATAATCGCTCATACTTTATGTCTAAATTTTTTCGTGAAAATTTACTATGTTTCACAGTGTTATATTCTGTCGATTTTTACGGATAATTCAATTTTTTTTATACTTTCAATCCCATTACCTGTAGCTTTAATAAAAAAATAAACGCAACAGACATATTGTGTCAATTTCTGTGGTCAAAGTTAAGGTTAAAGCTAAGTTAGCCTTAACTTTAACCATAACTTGAACCATAACTTTAACTTTAACCACGCCTCTGGTGCAACCCACCCTTAATTGTAGATTGTCAATGCATTGATAAAAAAATACTTTTTTCTTATTTCGCGGCTATTTGGATTTTTACCATAGCTTAGCAATAACCGCGTGTGAAAAAAAATCCGCGTCGAGTTTACGGAAGTTCGCGCGCTCGCGGTCGTCGACCCCAACGGTACCGCGCGACCCACTGCGTGACGTCACGCTGTTACACTAACCAGGTCGCTCGCGCTGTCGCGTAACCACTGTAATCGTTACATTACCGTAATCGATGATGTTAATATTATATTATTAGGGTTTTAGATTTTTTAGTTAAAAAAAAAGGATTTTTTGATGATAAATTCAAAATTTTTATCTCCGAGGGACTAAACAGTGGCTCGTATCGAGTTAACGCGCGCCATCTAGTGTGGAGTAGTGTAAACTATTGTTCCATAAAAATTATATTCAAATGTTATAATATTGTATGATATTTAATTTGACGACCTATACTTTTGACGACCTCCGTGGCGCAGTGGTGAGCGCGTTGGTAGCTCAAGCCGGAGGTCGAAGGTTCGAGTCCCGCCGCGCCGACGGAACAAAAAGTTTATGAAGTTCCTGAGTCATGGATGTGTATTAAATATGTGTATCATATAATAAAAATCTTAAATATATGTATAGTATAAAAGTATTAAATATATTTCCGTTGTCTGGTACCTGTAACACAAGTCCTTCAGGTACTTAGCACGGGGCAAGAATGACGTGGTTCGAAGCGTCCATAGATATTATTATTATAATTACATCTTTTAAACGTTTTATTTGTTTTTAAAACATAAAAACATTTATGTTGTAGGCAAAAACCCAAAAGCAATACCTTTCCTGTATAATTATATTACCGTGTACCTAAATGGTGAAAGAATAGCCTCTCCAGCCTAAACCACTTGCAGTAGATTTATCATAAAAAAAAACTACAATAATATAAGAGATTTTAAACTCAGGTAGGCATTTTCAATAAAAGGTAGGTATATCCTCACATTTTTGCTATGTCCCACGACTTTGTGAATTTATTAACCAGGAATTAGCAGCCTTTTGAAAAATAAAATTAATGTAGGCTCCGTACCCCTACATTTCTTGCCACTTGAAGCTGCAAAAATAATTTCAAGACATAATAATATCATAATTCATAACATGTTACATGACTAATCATGACTCTACAGACTACATTGGTGAACATATATTATATAATTTTGCAGACGTATTTTTATGTCTATTATAAGAAATAATAATCGGCCAAGTGCGAGTCAGACTCGCGCACGAAGGGTTCGGTATGGAGCAAAAATAGGCCAAAAATTGCGTTTTGCGTTTGGGAGCCCTCTTAAATTTTAATTAAGTAAGTATAATTATTATTTAAGTACACAATATAATAAATTAATCAGTACATTGTGAAAATTTCAAGTGCCTACCCGTTGTCATTATTGATGGATATCAATAGTGGATAAGGAGGGTGAGCCATGTGAGGCCAATCTAACGGGAAAATGCTTTTTATTCGTTTATTAACCAAATAAATTAAGAAAACAAATTATCAAGTAATGCTCTGTTTCATAAGGTATCATAATATTATAAATCTCTTTTTAACCTAGCTTCAATAGCCATTCAATAAACTTAAGTTTTGCTAAGCTCTTCTAAATGGCCTTGCAAGGAACACAGCTCCAAACAAGGCCAATGTTATACCTATATCAGTCGTTTAACTTTAAAATAGTGTTACAATTATTTATTTATTTGCTTTTACTAAAATGACATTATAATTTCTTTCAATTAAGCAACATATTAAATTCTCAATATATTTATATCATCTTAAAAAAACTATAACGAACATTGCTTGAACATCATCTTATAACTAAGAATATGTAAATGGAAATTCTTTAAAAATAGTAGCAATGAGTATCACATTGACACCTTATAACTAATTGACAATGCGTTTTATAATACAATCAAAAATTTTTTAATCTAAAATGGCCTCCTTGTGGGCCCGTTCTTTATAAGGCCAAAATGTTCAATATGCGTGTATAAGTTTAATAATCCTAATAAGTAAAGATGTTTTAAAAAACAACATTATTTTAATTGTTACGGTGCGCATTTATAACTAAAAATAACTGTTTATATGTTAATGTTGTTTAGATGTTCCTTGTAAAGTTTATGTTCCCTAGCAAGGCCAACTATCAAATCTTTGGTTGGGCCTTACAAGGAACCACCGGCCTTCCTAGGAACATTACCAATATTTTAACGTAAATCGAGGCATAACTAGATTTTCTTTTATTAGTACCATACATATATCCCTATACGATAATTCATAATGCCCTGCAATTAATTGAGATAGATATATAGGTTATGTAACTAAAAACTAAAGTTTTTCAGGGTGCGGAAATTACAATTGTAGCCTCGACAACCAAAGTCTACAAACAGTGAGATCTCACTGCCACAATAGCGGCGCGATCGACTCGCCGCCGCGTTTGTGGCCATATAAGTTTGATGGATCTAAGTGTGTAGTAGAAGGAAAATGTCTTTAAATGACGATAACTGCGACTTTATGATAGTTGACCTTCAAAGGAACATGGCCTTACATGGCTCAGGGTCCTTATTATCCAACAAAAAAGGCCGAAAAATCACGTTTGTTGTATGGGAGTTTAAAATATTAATTTTATTTTGGTTTTTTTATTGTGTTGTTGTAAGGGCAACATCTGTGAAAATTTCAAAAGTCTAGCTATAGCGGTTGCCGGTTCTTGAGATACAGTCAGACAGACAGACATCAAAGTCAGAATACAGGTACTAGGGTCCCGTTTTTACCTCATTAGTCATTATACCCTTTGGGTAAAAATGGAACCAGGATTTTAAAGTTTTAAACGTTGCTGTAATGCTAAAATGCTGATTTTGTTAGAAAAGTTCAAAATTTTTTAGATCAAAAATAATTATATACAAAAGAAAACTTCCTTCCAGAGCAAAAATTATTTGAAAAAGAAAGCAATAAACGCCCTCTAGCGGAATGTTACCGTAGCATAATGTTTGCTGTAACAGTCAAAGTCTACAATAGTAGATAACAGATGACGCTGCATGTTCTTTTTTCACAAGAACTATATTTTTTCTAAACTTTTTTTATATAAATAAAATTATTAGGCTAATACTTAATTCCATACTCAAGCGGGACGTAATTAGTAAACTACTGAACACATCATGATTAGCCCTTAACTATAGTGGTGAAAAATAATCACGTTTCTATAGTTGTGGGGTCCACTGGACCCATGTATTTTTAAAAGGCAATAAAAATGAAAGTATCCCGAATAATTAATAAAATGTTTATTAGATTTATTATACATTATATAACAAACATAGTGTTTTAAAAAATCAACAATAGGAACATACATTTCTAACATTAATTTGTACTTTTTATAATCAGTTCAGGTTTCCTTAATCTAAAAACAAGCTTATGAAAAAAAATTATAAAAAATATAAAACTGGTCGCCAAGTAAAAACAAAAAATATTTTCTATAATAAAAAGATATGTTTTCTAAAAGCATACCAAAAACAAAGAAATAAATTTTAAAACAAAAATTTTGACACCAGTTTCATTTAGCCTACTTACAAACATGTACTGCAAACAACTTTTGCACATGTCATGCAAATAGGCTGCCGGCACTTAGCACATAAGTGAACAGTCTTAGCTCTCTTAGCAGGCTTGCAGAATGAGCACCTCTTCCTTTTGTTCCTGTCCAATTTCTGGCTTTCACCTGATTCAATTGATGGAAGATGAATCTGTAGGGCCGTGGCAATATTCGTTCTAAGCTGTGTAGGCAGTCTTTGATTGTAGCATCGTTCTTTCATATATGGTTCACATAATGATTTGGCCAGCCCCTTCAAAAACGTCATACGTGTCATCTTGGATGCTCTTTCATGGCTCTGCTGAATGATATAGGCATTCAAAGCGCTCATGTCCAGTAATCTGTACAACAACGTCGTGTTCTGCGGCTACTTGAATAAACTGAGCACATTTGATCAACAGCATCGACGCCACCTTTGGTGCTGTTGTACTGAAGAATTATTTCTGGCTTCTTAGTTGATTCGTCCACAGAATTGTCGTGATGCATAGAGGACACAAGTATCACAGATTTGCTCTTTTTAGGAACATAGCTCGCAATAGTGAAGTCTTTTGTGAACCCGAACAGAGAAGAGTGAATTTTGCGATCTTTATGAGGTAAGAATTCCTTAGGAATTTCTCTTTTATTTTTTTTCAGGGTTCCAATTACAGTGAGGCCTTTGGATAGCATGATAGTGAGAAGTTCCATTGATGTGTACCAGTTGTCTGTAGTTATGTTACGGTTAGTATTCAGGATTGGTTGGCATAATCGAAGACAAGCTTGTACTGGAATCGGTTGTTTTTTTTCTTCATCTGTCAGCGTAAGTCCATCAGTATTTTTCCCACAATACAAATAGGTATTGTACACATAGTGTGTCTTGGCATCTGCAAGACATTGCATTTTCAAACCATATTTATTTGGCTTGCTGGGAATATACATCTTGAAGGCACAACGTCCGCGAAAACCTACCAGCATTTCGTCAATCGTTGCATAAGCACCAATGGAATAATTTGCTTGAGCATTCTTATTGAACATATTTATCATCTCAGTAGTTATACAACCAGGGTCAATTTTTTTACGCTCTTCTCTGTCATCCGGATTATCGAAGCGGAGACACACCAAAAGAATATAAAATCGCAAAGAAGACATACATAATCTAAAAATCTCTCGTCCCGTTCCATCAGTTGCAAACAAGGATATCACAGCTTCATGGTTCGACTTGAAAACAGCAGAATAGAGCAATAAACCGATAAAACAGTTTAACTCCTGGTAAGTGCATTCTCTTAGTTCAGTGCGATCTGGAGATTTATATTTCAGTCTAAATACTGCCAGTTTCTTGTTTGTCCAAAATAGTATTTTGTTTTTTATATCCTCGTCGAACAGTATATTGAATGCCTCATTTGGAATAAATGGGTCTGCAGGCCTTGCTCTTGATGTAGTAGATGGCAATCTTAGGATGTTATGGTTTCGAACACGAGAATTTCTCGATGGCGGCGTTTTAGCCCATTTGAACCTATTTTTTCCGTAATAGTAATCAGACGAATTATTTGTTTCATTCTCTTCACTTTCATCCTCACTTTCAGATATTTCAGAGTTCGAGTCATGATCACTTTCCAATACAAAATCTTCGTCATTATCAGAAAACTCATTATCAGAGTGAGTATTTAGAGCATCTCTCACAGAAACCGAATTTTCATCTTCATCACTGCTTAAATCAGCATTCAGCCATTGCTCTATTATGTCTTCGCGATTGGTTGACATATTTTTATTATTTTCCATGATGAAAACTGAAATTTAACATAAAAACAACTACAAAACAAGAATTATAAAAAATACGTATCTATAGTCGTGGGTCCAATGGACCCATGCATAATCATTTACTTACCCTTGGAGTAGCGCGCGAAATACGTCCGTCTCGCTGCGTATGCGCCGGCTTACTGTCGAAAGGTACTGAGGTGCGCGGGGAGCTCCACCACCCACAGCCCTACTAGTGCTTGTTTAAAGAATCACCATGGGTCCAGTGGACCCACGACTACAGTTAAGGGTTAGCACACTTCCATTTCCTAAAATTGGAGGAGCCACAAAGTACGGTAGTACGTTGACGGCAGGTAGGCACGCATTATGTTATGTTACCATTAATTGCCGCATAGTAATTATTTATTTTTATAGAAAGTAAATCCATCATATCATACGCCAGGACTAGGGAGCTCGACGTCGCAGACGACAATGCTAGTTCGTCATCATAATATTATGGTGAATAGGTACAAAAAATACGAAAAACTGCACAATTTTACAATTATTTTACTACAGAATTATTCAGAATTACTTTACTCCAGGGAAACTCCCCATGGGCGTAGCCAGCCTTGGGCTCAGGGTGGGGCAGCAGTCAACCTACCCCCCAGTTATTTTTTTTGTAACTTGAGCCGTTTGACCTAAGAACCGTACATTTTTTCGGGATAAAAAGTATCCTATGTCCTTTCCCGGGACTCAAAGTATCTCCATGCCAAATTTCAACGAAATCAGTTCAGCGGTTTGAGCGTGAAGAAGTAACAGACAGACAGACAGACAGACACACTTTCGCATTTATAATATTAGTAATTAGTATGGAAGTATGGATATGGATATGGAAGTATGGATATGTCGCAGTCATCTGGTTCAATCTGCGATTCGATTGAATGACTAGCGCATTCATTGAATGACACCGTTTATGATTCAATTGAATGACTCGGCCGAACGTTGATTGAACGATCGTCCCTCAATGTTCAACTAGTTAGCGGTTTGTAGCATAGCGTTTTAAGATAGCGGATTTCATATCCGTCAGTCAGGTAATTGAACGTATTTCATTTTTATCTTCCTACTGCGGCGCTCAACGCTACTAGTCACTAAAACAAATATGGCGTCAAACAGCTCGCACAGCTGATAGCACTGTATTGAAATTTTATCGATTACATTTTCACGAAAGTGCTTTATTTGTAATAACTAATAAAATAAATTAATATCAGTAACTAGTAACTACCCCGTCAACGGCTACTTGATAAGAAATATAGTATCCCATTTAACGACTTCGCTATATGACTTTTAGTCAAGACGTTAAACGTTTCAGTCAACGTCTTGACGAGTTGTCCTTTAGTCATTCAATTGAATGGTGTCATTCAATGAATGCGCTAGTCATTCGATCGAATCGCAGATTAAACCAGATGACTGTGACATATATCTAGATTTGAAAAAACTAAGACAAATAACATGAGAATTTGGAATATCGTGGGAAAAAATCTGTTAATTACCGCAATATAAAAGCACGGCATAAATCAATTAATAATACTAAATATTCCGAAATGTAGCCAAGGATAATATTATGTAATAGCCAGTAAGTTCTCCGTCTCGCTCACTCGCAAGGGGTGGGCAGCTGTCTCTGTTGCACATCTCAGTGCTCGAGCGTGCGACATCCCCGTGGACCTAGCTTTTGCTAGGGCTGGCCACTACAAGTTTTATCTTATTAAATATTAATTTAATTATTTAGTAGAAAATATACACTAGTCTGGTCGTCTCTGGTACACTTGAACACATATTAGCAATTGTTTTTTGCTGTAGGGTTAAAATTAGTTATTTAAAAGCAAAAAATGTTATAAATAGACATTTAAAAGAAAATACTAGTTTTACTCAGAACAATGTATTTTACATTAGAAAGGAACAAAGTAAGTAAACAAACAAAAATGGTAAGAGTTAAGTAATAATTTAAAAGATTATATTTGAGGAACCATTTAAAACAATTATTGCAAGCACATTTTACACGTGAAACTAAAAACCAAAAGCTATACAAAATGAAATCTTTGCGACGAAGAGTACGGATTCTGTAATTCGTATTGCTGAAAAAGGAATTCAAAAATACAATAATTACAGTGGTTCCCAACCTTTTTAGAGCTGTTACTCCTATGGCCTGTTAGTGAAACTGATTTTAAACCCCCCCCCCAACATTTTCAGATCTCTGTCTGCAATTATAGGGCTACTGTAGCTGTTTTTGAACAAAATTTACAGAGTTTATAAAAAAATTCTGCCAATTCGTCTATTTTAGTACCACCTCTGTTACCCCTTTAGAATAGCTATTTTACCCCCGGGTTGGGAACCCCTGCATTAATATAATGTTTGTTAAAAACAAAAAAAATCTTGAACATAATTTTAAAACAGATTTACTTTAGATAAAAAACCCAATCCATAAACATCATTATCATTTATAGATTGATATGAACCATCCACGTTTCATCACGGTTTCCCCTTCAGTGTCCGGTCCCGGTGCGAGCCCTGCGGTGCGGGCACATAAAATCAATATTTATAGACGATGTGTTTCACCTCTGCATACTGCCTGCCTCGTCTCCAGTCACACCAGTTATAACTCGACCTATCGATTGTTCCGGGTACCTGACTAGTGACTACACTGCTACACTCTACAGTTGCTTCGCAGCTAATGTGTTTGTTTTGTAACGTTGCAGATAATTAAAATCGGTGGGAAATTATAATCTCAAAATTAAATTAAATCTATACGGAAATGTAGAAGCTCTTATTTCATTTATTTTTTTGCAATTAAAATTGACATATTGGTGTATGATTGTATGCGGTGGTAATTGGCTAATTATGGTGATGTGTAGAGACTAGAGGGCGTTAAAGATGAAACAATAGAGGTGTCTAGTCAGGGAGGCGTTCCACACTCAGTGTTTATGCTGCGTAGTTTAATTAGCTTTTTTCTGGGCAACGTTTTATGTGCAACAGGCCGACAGCCAATTAAATTACTTACATCAATTACAGCAAAATTATGAAAAAAAAAACTTGGAAAATTAACATCTAAACGAGACGGCCAAACGGTTTGATTCAAACCTTACGTATTTGATGCAACCGTTTGATGTCGGTTTGAACGGTTTGTCAAACGAAACTGCGCAGTTTGGTTCAATACTCGCTGTGGAGTACACGTCTTGTGACGAATAAATATTATTTTTTAAAAGATAAAACCAACTTAAAAACTGTACGAAATTGAGAATTAAATTCCCTATCTCAAAAACTACTAAACCTATTTTGATGAAACTTGCAGAAGTCACCCAAGTTAAACAATACCTATTATAGTACAACAAAAAAATGTTTAAATCGGACTTGTAGTTCCGGAGATATGTGAACACAAACATAAAAACATACATACACTTTTGGAATTTTGCACATTTGTTCAGATGCTGATATAGACTAACATTATATACGAAAACTGGGCAGTTCTGGAAATATTACATACATACGCATTGAATTGATAACCTCCTCTTTTTTAGTCTGTTAAAAATAATGTATCTACTCCAAAGAATGGTATAAACTTTGTTCAAACGCATCGGAACACGATCAAACGGCACGTCAAACACAACAAAAATATGAAATTTTATCAAACGAGCTTCAAAGTTCAAACACGTAAATGTTTGACAAACCGCTCAAACTAACTTTGTAAACGATCAAAATGGTTTGAGTCAAACCAAAATTTACGTGTTTGAGTCAAACCGTTTGCTCGTCTCGGGGGCCCTTAACAAGCCTTTTTATCATTGAATAACCGGTCATAAATAACTCCATCAACACCCCACTTGAACGTTTTAAAAAAATATAATGACACAAAAATAAAAATGTACTTAAGGGCGTTCCCTACGGAGAATCATAATTTGAAAGCTACAGAATTATAACAAAAATACAGCAATAATCTTCAGTATCTTAAGATTCCTTTCCACGTTTTAAATTTTCAATTTTCGTTTATTATACTCATGATATCAGCTTCCAAAGTGAAGCCAATTTATTAAAATTCAAGCACACATTCAGCACCTCCTTAGTACATATTTACTTTAATTACTTTTATTTGAAACACACGCCAATAGATCGACAATACCATAAACTACATCTTCCCGTTTTAAATTTTTTTTAGGTCAATTTTGAAGTAAGATAAGTAAAATAAAACCGGCCAAGTGCGAGTTGGACTCGCTCATGAAGGGTTCCGCAGCAGCATGTTAATTTCTATAAAATTAAAAGGTTTTTGATTCATTTTTATATTTTAGTTGATTTAATGAAAGTTAAATGAAGGTTTACTATTTATGACGTATAAAAAAAACTACTTGCTAGATCTCGTTCAAACCAATTTTGGTTCGTAGTTTTTATCGTAATGTACATCATATACTTTTTTTAGAATTATCATGCCCCTACTTAAGAAGTTAGAGGGGGGGGGGGGGGACACATTTAACCACTTTTGAAGAGTCTCTCTCGCAAACTATTCAGATTAGAAAAAAAATTATATTAGAAACCTCAATATGATTTTTGAAGTTAGAAGAAAAAATTTTTTTTTGTTTCAGCTGTACCTATGGGGACCCCTAAAATTTTTAATATTTTTTCCATTTTTGTATCAAAATTTTAATGCGGTTCACAGACTACATCTACTTAGCTAGCTTAGCAAGTTTCAATAGTATAGCTCTTATAGTTTCGGAGAAAAGTGGCTGTGACATACGGACGGACAGACAGACAGACAGACATGACGAATCTATAAGGGTTCCGTTTTTTGCCATTTTGGCTACGGAACCCTAAAAAATAGGGCTCGTTAACGCGGCAAATGTATGGCCAAGGTCATTTGCTCGGGGGACGGCCTTAAGCTACGAATAATAAAAGCCTTTACTGAAAAAACTGTTTTTGGGAGCCGAGAAATTCCGCGTACGGATGATAAACATCATTATTAATATTATTAATATATTAATATTATTTAACTTACAATTACAGATAACAAGGCATAGTTCTAATTTTTTTAAAGTATTTATAGGAACTTTTGTGACAGCCCTGACGAATATTTTTTTAAGAATAAAGCTTAATATAGACCATATATAGACAATGTTTTAATTTCGTTTTAATGTATTGCAAAAACGTATTTGATACATAATTCTTATAAATAATAATGTGTTTGCAGTTTGGGCAAGTGCTTATTGAATTGTTTGCCTTTTTTGCTTCATTATCATTTATCCACATGTAGATAGTAGATACGTATCACCTATTTCAGTAAGCTAGTTAAACTATATTCGCTAGTATACTGTGAAATTCATGCTCTACATTTTACTCTATGTAAAATTTTAAGTGCAATTTTATTAAAATAAATATTAAATTAATTTAGCATTTATACTCAATAGTTTTAGTTTACTATCTTTATTTGAATAAACTCTACAAAAATGATTCGATTGATCGTTAACAATAATTGATCTGTAGTTCATCGACCTTTGAGCTGTGTGCATCCTTCGACAGGTTTGTACCTAGGTATAGTATAGTGAGTCATGTAGACAGTAGACATCCTGTCCTAACAACTGGACGGAGAAAAGAAAAATTAAAAAACGGCCAAGTGCGAGTTGGACTCGCCCATGAAGGGTTCCGCAGCAGCAATAAGGTTTATTTCTATGAAATTAAAAGGCTTTTGATTTAATTTTATTTTTATTTTTTAAAGAAAGTTAAAGTAAGGTTTACTATTTATGACGTATAAAAAAACTACTTGCTAGATCTCGTTCAAACCAATTTTGGTTCGTAGTTTTTATCGTAATGTACATCATATATTTTTTTTAGAATTATCATACCCCTACTTTAGAAGTTAGAGGGGGGGACACACATTTTACCACTTTGGAAGAGTCTCTCTCGCAAACTATTCAGATTAGAAAAAATGATATTAGAAACCTCAATGTAATTTTAAAGACCTATCCATAAACACCCCACACGCATAGATTAGATGAAATTTTTTTTTTGTTTCAGTTCAGTTGTACCTATGGGGACCCCTAAAATTTTTAATATTTTTTCCATAGCTCCAGACAGACAGACAGACAGACAGGCAGGCAGGCACGAATCTATATATCAGACATGACGAATCTATAAGGGTTCCGTTTTTTGCCATTTGGCTACGGAACCCTAAAAACGATTGTCCGGATAGAATAGTGGACAAGACGAAGAAACAATAAATATTTTTTTCGACAGAAGCTTTATATATGTAGTCAGGGATCCCTAGCTAACATTTTTTTTATTACCATCAAGCAAATTTTTTGTGAGTAGCTTCATTTTGATAAGACGAACAACAATTTTAGGTATCTGCGAAAAATCTCGAAAATGGTTGCTAATGGAGATAGAAAGGATTTCATACTTTGATGGTCCTAAAATATGGATTGTTTTTTTTTATTAAATAAGGGGGCAAACGAGCAAACGGGTCACCTGATGGTAAGCAACTACCGTCGCCCATGGACACTCGCAACATCAGAAGAGCTGCAGGTGCGTTGCCGGCCTTTTAAGAGGGAATACGCTCTTATCTTGAAGGTTTGCAGGTCGTATAGGTCCGGAAATACTGCTGGTGATAGTTCGTTCCATAGTTTTACAGTGCGCGGCAGAAAGTTACGCGAAAAACGCACTGTGGAAGACTGGCACTCATCAAGGTGATGAGGATGGTATGTTTTTCGCGTGGGACGATGGCGAAAAGTTGCAGGTGGTATGATTCCGAACGACTCCTCAGAGCACTCTCCGTGATACAACCGATAGAGGATGCAGAGTGAAGCTACATCTCGGCGTAATTCCAAGGGGTCCAAGCTGTTTGAAACACCATGGCAGTCAACAATTCGAGCGGCCCTTCGTTGGATACGATCCAGAGGGAGCAGTTGGTATTTTGGCGCCCCTGCCCAGAGATAAGAACAATATTCCATATGAGGCCGAACCTGCGCCTTGTAGAGTTGTAGGCGTTGGTCCGGACTGAAGTACTGTCTCGCTCTGTTAAGAACACCAAGCTTCTTCGAGGCTTACGTCGTCGTCGTCAGTAAACCGACTTTACAGACAACCGAGTTCGACTCGAACTCGACTCGAACTCGGTTGTCTGTAAAGTCGGTTTACTGACGATAGTTGAACGTGACAACGTCATAGCCTTAAGGGCGTTACTTACAGAGATTCCGTAATTTACCGTATTTTAAGCCTTATAAACTCATAATTTGAAAGCTACAAAGTTATAATAAAAATACAGCAATAATCTTCAGTATATATCGACATTCCTTTCCCCGTTTTAAATTTTCTATTTTTGTTTATTATAGTCATGATATCAGCTTTCAAAGTAAAACCAATTTATTAAAATTCAAGCATACTTTCAGCATCTCCTTAGGATTTACAAAATACTTTTATTTGAAACACACACCAATAGATCGACAGTATCATAAACTACATATTCCCCGTTTAATTTTTTTTTAGGTCAATTTTGAACTGAGATAAGTAAAAAAAATATGGTTTTGGTGCGCTCTCGGCAACGCGGCAAATGTATGGCCAAGGTCGTTTGCTCGGGGGACGGCCTTAAATGGAACGCCTCAGAGCGAGGTAACGCCGCATATTGCGTCATGTTTTATCGTGCGCGCTGCCCATATCGAATTATAAGACGTTGTCACGTCAAAAGTTGTGAATTGCCTATTCGGCACATTATCAGGAAGTGGCGAAAGCCGTGAAACAGGCCCTAAAAGTTATTGGACTTGAGTAGTTTGTGTAATTGTCTTTTAAAAGAACAATATTTGCCGGACGATAATAATATTTATTGCCACCTAACATTGAGATTTGAGATACTTACTGTATAGTGAAATTGCATAAATGACAGCACTGTGAACGTGCCAGCTTTAGTTAACTGATCATTATGTGATAAGTGATAACTAATAAGTATTGTTAACATATTTTAAGATAATATTAAACTTATTTCAAGAATTTTTGCATAATACTTTTGAAGTCCAAAGTTTGTTAAAGAACTCGCTTTTTTCACGAATAACGATGTAGGCAAATTATCTCAATTTGTTTTGGAAAATGTAAAAAAAATCATCAAGTCTGACAGAGTTTTACACATTTTACGGTCTTTTAACTAGGTTTACTAAAGTATTGAGGTTTGAGAACAAAATTTTGTAGCTGTTTAAAATATTTATTATAATTATTATCGAAGTGTAGAATTATTTGTAAAATGTCTTGAGTAAGTATAATGTGACCTAGTTGTCTGTTGTATAATTTGTACAATTTACTTACAAAATATTTTATTTACAATTATTATGTAAATCGTACCCAGGTTGTTTTTATTCAAGTCATTGAACTTTAAAGCTGTTGCTTACTACAATATTCGTAGAATTATGTATTGTGGATTAATAGTCATAATCATGATATGATGAGAAGCCCCACCTTTAAGAAAATATTTTTAAATTATTCTTCTTCTCTTTTAGTACATCTACAAGGTTGGTCTTTTGTCTGCGTTGTTTGAACTTTTGTATAATAAGTATTTTAGTTTTGCACTTCCTAATTTTGCTAAATAGTACATTACGCCCCAAGGGAGGAAAGTATGACATTTCAACCCGCGCAATATTAGTGTACCCTAAAAAGTGCGATCAAAACAAAAAGCGCGCACGATTTACGCGCGCATCGCATTCGCACGCGTTTAATAAAAAAAAATGTAATACTTAATATATTATTAAGGAGAGAAGGATTAAATATAATAATTATGTAAGATGTACTTATATTGTATGCCACCTATAATAGTACCAATTGTGCGTTATCGGTTAACATTATGAATCAAACGAATCGATTTCTACTGCGAACTGAGTGATCGTTTAGGCCTCACTTAAGCTTTATCCGCAACGCAAACACCGCGATGCTGATGTAACGAAAGAGACAAAGTAATCGGATAAACCGATACAGTCGCCTAGAAGGCTCAAAATTCGAACTAATATAATCGATAGCAAATCTGGTTTTATCGCTAAACCCGACGACCTAGCGCCTCGGGGGTGTCACCGTTACAAAGAACGGGAAAAATTAGCCTAAAACCATGTGCAATACGTTTATGAAGAGAGCGGTAGCGGCGGACCGCGGCATCGTTTAGGCTTTGAACAATGTAGGACGCGACGAATGTAATCTGCGATCAAAATGGAAGCCGTCGGTGCTGTCGGCCATCTTAGGTTCGCCACGAGCGAGAGAGCGCTCGGTCCGCTCCGGGAATTTGGGAAATTGCTGTTTTTTTGTTGTAAAGAGAGCAGTATATAAGAGGTCGGTCGGCAGGGCGGGGGGCGATCTCCGCACAGCGGTGTGAAGGGAAAGACGCGGTTCACACGTAGCCTGCATCCTGAGATAGATCTCGAGATAAACTTGACGTTACGTCAAAATGTTAAAAGTTTTATTTACCGACTGTTATTTTTGATTAAGACCTGCAGTTTGTTAATCAAGCGTCGTATTTCTATGTAAATTAATAATATAAATAAAAATATTTGAAATGTTTAATATCTATTAAAATATTAAACATTTCAAATATTCTAATTTTTATGAATTTGTAATCAAACAAGTAATAAAAACTAAAAACCTTCATTGAGCTGTTATAGTTACTCACTGCTTTAAGATTTGACCTTGTCAGTTAAGCAAATGTTTATTTTTATATTAAATAAGAGCGTTTGTATAGGTCTACCAGAATCTGATGGCAAAAAGTGAGAAAATAAATTGACTTTAGCAATACAGAGGTAATTGTAATAAAACATTTTGATCCTTTTTTTCCTTATAGCGGCTGATTCTGTATGTGAAACATGCAAATACATAATATACATATAAAATCTAATGATCAAGGATATTTTTTGAAAATCTGCAATCAGATTCTGGTAGACCTATACTTAATACATAAAAATTAAAATATAATAATTATTTAAATTAGACACATTACACAATTAGAATTTAGAACTCATGTCTAAATTATAAATATTATAACTTTTATTTAAATTTTAAAAACAATTTGAAAATTTTAAATAATAATAATTATATTTTGTACAATATGATATTAATATATTTAATTATTAATTATTAACTAATTACAATCTTTAAAAAATCATTACACTGTGTCTGATATTAATTTAATACACTATTTAGCAATTACAAACTACGTTGTCAAAATTTGATGAATTGACTAAAAGTTACTAAAAAATTTAACAATACTGCAACAGCAAGACATCATAATATCTCCGGACAGGTCAGCGTTCTCCCACCACCGTGTGGGCCGACTACCTATCTTTCATTGCACGTACGCGCGACGCGCGGGGGGGCCGGTCGCCGCGCGGCATACGCGGAGCCATCTTGCTAGCGGTCGTCGAATTGTTCGCGTCTCCGCGACATAAATCGCTCATAATTCGCACTAATTAATCATTTATAACAACAATAAACTCTAAATTCAGTGCCAAATCAGTGATAAAAGTGACAACTTACGTGATTTCGAACATTGTTGACATATTTGGTGTGTGTGTTGTTGTTTTAGGTGTGTGCATTCCGTCTGTCTAGGTGAGTAGTCACCAGTCTTTGTGCGCGACAATTATCATTCTGATCGATTCGGTCCGCGCGGGGGTGTGCAGCCGGCCCGTTTTATATCTTTTGTTGTTTTGTAACGTTGCTAAATCAATAATTTTAGTGGCGGCTAGCGGCCATAACGTTCTTAATTCAAATCTTGACGCTACAACGCTAGAAGCCTCGTTTTTGTACAATCTATAAGTTCAATCTGTATATCAAATGACCGTGCGAATTCTTTAACGAGTGTGCTATTCTACTGGTCGTACCGCCTCGAACGCACGGTGAATAATCGTCAGGTAAAGTGAATTAATGTTTCTTTTATGTAGTTTAAAACGATTGCAGTTCGCTTTCGCCGCTGCTATAAATAGAAGGCCAGGTGCTAAACTTATTAACGTGTATTGCAACGTATGAATGTTAAATTTGTACAGAACTGTGTCATGTCCAACAGTTTTTTGTTAATTTTCTACAATTAAAATTAAAAAGTATTAAAATCGGTCACTCGCTCTTATATCTAGTTGTAATCACTAAAACTGTCAAAACAAATTAATAGTGGATTTATTTTTGTTTATATATTACTTTCTCTTTTGTATAGGTACTTACTAACGTGTTTTATTAAGCCTTTGCGATAATAGTTAGTCTTTTATTTGATGGTTAAAATTTTGCTTGGGCTGAAAATATCGTTTCCAACAAGTACAGTCGCCGACTGCCGACAATTCGCTCTACCACCTTACACATCACATAATCCTTATTGCCGAGGAATAAGGTCGAAAACTGGCTCACGGGATTATCTCCCGCTCTTGCAAAATATTATGCCACGTAATGTAGGTTGTTAATTTAACAAGTAACTTCTCAGGTAATCAGTCAAACTTAGGATAATGTAATTGTCATCTTATTACGAAGTAACTTTCACATAAGCAGTACAAAAACACAGTAAAATATTATTTACTTCGTTATCTTTCATTCAAGCAAAATATATCGAGTTCGATAACATGCAGTGATTTATCATTTACATAACAGTAACGTAAGGATCTACAAAGATTATTTCGCCATCGGCGTGTTTTCTATCATGGCGGAGCACACTGCACATCGGAGCATGAAATAATTGCATTCGTATTTCGTTTACGACCGCGCCTCGCGAACGCGACGGCTACACAAGTCGCCTATAGTTATTACCCGGGCACGTGAAATTGGGAGGACGCGCGGTGCGGCCGCCGGTGTCGGCCGATCATCTCAAATTTGTCGCGTAGCTTGTCTACCACTCGGGTTCATCATTTTTTACTTTCCGACGTTTGAGACCATGGAGCTAATGTTTGAGACACAGCGGGCATTACCCGCCCGGTTGGGAATGTCGATCCCTCCCTGGATGTACTCGCGTGTGTGTATGATGGTCGTAAGTTATGCGGGTTACCTTTTGATGCTGAATCATCGTTAACTCGTATATAATTAGTTTAACCGGAGAATACGTTACCATAGTCCATAATATAGTTATTTCACCGACCAAGGTATGGAACAAAGTAGCTTTTGTTATGGTAATTTTTTTGACCAAAAGCATCTTTGTGGATTTGTGGTACTCAAATCTTATGTTGTTTTTAGAATACTTAACTATTGTTCTAAAGACTATCTGAATAGAAGCAGTATGTAGATAGTAATAGATAGGTACATAATCAAGACATTTTACTCTGAAGTAGAGTAGTCTAGCAAAGTTTGGTCTTAAAGGCAGGATAAACGTAATTAGTTCACTGAAATTCCGAAAAGTAACCATTTGTAATTATTTTAGGTAGAGAACGTACATTAAGAGAACAATTTTAATCGTATTTAATTAGCAAACGTTAAGTAAATGGATGTACTATGTTACTACAATATACTTACCAAGTTACCACGAAATAATTTAGTCACTGCGCTCGAGATGATTACAGTTAAGTGGGCTATATTTATTCGTAACTTTCATGTTTGCAACATTGCAAGAAATAGTACTAAAGTTTACTTATTTGTTCATTTGCAGGACGACTATAGTTATTTGTCATATCGATGACCCTCTAAGTGTCCAAAACATGGCCCGTGGACACAGGCCACGTTTTGGACACTTTGGTTTAGGTTTAAAGTTCGTCGTGATGATATTGGACAAACTCCTTGTAAACTCGAGCTATGGACTCTCAAAGTTATCCTAAGGACGTAGTCAATAGTCACGCTCTCTTTTGCCGAGGCCTCTGACGCGGACGTAATATGTGGATCAACCTTCGTTTTGATCTTGCCGATTACTCACTAGAAACCTTTCTAAGCTACCATCTTCCTTTCTCTTCTTTCTTCCCGTCCCTTTCTTTCTTTGAGTGAACTGTCTGTAAACCTTCTCCCTGACTAGCCAGTCAGTACCAGTCTATAAAACCATACTAGCTAGTTCTGTGCTTGTTTTCAACTGCTATACTTTACGAATTACGTAGCGATACGATAGCCAAACTGTTTAGTATATCGCGATCGCGATCGTATCAGATGCAAGTTGCAACGTTTTTACAGTCCACCAATCTGACGGTGCAACGCTGTAGCAAATCACTCGGGCCTTGTCCTAGATACTACAGTTTACACTGAGGAAAGGCCGATTGTATATACGTGATCATTGTTTAATGTTTTGCTAAATCACGTCTTATATTATAATAGTGTGTTAATTTCTTACTTTACGCAAAAATTATTGAACGGATTTTATATAGGTACATACATATAATAATATAATATCTATGGACGCTTCGCACCACGACAGTCTGGCCCCGTGCTAAGTAGTAAGTAGTAGTAAGAACTTGTGTTTCGGGTACCAGACAACGGAAATATATTTAATACTTAAATTATATTATGCTAGCGACCCGCCCCGGCGACGCACGGGTATATAATAAATTATAAAGTCACTGAAAAAATGATTAAAATCGATAGCCTATAATCCTTCACGTGGTCTACTTCTTATCTGTGTCAAATAACATAAAAATTGCACCAGTAGTTCGCGAGATAAGCAATTTCAAGTAATTTCCCCTGATTTTTCCACATTCTCGTATTAGTCTTAGGCCCACTTGCACAGATCTGAGTTAAAGTTAACTCTGAGTTAAACATCATGTCATATCTGTCACTCACCAAGTGAGTAATTAGAGATGACATGATGTTTAACTCAGAGTTAACTTTAACTCAGATCTGTGCAAGTCCGCCTTAGCGTAATAAAATATAGCCTATAGCCTTCCTCGATAAATGGACTATCTAACACTGAAAGAATTTTTCAAATCGGACCAGTAGTTCCTGAAATTAGCGCGTTCAAGTTAACCCTTTCAAATAATTTTCCCCGTTTTTTCCACATTTTCTTCTATTTCTTCGCTCCTATTAGTCTTAGCGTGATAAAATGTAGCCTATAACCTTCCTCGATATACGGGCTATCGAACACTGAAAAGCCTTCCTCGGTAAATGGACTATCTAACACTGAAAGAATTTTTCAAATCGGACCAGTAGTTCCTGATATTAGCGCGTTCAAGTTAACCCTTTCAAATAATTTTCCCCGTTTTTTCCACATTTTCCTCTATTTCTTAGCTCCTATTAGTCTTAGCGTGATAAAATATAGCCTATAACCTTCCTCGATGTATAGGCTATCGAACACTGAAAAGCCTTCCTCGGTAAATGGACTATCTAACACTGAAAGAATTTTTCAAATCGGACCAGTAGTTCCTGATATTAGCGCGTTCAAGTTAACCCTTCCAAATAATTTTCCCCGTTTTTTCCACATTTTCCTCTATTTCTTAGCTCCTATTAGTCTTAGCGTGATAAAATGTAGCCTATAACCTTTCTCGATAAATGGGCTATCGAACACTGAAAGAATCATCAAAATCCGTTGCGTAGTTTTAAAGATTAAAGGGAACAAAGGGACATGAGGGAAAAAAACGACTTTGTTGTTTTATAAGTATAGAAGTACATATCTTTAAGATTTTTTATTGTAATATCATACATATATATTTAATACACATCCAAGACCCAGGAACATTGAAAACTTTTTGTTCTGTCGGCGGAATTCGAACTCGCGATCCCCGTCTTGCGCTACCAACTGAGCCACAGAGGTCATCAAATATTTGATTGGTATATAATAGTTTAGGTTCTAGACTAACATGAGCTTCTTTTATTTATAGAAACTGAGGAAACAAGAACAGAAGAGACTAGAGAAGTTATTATTTTTTAACAAAATATTTAACCCGACTTCTAAGGAAAAAAACAAAATTCTTAAAATGGCCTAAAAAGTATGAAATAATTCTTATTCTTCATTAGTGCCTTTTTTAAAATTCGACTAAATCTCAACGAATTCTGTACTTAATTTTCATTCGTTTGAAGTCGGTACCAGCCCAGAACTGAGATACTTGACATAGAACTTAGCCAGTACCAACTTCAAAAGAATGAAAATTGAGTACAGAATTCGTTGCTATTTAGTCGAATTTTGAAAAAGGCACTAATAAAGAATAAGAATTATTTCATACTTTTTAGGCCATTTTAAAAATTTTGTTTTTTTCCTTGGAAGTCGGGTTCAATTTTTTGTTAAAAAATAATAATTTCACTCTTTTTAGTTATATACAAGACAAGGCTTTATGCGTAGATAACCACTGCGAATACTAAGTATCCTTAATATTATAATACTGTAAGTGAAATTGTGGTAAATGTTTGCAGTTAACTAAGCGATGCTGCAATTTCTAAACTTTTATCTTTAAAGGTTCATGAGTTCTGTTCAGTGTCTTTGGACCAAGAGGCACCTTCGTATGAAATTTCTCTTATTCGTAACTTAAGTGTAAGTTATTACTAGAAAGAACATTTTAACCACCATGAGTGTTTTGATAAATTTCAAGGATTTCCCTCGATTGCTCATAGATCCCATCATCAGTTCACCACTTTCATAATTGTTATACGAAATTAAGATTATATTATCCTATACAAAAACACGAGAATTTTGAAAATCGTTGCACAAACAGCGAAACAATCATCAAAAACATCTGCTTCGATGCAAAATATCATGAAAAGTACCAATAATTGGGTCATAATGTGATGACCCATGGTATAATTATACTTGTGATGATGATGATCAATCAAATTGATGTGTTGGCTTATGCTTTCAGTTGTTTAAACAAAACACAACAAAACACAAAAAAACAGTTGTCCCCGAACCTGTATCTATAAGGATTCAAAATTTCTGTTCGGTACCTTCGGATCCAGGGTATAACCTGGTGCAAAGTTTTACTTTTTGGTAGCATTTACCTCGAACGCATCAGAAAAAATCAAAATCACTATAAGTTTCCATACAAATTTCAAGGAGTCCCCTCGATTCCTCATGGATCCCATCATCAGGTCACCACTTTTGTGAACATGGTACCAAATTCGGATTCAACCCTGTACAACAACAAAAGAATCATGAAAATCGGTCCACAAACGGCGAAGTTATGGTTGAACATACAAAAAATATATATATACAGACGAACATATAACCTCCTCTTTTTTGGAAGTAGGTTAAAAACTTAAAAGTCAGGGGATGTCAGAATACTCTTGAATCTGCCCAATATAAAGGAATGCAAGATTAAAACGTGTATTGTATTGAAAAATGTCTATACATTCCTATTAAAGATGCCTTGCTCTACAAAATAGTTGAACCACAAATAGTTTCTATAATAAGAACTAAGAAGAATTAGAGGTTACCTTGACATTCCTTAACAAATTAACCTAATGTAGCGAAACTATTTATCCAATAACATCCTAAATCGTTATCTAATGTCATTAGTAATTTTAGAAATTCTATTTTCTTATAGCATTTTTAACGGGATTTGGCCTACCACACATTCCCACCACTGCATCTCCTGTGTCGCCGGGATCGACAGCGGTATCCAATCACGAAAACCGTTTGACATGATCTTAGGGAGTCCGTACATAATAATATATAATACAGTTAATACTAGCTGTCCCGGCAAACGTTGCTTTGCCATAATATAATATAAAGTATTTCGCCCCACGGATTTAAAAAAAATACGGATGGAGCATTACACTGTAAAAAGGTGAAGCATGCAAGGTACGACAATTTCGTTACAATTTCGTTTATTGTACACGTGACCGACACTCACACACGCAACTAGGTACTACAACCCGCTGTCACTGTACATAGAGTGACGGCGCCAATGACACGCACACATCCTACACGGGCGGCCATTACTGTGCTTCACTCGGGATTAGACAAGGTTGCATCCGTATTTTTTTTAAATCCGTGTTTCGCCCATTTCATTTTATTGAAGTGACTAAATAAGTATGTCGCCATGGCAACGTCGATCGCTATCCCGTCGCACAAACAATGGTCGCCGTCAGTCTCAGGTTGTAATAATTTACTATTATTTATTCAACAAATGCACTTATCAATATATAAAGTACCCAGTAGCTGATTCTCAGACCTATTGAATATGCAAATTTGGTAAAAATCAGTAAAGCTGTTTCGGAGGAGTTCGCTGACTAACATTGTGACACTAGAATTTTATATATAAGAAAGATTATACTTAGTATTTTTTTTAAAACGGGCTTTGTTTTTTAAACGGGCTTTGGCCCACCACACATTCCCGATTCCACCACTGTATCTCCTGTGTCGCCAGGATCGACAGCGGTATTCAACCACGAAAACCCTTTGATATGATTTCAAAGCCCGGAGCCATGGAGCCCGAGGGACACGCTAAAGCTGTCTTGGGAGTTAACGAATTTTATCAAAGAAGATAGGAGGGAGTAGGAATAAGGAAGTATACAGTTTTCCCTCCCCATAAAAAGCGGGAGACAGCACAAGTTGCAATGACCAAAAGTCAAAGAACTAAAGGGGAAGCATCACGGAAATAAATATTAATTATGACTACTAAGCTATTATTTTTTGTGTTACACTGTTTCCAGTAATAAATATGACAAAACGCTAACATAATATCAGAACATTATAATCTGAAAAATATAATATCTTATAAACTTGTAAGTTGTAGTAGAATTATCGTCTACTGCAATTTTTGACCGACTTCCAAAAAGGGGGAGGTTATATGTTCGGCTATGGATAATTTTTTAGTTAAGACAAATTAACACAACGTCTTCCTAAAAACAGATATTTTAATGTCAAGCCATCATTTGAACTACATAACGACGAAATATATATTTTTCGCTGACTGTACTCTTTAAATACAAGCTAACTTAGCCTTTATTACAAGCACATTTTGATTAAAATGGCCCGAACGTTATTCGTGGAATGTCTCATTTTGTTAGCGGTTCGGAGAAGTTGTAAATTGCTTTTTGTTTAGAATGCCTTCGCCTTTGGTGAAATGGCTTCAAGGTACCATCGGAATCATTAAATATTTTACTCAAAACCTGCTGAGGCTGTCCGGCTACATGGCTATTGATCATATTTTGTAGTCCTATTGCCTTTGGGCTACAGCATTAAATCGTAGTAAATATGAATCAGTAATCTGTGTCTAAATATGTATTAGCCATTATACTGCTGAAAGTGGTATAAGCTTGTCTATTACTGTTCAATGTTCTCGAAAGATAATATGCATTTTGTGAACTCTATCATTTGAAGCTAATAGTTCATGAATTATAACAAAAACACTTGGTTCGAACGAAAAAAACGCATTAGTTGTTACATGGTGCACTTACAGTAATTGTAAGCTAAACATGTTTTTACAACAAAAGAACTCTTGTCCCGAAACTCCAAGCGTCAATCTCCATACCAAATCATCTTAATCCTGCGGTTTAAGCGTGAAGAGATAACCGAATATCTGAGTGTTAAGTCAAAAACCTCCTTTTTGAAAAGCGGTTAAAAAATGAAATAGTTTCGATTATAGACTCTTTAGCACTCACTCAGGCAGGCAGAAAAATGCTCCGAATCCCATGGACTGCATTCAGAACCAACGCATCCATTCTGGCTCAACTTAACAAGGCTCAAACGCATTTTAGAATATTTCGGACACATAGCCGGAAAAAAAAGAGACAATCTTGAAAAACTCATGGTAACTGGCAAGATTGAGGGAAAAAGACCAATAGGTCGCAGTCCCATGCGTTGGTCAGATCAAATCCGCACCACACTTGAGTCCACCGTCTACGACGCTCTTCGAGTGGCCGAGGATAGGAACAGCTGACGTAAGACCATTAGAAGGAAGGTCATGGAAGGGGAAGGTCACGACCCTCAGACATGAGGAACACGACTGGAGGAGGAGAGCACTCAGGCATCTGCAGTTAAATAAATTCATAAAGCTTCTGAAAATTACAAGACTGGTCTTCATTATTCTCAAGAAAATCAAGTTTATTGTCTCGGTTTCTAAGTTTTTTTTTAAATGAACGATTAAAACCACTAATTAACGAATAAAAAATATGTCTATTGATAAATACCTGTAAAAAATCTTAGAAACTAGAGAATGCTTTGCATCAGAACTCTACTAAAGCACAAAAAAGTGGCTGAAATCATCTTATGATAAAACTTAAATTATTTTTGATTTTGACATATTTTGCAATTAACACAATATCATAATATACAATTTAGGGCATAATATGCTATTGTATGTTTGTTTATGGCTTATGCTGATAAAATCGAAGACCGTTTTCAGTGCGATGTCGTCATCTCTATTAAAGTCCAGTTTGACGAAGTGGAACCTAATTGTAATGCTATGCAGATAAGCGTTAGTCGCTATCAGTCATTCGCTTATCTCTTAAACCATGATCCAATCATAAAGGATAAAGCTAAAGTGACAAAAATTATCTTACGACTTGTGAGTCAATACCAAAGTCAATACGTTTTAGGTACTTGTATAGTGTGGACGAGGCATACCATAGTCTGTAAGGCTGTTTAGACATTTAGTTTGTAGGCTTTAGGAAATGTTAAACGATGTTTCATGTAGCTCTAGGTTTTGTTGCGGGAAAACATGAATTTTAGATTTATGTGTTAATTTGAAACTAACGTATTAGGTAAAGCACTGATGAGTGATGACGCCCGCAACTCCGTTGCGCTAAAATTCGTTTGTCGCTAGGGTACCGTACATTTTTGTGGGATAAAAAGTATCGTATGTCCTTTCCGGGGTCTCAAACTAACTCCATACCAAATTTCAGCAAAATCGTTTCAGCGGTTTGGGCGTAGAGAGGTAAGACACACTTTCTCATTTATAATATTAGTGTGGATTAGAAAATAAGGTATAATTAATAGAGCATTATGTAATTTAACACAAGGTAGCACAATATGCGTGTATGTATGAAAGACCGGATAAAGGGAACAGGTACCTGTATGTTGATTTTGTGCTGAATGGCGGGCTTAAAACCACGGGTGCTTTTAATGTCGCTTTTTAAAAGAAATGGGGCAAAAACAACGATTTGACACAAAAACCCTCGTCCGCTGGCCACAGATTAAATATAAAAGTTGCACAGAAATATTAGGTACCTGCTTGACCCGAGTGGACATTTGGACTTGGACTCATATAAGATGATCTCATAAGATATTTGCCCATTCTACATGTAACCTAAACTTGCTCTAGGACAAGAACGTACTATTCCTGTAAAATTTTGGTTACAAGCTAGATTACCTAGCTAGATCGTATTTGCTTTTCCATAACCCTTTCTATTACTCTTTCACGCAAAAAATACTGAATGGATTTTAATAAAACTTTACAATAATATCTGAGCTTAAAATATACAGTAAAATAACACATAGGCTACAATTTTAACCGACTTTCAAAATGGGGGAGCTGGTGTTATGTTCGTTTTTTTATTATTGTTAAATCAATTTTATGTTATTTGGCACAGATATAGAGTAGACCACGTGAAGGGACATATTTTAAGCTATTTTGTTGCGAAAAATGTACGGTTTCCGTAAAATTCCTAATTTACGCGGGCGAAGCCGCGCAGGACATCTAATTATATGTATATAGTATAATTTTAAGAATATTATCTCATTTAAAGTAAAAAATTTAAATAATCATTTAAACATTAATCTAAGAAATTTTAAATTTGAAGGTTAAGCAGCTGCACTTACTCTATCGATATCGTAATAAGTAGGAAGTAAACTGCGTCATCATTTTAATACATACAATTGTCACAGGGCCTGTTTCACCACTTCCTGATAAGTGCTGGATTGGCTATCCACCACTTAACTTGACAGATAGAATATGGATAATCTGTCAAATAAGTTGTGGATAGCCTATCCGACACTTTATCAGGAACTGGTGAAACAGCTGCCCTTAAAAAACTTGAGGACAACAATTATGGTTTAGATATTAATTTCCAAGTAGTTCTAGGCGATACGCTCGCTGAGTCCAACCTCTAAGATGCCCTTGAGTATGATTTGCAGCCGGCTAAATTACCATGTTTTGTTGTTACACCGGTTCATCATTTGTTAATCATTTAATTACCTAACTAAACTACCTTTATGAGACTTGGCACAAGTATTCCTAAACATGGGTTCTGTAGTAATTGATTTTATTCATAAAAACTAAAACTTGAGCAAAACCGAGTTATTTCTCTATCCCATGAGAGTGCTGCTTTTAGGGCCTGTTTCACCGCTTCCTGATAAGGCTATCCACCACTTAACTTGACACATAGAGTATGGAGAATCTGTCAAATAAGCCCATCGGGCACCTTATCAGGAAGCGGTGAAACAGGCCCTTAAGGTTTTAAAAGTAGCCTGTGTTTTATCCAGAGGCTAAAATCCTACAAAGCGATACCCATTCGTATGAGAACAAAGATTAACTTGAATTATACTCAATATGTTTTTGAATTGGTCATCTTTTCACTAATTTCAAAAGTTGATAGACTCTACTTTTTATCTTTTTTGAGTCCTTTTATCTATACTAATATTATAAAGCGGAACAGTTTGTTTGTTTGTTTGAACGCGCTAATCTCAGGAACTACTGGTCCGATTTGAAAAATTCTTTCAGTGTTAGATAGCCAATTTATCAAGGAAGGCTATATGCTATATTTTATCACGCTAAGACTAATAGGAGCGAAGAAATAGAGGAAGATGTGGAAAAAACGGGGGGAAATTATTTAAAAGGGCTTATTTGAACGCGGTAATCTCAGGAAGTACAGCGAGGCTAAAATGGTCGCTTTGTTGAATCATGATATGAATCATTATATGATTCCATTCTTTAAAATCGCAAAATGCAACTCTGCTTGCAATTCATTTCTGTATTTTTGTACTGATTTGACATTTGTCAGTTTGACAGTTTTGACAATTCATTTGCTGAATTGATTGAGAGGAATTGCTAAATGTTACCATTTTAGCCCCGCTGGTCCGATTTGAAGAATTATTTCAGTGTTAGATATAGCCTATGTATCGAGAAAGGCATAGGCTGGCTATATTTTATCACGCTAAGACGAGGAGCGAAGAAATAGAGGAAAATGTGGAAATAACGGGGTAAATTATTTGAAAGGGCTTATCTCACAAACTACTGGAGCATTTTCTCTGTTATTTGGCACAGATAAGTAGACCACGTGAAGGATCATAGGCTATTTTTTGTGGACTAATTTGTCTCTGAAATATCTAAATTACGCGGGCGAAGCCACGCGATACGTCTAGTATTATATAAAACAACGTAGCATTGTCTATTATGTTTTGCATTAAACATAATAGTCAATGCTTAAGATCTTAAAATTAACCAATTTTTTATATCTTTTTTTAATAAAAAGTACCGAAGTCTGCTCTACCTTGAGTGGGATCAAGCGCCACTTAAAAAATAGAAACTGGAAATCAAGTTTTAAGTTAAAACGTATTAGCGACAACTTCGGTCATGTCCGAATCGAGCGAGTTCATTGACCCTCGAGTCATGAATAATTTCATTTATAACGTTTTGTTTTATGTTATTTAGTTTAAAGTTACACGAATTAAAATGTTCCTTTTCCCGTTTATTGTATCTGTGGTCGTTTTCCCATGATTTTTTGAAGATAAACTATTGCGGTTGGTGTTGAATCTACACTTTGAACTCCAGTTCACACCAAGACTAAACGCAGCGCGATATTTTAAACATAGATATTAGATATCCAAAATCATAAAGTTTAAGTTTCGAAACAAACGAAATTCTAAATTTAAAAAAAAGTCATTACCTCTTTTCCTAACCTATCAACTCTCAAGCGGTCAAATTCGACCTCGTAAACAATAGATTCCCAAGAATCAGCGATAGAAGTATTAAAATATTCTATCTCTGTCATATGACTTTTCCAATATGCCAGCCAAATACAGCAAACCTCGTATAATTATTCGGTATGCAAATATTTTTTACTAGTAAGAAGTAGATATTTTATAAAAGTAATGTTATAAAAATGTTATATAATGTTATAAAAGTAAAGTTGCAGGTTTTTTTAAATTGCAAGTAGTCGCACAGCGATATAAGGTGTACAAAAGTGTGTATAGATAAAAGGTTTTCTCAGTGAAACGTCTGAGCGCAGAATTTAGGTCAGAACTTGAACGTATATGCCAAGACTCGTCGCATTATGCTGTGTACTTTACGTCTTTGTTACTACAGTGCTAGTCAGTTACGTACGGAAATTGTATGTACAGTGGAAATCGTAATACATATTATGTCTAAATAATTGCACAATAAAGGTAAACCTGTAAAATCGTGATTCATGACTATACCACGGCCTAGACTCTACTATTTTTATAGAAATAATACAGAGTGTCACAAAATTAGGTGATAATACTTTAGGGTGTGTACGTGTCCCTTGTAGAGAGTTCACTGTGAAAGTAGCAGAGCTGAAAGACCATTTTTTTCACTTTTGTATGGACAACGCTCCAGCGTCACGAGTTTCCCCATACAAAAGTAAAAATTTTGGAGCGCTGATACTTTCACAGTGAACTCTCTACAGGGAATACAATACACACCCTAACCGCTGCCTAAAAGTATTTTCATCACTTAGTTTTGTTACACCTTGTATTTTACAGACTTTATTTATTATATTATTCTATACTCTACACTCTACAGGTACCTACTGTAATCCATACTTCCATACTTCCATACTAATATTATAAATGCGAAAGTGTGTATGTCTATCTGTCTGACTGACTGTCCGTCTGACTGTCTGTTACCTCTTCACGCTCAAACCGCTGAATCGATTTCGTTGAAATTTGGCATGGAGAGACTTTGAGTCCCGGGAAAGGACATAGGATACTTTTTATCCCGAAAAAATGTACGGTTCCCGCGCGATAAACGAATTTTTAGCGCAACGAAGTTGCGGGCGTCATCTAGTCTACTATAAACGTGTAGGTGCACTTGCATTTACTTAAGTAGGTATTAAAAGTATTTATTTCAGGCATTGTAACAATAATTGTGTATTTGATTGTAAATCAGTTACTATTTTGATCATTATGAATGGACGTCGCGATGTTGATGATTGCGTATGATATGAGTTATTGCAAGACATATTATATAATGTGGGTTTGGATCCATGCCAGTTCGGCAGAGACAGCAAGTTTGCTGCAGAGAATACTTACAAGAGTAAAGTTTCTGGAGAGTGGAGACACAAAATTATGATTTGCAATTCGTAATTCGTAGCTTAAGAACCCGGGTAACCCTCGAAATTCTCATACATTCGTAATACCAGAATCATTTTGTCATACGAAAATATTTAACATGTTTGAGTTATTTTTCAGTATAAAATAGTAATTACCTAGGTTCCTGAACAAAAATTAACTTCAAAATATTTAAACACTAAAAATTTTTTTTTTGTGTATAAATTTTTTTTACTAAATTTAGTACTAAATATTTAAACACTAAAAAATAGAGTAAAACACTAAAAAATATATAAATAAATAGTAAATTTACTACAAAATATTTCAACTCTAAAAAATATTGTTTAGTATTAAAATATTTTGTAGTAAATTTACTAATTATTTATAAATTTTTGAGTGTTTTACTCTATTTTTTAGTGTTTAAATATTTAGTACTAAATTTAGTAAAAAAAATTTATACACAAAAAAAAATTTTTTGGTGTTTAAATATTTTGAAGTTAATTTTTGTTCAGGAACCTAGGTAATTACTATTTTATACTGAAAAATAACTCAAACATGTTAAATATTTTCGTATGACAAAATGATTTTGGTATTACGAATGTATGAGAATTTCGAGGGTTACCCGGGCTCTTAAGGTTACATTGTGATGGAGGCACTTCACATAGCTATTTATTTGTATTTGCTATTGGCTATTTGTTGCATTTGGCAAAATTATTGACGTATACACAAACAAGCAAATAAAGGCAAATACGGCCTTCCACACATGGACGTATACCAAACTTTTACTTAATTTTGTTTACTTGCCTATTTGACTCCTTTGATGTGCGTCAAAAACCGACAAAGATACGGATACGTGTATTTGGTATTGGTCATATTTGTCAAATAGGCAAATAAGGCCAATACTTTGCCAAACATACCGTCTACACATGGTGATTGTTTGGCGAATACATCAAATACGCAAATACAGATAGCCTCCATTAAATGGAACCTATTTTCATCTAGAAAAAGTGAGTTAGGTTTATCTCAATATCTCTGTCTGTGTGCCTGTTTCATAGCTCAACCCATAAACTTATAATATACTGTCGTATAGACCACCTGACAACCCGAAAATGCGTGACCATTTTTGATCTGTCAATGTGTGCGTGTGCTAGTGATGTATATTTTACTATCGATAGTATAGTATTTTGGTATCGATAGTATAGTCCGTTCGAGTTATTTTACCTGAGTTTCTTTAAGAAATAAATAATATGCAACTTTGACAGATTTTGTATTTCAAATTAGGTATTATAAATTTTAATTGGCAAAAAAAGGTGACGATTGAAAAGTAGATACACATTTTCGTTTGGAATGATTTTTCAATCGTCGGATATGTTATGACATGAGGTTCTTATAGGGGTAAATAATATACACATAACACGTTATAAAGTTACTTATTTATTTCTCAGGTAAAATCTATCTAGTAAATCAGCCCTTACATTGAAAGTTTACGTTGAAAGTAAACAACAAACATTGTTATTATAATTTACTCTTAAATTAAATACATATCATAAAATATCATAATACTATTTATTACAATTAATTTAACCGACTTCCAAAAAGGAGGAGATTAGACGTTCTGCTGTGGATATATTTTTTATTTATGTTCAACGATTACTCCGCCGTTTGTGAACCGATTTTCAAAATTTTTCTTTTGTTGTACATTGTATTGTTCCGAGTAGGTACCATGTTCACAAAAGTGGTGGTCTGATGATGGAAACCATGAGAAATGGAGGTGACTCCTTGATATTCAAATGGGAACATATGGTTATTTTGGATTTATATGATGTATTTTGATTATATGCTACCAAAAAGTAAGGTTTTTCCCCATGGTATACCACGGTTCTGAAGGTGCTGAACAGAACTCCGGATTCCTTATACATATATGTTTAGGAGTTTCAGCATTGTTTAAAGAACCAAAAACATAAGCTACTATGCTAATTACATTAATCATCATCATCATCGCTACACCATGCATCATAACATTATGATCCTATTATTGGTACTTTTCATAGTCTTGCCGGTGATCAGACTTAGTAAAGTCAGTGAATATTTTAAAGGTCAATGTATACCCTTTACAATAGAATCCCAGAAAACGTTCAAAATCTTTCGTTTAAAAAAGTAGTCAAAGAACGTTTTGTGCCAAAGCCTATTATAAGGTCAATGATTTTCTAACAAGGCTACTTCTACATGACTTACAATAATTATTATGTACCTATCTATGTTTACATTGTATAATTTTTAGTTACAGCATTGTAACTAAAAATTATTGTTTATTTTAAAAGATTAATTTTTTCTCACTTTTTTTTGGTAAAAAGTGGGCCCCGTACGAGTTTCTTACGCCGGTTCTTCTCGTCGGGTTAGTTCCGGAACCGGTGGTAGGCACAATTTATTCTGAAAATATATTTTATTTTAGATTTATTCAGAAATTTTGATTTTGATTTTTTAAAACACCAACTGTAAGTTTAGAAAACCTAAGGACAGGAAACTTAAGGACAGCTAAAAAGAGCAAAATTATTATTTTTAAACAAAATATTAAAACCGACTTCCAAGGTAAAGACAATAGTAATATTATACTTAAATGAACTAAAAAGTATTAAATAATCCTTATTCTGTACTCAGTATTTCGGTTCTCAATCTTCATAATTTTGAAGTTGGTACCAGTCCTATTAATAAGTTTAAAAGTTGCAGCTATACCTAATCTGTCAGAGAACTGTCTATTATATTATTGAAAGCTGCATTCAATGGGTGTTTTCACACTGCGACGGTAACGACACGACACGATACCACAGAATAGAGGGCCACCGCACATATAATACAATTTCAAGTTGGCCGACTATCGTACAAACTAAATTGCGTAGTGTCACAATTTATTGCCTAATATTTGCCTCGATACATTTCTCGATCGAAATGACCTCTTAAAAATACGAAATTTGAAGATTAAAATTAAACGAAAATAGATGAATTATAGGAAATTAGTCTAATTGATAGACACCTTTGCAACTCAAAATCGTATAGAAGCATTTTGCTTAAAATATGCTCCTAGTTATTTTTTAAATAATTAAAATTACGTTTTTCGCATGTTTTCCGAGCGAACCGATAGCTTCTGGCCGCAGCGTATTCACGACTTTATAATCATACAAATTAAGTATAAAATTGCCCTTGCGGTAAAATGACTTTCAATATAGCGCCTTAATCGAAGCGAATCACTTTTAAACTCCACTTTGCGTGCAATTCATATAGTGATTTGCTGACATCAATGATTGGTTTCTTGCGCGGCGACCAATCATTAATCGAAGCGAATCACTATATGAATTGCACGCAAAGTGGAGTTTAAAAATGAATCATATTATGATTCAATATATGATTCTCCAAAGCGACCATTTTAGCCCCGCTGTATTCTCTCCTACGAGAAAAAAAAGTGTTCTAGTTGTCTGTATGTGTGCTTGTTTCATAGCTCCCAAACCAATTAAGAGTCCAGTTCAAAATATCATCGCTCACTTTCAGAACATAATTACATAGTTTAGTTTATCGCACGATTTGAATTTATTTACCGTGTTTTGAAGCAGACAACGTTTATGCTCATTTCCTCGTTTCGGATGATCGAAATTTAATCACAATTGGAGTGAGACTGTAGTCTGTACCTACTACAGTGTACACGTCGGTGAAACGTGATGGCGTCGGAATCAATGCCGTATCGATTCAGCAAAACACTCGAAGATAATAAGAGCAGTACAAGCTACGTTTTCTGCTTATTTAGACGGCTTGAAGTTACAAGGTGCTATAATATGATAGGATACGAAAGCCAATTACAATCGACAAGCCGCCATCTTAATCAGTAGAGCATGGGAATTCGTCAGAAGTAGGCATTGCAGCCTCTCTACTTCGGCCGTTGATGAATGCGATTCGTCTATGATTGCGAATTGCGATATTGCGCCAAGTAATATTATTATAGTAATATAGCAGCCACAAAGGCACACTAAGGGCTATAATTCACCGGGAAGCCAACGCGACGTAGCCATTACCATGTCACCTCTACGTCGCTGCAAAGCGCTGTTTTTAAACTTAACTTTGAAAAACACCGCTTTGCGATGACGCGACGTAGAGACGCCAGACGTTGCTTGGACGTTGCCATGATAACATCACTGGCTACGTCGCGTTGGCTTCCCGGTGAGTATAGCCCTGGGCTACATGTAACACTTCATCGAAACACCAACGACGCACCAGTCGTCGCTACCAAGTACCAACCAAATTGGAAAAGATAGAACCCAAACAAACTCACTCCAATTACCTTATTAACTCTAGATACATTTTGTTGGTAGCGACTAGCGGTGACTGGTTGCGCCACCTTGGCGTCCCAGTGACAAAAAATACCTGCCGCGGTAAAGCTCTATTGCATTGTATTTTTGTCAACTTGTGCAATTACAATTCTGATAGTCGCACGCACACAAACACCGTGCCGAACCGAAACGACGTTAAACGATGCATGGCAACGCCGCACCGACCGGCACCGCCGTGCCGGTCGGTCGGGGTGGGGTGCCGGGAGTGGGAGGTGTTAGGTTTATTTTCGTTACGGAATTTCTTGATTCGATCGCCGCGCTCAAAGCGCGCGATAAAGGCTATGCAATTTTAATAGCCCTAAGGGACGGGACACAAAAACACGGCACGACGTCGTACGGCGCTGTGCGGACGCGCGTCGTAAAAAACTCACGGCACGGCGCCGTACGACGTCGCGGTCGTGCCGTAGAAAGGACCGGGACACAAAAACACGGCACGACGTCGTACCGCGTCGTACAGCGTCGTGCGACGTCGTGCCGTAGAAACTCACGTAGAAATTCAAGATGAGTTTCTACGGTACGACGCCGTAGGGCGCCGCACGGCGCCGTGCCGTGGGTTTTTTTACGACGCGCGTCCGCACGGCGCCATACGACGTGCCGTGTTTTTGTGTCCCGGCTCTATCTACGTGACGTCGTACGACGCGCGCCGTGCCGTGGTTTTATACGACGCGCTTCCGATACGACGCCGTACGACGTCGTGCCATGTTTTTGTGTCCCGGCCCTAAAGATTTAGGGCTTACTATGTCACAGATATGTATCCATGCTAATATTATAAATACGAAGGCGTGTCTGTCTGTCTGTCTGTTACCTCTTTACGCTCAACCGATTTTGCTGAAATTTGGCATGAAGATACTTTGAGTCCCGGGAAAGGACATAGGATACTTTTTGTCCCGAAAAATGTACGGTTCCCGCGCGATAAACAAGTTTTTGCGCAACGGAGTTGCGGGCGTCATCTAGTAGTTTATAATATCTCTTTCGCAATGTAAATGTTACATGTTACAATGTTATTTTTCGATCACCCCATAAATATAAACCACCATTTTATTTTTTTCTTTCATTCAAAATGGCACCCTCACCTTACTAAATATTAATAAGTCAACGTGCCATCGATCTAAATCACCTTATGATTCATACGTGATAACAAGATAAAATTATAACCATCTGCACTGAGTCAGCCTCAGTTATTTCAAGTTGACCTCAAAAACTCTAAGTGTATGATCAATGTTTCTCTACATCTGTAAAAGGCCTGAGATAGATCTTTCCACTCAGTTCTATAATAGGTTTTATTTTACTGTATTAGATGTAAAAATGTATTTGATAGTGGTGCCTTAACCGATTCAGTGCGGATAACACGAGAGCCGTGTCATACATGTTTTTAACGTGTGGCGTATGACACGTGAGCCGTGTCATTTGAAAAACGATTGTATCTCCCTCAAATTACACTTTAGAAGGGTCTACTCTGAACTAAATCATCTTAATTTTCCACGTAGAACAAGCCTATAGGCTTCGCCTCTGAATATTCTGTGAATTGCAAAAAAGTAGGGGCCGCCAACCTTTTTTAAAGGTGCATTCATTTCGTGTTACACGGCAACCGCGTCTTATGGGTTTTTAACGTGTGGCGTATGACACGTGAGCCGTGTCATTTAGAAAGCGATTGTATCTCCCTCAAATTGCACTTTAGAAGGTTCTACTCTGAACAAAACCGTCTTAATTTTCCACGCAAAACAAGCCTATAGGCTTCGTTTCTGAATATTTTGTGAATTGAAAAAAGTAAGAGCTGTCTCCTTTTTAAGCCTCATGGTTCCCATCAGCAGACCACCACTTTTGTGAACAAGGCACCAACTCGGAACCGGATCAATCGGAACAAATACCCTATATAACAAAAGAAAAATTTTGAAAATCGGTTCACAAACGGCGGAGTAATCGTTGAACACACATAAAAAAAAATATCCACAGCCGAACGGATAACCTCCTCCTCTTTGGAAGTCTGTTAAAAAACTCAACAACGAACTTCTTTAAATTTATCTACGAACGTATAATTTACATCGGAAACCCAGATCTATTTAATATACTCATTTTTCTAACTTTGAAACCTACAAAAGGTTTGCAACATCTGAATAAAAAAAATAGCTTACCTGCCAATTTCAGGTTAACACTTAATAAAACTACTCAAAATCAACTCAAAACAATGTAGCCTTCGGTTAAAATCAATAATTTGGGCTCAACCAAATAAATCAAGTTAATACAAGAAAAAAAAAAACAAAAAAAAAACAATAAACCTTTTTGAACGTGGCGGGTGACACGGTAGCCGTGTCATCTACTTCTATGGCGTATGACACGGCTAACGTGTCACGACAAAATTGTATGCCGCCACGACCGAAAGTCTTCAAAAATGTGCTCCGCATTGAATCGGTTAATAAATTTTGGCGTTTCTGATTCTAAAACATCTGTATATTCAGAGCTCAGCTCAGAGAAGTAGATTAAACACGAGTCGTCTATTTGGCTCCTCGCAATAAAATTATACAAGGTTCCATAGATATTAAAAGGTTTTTCAACCATTCATGGAACAATTTAGACTGCGAACACGCCATATGGATTGATGGACGGCTAGTATACAGCCAGAGATTCTCGGAAATGCCATTGTATTCTATTGTCGTCGCGATCAGCGGTGCTCGTACTGGGCTTGATGGGTTAAAGGTCATTCATTAATCAATTTTATCGAAGTCATATTATGTAAGTTTCCGTGGTAACAAGTAATAAGTAGTAACCATATTGATCAGTTTGTAGTAACACTGGTACATTTATTATTTACGTGTCGTAGACTCCGTTACAGTATGCCTTGTGTAAATATTACACGTCTTTGAAGTAACATTCAGTCTATAGACTTAGGTCCACTTAGACCAGTCTGGACAAAAATCCATATCCATGCTATGCTAATACATAATATTATGTAGGCGCAGGTGTGTCTATCTGTTACTTCTTCACGCCAAACAGAACCGATTTTTCTGTTGGTATGGAGATACTTTAAATTCCCGGAAAGGACATACTCTTCGTCCAGGATACGGGAAAAATGTGTGCGGTTTGCGCGCAATAAACTAAATTCAGCGCAAAGGAGTTGCGGGCGTCAACTAGTATATATCATAATAAATTTATAATTATTATACTAGGAACGACAAAGATAGCATATTATTTAATCAGACTGGCGCAAGTGAGCTCCTTATATTATTATGTATTATGTTCTTTTGTGTTAAATGTTGCTACTCTGGACACAAAACTGGCAACTTCTCGTCCTCTGGATTATAACAAATAATATGGAATCGCATTTTTATTGTAAAGGGATTAATTTGAATCGCGGACCATTTTATCTGGTCATTCCATCTCTCTCCGAACGTACGTATGCGAAAAGGGCAGCAGATGTGATTCATGAGTGCCTTTAATCTGATGGATGTGAAATTACCCCATGTAGGTTTTATTGTTGCGAACGATCAGGTATGCCTTATCACCGTGCAATAAGCACCATTTTATTGCGACTAATGGACATGGAAAAATAAACTTTATTACCGTTGATTAGGGTGTAATTTCGTTAATGAGTTTGTAAACGCTCTCTGGTACACTCAACGCTGAATAATCTTATTCAACTGACGAAGAATTTTATAATTAGGAATATTAGAAACGCAATTATTATAAGGCTGAGTAGTGACTTTACTGTACCATTTGCATACAAGCTATAAGAGCTTTTAGCGACGAGACCTTCCGAAGGTATTTCTCATAATTTACACTCGCGATAAAGATCACATTCGCGCGTTGGCCATGGCTCGTACTGGCGAGCGGAAAAGTGTAAATGCATACAATTTTGAGTTGTGGTTTGTACCGAAGACACGTATATTAATAATCGAATGTACCTATTTTATTTTGTCGTCTAACAATTACAGCGTGGACCCCACAAATGACAACCCCTAATTCAGTCCAGGGGCGACACAAAGCGATCAATCAAAGTATTCGCACCCTCGTGCCGCGGAATAACATGTGCTGTTTAACTTATATATTCGAGACTTGCCAAGCAAATAAGATCAGCTATATCAGGGGTTCCCAAACTGTGCGCCGCGGCGCCAGGGCGCCGCGGAAAGGCGAGAGGTGCGCCGTGAGTCGATCCTCCATCAATATCCATAACCACAAATATTATAAAATAAAATTACAATATGAATAATTATACAAAGCAGGCACATGATTATGTAAATATTTGTTTATTATTATTTACTTGCTCAACCTACCTATAATAATCATTAAAGGTTTTTATTTATGTATCTTTTTGTAATAGCTAGGTACATAATATAAGGTAAAGTAGGTCGCCGCGGCAAAATAGTGTCTTGCAAGTGCGCCGCAGGCTGAAAAATATTGGGAACCCCTGAGCTATATTGTTTTATTAGTCCAAGTTTCAACCAAATATGTCAAACGTTACAAACTTACAACGTTGGAAGACTTAAAATGTCTTGCTTCAAGCAAAAGTTGCCATATTCCTTGAAAAAATCACCATTGTTTGGTTTTATACGGACAGACTTTAACTTAGTTTCACAATCGCTTAGTAAGTGACGAATATTTATTCGGAAGTTTCTTAGCTTCTTACACTGAGCGGTAGACTTGAAAACTTCCAGATTCACTAGGCAATTGTGAAACGGGAATCAGGACCATAGGTCTTCTATGTACTTATAACCACCGTCTGAAACCTTTACTTACCATCGTAAATAGCCACCGTTATGACTTATGATGCAGGAAACATTTATTGTCCGTGCTTGCAACATATTCGCATTGCAACACCGTTGTTATAGCACCCCCATATTAGTGATACTCAGGTATCGCGACTTCCAAGAAGTCGTTACTTATTCACAGCACGCGATGAAACCGTGTTTTTCCAAATCAATGGCGCTAATTTCGGATTAAAAAGCATACCACGGATGGCGTTTGTTTAAGATTTTTCAATACAATGCTGGCTATGTTAATATGCATTCTCTTTTATAAAATTGGAGTTATTTTAGCGATTAACTTTAAAAGGCATGGGTAAAATTGGCACTACAATAATAAAGAATCCACACGGTCGTATTCTACACTGCTTCAAGTTATGTCCCATTAAATCAAAGGATGACTCAGGACTCTTCACTCTAGTTACCACTGGTAAGTTGCTCTACTTTTCTGATGATATATTTTATACAGAGGCTTACTTACCTGTCTGTATACAGACTGGATATATGTATATGTATGAATGTTGGAATAAAATAGCGGAGGGTATTAAATGTAATGCCTAATGGAAACCCTATCTCCACGCTCCACTCCCGAGCCCCGGCTCGAATTCGTCAATCTGTCAAAATGCAGCTGTCCCATATTGTGTTTGGTACGAGCCCTTTTGGTTTTTTATCTGTTGCATGCGGTATAATGCTCGCGCTTGCCGCAATTTTTAAAACAAACTATAAATTTTAACCTTGATTGGAAGTTTTCAGAATCGTTGTTTTGGATTTGATCGAATTAAATATTATTTTAACTGGTTTTAACAGTTTTGTCAAACGATTGTGGAATTAAGAATGCTCTTGCGTCTTCATCTATTGGCTCTCTTCGGCGGTTATATCATAAACTTTTTGGAGCAATTCAAATGTTATTAGACAGCTAGCTGAACTGTCTTCTACCTAGTAGCAGGGTGCCTTCACGTTAAGTCGCCAGCAATGCGGCATCAGCGCGATTCCTATACAAAAAGAGTCTCCGGGCTGTCGCGCGTCTGTTGCGCTGCTCTTTGTAATATAGAAGTTACCTAATGTGAAGACCTAATGTGAAGGCACTCGTATGGGACTCGAGTCCCTTACACGATCTATGTAATTTGTTGCTCAATCTAGAATTCTAGATATTCTAGAGCATGGGTCACCAATTAGTTTCGCTCGGGGTCCGTTTTAAGAAATAAAATGACCTCCGCGGTCCGCACAAAAAAAAAATTTCAACAAATATGTAATTTCGGAAATTACAAAGGTATTTGTATCAATGAGAAAAGTGTCAGTTTTTGTTGAGTACATGTTCAATGTTGATCAGTACCTATGTCGAGACCGACAAATTTTTTTCTTTTTTGAACATGCTTGGTCCGCGTACAATGGTTCGGCGGTCCGGATGCGGACCGCGTTCCGCCATTTGGTGACCCCTGTTCTAGAGCGTCAAAACGATTTCAAAGCTTTGAAAGCAGTTCCTATCAACTTTTGGAACAATTCAAAGTTTTGCATTTCTGGGTCTATTAACCTAGCAATAGTTTTAAGTCGATGTCCTCCTACTTTTGAGAGTGATCAAAACCTGAGTGTCCTTTTAAGCCTGATCAAAACTATTAAACTTATATATAGAAGACAACAGTAAAAGCTTTAATCATTCAATTTCACTTGAAGCGAACGTAGTGCGTCGTTTTATCACTGGACCCTGGCGCGGGCCGCAGGGATCAATACTGCGATATAACGGAGAGTTTAACTAACTTTTAATTGGCAGGGGCTCCGTTTAATCCTCTCGCTTCGTGTCTTTCAGATTCGTGTGTACATTTTTCAATTCTAATTCACGGACTGGATGGAAAATCACCATCCTACAAATCCAAACTGATGCTATGAATTCCAAATCTGACAGTCTTTTTGTTACCTTTTCACTTCCTGTTGGTTTCGACGATTTTGAAGAATTTGGTACGGATTCATACTTTAAACTCCGGGCACATAATTTTATAGTTTTTATTTCGGTAAAATGTACGCTTCCTGCTCGATAAAATATTTTGCAAACGAAGTTGCGGGTAACTACTAATAAAATCACTAAATCCTTCTGTACAATGTTGCATTTGAAATGTTTTTAAAGAGAAATGCTTTTATGATTGTACATTGAGCAGTTTCGTAAAGCAATTAGGGATTCTGGCAATCGTGCACGCCACTCAGCGTGTCCAGTTCTCTACTAAAAACTTTTGTCCAACTATTGTCATCAAAACGCTCTTACGGCAGCGCCTTATAAGTTTAAAGCGCCAGTTCTTTGTCTACCTTTATGCCTTGTATAGGCTCTTAGTTCTTACACGAGTTCAAAGTTATAAGTGTCCGGTGAGCGTAGGTGTGGCGCCAGTTTATACCTATTATGTACACACATTAATCGGCACACAACATTACATCTGACTGCCAAGAAATTGCGCGGTCTCGCTCGGCCGGTGCGCGCGGGAGAGGGACAGCAGGAGAAAGGCCGGAATCAATACGATGGCCGATGTTTTATTTTGTTGGGACATCTCTGTACGGTGTTGTGTGTGTGACGGGTATGGGAAACTGGATTGCGAGTACACTTGGCCGCACAAGTGTTTTGATGTGATTATTCATGAATTATTTTAAATCGTATCCAGATTCCGGAATCTGGACTATCGATGGTACAGTAAATAACGCCATAATAGCCCATAACTATTAAAAAAATGTTATGGACGCTTCACCACGTTGACTTCTTTAATTTCCAAGTTGTTGTAACTTTCAAAAATTTTATTGATAAAATATGCAAAGGTTCATAATATTTTGAAACTAGTTTTATTATTACAATTTTGTTACGACTTACAAGTTATGAGTTATGACTTATGAATCATTTTCAAGACCTTGGCTGTTTGTAATTTTGCCCTATTGGTACCTGACTTCTTGGTTCTTTCATGTTCTTTATAAGTACAGGTTAGTGGTTAATAGGCAATAGCTGTACTTAATAATAGTAGATTGTATTTCCCGATTGAAACATTATTACTTTTTATTTTTTAATACTTTTTATTGTTGTAACTTAGATACTAGGGTAAGTACAAAAAATAAAAATTATCATTTTTTTTAATATATTTAGACAGTAACTAGTGAGTTACTTCGTTCTTAAACGACCAAATTTTTTGCAAAACTCTACAGTAACTTATTATTTTAATTTACGATTAGGTATTTAATAAAGCTAAGGGTGTTAAGCATTTGCCTATAAGTTATAAGTTATAACCTTATGTAGGTTATATGCAAATGTATATAAATACCTGGCAGGTAAAACAATACATTATGTCATTTTCTTAACACTTGTGTACACGGCTGTCCATAAATTCCCATCGTTGTGACTATTCAGTTTGAACAGTCCGAAATTGGATTTCATTTGATCCATAGAAAATGTGAAGCGCGCCCGCGCCCGTACTACGTGCACCAAGCGCGCCGCAACCGCGGGACAGTCGTGTGCGATCGTGGATGACTGTGTGTGAACGTGGATGACTGTGTATGAACGTGGATGACTGTATATGTGAGACGTGAGTGTGTGAAACTAGCGGTAACTGGTGAGTTTTATACGTTTTAGGTGAATGACAAGTGCTTTCCGTGACTATTGGAGTAGGCGTTTAGGCACGACGACATCTCCCACCTTTCGACCTTATTACTTGGCAATGACGTTCAAAAGTGATACACTGGATTTGTCTTAGACAGTAGACTGTACATTGTGTTGATATTTTTGTGATTTTTTTTACTGTGACTTGTAAAAATTTGGATAAGCCAGGTTGAAATGTCTGTTGCTACTTGCTGATAGCAAAAATCTGTTATTTATTCTTCATATAAAAAGAGGCCCATTAGGGAATTGGTGTTATAAATACAACCAGAAAACATTATAATATTATTATGAATTATGTTTTTAACCGACTTCCAAAAAAGAGGAGGTTATTACAAAATACAAATTACAATTATTTTTATTCAAAATTTGTATGCTTGACTAGCGCGAGCGGACTGAGCCCATAGAATAGCACACATAAGTACAGTTGGATGACAGCGCTACATAATATCGACCCTGTTGAAATCCCAGTTAGGCACAAGTAGTATAATAAAACCGCCGTCCTATAATTTGTCCATTTCGGGTGCCAACAAAGGGCTCCTCCCGGCTACCCTCGCTAGGGTGACAATTATTTGAATACCTCAGCCAGGGTTAAATGTTTGGCGACGACGGACCTCTTTGGATTTGGTTATTGATTTGGATGAAGTTAGCGAAAGACTTCTTGACACTGCTCGGAGTTTTGTTATTAACTAAGATCAGAGTAACGTAAAAAGTCCGTGGATAAAGACAGATATAAGATAGGTACATATTGTTTTGTCCTTTCCTTATAAGTATTGTGTTTGAAAAGCCGTTTGTCTGTGCTTTCTCTCTTCTTTATTAGTAAGCCCGGGAGGAGAAAAATATTATTTAGGTACGTAAAAATAAGAGATAAAAAAAAACATTTGTAAAAGTTGTGGTTCAACAAAATGATATTCAGAATCGATAAATCTTACTTAAACTTGCCCAAACAACGTGCCCCTAAAAACAAGGATCCATTATTCCGTAAATAGGGTGCTAAAATTACCGCTTACGATGCTACAATGCTTTTTATTGTTTACCCTTAGTTGAGCGTGTATTGCTCTCTCTTTCGCACTCGCCCCTCCTTCTCTAACGACAGGTATAATTTTGGGGGTCTTGGTTTATGAATATGCTACTCGTACAACTAGTACATTAATTCCTATGTGAATTTATGAAACTAAAACTTAATACAATTATTATTAATTCCGTTACTTATAATTTACATGGAGGAACAAAAAGTTTATAAAGTTCCTGGGTCATGGATGTGTATTAAATATGTGTATCATATAATAAAAATCTTAAATATATGTATATAGTATAAAAAAAGTATTAAATATATTTCCGTTGTCTGGTACCTGTAACACAATTCCTTCAGGTACTTCAGGTACTTAGCTTGGGGCCAGACTGACGTGGTGTGAAGCGTCCATAGATATTATTATTATTATTACATTTCGAACTAACATCCAAATCTCATTGTTACAGATACATGGATTGGCCGAGGATGTGTTAGTGCAGTGTTGTGTACAGTGACAGTGTAGTGACAGTGACAGTGACAGTGACATGGTCTGTCACGGGAGTGCAGTGATCATGTGCGGGTCACACACGCACCGGAGTGCTGAATGAGAGCCAACATAGACGGTAAGAGATTTTATTCAATTTATCCAAACTAATCCAAAATAGTATTTTACTAAGTACTATAGTACAAAATAATATTATAATCTCTCTCTCGTCGAATACTTATCGCAGTTGCTCCCACTGCAGAAAGTCTGATACATTAGACCCCTGAAGTATTCGATTTTGAGGTGGCCTGGCAATGGGAACGACGCGATTCCTATAGTTACCTCTAAGAAGATAAGATAAAAAATTAGAGCTTTATAGTTTATACTTTATCGAAGGTTAGTTAGACCTTCAGAACTGGACACCTCCTAAAGTAACCGCGACCTTCATAGTTGCTGGTCGTTCTTACCTCTTTATTAACCAACTTCCAAAAAACGAGGAGGTTATATGTTCGGCTGTTTATTTTTTTTTATTTTTTTTTTTGTATGTTCAACGATTACTCCGCCGTTTGTGAACCGATTTTCGAAATTTTTGTTTTGTTGTATTAGGTTTCACTCCAATTTGGTACCATTTTCACAAAAGTGGTGACCTGATGATGGGATCCATGAGTAATCGAGGGAACTCCTCGAAATTTATATGGTGATTTTGGTTTTATGTGAAGTGTACTAAGAATATGCTACCAAAAAGTCAAATATTGGGTCAAAGTATACCATGGTTTCGAAGATGCTGAGAGAACTCCTGACTCCTTATAGATACACGTTCGGGAGTTTCGGCGTTGTTTTAAGAACAGAAAGCATATGCTACTATGCAATTCATATTCATCATCATAATCATCATCATCATCGTCATCATCGTCATCATCATCATTAAGGTCACCAATGTCTCATGGCACAGAATTAATAATAGTACAAGGCATAGGTATGGATATACTAATAATAATAATTATGTACTGTATAACAACACCTGTTTGTTTAATACATGGCGGTCGGCGCCGCAGAGGCGACGGCGTCGCCGCGCCGCCGCACCGCGTGGCGCGTGGCGGCAGACAACAGATCGAATACTTTACTAATTACTTTATAAAATTTAAATAGACAAATAGAATTAAAATAAAGTTATTTTAAAAAGAGCATTTACACAAAACAAAGTCATTGTCTTTTTTTTTAATCAGTTATACTTATTAATCGATAGATGGCGCACTAAGTATCGATTTGAATTCTTGATTAAGCGCTTATTCCACTTATCCTAGCTAGGAAGTCCTAGCTAGGGTCCTAAAAAATTTAGTCAAGTGGAATAACATTTAGAAGCTAGGATCCTAGCTAGGATCCTAAATCGGAAAAAATTTAGTCAAGTGGAATAACATTTAGAAAGCTAGGATCCTAGCTAGGACTTCCTAGCTAGGATAAGTGGAATAAGCGCTTTACAAGAACAGAGCTGTCAATAATTATGATAATATTAAATATTATGAGTAGCTACGCTACATCCTATGCAAGTTTATACAATTTTTTATCTGATAGATCCTTCGATCGTGGAAAAACGAGACACAATAGCCTTTCTATTGTTATCTCAATCGCCGGTGACCGCTTGGGGCTTGAAGCATTAAAATTGTTAAATTACTTAGCACAATATGTTCACTTCACTGATAATATATGATTTTGTGAGTGTGAGTTGTGACTCTTGACAAATTGTAATAAGATACGTAAAATATACGCGAAGGTTTACCTACTAGTGTAACTAAAAAGAGTGAAATTATTATTATTTTTAACAAAAAATTAAAACCGACTTCCAAGGTAAAAACAATAATAACATTAATATGAACTAAAAAGTATTAAATAATTGTTACTATCTAATGGTGCCTTTTTCCGAATTCGGCTAAACCTCAACTATTTCTGTATTCAATCTTCATAATTTTGAAGTCGGTGCCAGTTCCAAAAGTTTCAAATATTCTGTCAGAGGACTGAAGATTCAGCTATCTGGTACCGACTTCAAAATAATGAAGATTGAGTACAGAAATAGTTGAGGTTTAGCCGAATTCGGAAAAAGGCACCATTAGATAGTAACAATTATTTAATACTTTTTAGTTCATATTAATGTTATTATTGTTTTTACCTTGGAAGTCGGTTTTAATTTTTTGTTAAAAATAATAATAATAAGTACAGCTTTTATAATAAAGTGACGAAAGTCTGGCTGTCGCTGACTACGCTATAACTTACATACCCCGTACGAGCACCGGTGATCGCGACAACAATAAAATACAATAGCATTTCCAAGAATCTCCGATCGAAGGATTAAAATACTGTCGTCACTCGTTAGTTAGCTATTGGCTGTTTAATTTTCAAAGTTCGAACCTACATTTAAAATACAGCTACGTGTCAAAATATTTAAATACAGAATTTTAGGGTTCCGTAGCAAAAAATGGAACCCTTATAAATTCATCATGTAATAAGAGGTATACTTACTATGAAAATATGGTAAGTAGATGTAGTTAAGACTTTAATACAAAAATGGACAAATTATTTAAAAAAATCTGAGTCCCCAGTGTACAATTGAAACAAAAAAAATGTTTTTCATCTAACCTATGCGTTAGACTATAGTAAATCTATGGATTGGTCTTCAAAAATCGGTTTCTAATATTATGTATCATTTTTTTGGTACATGAATAGTTTGCGAGAGAGACATTTCCAAAGTGGTAAAATGTGTCCCCACCCTCTGACTTCTAAGGTAGGGGTTATGAATTATGATAAGTCAAAAAAAATATATTATGTATGACTAGACATTCAGCGCGGCTTCGGCCGCGTAAATAAGATATTTCACAGACAAATTAGTCCACAAAAATAGCCTATTTATCCTTCACGTGATCTACTTCTTATCTGTGCCAAATAACAGAAAAAATTGCTCCAGTAGTTCGTGAGATAAGCCCTTTCAAATAATTTCCCACGCTTTTTCACATTTTCCTCTATTTCTTCGCTCCTATTAGTTTTAGCGTGATAAAATATAGCTAATATGTATAGCCTTCTTCGACATAAATGGGCCATCTAACACTGAAAGAATTTTTCAAATCGGACCAGTAGTTCCAAAATAATTACCTATTGACAAGATCCTTAAGCAAATAGTAGAAAAAAATATTTCATTTAGGTATTTATAACTAACATTTAATGTAATTTAAATCCAAAGGATGAGAAATATCAAGGAATTAAAACTTTTTTTACCTATTCATTTAACTTAATTCAATATAATAATAGCTTCATATCATAGAACACTTTAATTTAAAAAAAATGTTTTAAAATCGTATCAACAAATCTTTTGTTATTTTTTTCTACAAATATTTTAATATTTTGAGGGCCTGTTTCACCGCTTCCTGATAAGGTTATCCACCACTTAACTTGACAGATGGAGTATGGAGAATCTGTCAAATAAGCCTATCCGGCACCTTATCAGGAAGCGGTGAAACAGGCCTTAATACTACTATAAAACGCTGCGCGTAAAGCAATTTAACCGATTCGTGGCCACTGCCGCGCCCAACGCGTCATTTAAAAAGATTCAGTGAGGCCGATGACGCGCCTGGCGCGGCATACAAGGATTGTTAAAAAACACGAAAACACGTTAAAACTAATTTATTATACTGCTACTGTATATTACAAATTCTTAGTCTAAATGTGCATAAAACACAACCGGTGGCCAATGCCGCACGTGGGGCGTCATCGTTTAGCAGGGACGATGACGCTTATGGCGCGTTATCGAACAAACTGCTTGGCCTGTGGTAAGAATTCGTGAAAATGAAGGTGGCAACGAATGAACGAATCGGTTAAATAGTCCGCCGCAGGTTTGTATGGAAACTTGAAATTATGCGTACCTAAACTCTCTTACTTTAACTGTCATTAAATTAACTGAAATGTAAAAATTAATCAAAAACCTTTTAATTTCATAAAAATAAACCTTATTGCTGCTGCCGAACCCTTCACGGGCGAGTCCAACTCGCATTTGACCGATTTTGTTTTTTAATTTAGTTTGTTATTATTTTTAGCAATATTCCGCGAAATATTGCTAAAAATAATATCGCGGAATATTGCTAAAAATAATAACAAACTAAATTTTAAGCTATGGATTTCCGCAAAGTAACGCCTGATTCGATTAACGATTTTTTTTCTAACTCATGTACACAATATGAAAACTTGGTAATGGTACCTATACACTATTCAGTATACCGTATACCATGCAGGATATGCGGTGAATATAATTTATTTAATGCGGTTTTCGTAACGACGAGTTTTAAAACATCACCGAATTGGTGCACAATGCACATGCACACAGCACATGACACAGTTTGTGTGTACGTAGTACGTACTGCAGTTGTTGAGATGTCGACCTACGGGCTACGACCTACTTATTGTCAAGACTGACTCTCACAATGTGTTCAAACTTTAGAGGGTACGTTGTTGAGTCTTCAGTTTTTGTCACTGCTTGCGGTGACGAAATGTACTATAAATATGTGACATTGGAAGCTGGGTAAACATAATATTATAACATGCATGGTAATTAATGACTTTCTGCAGATTTCTTTTGTCAATTAGCGGCGTAGTGATAATTTCTAGTTCTCAGGCACACCTACGTAAGATCATTCTTGCTTTGAGATACATAACATTACAAAGCGGTGGTTTGAGGCATATTGACGAATTACCAATACATTGCTATTCGTAGTTTGCCAAATTTTTGCAGCTATTAACAATAATCTTTACAAATGAGTGTCGAAGAAAACAAAATAATCTGTGGTTCACGCCTAACCGACAATACGCTAACGCTAGGCGTAGGCGCGGACATTCGATACCGTATATTACCACGTTCACACTGGGGCTCACAGTGAGCCTGCTCAAATTCGGTGGCTTAACAGTCGGTTTGGTGTGAAACTGTGAACACGGCCTTAACCCATGAAGCCCCATAAGGACACCGGTGACCGCGATAACAATAGAATAACAATAGATTTCCAATAATCCGCGATCGAAGGATTTTCCGACAAAATGTGCAGTTCCCCTGTAAAGTGTCAACAAGTGGTTGTCAACATAAAAGAAACCGCTACTACAGGAGTAGTTTTATGTATCAGATAGCGCGATAGTGTTACCGGTCATAGACAATGGCCTACCGGTTCCCTCGCGCTCTCTATTCAGTAGACAATCGCGGGTCAATGACCGGGCGAGACCACATGTAATTACCCATTGCTCCTCGGTAGATTCCTCAAAAGTGGATACTTGGCAGGTCACTGTCCATGAGTCAATTATTGTCTATTGTCGTTGTTTATTAATATTTTACGCCCGAAATGCACAAAATTAATTTAGGGCTATAAGTTAGGTACGTGACACGTTTTAAATAAGGGTTTTCCAAAGATTGTGATGTAAACTTGGTATTAATATGCAGTATGCTATATTTGGTCCTTTCCAGTTTCCTATGCGTACTTGTATGTTTAGTCGTCAGTAGTCCCAGTGCAAGTGTAAAATCAGCCAAGTACGAGTCGGACTCGCGCACGAAGGGTTCCGTACCGTTATAGAGCAAAACTAAGCCAATATTTGTGTTTTTTACATGGGAGCCCCCCTTAATATATTATTAATTATTAAAGTGAACATATACTTAAGGCATTTGTAAAAATTTGAAGTGCCTACCTGTTGCCATTTTTGATATCTACAAATTGATGAACATACAACTTTACACTGTACCGATGACGCCCGCTGCTCCGTTTCGTAGAAATTCGTACTTTATCGCGCAAGAACCGTACATTTTTCCGTGATAAAAAGTATCTTATGTTATAACCTTTGTCCGGTAGCCGGATCTCAAACCGTCTCCATAGACCATACCCACAGAAATCGGTTCAGCGGTTTGGACGTGAAGAGGCGCCTCCATATATATGTTTGCGCTATAAAAAAGCTTTTAATATAATATTATATCCTTTCCCGTGGTTATTCCATTATCCATATATCTGCGCCCTATCAAAGTCGGTCTAGGAGTTTTTCAGCAAGCGTTTCCTCTCTTTAACCCATCAAGCCCCATAAGCTCACCGGTGAGCGAGACGCGAATCCACGATCGAAGGATAAGTTTAGGTAAACAATTAAAAATATACTCGGTTCTGGATTAAAATAACTATAACTGGATAACAGACCACTAACAAACTTTATTACACAAGCAACACATAAAATGAAGAATGAATTTTAAACAAAGGAAAGGCAGACAGATTTCTCTTGTTTAATAAATATAACAAATCATTAATAAGCATACCTGTCCATCACGCGTCAAACGTGCTCATTTATTGTTACCTCTACAGTTATGTGTTTTTAACGTTTAAAAGAATCACGCCATTTAGCCAAGATTTTTTCTTCATCGCTTTTTAATACAATTGCCGATCAAAATGTATGTTGTTGTAAGGCGTGACAAAACGTTTTATTCATCAGATTCAGGGCCTGTTTCGAATTTCGATAAAAACATTATTTAAAATTGAAATAGGTTTACATTTGTGTGTAAAATACAAAATTATTTTATACGTTTTAGTTAATTTCAAAGAAAATATACACAATATTTTTATACAATATTTAATATTATATTCTTCAAAGTTAAACCGCAATTCAAAGTTACCCATAATGACTGTAAACAATTTGACACCTTTAACAAAACATTTTAAAGCATAGCTTAGTATATTATTTAGTTAGCTAACTGTTTTAAGTTCCTGGAAGATGTGACTTTGGTATTTTTTTTCATCCAGTAGGAGTAAGTACATTATTTTATTATTTAAAATAAAGAAGCTTTTCCAAATATAATCAAAAATCACATTCTATATTTTTTTGTGCCAATCAATGAAATACATTACGTATAGGAAACTGCACAAAGATGTCGAATTGGCAGTTGTCTTCGCCTTAACGCGTAAAGTGGTAACAGTCTACTAAAAATACGCACAGACAGACAATTTCGAATTTTTTATATTATATTCGTGTGGATTTTAAATATAAATAATGCTTAAGTTTAACAGCTGCAGTGTAACTGCAGTTACCTTTACGTTGTAAATGTTAAACTATTTTGTATAAAAGCTGTAAGCATGCTATACCTCGGTAAAGGTCAAGAGAAAATGAACAGAAAGTAGACATACTTACTTTAAGTGAAATCATATACCATTTTTCATCGCCACTCACATTACCGATTCGTTCGACTTATTCAAATTCGCAATAAAGTGTTTTTAATACGTATTACGTACATTATTATGCTGTGACTTGTGACTAAACAGTAATGACTAAAATGACTAATGAATAACCAAAAATTATAAGTGTAAAATCAAAAATTGGGCAAAAAATTTACCCTCTTTCAAAGTTAAAAACGATAATATGATACTTTTTACAAAAATCCAAAGCTTGTAAGATTTAATTTTCGGTTCTGACATCTAGATTTCCCATAGTAATATTAATTTTTTCCTCTAACAAACGAAAAATGTATCCATGCTACCGAGTGAACATTTCACATCTGTCTCTCTCGCATGAAAATCGACAGTGGTGCGAGCGCGGAGAGTGATCCGAGATATGCGAATTCTCAAGGTCATTGGCAGTTATCAGCGTCTTAACAGCTAAACCGTATTGATGAAATTATGATGATGAGACTAAATTGTATCGTAGATAACGCTTAGTAATGACGTGGTATTGAGGTGTATTTTTCGACTTTATGGGCGTTTTTCTATTAGCCGGTCCGACACCGGCAACAGCACGGCGTTAAAACATGAAAATGTATGGCTCTCTTTTTCATTTATCATGTAACAAGCCTCCCAGTCGGTGCCGGACCGGCAAAATTGCATGTGTTATGTATGAATTGTAGCCGTGTGGGTGTGTGCGCGGTATTGGTGCCGCCGTAAACCGGCGCCTATACCACGTCGTAGTGGAAAAACGAAGCCCCAGAGCCGGTGCCGCGGCCGGTGCACTGACGTGCCGGCTATTATGGAAAAACGCCCTATGACTTGTATTTAGTTGTTACAATACCCATGTGTTGTAAGAAAGCTTTATGAACAGGCGCCAAGTTGATTTCTGCGCGTGGTAAGGTGTTATACTTATAAGTGATAACACGTACTTAAGTTTAGTAATCTTTACTAATTGATAATATTCCTTTCACAGTTCTACATTATATTACACATCTATATTATTTATTATAAAACAAAGTCGCTTTTTTCCCCTCATGTCCCTTTGTTCCCTTTAATCTTTAAAACTACGCACCGGATTTTGATGATTCTTTCAGTGTTAGATAGCCCATTTATCGAGGAAGGCTATAGGCTATATTTTATCACGCTAAGACTAATAGGAGCGAAGAAATAGAGGAAAATGTAGAAAAAGCGAGGAAAATTATTTGAAAGGGCTAACTTGAACGCGCTAATCTCAGGAACTACTGGTCCGATTTGAAAAATTATTTCAGTGTTAGATAGCCCATTTATTGAGCAAGGCTATAGGCTATATTTTATCACGCTAAGACTAATAAGATAATGTGGAAAAAACGGGAGAAATTATTTGAAAGGGCTTATCTTGCGAACTACTGAAGCAATTTTTATGTTATTTGGCACATAATAAGGATCGTAGGCTATCGATTTTAATCATTTTTTCAGTGGCTATATATTTTATACCTGTGCGACGCCGGGGCGGGTCGCTAGTAGGGCTTGAATATCGGATGGTTTTTCAATTCCGGAATTGGGTTTCGATATTCAGTATTTCAATTCCGGAATTCCGGAATTCCGGAACTCAAAAGTGTCTTTTTTGTGAAAAAAAGGTTAAATTGAAAATATTGAAACCAAAAGATCAACGCGAGTGGGATTTGAACCCACGAGCCTGGCGATCCGTGCCAGCCACTGCTAGAGCTAGTTGGTTAGAACCAACTAGCACTGTGAGTGCAGAACACAAATAAAAAAGTTTATAATATTGACTCTATCTAAGTGTAAAAAGATTGCAAAAATGTCATACCTAATATTATCATTTTATTATTTAAATGTATGTTTTCTATCAAATACCATTAATTTTATGGATTTACTTTCTTAGTGTGTATTAGAAATATGATCAAATAAAACAATTGAAATGAAAAGTACTCGAGTTTTATATACTTATAAGAAAAATCAGAAATTATTCATTTGTAGTAATTAAAGTCAATGAAATCGCATAAGAAGCTCACTACACTAACGGAAACGTGCGACAGCTGTTGATGATTTATAATCTAAGTACATTTTTGTTTATAATGAAATTTTAAGAAGGTAAGCGCGTTCAAACTGTCGTCATTGAGTGAGCTTCGTACGCGATTACATATATTGGTGACCACCGAAAAAGCTCTTTCCCCTTCTACGCTCTTTGGCGGTATTGTTTTCAAATATTGGAAACATTTTTGTAGGTACTGTCCTCTAATGCCACCGTTTTCATAAACTGCCATCTCTACTCTTATTAAACTTTGTAAATCTAAAACGTTCGTCTTCCTTCTACTTTTTACTGTTAATTTGTTTTGTATAAATATGGATGCGCCGCGCCTGAAGCCGAATAATATTTTATTTTTTTTAATATCGAAATTTCGATATTGATCTCGCCAATTCCGGAATTGGAAACGATATTGGATTTCTTCGGAATTCCGGAATTATGCCAATTCCGGAATTCCGGAGCTCAAGCCCTAGTCGCTAGTTTTATATAAATGATAAGTATGGACAAATTCATAACAGAGGATTTCTCACAGAAAAATAAAAGTCAAAACTCAAAAGTAACTATCAGTTATCTGCTAAATAACTTTCAGAGCAAACTACACAAACAGTAGACTCTAAAGTATTATCACTTATATTAATCCGTCGATCGGGGATTCTTGGAAATGCTATTGTATTCTATTGTTGTCGCGTATTATGGGGCTTGAAGGATTAATTTAGGTTATTACACCCTGTATTTAATAGGAAAACATGAGCGTTTTGTATTTAAATGCATTATGTATTAATTTAATTTGTGTCTAAAAACAAACAGCGCACTGGTTCACCACGTCAGCCCGTGACCTAGGTCAACTGGCCTACTTCTGACCCTGCTTCACAATACATATACTCCTTTGAGATTCTTCAACTTTTAATGGTGTTTTTCAAGTGGATGAGGTCGTTGTACGACTTGTATAATGTATGGGTAGTGAGTTAGTGACTAGTGAATGACATCACTTGCACAGGTTTTTTGCAGCAGTTTATCTTTCTTCATTCTATCGTATGGCGTTGTTGATTGGTCAACGTAGCCAATCAAGAGCGCTATTGTGGCGCTAAATAGTCCTGTGAAATTTCCTTAGAAACCAGACATTACTGTTGGCGAGTGCCTTTTTCCCCCGGAATTCTGGACCGGTTCAAATCTATACTAATATTATAATTGGGAAGAGTTTGTTTGTTTGAACGCGCTAATCTCAGGAACTACTGGTCCGATTTGAAAAATTCTTTCAGTGTTGGATAGCCTATTTATCGAGGAAGGCTATAGGCTATATTTTATCACGCTAAGATTAATAAGAGCGAAGAAATAGAGAAAAGTGTGGAAAAAACGGGGGAAAATTATTTGAAAGGGCTTATTTGAACGCGCTAATCTCAGGAACTACTGGTCCGATTTGAAAAATTCTTTCAGTGTTCGATAGCCTATTTATCGAAGAAAGCCATAGGCTATATTTTATCACGTTAAGATTAACAGAAACGAAAAAATAGAGGAGTGTGGAAAAAACGGGGAGAAATTATTTGAAAGGGCTCATTTGAACGCGCTAATCTCAGGAAGAATTGAAAAGAATTTTTCAAATCAGACCAGTAGGGTCTGATTTGAAAAATTCTTTCAGTGTTCGATAACCTATTTATCGAGGAAATCCGCAAAAAAGCCGAAAAAGCTGCGCGGAACATCTATCATATCATAAAAGTATATTGTCCCACACAATATACTTTTATGATTTGCGCGTTAACTATTCAATCGATGTACGGGAACAACTATAAACAGCTAAAGTCCACGCGGACGAAGTCGCGGGCAACAGCTAGTACGTTATAATATACACACAGTAGATTGTTAAGTTTAAATTGTTTTAAAGCAAAAATGCAATCATCTATTAAATAATAAAAATTTCAAAAGATGATAGTGTTTTTGGTTTTGTTACCACGTTTTACGTTAAGTTTATTAAAGTAATTTAAATTTGAAAATTTATTTTAGTCCATGGTATCAATCAATACGATGTGAGTAAAATAAATGCTAATTTATATGATAAAACTACAGGAACTAATCCTTCGATCGCGGATTCTTGGAAATCTATTGTTAATCTATTGATGTCGCGGTCACCAGTGTCCTTATGGGGCTTGATAGGTTTAAAGATCCTTCCATTGCTATCTAAGAAGAACCTGCCTACTAGACAAGTGGCAAGCGATTATGAACGTCGCTTCGCTAGGCGCTAGCGAATACTAATGTCAAAATATGACAAATCCCGTCCCACACATTTTGTTGGCGTTTACAACGGTGATCGCTTGCCACTTGTCAATATTATTATATTTACTATGCAAGTCAAATTGAAAAAAAAAAGTTTTAATCCTCATTTACGCGATAATAATAAATCAATAATATTTAAAGCGATGTTTAAGTAAAACTATAAGCAGCGAACCTCGCTAGAGAGCTAAAACGCAACGCTGTAATACAATACCCGGAAGTCGGAACACATCGCATAAAGTGAAAATATTACCAATGTAAGTAGGTCAACCTTAAAGCAGTCAGCGGTGTTAAAACACAGTTAAAACCGATGATATTATATAAAAAACTCAAAGCAGATATTATGTTACTGCCGCGCGCGTTGTGTAGACTCAAATACGACCCAAGTGGGTTGTCTTTTATTTAGTCTGTCTCTTTTATGTAAATAGCATTTCGTATCTTTTGTTTCAGTTATCTGTCAAAGTCCAATTTTGAATTTGAAAATTGTTAAGATATTTAAGCCGGAAAATAGTATGAACGTAACATATCTGTATACTAGCGACCCGCCCCGGCGTCGCACGGGTATAAAATATATAGCCACTGAAAAAATGATTAAAATGTATAGCCTATGATCCTTCACGTGGTCTACTTCTTATCTGTGCCAAATAACATAAAAATTGCTCCAGTAGTTCGCGAGATAAGCCCTTTCAAATAATTTCCCCCGTTTTTTTCCACATTCTCCTATTAGTCTTAGCGTGATAAAATATTGCCTATAGACTTCCTCAATAAATGGGCTGTCTATTATCTAACACTGAAATAATTTTTCAAATCGGACAAATAGTGCCTGAGATTAGCGTTCAAGTTAGCCCTTTCAAATAATTTTCCCCGTTTTTTCCCCATTTTCCTCTATTTCTTCGCTCCTATTAGTCTTAGCGTGATAAAATATAGCTTATAACCTTCCTCGATAAATGGGCTATCTAACACTGAAAGAATCATCAAAATCCGTTGCGTAGTTTTAAAGATTAAAGGGAACAAAGGGACATGAGGGAAAAAAACGACTTTGTTTTATAATAAGTATAGAAGTAGAATATCATTGGTTAAAACGTAGTTCTGTATCCAGTTGTTAACTCAAGTCACGTAAATTCATATTTTTGATTAGTGTTTACATTTACAATGTTCACAATTTTATATTTAATTAGAATTAGCCCGGTCTAATTAGACGCAAAAAAATCGTAACCTCGGAATATCTCGGAATCTATCGGAATATATTCGCATAGAGCTGAAAATTTGTAGAGACGTTAAATACACCATTATAAATAAAATCTCAAAAGTCCCCGGCGATCCTCCTTGTGCTAAAATTTTTATTAAAGATCAAAGGTATGAAAATGAGGTTTTCCCCGTTTTTTATCTAAACTGTACATTTTAGTAAAAAAATAGGTAGGAGAAGAGTGTAGATCATAGAAGTCTCTACAAAAAATATTCAGACACTTTTTTCATACGACTTTCCTAAGTCTAGTACGGGTACTAGTAGTTCTTTCTAAGAGAGTACGGGCTCCTGCCCGTACTCTCTTTTCTACTGCTCTCTTCACACTCACGCCCGTCTTTCATATGCCAGGTGAAAAAGGACGATCGCCAAGTTAGCGGGCAGTTATAGGTATTATGTTTTTAAAGGGTTTTTTATATTAAAGTGGTAAAAAGTAATTCCAACATTGTATAGACGACTTTCTCAACAGTACATTGTATTTTTTTCATATCGCTAAGACGTCAATACAATCCATAAACAGGTGATATTCTAAACCTTTTGCAGCAAAAATCACAAAACTGTCGCGGGTTTGAGTTGGATTATTTAAAGATACTTAAAAAAAATAAAAAATCTATCTCCAACATTAGATTATAATTGAAATTATCTTACATGTTGTGCATTAAAACTTATAGAAATACTGTATTTTAACTGTTAAATCACGTCTGTTAAATGAGCGACATCGGCAAAATTTCGTATACGGACTCTTAACAATTAACATGCCTTATAAATGGCGGGCTTAAAGTTTGGGAAAATCATATCTACGAGTATACTTATATTATAAAGCTAAAAAATTTGGGAACCTACTGCTTTGAATTGAAAAATTCGTTTTTTGTTGGATATTCTTATTCATCGACGAAGACTTGCGCTATAATAACATCACGTTGGCACCAATAGGAGCAAAGAAACAGAGGAAAATGGGGAAAAACGGGGAAAATTATTTGAAGGAGCTTATCCTACAAACGGCTGAAGCAATTTTTATGTTATTTGGCACAGATATAGAATAGCCACGTGGAGGGACATAGGCTATTTTGTATTTCGGGAAAATAACGTGATGTTATATCTATAAGCTCAAGTCTTCCTCGATAAATAAGACTATCGAACAAAAAACTAATTCTTCAATTCAAAGCAGTAGTTCCACAAATTCTTTAGCTTTATAATATAAGCATAGATATGATTTTCCCAAACTCTAAGCCCGACATTTATAAGGAACGGTAATTCGTATGAAAAAAGTGTCTGAATATTTTTTTGTAGAGAATTCTATGATCTAAACTCTTGCGCTACCTATTTTTGTGATAAAATGTACAGTTTGCCTGTGTTTAAATGTTCCTGTCTGCCTGTCTGCCTGTCTGCCTGTCTGCCTGTCTGCCTGTCTGCCTGTCTGCCTGTCTGCCTGTCTGTCTGTCTGTCTGCCTGTCTGCCTGTCTGCCTGTCTGCCTGTCTGCCTGTCTGTCTGCCTGTCTGCCTGTCTGCCTGTCTGTCTGCCTGTCTGTCTGCCTGCCTGTCTGTCTGTCTGTCTGTCTGTCTGTCACGGCCACTTTTCTCCGAAACTAAGAGCTATACTATTAAAACTTGGTAAGTACCTAGATGTAGTCTGTGAACCGCATTAAGATTTTGATACAAAAATGGAAAAAATATTAAAAATTTTACGAGTCCCCATAGGTACAACTGAGACAAAAAAAAATATTCGTCTAACCTATACGTATAGGGTATCTATGGATAGATCTTCAAAAATCATATTGAGGTTTCTATTACCATTTTTTTCTAATCTGAATAGTTTGCGAGAGAGACTCTTCCAAAGTGGTAAAATGTGTTTCCCCCCTCTAACTTCTAAAGTAGGTTAATTAATTTAGGGTAGGTTAAAAATTAAATGTTAATTCTAAAAAAAATTTATGATGTACATTACTATAAAAACTACCAACGAAAATTGGTTTGAATGAGATCTATCAAGTAGTTTTTTTTATATGTCATAAATGGTAAACCTTAATTTAACTTTCATTGAATCAACTAAAATATAAAAATAAATCAAAAATCTTTTAATTTTATAGAAATAAACCTTACTGCTGCTGCGGAACCCTTCATGGGCGAGTTCAACTCGCACTTGGCCGGTTTTTTATGTACATATTTTTGATTTGTATGCAGTCAAAACTTTTGAGATCAATAAAATTATTTAAGTATACACAATTTTTTAATAAGAGGTCAAACACAAAACGAAGGAGATGTAATTGAAAAGGCAACAAAAAACTAAAAAATCTGTTCTGCAATTTATGTACGAGTACCAGATCAGTATGTACTTAAGTTGAACTTAACACTGGCAAAGATGTTGAAGGGAATTCGATCAAAACTTCAGATTAAAGTTGCTGGTTCTACAACAGTGCCCGAGTAATGTTTCGGTCAGCAACAAAATCAGACAACTCTTGGTTCCTCGCGAAACCAGTATCGAGATAGCATAAGCAAAAAAGATAAAAAAAAAAAACACCTGGGCGGTTCAATCCATTTTGTTGCTGGTTCTGGGCGATTCCATTAGCGAGGTGATACAGTTTGACACACTTAAATCTTCCTACAGGCAAAATTAAGCATATTTATTAATAAAATATCCCTTGAAGGGATACATTTTGACTAGTTTAACAATGATGTATAAATGGACACCTTCATCAAATGTATGAAGGGCCACAAAACAGGCCGAAGTGCCATCGCGGGTGCAACCAATTTGACCCTCCATTAAGAACTGTGATGAGTTCATATGTGAATACTGGCTATGGCGAAACTTTTACAAAATAACTTGCCTATATTTAAAAATAGCATAAAACAAAGAAACTATGTTACTAGATAAAAAGTAATTATAGTAATAAGTACTAGAAATTATTAACCATTTCTACGATCGCGGGCGCAACATCAAAATTCTCAAATCTCTAATATATAATTATACTAGTAAGTTTGTAATAAAACTGTACCAAATTGTATTTTTTTTTAATTTTTGAGTTGTTTATTGGCCTGACAAAATTAATCGTCTAAATCACTAAAAACGATTGAATAGTGTAATTTATTCAAAAGGTTTCGACGTATTACTGTACAACTATACTACAACTAAACATTAATTTAAAATATATGCTATTTTAATTTAAAAATATGGGAAAAAACATCGCGTCCCTTAGATGATATTGCTTACAAACGCTCTAAATTATTCGAATTCCATTTCTTACCGATAAAAGTTGTTTTGTTAGTAAATACACATCTTCTTACGTATATTCCAATTGAAAAACTAATGCCGCATTTTAAAAATTCTCGTTAAGGGCCGTCTGTAGCGGAATGGCCCTTCTACAACAGTGCCCGAGTACTGTTCCGGTCAGCAACAAAATCAGACAACTCTTGGTTCCTCGCAAAACCAGTATCAAGATAGCATAAGGGGCGTTCCACGCCAAGCGGACAGGAAAAAATAGTCGATGTCTCCGATTTTGATAATATTTGGATATGTTATACCTACACGTGTTATTAATACGTGTGCCAAATATTTTTGTAATATAATGGCTAGATTAAAAATGATGGGACTTTGAAACATGACTTTTCTATTCGACACTCCGTGCTTCAAAGTCGATTATAGATTTAAAATATATATATTAGAATAATTAAACCACTGAATTTGTTACTTCATTTAATGAGCTCTTTAAGTGCATTTTTGAAAACAAAAAAAATGTTTTTTTCTTTGAAAAAAATGCAAATTAATTTTTTTCTCTTGATTTTCTCAAAGAGGGACCCTTTTGATTTTTCTTATATTTTTTGTGTAAATAGCTAATATTCTATAGAACATTCCTGCACAACTTCTATAATGGGCCGGGAAGTGGATCAGGAGCTAGACTGAAAATACTTCCGAAGGGTGGCGTCCAGCGCCATACTGTACTATGGGCAGAAATCGCTAAGTAGTGAAAATTGCCAAAATACTTCGATTTTGATGTGGAGAAATGAACCCTTAGATAAGTTTTTTTAAAGAGTAACATAATTTAAAAAAAAAGAAAATTTTTTTTTTTGAGAAAAAAAAATTTTTTTCACGAATTTTTTTTCTTGTAAGTAAACATTTTTTGTCTATTTCTCTTTCAAAAATCTATTAAATGTTACTCTTCACTATATCGAAATTGATGTTATTTGGCAATTTCCACTATGTATCGATCTCTGCCCATAGTATTGTATGGCGCTGGACGCCACCCTTCGGAAGTATTTTCAGTCTAGCTCCTAATCCACTTCCCGGCCCATTATAGACGTTGTGCAGGAATGTTCTATAGAATATTAGCTATTTACATAAAAAATATAAAAAAAAATCAAAAGGATCCCTCTTTGAGAAAATCAAGAAAAAAAAATTAATTTACATTTTTTCCAAAGAAAAAAACATTTTTTTTTATTTTCAAAAATACACTTACAGAGCTCGTTAAATGAAGTAACAAGTTCAGTGGTTTAATTATTTTAATGTATATATTTTTTAATCTATAATCGGCTTTGAAGCACCGAGTGTCGAATAGAAAAGTCACGTTTCAAAGTCCCATCATTTTTAAACCAGCCATTATATAACAAAAATATTTGGCACACGTATTAATAACACGTGTAGGTATAACATATCCAAATATTATCAAAATCGGAGAGATCGACTATTTTTTCCTGTCCGCTTGGCGTGGAACGCCCCATAAGCAAAGAAGATAATAAAAATAACACCTGGGCGGTTCAATCTATTTTGTTGCTGGTTCTACAACAGTGCCCGAGTACTGTTCCGGTCAGCAACAAAATCACACAACTCTTGGTTCCTCGCAAAACCAGCATCAAGATAGCATAAGCAAAGAAGATTTAAAAAAAACCACCTGGGCGGTTCAAATCTATTTTGTTGCTGGTTCTACAACAGTGCCTGAGTGATGTTCCGATCAGCAACAAAATCAGACAACTCTTGGTTCCTCGCAAAACCAGTATCAAGGCAGCATAGTCGTGAAAATTAAAAAAATATATATATTTCCGATACGCTTTACATACAGCAACAAATTGGAAACAAAATCTACACGCACAATTAAGCTCAAAACATGCAAATAAAAAGGTTACCCTGCTACCTTGATATCAAGGTAGCATAATTTACGATATTTCGTAAACGGTTTGAGCAACAAAATCGAGATTTTGGCAACTAATTAGCAACTAATTAGCTACAAATTTACGTTATATATTTTTTAATTCTGCTAAAGTGCCTATGTTTACCCTGCTACCTTGATATCAAGGTAGCATAATTTACGATATTTCCTAAACGGCTTGAGCAACAAAATCGAGATTTAGGCAACTAATTAGCTACAAATTCGGGTTATATATTTTTTTAATTCTGCTAAAGTACCTATGTTTACCCTGCTACCTTGATATCAAGGTAGCATAATTTACGATATTTCGTAAACGGCTTGAGCAACAAAATCGAGATTTTGGCAACTAATTAGCAACTAATTAGCTAAAAGTACCTATGTTTACCCTGCTACCTTGATATCAAGGTAGCATAATTTACGATATTTCGTAAACGGCTTGAGCAACAAAATCGAGATTTTGGCAACTAATTAGCAACTAATTAGCTACAAATTCAGGTTATATAATTTTTTTTAATTCTGCTAAAGTGACTATGCTGCCCTGAGGGACCTTGCAAAATCCCCTATCGTATGAATTATTTCTTAAATTTAATTCTGAAGAAACAATGACGTATTTACATACTCATCATTATAAGAATGCCTATAATTTAAGTAATGTATGATGTATCGAAATGTCTTGAACTCTAACAACAGAAATAAACCTTACTTTTAAATTGAGTCGGTATATAATAAGTCTTCCCAAAAAGCCTTATTTTGGGTTCAAATCTTTGATTGTGTCTCCTGTAAAATTTGTTAAAGTGTAATTACGCCATTGTTGTACCAAATGAGCGATATTATGATATAATATTGTTATAAAATTAGCATTACTAATATGTTTGTGTTGTAATTTCCAGGGGTGTTATGGACAAGGAGAATGGGGATGGCGGCGGGGAGGCCGCGAAGCCGCCGCCCGACTCCATGCTCGACCCCTCTGGGCTCTTCGGAGGTGAGTTTATTCTTAAATAGATAGTTATTTTTTGTAACTGGCTAGTGTTTATTGAAAAGTACCATAGACGTTCGTTTAAAATATCATATTCCCAATTTAAATCATCACACATTCGAAATTCATAATGTGGAGAAAAATATTAAAGATAAATGACGCCCGCAACTCCGTTGCGCCAAAACACGTTTATCGCGCGGGAACCGTACATTAAATAACCGTAAATTAACAATTCCTTTGCCGGGACTGAAAGTATCTCCATGCCAAAATTTAGTTAAATCAGTTCAGCGGTTTGGGCGTTAAGAGGTAACAGACACACACAAAAAAATTCCGTTTTCAAAAATGTAGTTAAAAAGCTCGTTAAATGGAGTAACAAGTTCAGTGGTTTAATTATTCAAATAAATATTTTTTTCAATCTATAATGGGCTTTGAAGCACTGAGTGCCGAATAAAAAGGTCACGTTTCAAAGTCCTATCATTTTTAATCTAGCCAATAAATTACAAAAATATTTGGCACACGTATTAATCCTTCAGGCCCCGCACGAGCACCGGCGATCGCGACAACAATAGAATACAATAGCAATTCCTGGAAATTCCGACTGAAGTATTAAGAGTCCGTATACGAAATTTTGCCGATGAATACGAAATTGCAAAGGTTCGCTACAGAAATATTATTAGGTTTTTTCCCCTTATTAGACTTAAAAATATATATATTAATTATTAGATTTAAAATATATTTGAGCGCGGAAAGCCGACTCGAGCCTTGCGGCGAGTAATATAATGTGAGATTTAGGTTTTTTGAATAGTGTTTTTTTGGCACAATTTGTTTTTTTTTTTTTTTTTCGAATTGGATAGAATTTTATCTAAGTATAGATTATTTCTGTCGTTTTCTTTTTATGAATTACAGCTCCAAGTTGCCGAAATTAACAGCAATTCTTTGCCCATTTTCTCTAAAATTTTGCCGAGTTACATATTTTTTTACTCATCTATTTCATATTAAAGTGGTAAAAAGTAATTCCAACATTTTATAGACGACTTTCTCAACAGTACATTGTATTTTTTTCATACCGTTAAGACATCCATAAACAGGTGATATTCTAAACCTTTTACAGCAAAAATCACAGAACTGTCTCGCGGGTTTGAGTTGGATTATTTAAAAATACTAAAAAAAAAAAAACTCCAACATTAGGTTATAATTAAAATGATGTTACATGTTGTGCATTAAAACTTATAGAAATACTGTATTTTAACTGTTAAATCACGTCTGCTAAATCAGCGAAATCGGCAAATTTCATATACGGACCCTTAATAACACGTGTAGGTGTAGGTAATAGGTATAACATAATTAAATATAATCGAAATCGGAGACATCGACTTTTTTTTCACAAATTACGTGAGGTGTTTAGGGGGTCGTCGAGTCAATTCTTATCTAATCTCACGTTGGGGAGAGGGGAGGTCTCGGCAAATCTCACGTAATTTTTTTTCTCAACAAAATTATGCTATTTCGATCCATTTCATCCAGATTGTATACAGTATGCTTAAGATTTAAACGTTAGCGCGAAGCGTAATCGTTATACGTATAAGATCATTCACAAATTCGTTCGAAAGAAAATCTACTGACTGTCAAACCAAACATTTACGTAAGAAACCCACATTTTAAAAATCTCACGTGAGATTTCGAGGGGCGAGGGGTTGAATAAAATCTCACGAAATCTCATCGGGGGGAGGGTGGGTCAAAAAATATAATAAAACACCTCACGTAATTTGTGAACGCCCTCGATTCCTGTCCGTTGGCGTGGCGTGGAACTGTTACGTCTTGTTCTACATAAATTACAGCGTCGTTAAAATAACTATTATAATACAAGGTAAACAATGTTTAAAGCATAATCAATATAGGTAAATGAGTCAAGTAACAATAACAATTTAAAATCAATACGTTTATCAGTACAAACACAAAAACCTGTGATAAGCATTCGCGATGGTCGCGGGGCAATGACCTCGCCCGAGTGCGCCGGTACTCTATTGCTCGGCTATTGGGACTAAATTAGACAAGTCGTTTCAGAAATGACACAGGACCTTAATACTAACGCTATAAGGGTGAATTTCGTAGAAACCTGAGGCATAATGACAGTGAATGGGAGAAACAGGAAAGGATACTAGATGTCCGTAAAATGTACAATTCCAAGCCGATGTTAACTTGTTCGTGTAATCTGACTTCAGATTTTATTTTATTTATTGGGTTTGTAGCAGTCTTAGTTGAAGACATTTTAAATGTATAAAGTTAAAGAGCACCTTAAAATGATTGTGATGAATCTAGATGATTTAAACTATAATGCATAATAATTATAACCTCCTTCTTCAATTGCAATGGATACGTCATACGGTACATGTACCTACTATTGTGTCTGCTGTCAGTCGTTCGCCAGATTAAAGGCTGATTTACATTGGTGCTGGACTGGATTGAAACATGTTTACATTGATACAGTGCTGATCTAGCGACGGAATCCAGTGATGCTAGCGCCAGCTACTGTATCAATGTAAATCAGCCTTAAGAGTCCGTATACGAATTTTGCCAATGAATACGAAATTGCAAAGGTTCGCTACAGAAATATTATTAGGTTTTTTCCCCTTATTAGACTTGAAAATATATATATTAATTATTAGATTTAAAATTATTTAAGCGCGGAAAGCCGACTCGAGCCTTGCGGCGAGTAATATAATGTGAGATTTAGGTTTTTTGAATCGTGTTTTTTTGGCACAATTTGTTTTTTTATTTTTTATTTTTTTTTCGAATTGGATATAATTTTATCTAAGTATAGATTATTTCTATAACAGCAATTCTTTGCCCATTTTCTCTAAAATTTTGCCGAGTTACATATTTTTTTACTCAACTATTTCATATTAAAGTGGTAAAAAGTAATTCCAACATTTTATAGACGACTTTCTCAAAAGTACATTGTATTTTTTTCATACCGTTAAGACGTCAATACAATCCATAAACAGGTGATATTCTAAACCTTTTACATCAAAAATCACAAAACTGTCGCGGGTTTGTAAAAAAAAACTAGCTCCAACATTAGATTATAACTGAAATGATCTTACATGTTGTGCATTAAAACTTATAGAAATACTGTATTTTAACTGTTAAATCACGTCAGCGGGGCTAAAATGGTCACATTTAGCAATTCCTCTCAATCAATTCAGCAAATGAATTGTCAAAACTGTCAAACTGACAAATGTCAAATCAGTACAAAAATACAGAAATGAATTGCAAGCAGAGTTGCATTTCGCGATTTTAAAGAATTGAATCATATTATGATTCATACATGATTCAACAAAGCGACCATTTTAGCCCCGCTGTTAAATCAGCGAAATCTGCAAATTTCGTACCCTTAATCCTTCGATCGTGGATTCTTGGAAAATATATATTACACACGGTGCTGCTCGCCATTCTGTTATGCTGGAACTTGGCTTGACACGCGACTGCGTGTCTAGATTATTATTCTATTCTATTGTTGTCGCGGTCACGGTGTCCTTATGTAGGCTTGATGGGTTAAGAATTAAGATAAAACAATGTTATCTGTATACTAGATGATGCCCGCAACTCCGTTACGCAAAAAATCGTTAATCGCGCGGGAACCGTACATTTTTCCGGGATAAAAAGTATCATATTTCCTTTCCCGTGACTCAAAGTAAGTACATATATACAATCCATACCAAATTTCAGCCAAATCGGTTCAGCGGTTTGGGCGTCAAGAGGTAACAAACAGACAGACAGACACACTTTCGCATTTATAATAAGTATTAGTAATATTAGTATGGATAGCCTAGAGCTTATTCATTGTGTAACTTTCTAAATACTTTTATGTAACTAATTAGAATAGTATAAAAACGTTAAGTTAAAAATTGATAAGATGATAAGGGTCATAAATCATACTCATAACTCATAGCCATGATGATGCTGTCATACGTCAAAGTTCCAAAATAAATACAAATGCTTTTTGGCTAAGAGGGCTGTAGGCTAGCTGTAGGCACTACCGCACTAGGCATTGCTTACTTACATAGTAATTAAACTTTAAAAGATCGTATAAAATACTTTTAGTATTTAAAAGATCATAATAAAAATCAGCCAAGTGCGAGTTGGACTCGCGCACGAAGGGTTCCGAAGGGTATATGTAGAGCAAAAATAGGTAAAAAATGTGTTATTAATAGTATGGGAACCCCTCTTAATTATTTATTTTATTTAAATATCATTATTAATTATGTATTAATTTATAAATACATCTGAGTATTTTGTGAACAGTTTAAGTGCTTACCTATATATTAATTGGTATTTGGTATCAAGCAAAAAAGAGCAAAAAAAATACGTTTGTTGTATGGGAGCCCTTAAATATTTAATTTATTTTATTTTTAGTATATTTTGTTGTTATAGCGGCAACAGAAATATAGTTACACAATCTGTGAAAATTTCAGAAATCTAGCTATAGCCGTTCTTAAGATACAGCCTGGAGACAGCTTACAGACGGACAGACAGACATCGAAGTCTTAGTAATAGGGTCCCGCTTTTACCCTTTGGGTACGGAACCCTAACAAAATATAATTTCATAGTGACGTCATAGTCAATTAGCTCTACGCGTGTTTGACATGATCACAATGCCTAGGCTGCGGCTAATTGGCCGAGAGAACAGATGTGAACACTGATTAATGACGATCATCATAACATAATATGAACAACTCATATACTTATTATGTAAATTTTTATGTTAAAACTAAATATTGCTTGTAGTTAAAGACGTGGTGGCTGATGGAGCACTCTTATATAGACGTGTGCGCCGAAGCTTCAATCGCCGGCGGCGGGCGCCGGTCCAAAATCGGCGGCAGCGGCGTGATTTCGGCGTGAAGAATTGATATAAAACTGCATAATTTAATTTGAGATTATACGGGGTGTGCGGCGAGTGCGCTCTCAAAAAGCGGCATGAATCCAACGCGGCGCGCGGTGCGGTACAGCTAGGTACCGTCACGAGTTTTGAGCGCTCGGCAAAAGTAGTGGGGAGACTTGCGCATGTGTAAACTCGCGCTAAAGGTAAATTATAAGAAAAGTCAATTATTAAGAAAAGTAAAATAAAATGAAAAGGAAAAATAAAATAAACAAAATAAAAGGAAGGTTACAATGTCAACATGGGGAAGTCATCTGGGGGGTAAGTCCATCTAGCGGCAATAACTCCCACATTTAAACGACTATTTTCACGGCACGGCTCAGTGGGTAAAACAGTATTGCAGAGTTCGTTTGATCTAAGAACAAACATGTCGCTACTAACTACCCGTTACAAAAAAAAAACGTCCGGCAAACTTTTTCCCGTTTTGTAATCGTATTCGTTATATTGAAGGCGCATTCGACAACACTTCAACCAGCTCTATCACAAATGGCCTGGCTTCAAAGAATAAAGATGTACGGCTCTCGCCTCAAAATCAGGCTAACACAAGGATGCCTACAAGGAGGTTTGCTGTCACCCCTGGAATGGTCCCTGGTAGTGGATGAGCTACTAAGGGAACTAAACATCATAGGTTACTACGATCAAGGGTACGTTGGCGACCTGGCGATTATGGTGGTGGGAAAATGCGCATCGGTGGTCGCTGGGTTGATGCAGTCAGCACTAAAAGTTGTCGAGGATTGGTGCCAAAGAGTCAAGCTAACAGTAAACGCTGATAAGACGGTCTTGATACCTTTCACCAAAAAGAGGAAGTTGGAGGGACTAAGACAACACTCTTCGGGAAAACTATTAAGTTTGCGGGTGATGTCAAATATCTAGGAGTAATCCTAGACAAAGGACTCACTTGGAATAAGCACATCTAGTATATTACGAAAAAGGCTAGATGTGCTCTGGGTTCCTGTTGGAAGCTTGTCAGCTCCAAATGGGGTATTCGGCCGAAGGAAATGCTATGGCTATATACAGTCGTAGTGAGACCGATTACCACATGGGCTGGCTGCGTAATGTGGCATAAAAAGGCTGAACAAGTAAACTTTAATAAAAGTCTAAACAGCGTACAGAGACTGGCATGTCTAATAATCACGGGTGCACTTTCGTCAACACCCACCGCTTCCCTCGAGGCCCTGATCAACTTAACTCCGCTTCCTCTGCTTGTTCAGACGGAGGCCAAAAAGGTGGCTTTCAGGGCCAGGACGGCGGGCAGGCCAAATTGGGCCTCCACTCCATTTCGACAGCTGGAACAGTCTCTCAGTGAATCACCTGTCATGGCCATGCTATCAGATGCCATAATTAAGGTGCATAGATTTTCGAAGCAGTACCAGGTTTTTATACCTTCCAGGAAGGACTGCGAAAGAAAAATCCCAATCGACGTCCGCCCTAGCGACATAGCTTGGTTCACGGATGGATCAAGAAAAGACAACCGTGCGGGAGCCGGATTCTACGGAGGCAGGCCTCCAAAAGGCAAATACGCCAGTTTGGGCGAGTTTGCGACCGTGTTTCAGGCTGAAGTCTTCGCTATCCTCAGTTGTTCACTAGAATGCCTGGAGATGGCCCTAGTTAATAAAAACGTTTTTATCTTCTCCGATAGTCAAGCTGCACTTAAAGCACTGACTGCCGCAGAAGTCTCGTCCAAATTAGTTCTGGAATGCACTAATTTGGACGTGACTTCTGCGTCACTTGAACACTCCAAGGCTTAGTGCCTTGGAGTGTTCAAGTTCCTGGCTTCAACAAGAAACTATCAGAATTAGTGCTCACCTTGGGTAGGAACCAATTAAGAATCCTTACCAGAAGCCTAACCGGGCACTGAAAGCTCAACAAACACCTAAACAGAATGGGTATTTGTAGCATAACGACTTGCAGATTTTGTGAGGAGGAGAATGAAACACCTATTCACCTAACACCTATTCACCTCGACTATCCTGCTCTAGAAACAGGCACCCTGGTCGCCACGAATACTCATCCACAGAGGAAATTCGTGGCACCAACCCTAATCATATCGTTCAATTTATGAGCAGTATTGGGTTGGGGATGATTCTCTAGTGCGAAGGAGTCACAATAGATCCTCATGGGTCGCAGTGACGTCAGGGCTATAGCGACCTACCTTCTTTAAAAAAAATCGTAATTGTAGTGTAAGAGCGACCGCAGACTTACAATTTTAAGTTGGTTAACTAAGTCGCACAGTATACCAATTATAGCTATAGCGACTTATGAGAGCTCGCACAATTTTGCAACTAAATTTGATTTCTTTCCGATTACCTACAATTTAAAAGTTGTCCAATTAAATTGTTACGTAAGTGTGATATTACGTTAGTAATTTAGTTTAAATACGATAGTCGGCCAACTTGAAATTGTATATCTGCGGTGACCCTAAGTGTCTGCCAAAAAAATAAAAAAAAGTGGCAATACGAAGGATTTTTGGAGTTTCAAATCGTTAATATCGCTTTAATTTGGTTATTATCACCTGCAAAATATTTCTTACCTAAAAGTGCAATAGGTTCCCCTATTGCACTTTTAGGTAAGAAATATCCGTTAGCTTCCGTTTAGCTTGCATAATTAAAGGCCGTCATATGACGGTCTTACCTCCAATCAGATATTGTCAACCTTTTCAAACCTACTAGATGGCATTGCCCATAAAGTGGCCTGGTTCACAAGTGCCCTCGAAACCTGACCTCCACCACTGAAAATTATGATTTTCGGCTCGTAACTTTCTAAGTAAATATGTTCTTTTATAACGTTGTTTTATTTTAAATTACGGATTACCCATGTCAAAAAAATGTTTGATAGCCCTGAACCCAAACAAATTTACTGGGTGGACGGACGGACTTACCCCAATTATTTTTTACTCAATAAAAACTAAATGAGGCTTTAAGATTATAACAACATAGTTTCTTCTTCAATACATCCTACCTACAGATCTCACTATCTGGTTTTTAGTCTGTTTAGTGTCGACGATGTCGAAAATCACCTTTAGACGGACTTGCCACAAAGACTGGAAAGAAAGTCCGTCTACAAGATGTTTCTTTGAAATATCAACTATATTTGCCCCACAATTAATGTGTGGGGATATCTAACGTCTGTATTAGGTTTATAAGAGATTACTTTGTCATCTACTGTGAACACCATCTTTCTAGAGTCATTACAAAAGAAATAGGGGCAGCTCAAAGCCTACTTCAAATAAAGTATGCCAGTCTTCCCCAAGTTGACCATAATTTAAAAGGTAAATAAAATAAAACAATGACAACTGATAACTATGACAACTGCGCATTTCAAGGCCAATGCTCAAAACTCGTGACGGTACCTATACTCGTCTCAAAGTGGCGCGGTGTCTTTGCGCAGCGTATTTATGTGATTCCGTTCCCCGCTCGGTCTTTTTCGAAAACATACCATATATATCAGAAACAAACGGTAACATACGTACGTAGTTTACTAGAATTAATAAGTTTAGAAGTCGCGCCGATTTTACGCCGAATGAAAATCGGCGGCGGCGGCGTCAAAAAAATGTCGGCGGCGACGGCGGGTCGGTGCGGCGCACACCTCTACTCTTATGTCCTTTCTCGAAACTCCAAAGTCCAAGGTGCATGGCACGCACAAGCGTGAGGAAGTAATAGGCAGACAAACAGAAATATACATATATAGACACTTTTTGCAATATTACAATAGAATTGTTAAAAGGCGGAGTTGAGGTCCTAAGGCCGCTATCCCCAACCCACGGCCCGCCGGGACTTTATTTGTGGCCCGCGTGATATTTAACAATTCTGAAATTCACGCCTAAAAATAACGTAAAGTATAATTGTTATATTTTTTCCACTTTTAAAATCGTTAATTATGAAGAATGTTATTGTTTAACCCTAAAAAATTTTTGTTGCGGCCCGCGACACCAAGACTAATACATGTTTGTGGCCCGCATGAAAAAAAGGTTGGGGACCACTGTCCTAAGGAATCAAACTTTGCACATACATAGTGTAGATTTAGCGTAAACTACCTAGGTCCTAAACCACAAGGCTACTTTTATCGTTTGAAAATGTACGGTTCCCAAAACTTCCTAGGATATCTCTATTTACGGTTGCAGAGCCACGAGCAGAAGCTATATTTTACTTTGTAAAATGGAAGCATTTCGAGAAGAGCTTTTATGATTTACATACTGTGATGTCAATGACCCTGTTATTTAAAACGCCCAAATATTTATCAAATCCATTAAACATCACTCTGAGAACTCATTAAATAAGCTGACGCTGACATGCTTTAATTAGCATTAATTAGGAACAGAATGTTTAAGTAAAAAATTATAGAAGCGAGAATATTATGATATTATGTTTTAAATTTATTTGGATTTTGATTTCCGGACCCACCGAACTTGTGGACCGATTTTGATCTGGCACATAGGTAGGTGTAACAAAACTAAATGTTAATACTTTAGGGTGAGTACGTATTCCTTGTAGATAGTTCACTGTGAAAGTAGGAGCGCTGAAAGACCTTTTTTTTCACTTTTGTATGGGCAAGCGCCCGAGCGTCACGAGCTTCCCCATACAAAAGTGAAAAAAAATATTGTTCTTTCAGCGCTGCCACTTTCACAATGAACTCTGTACAAGGAACACACACACCCTAAAGTGTTTTCACTTAGTTTTGATACACCCTGTATTTCTTAAAAAGTAGGAAACGAATAAAGAGCTAGGCTTCTTTTAATAGCGGCAAAACAGATGGTTCCTGCGGGATTATTGCGTGTACAAAATCACCAACAACTTGTAGACAATAATATTATTACTCTGCACTCAATACTTGCTCTACATCAGCGGTTATCAAACTATTTTGGTGTTGGTACCCATAAAGTGATATTTTTAGCAGACAAAAAAAAAATCTGGGAAGCACACGAGAATAGAGCCTGCTCTACCACAGAATATATATTAGTAGTACCAAGCTCTACATAAATAATACTATGTACCTACTTGGATAATTGAACACATAACATAGTAACAAATGATTGCAAAGTGCAAACTCGATTTAAAGTGATCACGTGTAAGCTATATTTAGGCCGCGCTATTTTCGTACAATACCCGTATTTATAAACAAACACGTACTCGCTACTTTATACTGATGGCTTGACATACATTACACTCATGGCATGGCAGTTTTAAGTTTTAACTACCCTCTGTAGGAGGTCGGATTCATAGAGTATTTTTAGGTCACCACTCATTACAGTTAATTTACACTCAATAATAATAATAACATCTATGGACGCTTCACATCACGTCAGTCTGGCCCCGTACTAAGTACCTGAAGGACTTGTGTTACAGGTGCCAGACCAGTGGCGGATTTACAAATTTGCCGCCAATAGGCTTTTCAATTTTTGCCGCCCCTACTGACCTTTGAGATTCCATACGTGAAAGTTTGGATGTATGTATGACTATGATATATTGATGTATGGATGTTTGTTACTCTTTCACGCAAAAACTACTGAACAGATTTTAATGAAATTTTACAATAATATAGCTTATACATCAGAATAACACATATTATGCTACAATTTTAACCGACATTCAAAGTGGGGGAGGTGTTATGTTCGTTTTTTAACCGACTTCAAAAAAAGGAGGTTATCAATTCGACGCGTATGTATGTAATATTTCCAGAACTGCCCAGTTTTTGTATATGTTAATCTATAACAGCTTCTGAACAAATGTGCCAAATTTCAAAAGTGTATGTATGTATGTATGTATGTATGTTTTTATATTTGTGCACGCATATCTCCGGAACTACAAGTCCGATCTGAATGATTCTTTTTTTATTATACTAGGTATTGTTCAACTTAGGGAATACTTCAAGTTTAATCAAAATCGGTTCAGTAGTTTTTGAGATAGGGAATTTTAATTCTCAATTACGTACAATTATGAAGTCGGTTTTATCTTTTTAAAATACAGTTATTGTGTTCAACGCTTACTCCGCCGTTTGTGAACCGATTTTCCAAATTTTTCTTTTTGTGTATATGTTATCATGCCAATTTGGTACCATATTCATAAAAGTGGTGACCTGATGAAGGGATCTATGAGTAATGGAGGGAACTCCTCAAAATGTATGTGGAAACATGTGGTGACTTCGGTTTCGTGAGCAGTATTCTAAGCATATTATGCTACTAACAAGTAAGATTATGCACGAAGGTATACCATGGTTCGGAAGGTACTCCTGACTCTTTATAGATTGGAAGTTTCGAATTTTCGATGTTGTTTTAAGAGCGGAAAGCATAATATGCAAATTACATTCATCATCATCATCACTACCATAAACCATTATAGAACCATGTATCATCCCGTTTTGACCCTATTATTGGTACCTTTCGTAGTATTTCGGGTAACACCGCGGGGCACAGCTAGTATTACATAATTACATTTATTCTGAAATTGCAACTTTATGATTTGTGTTCTATCGTCCTCACTACGTCGGCTTTTCCCGTTGTTAGTATGAGTGTGAACTAGGTGATAGTTCTGTAAGTAACTTGATTATTTTTGCAACCTACTATGTAGTGACGAGTACATATAAAAACAGCAGCATATACTAATCATAAGGTAGGGAAAGGCATGCCTTAAAAATATCTACATCATTTTGTGTAAGCTGTGTTCATGAACACACAACACAAATAATGTTTATTGTGTAAACGTTGTTTTTGTTCAATATTTTTTACTAGATGACGCCCGCAACTCCGTTGCGCCAAAATTTGTTTATCGCGCGGGAACCGTACATTTTTTCGGGATGAAAAGTATCCTATGTCCTTTCCCGGGACTCAAAGTATACTATGCCAAATTTCAACAAAATCGGTTTAGCGGTTTGGGCGTGAAGAGGTAACAGACAGACACACTTTCGCATTTATAATATTAAGTATGAAAGTATGGATTGCATTTACAGTTAAAAACAATACGAACAATTTTGAAATCAAATAAGTTTTACATTTAGGCAAAAAAAAAAAAAAGTCCGGGAACAAAAAGCTTACTTAAGGTGACGCCGCGTTAAAGTAAGAAACCGTGTTGGATATGTTTTAGATTGCTTGTTTTCTATGAGAGGCCGGGCCGGCCTCTCATAGAAAACAAGCAATGGAACAGCAAAAAATGGAAAGGGCGTAAGCGACAAAATGGTTTTTGTCGCGTAATTTAAAAACCACAAATACATTTCATATAAGCTATGCAGATATTAAAGTGTATGCTTCAACCAATTTATGTACAAATTTTGGAACCTTAAATCACTCTCCTCTATTGGAAAAATAGGAATCCCTTTTTTTACAGAGGTCTTTTCGATTGATAATTCTGTGTTATAAAAGTTGTCCAATCGTGTTATGCTATGGGCAATTCAAAGACAAAGATATGATGAATACTGACAATGAACTTTATTTTCTTAGTTTTAGTCATTGCTGAGAAAAATCGGCATCGCTACAGCCAAATTATCAAGGCGTCGCCTTAAGTCGTACCTATTCGTTTCGTTTTTTCAACGCGTATTTTTTTCTGTAAGATAAAAATAATGGGGAAAAATTTTCCGGCCCTCTAAATCTGCCGCCCTAGGCTCCAGCCTACTCAGCCTATTGGTAAATCCGCCACTGTGCCAGACGACGGCAATATTATAAATTAATACTTTTATACTATACATAAATCATAATACATATTATATTTAAGATTTTTATCCATACTAATATTATAAAGAGACGTAAACTTTGTTTGTTTAATTGTAATGAAAAGGCTCAAAAACTACTGCACCGATTTTAAAAATTCTTTCACCATTCGAAAGCTACATTATTTACGAGTAACATAGGCTACTTTTTATTTTGGAAAATACAGGGTTCCGTAAGATATTTGAGTTTTTCTGTCACAAGGTGAAAAAAATCAACCAGAAAAGTTACTTATTTTGCGTACGCTGCCTAAACTATAACGGTCTTATTAATAAAAATGGCCTACACCCAGCATAATCCGTCCTTACACTCGGAGTTGTTAATCCAGGAGTAAGGCCGAAGGCCGTGGAGTAAGCTTGGAGTAACAATACCTTCCTTACATCGGGATTAAAGAGTGCATTATGGCAACCCTTCCAATTTAAAAGTAAAAAGTGTCACTGAGGGAATGAACTTTAGTCAGAAATGACATTTATGACACTGACAGTCAACATACTTTGCCTGTTATCCTGTTATTATTTCAAAATTCAAATGTGCGTGTTTTGCTGTGGTGCATGGTCGTAAGCGGTAAGGTGTTTACTGTTTTGTTCTTTGTTTTTGTTACTGTTATTTTGTGCAAGCTTGCAACGTTACTTCTTTGAAGTTTTGTACTTCGAATCTGTGTTGAAAACAAATCAAAAAATTACTTATATAAATTATCAAATACAATGAGCGAACAAACAAAATGTATTCGTTCCAGTAATTGGGATAAACATTTTATTTTGTTCGCTCATTGTATTTGATAATTTATAATAATAAATATAAAAATATTTATATTATACTAGCTGTCCTGTCCTTAATATTTATATTTTAAACCTTCCTTACCTTACCTGGATTTCTACGAATATTCTAAGACTAAAATCAGCCCAATCCGTTCAGCCGTTTTCTAGTTTTTTTTATTTATTAAATAAGGGGGCAAACGAGCAAACGGGTCACCTGATGGTAAGCAACTACCGTCGCCCATGGACACTCGCAACATCAGAAGAGCTGCAGGTGCGTTGCCGGCCTTTTAAGAGGGAATACGCTCTTTTCTTGAAGGTTTGCAGGTTGTATAGGTCCGGAAAAACTGCTGGTGACAGTTCATTCCAGAGTTTTACAGTGCGCGGCGGTCTTAGCGCGACTAACACATTTGAAAATCCATTTTTATATATAAGATTTATTATTATAAATTATCAAATACAATGAACGAACAAACAAGACGTATTCGTTCCAGTAATTATTGGGATGAAGATGAAAAAGGCGATAACGGTCGCGTTAGACATCTGGTACCTATAAAATGTTGGTTAACTGATTATTTAAAAAAAATGTATTTGATGAAACTTTGCTCTTAAAATTTTTAAGGTAGCGCCTTAAAAATTTGAAATTCGTAAATCTCTGGTATGAGACGCGATTCACCAAAAATAAAAATATTGTAGTGTAAATACTTAACCAAAGTATTTTTCAGTATGAACAAAAGGTGCGGAAATCATATAGGAAAGGAGAAAAAAAAAGTCTAAATATTTTAAAACATTAAAATCTCAGGAACTACTTGAATTGTAGGAATGAAATAAAGTACAAAATTTGTGTCTCTTAATGATTAATCTTATCAGCTGGGTAGCAAGTTTACAAACCCTCGTAAATCATTTAAATAAAATAATTTCGTTTTTAGGGAGTCAAAAAATGACCAATTTAAAAATTGATTTTCTCAAAAACGAAGTAAAATGCGCACACGGGAGTTCTACTCATAGGCATTTGAAATATAAGACGCCATCGACTCATTGCATTAACTTAGTCATGTCCGATTTTGGGGATTTCTAAAACACTGTGGGTCGTCAAAATTATAATTTTATGTCACCGGCTACACGGTCAAATTCTCATCAATCTGATCCATCAATCTCATTGACGGAATATTGATGGTTATAAAAAGTTCATATTAAAAATACGATCAATCCATCAATCCGTGGCGTACACGGTCAAATTTTCGTCAGTCCGTACCAGATTGATGGATCAGATTGATGAAAAATTTGGCCATGTAGCCGGTGACTAAAACGAATCTGTATTCCATATTATGTTTGTTTCTGTGGGATATTTTTTAAACAGACATTGGCCCAATACGTTACCACTACAACTCGTATTTAAAACCAGGCCCACAGAATACATATTACATATCCAGGGGCCAGGGCCAACAGCGGTAACCAACCCCCGAAAACTAAGAAGATTTTAGAACTAAGAAACAATCAATTTAATTATTATCAAACGCACATGGGACTTAATGTAAATATGTATTTAACAACTAAAAAACAATCAAACAGCAAATACACAATAAAACTAATAATCGGCCAAGTGCGAGTTGGACTCGCGCACTAAAGGGTTCCGTACTACTATAGAGCAAAAACAAGAAAAATATGAGTGTTTTTGTATGGGGATCCCCAATAATTAATTTTATTTAAATTTTATTATTAATTATTAAAGTATGTACAAATAGGTACCTGTTGTTATCATTAATAACGAGCAAAAAATGTTAAAAAAATCACGTTTGTTGTATGGGAGCCCCCTTTAAATTTGAAATTTATTTTATTTTTAACCCCCGACAAAAAAGAGGGGTGTTATAAGTTTGCCGTGTCTGTCTGTCTGTCTGTCTGTCTGTTTGTCTGTGTGTGTATCTGTCCGTGGCATCGTAGCATCCAAACGGGTGGACCGATTTTGATCTAGTTTTTTTGTTTGAAAGCAGACATGATCGAGAGTGTTCTTAGCTATAGTTCATCATCATCAGCATGCTCAGTGCTGGACAATCAGGGTTTATCTGGTTCATGTCCGTGGCATCGTAGCATCCAAACAGGTGGACCGATTTTGATCTAGTTTTTTTGTTTGAAAGCAGACATGATCGAGAGTGTTCTTAGCTATAGTTCATCATCATCAGCATGCTCAGTGCTGGACAATCAGGGTTTATCTGGTTCATGTCCGTGGCATCGTAGCATCCAAACAGGTGGACCGATTTTGATCTAGTTTTTTTGTTTGAAAGCTGACATATTCGGGAGTGTTCTTAGCTATAGTTCATCATCATCAGCCTGCTCAGTGCTGGACAATCAGGGTTTATCTGGTTCATGAAAGGCCGTTAGCAACTTGTAGTCATTTGATGGGTTTTATATTTCATTCTAGTTCGTGACATTTGTGAATATACAATATAAGTATATACACATAATGGAAAGCTGGCCTGGTGCTGCACCATCACCTGGTAATCAATAGGATATCCAACTCCTCACCAACTTAGAGCAGAGGTTTCGTGTTTGGGCTCATTTTAATTGCGACAACCAGTAAGAAGTAGACAAACAGTAAATATTTACACGCATCTGCTGCTGCAGCATCACCTGGATTCTATAGGAACCGAGCTTCGTATGAATCCAAAATGGAGGTTTCATGTTTGGGCTCATATTAACAGCCTCATCGAAAAGGACATTGATAGATGGTAATCATGAGAATACTTATGATTCTGTTGTTAGGAATTATTCTGCACTATAGCCAACACAAGTTTAAAAAGTATGAAATAAAATTAAATTAAGAAATTTAAAAAAAACCCCGCCAAACAACTTTAAAAAGTAATGAAATAATATTTACTGCCTTTAAGTTCAAATAATTCCTAACTTGTGTAAAGTAATATTTTAGTCCATAATTGTTGTCAAGGTGTGTCGGGGGACCGCTAATGTAGATGTTTGATTTCATTTCACAATCAATTCATAGCGAACTGAATCGAGATAGTCAGCGACTTGGCGGTTGTATGTTGTAGTTTACTTGGCGGTCCCCCGAAACACCGTGACAACAATTAAGGACTAAAATATTACTTTACACAAGTTAGGAATTATTTGAACTAAAAGGCAGTAAATATTATTTCATTACTTTTTAAAGTTGTTTGGCGGGGTTTTTTTAAAATTAGTATTTGTTGTTATAACGGCAACAGAAATATATAATCTGTGAAAATTTCAACTCTCTAGCTATTTCCGTTCTTGAGTTACAGCCTGGAGACAGACAGACAGACAGACATCGAAGTCTCAGTAATATGGTCCCGTTTTTACCCTTTGGGTACGGAACCCGTAAAAAGTGTTTGATTGCGAGCATGTGCAACAAATCAATATGGTCTATTATACTGTAGGTATCAATCAGACTGACGTCATACCACCATGACAGCACCACATGTTGTTCAGGCGTAGGGAATTTCCGCGGAAACATAAAACGATTTGAGGACTGCCAATTTTGCGCTCCGGTCACTCACCTAGGTATATCAAGTCTATAAATATTGAAAAATAAACGCATAAAATTATACTTTTATGCCGTCAATCTTCAGAAACTTTAGTCAGTGGTCTGTGCTGGTCTGTATCTTCAAATTACGACTCGAATTATGTATGACGTTATTTGGTTCATGGTTGTCTCTTTTCAAGATTGTGTACCAAGATGCTCTTGTCATAAAAAATACGCTTACGTGATGATATCCCAACTAACAAAAATTGCTCTTGTAGTGGCTTATATACCACGACTACCACGACCTTTCCTAAAACTATCATGTTTCCAGAACACTGTTGTAAGATTACAATAACAATAACATTACCGTACTCACTTTTTAAATATAATTTTACTAAAAAACAGTAAAATATGCAAAACAATGTTAAATTCACTGTGAAACTTTTTAAAGATCGCTAACTTAACGTTTAAGTAATAAATATTTATCTGTCTAACGGTGTCGCTTAGGGCCGATTTTTCAATCCTCAGATAAACAGACAGATAGTATTTATTCGACAGATAGCAAGATATTGAATTTTTCAATCGTCAGATAGGACTTAACCGGCGAATAACCCCGTTAACTGAGGAATAAAACTATCCGTCGCGTGAACCACCAAATAACCGCTATTAGACAGATAGTTTACGTTAACATTGGTAACTGGTATTTGGCTTGAGGTTATATTTTACGTTTATTTAATAACTAAGGATATTTTCGATGAAATTGATGATCTGGCAATTGAAGAAGAGGCCATAATAAACGAATATAATATGAATTGAATGAATCCTTTGGAAAGAAAAGAAAGAATCATCAGATCGAGGCCTGATCATTATAACATGTGGGATCCAAAAGATTTTCAGCACTGATTCAGACTTTTAAAAGAATCTGTGCTTCATTTTCTTCATCAATAGAATTTAAAATTAAGCACGAAACACAAAACCTGAAACACAGTCAATAAATAGGTATCCTATCAGGTACCTAATACAGTTGGTGCAGTTCAAAACGTCTTTGTTCGTCACAGCATCTGTCTTTTTATTTTCAATCACAAGAGTTAAGCAATAAATTTGCACAGGCGTCCGAACGAAACAGACAAATAACTTAAAAACAATGAGACTGAGTCTGTCTTGCTCTAACAATAGAGTATTCAATATATTTGTTTCAACTGTGTAAAGTGCGAGTTGCCAGACTTCAAAAATTCGGTCAGATAGTGATAATCTGACCGAATTTTTGAAGATTTATGGAATAAATGACATTTGAAAAATTGACTATGACTTATTCGACGGTTAAACCACCGAATAACTTTATTCTTCAGTTAACTATCCGACCTTTTATCTCAGGATTGAAAAATCGGCCCTTAGTCTATGATATAATGTTATAAAAAAAGGTAGATATCGCACTAGCGTGTACAGTCTTAGCGGCCAATTCAACCTAATTAGTGTAATTTGAATTAGTTGCATGTAATTAGTGGACGTACTGTAAAAAAAATATACATCAGATGCGAGACGTCCGTTGCGTACGATACCGACCTGTGGACGCTTACCTTTACGCGCTACGTCACAACTGGGGGCCTACCACCAATTCTACTAAGGGCAATGTTTTAATAAAGATAGCGTATGTTCATACAAATTGGTCCTCAGATTTTGTTCCTATACGACATATACGTGCTTAACTCTGTCATATCTATAGGTTACCATAGTTACAACAATGAATGCGACAGATAATACGTAACGAATGGTATAGAAAAGGATAACTATATGTTTTGACTGGCGCATCGGCGCGTCGATAATTTTGGAAGATATCCAAACAAAATATTAATTTCTAGATGTTTTCATGTACTTTCGTGTGGTACGTAACTGCTTCATCCTTTTTTACTTTAGTATCATAATTTTTACATTTTCTGAAAACGCAGCTTGGCATTTTAAGTCAAAAACTTCACAACTCGTCACTCACTCGCTGCTAAGATGCAACTAATTAAAATTACACTAATTAGGTTGAATTGGCCGCTAAGACTGTACACGCTAGTGCGATATCTACCTTTTTTTTTAATAATATTACATCATAGACTAAGGGCCGATTTTTCAATCCTGAGATAAAAGGTCGGATAGTTAACTGAAGAATAAAGTTATTCGGTGGTTTAACCGTCGAATAAGTCATAGTCCATTTTTCAAATGTCATTTATTCCATAGATCTTCAAAAATTCGGTCAGATTATCACTATCTGACCGAATTTTTGAAGTCTGGCAACTCGCACTTTACACAGTTGAAAGTTGAAACAAATATATTGAATACTCTATTGTTAGAGCAAGACAGACTCAGTCTCATTGTTTTTAGGTTATTTGTCTGTTTACGTCGTATACGTCACAACTGCAAGCGTGATAAACTGTCGACGGCTGCCGTCAACTGACGCCGACTGCCGCCGACACGTGCCGTCGACTGCCGCCGACACGTGCCGTCGACTGTCGCCGACGCGTGCCGCTGACATGTGCCGTTCTTCTGTAAGCGCTCTAAATTGTTATGGGTGCGATAGACCATATTCTTAGAATTATTTTACATACACAATACATATAATGACGTCATTCGCCCATGTCTATGACCATAGATCACGTAACGTAAGGCTACGATTACACGGTCAGTCTGGCACCAGTTCAGTCCATTAGTCCGAGACTGACGCCAGCGGCCAGACTGATGTCTGAAAAGTACATAATAAAGTATTAATCAGTCAGTCAATCATGAATCAACCGGTTACACGATCATTCTCTCGTCAGTCTTGACCAAAATGATGGTCTGAACTCTGAACTGCGGGGCTAAAATGGTCGCTTTGGAGAATCATTATATTATGAATGAAATCAATGAATCATAATAATATTTTTTCGCAAAATTGACACTGTCTTGGCAATTCAGATGTCTTATTTCGTACTAATTTGAGTTTGACAGTTTTGACAATTCATTATGTGAATTGACAGAAAGGAATTGCTAAATGTGACCATTTTAGCCCCGCTGACGCCAGACTGTCCGTGTAACCGAAGTCTAAGTGTTAGCCAAGACGTTACGCGATCGCGGTTGTGAGGTCAGATGATCGCGGCTGTGACGTCACATGATCGTGCTTGTGACGTCACGTGATCGCGGCTGTGAGTTGTGACCTGTGACGTCACATGATCGCGGTTGTGATGTCATATGATCTCGGCTGTGACGTCACTTGATCATGGCGGCTGTAAGTTGTGACCCACATCGGGGACCTTGGGTTATAGGTCAGGACTGTTTTGTCAGTCAAGGTCAGACGTATCGCTGTTATGTAACACACGTCCGCATAATATATAGAATTTATATTATGTATTATGTAACAGATAACAAGAACAGCTGATTATATTATGAACATTGAACATTTTCAACATCATGATGTGGTTGAATTTTAACTTGCTTATTCTGGATTGGTACGTTATGTCATAATAATATGACGTGGTCGCTCGGTTTCCAAAACTATTATGAACATTTTGGAAAACTTAGACTACAGCAGTCAGATTTCACGTTTATAAAATTGTTGAGATTTTGACGAAATAGTTCCCCACTTCCCTGGTACAATACAAGGCCATTGAATTTTGCTTTCTAAGTTCCATACGAACACTCGATTCTAGCTAGTAGCTAGGGCTAGGGTCAATACTCAATAGCCCTTGATTATGACATAATATCTATAACTCTGGAATAAACTGTCACCATGGCAGTATTTCCGGACCAATACAATCAGCAAACCTTTAAGAAGAGAGCGTATTCCATTTTAAAAGGCCGGCAACGCACCTGCAGCTCTTCAAATGTTGCGAGTGTCCTTGGGCGACGGTAGTTGCTTTCCGTTGTGACTTGCTCGAAAACGATTCTAATGATCTTATTACAATGTTCCAGCGTACTGGGGTCGTGACGGCGGCGGCGGCGGCGGTGCGGCTGCGCAGGCGCAGGCGCAAGCGCAGGCGGCGCTGTTCGGGTTCGGCTCGCGGTACCCGCCGCCCACCACGCTGGGTGTCGCCGCCAACCAGGCCGCCTCCCTCGGCCTTCATCCTGCCGCCAGTAAGTGGTCTTGATACTTGAAAACTTGTACAAAAATCTCCTATGCTTTATGCTGTGATGCGCCACCAACCAGGTCGCCGCCCTCGGCCTGCATCCTGCTGCCAGTGAGTGCTTTTGATACTGCTTGCTTTTGATTTGCAAACTTGTAGAAATTATTTATTTATTTTACTCATACAATAACACTCAATAGCACAAGGAGATAGTGTACATTACGTCGTCTAATCCCATGCTAAGTTGATATAATATCATTTTCCGTAGAATAATAGTCCCCATGCATATTTTATATTATGTTGTGAAGGCGAAGCTAGAGTTTTTTTGGAACGAAGTTCCTTATTTATCTTTATTTAGGACGTGGTTGACTGCAACTTGCGGTCCGTCTGTGGCCAGTCTTAAATTATAATATATTCATCGTTTACCAGGTGCGGCATGGTGGTCGATGGCGTCCCACCTGGCGGCGCAGGACTACCTGGCGCGGCTGCAGGCCTCCGGCCTCAACTTCCCGCCCATGGCCGACCCCTACGCCGCGCTCTCCGCCCTCTCCGCCATGAAGCAGCCGCAGAAACCCGCCAAGCCGCCATCCAGGAACGATAGGTAGATGAAAGTATTAATTAGTAAACAAGTTTGTTTGTGGAATCAACATACATTGTAAGTTTACGAAGAAAGTTTCAACTTAACACATGTTTAGTTGACTAATAACAGTTTAAAAGTTTTCGAATTCGAGTCGATGAGGGACACGTACAGCAATCGTTAAAATAACTGTATATACAGGAATAGGACTTAGGGCCGGGACACAAAAACACGGCACGACGTCGTACGGCGTCGTGCCGTAGAAACTCATCTTGAATTTTTACGTGAGTTTCTACGGCACGCCGTACGGCGCCGTACGACGCCGTACGACGCCGTGCCCTGTTTTTGTGTCCCGGCCCTTACGCTTGGTCCTAACATAAAGAAGGACCTAGTATCATTATCTTATATATAAAATTCTCGTGTCACAATGTTAGTCAGCGAACTCCTCCGAAACGGCTTTACTGATTTTTACCAAATTTTATATGCATATTCAGTAGGTCTGAGAATCGGCTACTGGGTACTTTATATAATTGATAAGTGGATTTGTTGAATAAATAATAGTAAATTATTACAACCTGAGACTGACGGCGACCATTGTTTGTGCGACGGGATAGCGATCGACGTTGCCATGGCGACATACAGTCACCAATAAAATAATACGGGCGATATACTTTATAATATGGCAAAGAAACGTTTGCCGGGACAGCTAGTACTAAGTAAACGCGTTACTTGCCAGCATTTCCTGCATCGTTTAAATATACAAGCAATCTACGGTGGGCTACTAGCTACTACCAATAGGGTGCTCTTTTCGCATAGTCGACTACAATCACAGCCTTCTGTTCTTACAGTCCGGTCTCTACTGTTTCTATTCACTTAATTAGTATCTAATCCAGGACCAGATTAATATTTGTTATGAGTATAGGCCACTTTAATTTTGCCGCCCCTATGTACGAATTCTGCCGCCATCCTAGGACGCTGCCGCCTCCTCTAGGACGCCATAAGACGCTAACGCCAAAGGCCTATACTGCCTATACATAAATCCAGAGCGCTCTGCTCTTGTAATCCCAATTAATAACATGAACATGATTGCAGGTCGGGTCGCAGCAGCTCCTCCAGCGTGTCGGCGAAGGACAAGAGCCCCTCCACTAGCACCGCCAGCTCCCAACCCAGCATGAGTGAGTTTTTTATTTAATTGTGTTCTAATTATTATTATTGTCGCTATGAGTCTAATCACGCTAGGTATTATGTGACGGCCCAGTTGTCGCCCTAATCGCCGCGATCAAGCCACCTATGATCTAGAATCTAGATTCTAGTGACTGCCCAGAAATCTAGCCCGCAGATAAGCTGACGATGCTTTATCTATAGCAAAACCATCTAGCGGCTCTTATCTGTTTATAATAAATAGCTAGAAATTATATTATAAATGAGGTCTTCTTTCTATAGATTTGAAGCGATAGCGCGTGAACGTATAGGATAATATTATATCACAATTTGCTTAGTTTAGAAGTTTTAAATATATCGTACTTTGATGATGTGGCGGTACCCACAATTCGCCTAACAATCCTGCATCGCGCTATCGAAGTTTGGGAGAACGGCAAGATATATACAACGTCTGAAATGACGTCAGTGGGCTTCGACCTGACCGAGCATGCTATCTCGCTCGGTCGGAAGATCTTCCTTTTCGGCCGCCACTAACATCCTTAAATATTATTTTTATGTGTATGTATTATGGAGGCACTTCACATGGCTATTTGTATTTGCTATTGGCTATTTGTTGCATTTGTAAAAATTATTGACATATTATACACAAACAAGCATATTATAAAGGCAAATATGGCTTCCACACATGGACGTCAAATACCAAACTTTTACTTGATTTTGTTTACAGTGCGACAAAGCTTTAAATGAACGTGGGCGGTAGCGCTGCTCGTAAAGGAGAACTTTCAAAAATCAAAAAATTACGTTTTTGTATGATGGCAGCGTTAGTTCCTTTTTTCGCCACGTTCATTTAAAGCCTTGTCGAGCTGTACTATACCTTAAGGCCCGTATTCACTTTCATTAATAAGTGCAAGTGATTAGGGCAGGTGATTAGTTATTAGGAAAAAGTAAGTGTGGACAGCGACTGTTTAGTGCAAGTGATTAGCCGACTGCGTAGTAACGTGATTAGTTCTGTATTCACTTTGATTAGTGATTAAGTGCAGGTGACTAGTACAGGTGATGAGTGATTAGTAGAAAGTAAGTGTGGACAGCGACTGATTAGTGCAAGTGACTAGTCGGCTGCGTAGTAACGTGATTAAAAGCGTGTTCTATTTTTTGCGAGTGCAAGTGCGTGACAGATGAAAACCAATTTTAGTTTCGTTTGACAGCTCGAGATTGTTACTATTATTCCGCTAGGTATATTAACTTTATGGGCCAGACTGACGTGGTATGCCGTGTGAAGCGTCCACAGATATAGTAAGTATATCATTATTATATATACCTACAAAAGGACAACCTCTCAATTACTTCCATACTAATCCATACTTATTACTTACTAATATACTAATAATATTATAAATGCGAATGTGTGTCTGTCTGTCTGTTACCTTTATACCTTCACGTTTATACCTCAGAAGTCAGAACCGATTTTGCTGAAATTTGGCATGGAGATACTTTGAGTCCTGGGAAAGTACATATAAAAATACTTCATGGTCAAATAGTTTTTAATAAAACCAATATTAAAATGAAGGACATGTCAAAATGGCAGTTTTATCTTTGAAACTTGGACGCTCGTGTTGACAGCTACTACTGAATTTACTAAATTAAATTACTAAAGAGCCACTAAACAAGAATTGGACACTACTTGCACTACACACCTGCACTCCACTGCCTCAATTACTAGTCACTTGCACTTGCACTAATCAAAGTGAATACAGGCCTGTATACGTAGTATCTCTTATTAGTCTGTGGCTATACTTGCCTATTTGACTCTTTTGATGTGCGTCAAAAACCGACAAAGGTACGGGATACGTGTATTTGATATTGGTCATATTTGTCAAATAGGGCCAATATTTGTCAAACATACCGTCTACACATGGTAATAAATAATAATTGTTTGGCGAATACATCAAATACGCAAATACAAATAGCCATGTAAAGTGCTTCCATTAAAATAAAATCTTTAACACAATTCCGTTCTGTTTCAGGGTCGTCGTACGGATTCCCGAAGACCTCTTCGCCGTCAACGATGTCGTCGCCGTCGCTGTCGAGCCTGGCGTCGCTCAACAACCTCGCGCAGCAACCGCTACACTCCAAACCCAGCAAGCAGCAGCCGCTGCCCTCGCGTGAGTGTTAGCACTGTGTAGTTGTTATTCTATTATTTCAGATAAAGAGGTTGTCTGGCAGAAACTGCTGTTAGCAGTAAGACCGCCTATTTGTACTTACATAGTTTTCCAATATTGTATTTTTAAGATTAAGTTTAGTTTTAAGTTGTACTTACAAATAAAGAAAGGGGTTACGAAGATTTTGGCCGACCTACTTGTCCGCCATTTTGATATTTTTCTTAAATCGCGTTCACGAATAATTCTTTGAAAAATGGATAGCTAACATCAATACAAACAAAAAATAATCTTGGACAAAACCGCGTAAAGTGTCACATTTCGAAGATATGATCTGCCAAAGTTTTACTATTGGAAATAAATATTTTAGATATTGCAACTCTAAGGCATGGTTATTCCAAGTGGTTTCTCTTCTATGAAACAGTAGCCGCTCTGTAACACGGCGTCGCGTGATGACAAAGTGCAATCTAGCTCAAACAATAATTTTTATCAACTACATACCTAATGAGAAACTCGCGAGGACGTGTTACAGAGTGGCTACTGTTTCATAGACGAGAAATCACTTGGAATAACCATTAACCATGCCTTAGAGTTGCAATATCTTAAATATTTATTTCCAATGGTAAAACTTTGGCAGCTCATATCTTCGAAATGTGACACTTTACGCGGTTTTGTCCAATATTACTTTTTGTTTGTATTGATGTTAGCTATCCATTTTTCAAAGAATTATTCGTAAACGCGATTTAAAAAAAATCAAAATGGCGGACATGTTGGTCGGCCAGGCTCCATACAAATATCTTCATACCCCAAATTTCTAGTCTATTCTACAACTTAAATCAAGTTTATGAAACACTGTTTTAAAGGTCTTTGGAAACACCAAATATTCACATGTAAATCGTTAAAATTATATTACAAGCCTAGATACTCCTATAGTAGGGGAGGGGAGGGTGCTAATTGTGTAGTCACTCGAGCGTCATGAAGACCTAGTAGGCTTTTTACGTTAGGTAAAACTTATAAAAAAATAATAAGAGCGTTTTTATATTTTAGCGGTGGGTTTAGAAACTGAAGCCATTTTAAAGTTTTGAAAAAGAAAATATATTCAAAAAATTGCTTATTTAGGTAAATTGTAAATATATTTTAGACAACAAGGACTAAATTATTTAGTTAAGTGCAAAATAAAATATCTGCGAAGCTTAGTTAGGAAAATATTATGCTTTATTTTTTTATATTTCAAAATGTATGGTCTACAGGCTTACCTAACCTTTGAATCGTCAGTGCTTTATATGGAAGCTTCTTTAGGGTATACTAAACATCCCCTATCTTAATCTGACAGATCCGATAACATTTCAATATAAAAATAAAAATAAAAAATTTAACCCACCACGTGAGAAATCTGATTTCTATACCATGATAACTAGACATATGTCAGAAGCCCATACAAGCTTAATCTGACACGCTCGAGCTACTCCCAAAATCCCCTCTTCCCCTCCCCAACTACTAGGCTTGTGTGGCAGTGATCCCAAGTGTTCATTGCTAATTTAAAACAATCAAGTTCTTGACGATGGTACCACCGGGGAAATTGACAAACGTCATTTGGTCGGATCATGTCAATTTAATGTTAATTATGATCTGTCCCATCACTCGTGTCTGTCGGCTGGGATATACGTAACGTGGTCAAACTACGTAGGATCCCCATCTGCCTTGGAATTAACTTCTCTGATAGTGCTCGTATTCATAGTTTAATCAGAATATTTATGTTGCAGGCAAAAGTTCCAGTTCATCATCGTTATCGAAGGAGAAGGAGCGTGACCTGGCGCTGCTGCGCGGCGACCTCATGTTGGCGCAGGCGGCCGCGCACGGCGCCTACCACGCCGCGGTCGCTGCTGCTAAGGGCAAGGTGTGTGTTTGAGCATCTCTTAGTAATTGAGTATTGACGCTGTTAAGTTAAGCATACATTGTATAAAAATTACGTATTGAGTTATAAATTCAGTCTTGTAGAGATAAACTACGATAACATGGCGCGCCCCTCCAAATTACTGTTTCAATGTGTGTAGTCACATCCCTATTAAAGAGTTTGTATGTAGTAAGTATTCAACCAATCAACCAGTACTCGTAAAATTTCACTTAATGTCACTTATTACCAAAATTTGTTGGTCAACTAACCTATACCTAGCCGACCGCGCAAGACAACGCACTTCAAACGTTTTGAATTTTGGAGGAGCGTGCCATGTTATCGTAGTTTATCTCTAACGCCTCCGTGGTCCAGTGGTTTAAGAGCGTGGTTCTTGACTTGGAGATCGTGGGTTCTATTCCCGCGTTGGAAACATGTTATTTCCAAGTTTGGTTAGGACAATGCAGGCTGATCACCTGATTGTCTGACAAGTAAGATAATCCATGCGTCATGCGAATGGGCATGTAAAAGATCTCTCGCCAATCGTTTCGGTCTTCCATTCCACTGGGTTATGAGAGTAAAAGAAATAGAGAGTGCTGTGTACTGCCCACATACTTGGGCACTATAATATTTTAAATACCACGATGATTGCAAGTCGGTACACAAAATTCTATAAAACTGCGTGTGTCGCATAGTGTCGTTTTGTAGTCGTTTGGCTATTCCTATATCTATAAAAAGTGTCCTATGTCCCTCTCGGCACTCAAAGTATCTCCATAGTCCATACCAAACAGCGAAATCTGGCCTTGTACCATGAAACTGTTTTGAGACTCAAATAATCGGACGAGAATGCCGCGTCCTACTCTAACAAACATGAAATGACGTTCTTAAAGCAGGTCGCGGCATTCTCGTCCGATTATTTGAGTCTCAAAACAGTTTCGTAGTAGGCAATGATAATAATAATAATAATAATAATAATTTATTTATTCTCTCACCACAATAATAATATTACATTTATGTATATCATAACAATAAAATAGTTCAGTATTTGTGGGGAGACTGGAGTCTCAAACTAAGCAGTGTCCTGCTTGTATTTTGAGACACCAGGCCTCCAGCCCTAGTGTGTGAATACATAATATTAATATTCAATATAAAATTTAACATTTATTAACATTCATAAATAATTATTTATATCTTAATTATAATTATTTATTTTTTTATATATTTATTTGATTTTAAATTAGAAATCTTAGTAGGTAGTAATTTATACTTAACAATTAAATTTTATTACTAATAAGCATGCGTCTATTTGAGTGTGTGTGTGTGTGTGTGTGTGTGTGTGTGTGTGTGTGTGTGTGTGTGTGTGTGTGAGAGAGAGAGCGTGTGTGTGTACATGTGTCTGTGATTGTGAGTTGTTCAAATTTTTATGAAATTACATTATTTATTACTTGTATTGATAAGATTTTCAGTTTCATTATAATCAAGGTTCAAGAGCCATTGTGTTACAGCTTCTTTGCAATTTCTTTTTGTTTTAGGATAGATATTTAAAATTTTATTTGCTTGATTATACATCGTTTTACCCAAATAATAGAAGAATCTGTGAGCAAAGGATGTCCGGGTCAATTCGGGGTTAAAAATTTTGTATTGTCTTCTAGTAGCCGGTACTGGAGTATAACATACAAGGGAGTGTTGTTTTGAAATCGCAGACAGGACAAACAATTGTCTAACAGTGAGGACTTTGGCATTCCGATACAAGTCAGTAGTTGGATAGAGTCTCGGCTTAAAAAGGCATATTTTAAGGAGTAGTCTTTGTGTTCTTTCCAGCTCCAGCAGTTTGGTTTTTGCCGCTCCTCCCCAAGACGTTATACAGTAAGATATGACTGTTTGTGCTAGTGCAACATATACTTTCTTTACTGTATTTTCTGTAGTAATTTGCCTCAATTGTTTAAATACGAAAATTAATTTCCTAAGCCTTTGAGATATATTATGAATGTGTTCAGTAAATGATAGGTTAGAGTCAATAGTCACTCCGAGATATTTTCTGGGCATTGACAAGATGGGTACTTCGAGTACGAACATTCATGAACATGTAATTTTAGATGTGAAGGCAAATTTATTCTGCGCATTGAAAAACACACATATTTTGTTTTTTCTACGTTTAGTGTTAAACTATTTAGGGCCAGCCATTGAGATACAGTGTTGAAACCCCTTTGCGCGACCTGAAAGACCTCTTTCCATGTATCACCCGTGAAGGTAAGGGCAGTATCGTCCGCATATGATGTAATCGCACAGTTTTCTAGATTGAGTTTACATAAATCATTAATGTAACACAAAAATAGAGTAGGGCCTGTTATACTACCTTATGGAATACCATAGTCAAATGTTTGTTCTGAGCTGATATATTTTCCAATTCTAACATATTGCGAACGATTCGTTAAGTAGTCTTTAAATAAATCCAGTTGTTTTCCACGAATTCCGAGTTTTTCTAATTTGTATATCAAGATTTGTAGAGACACTGTATCAAAGGCTTTTTTGAGATCCAGAAATATGGTTAATACCTTTTTGTTGCCATCCAAATTTTTTGCCACATTCTGTATAAAATTATGTACAACTTCGTCAGTTGACCTACTCTTCCTAAACCCAAATTGGGTCTCTGCTAACAAATGTTCCGATTCGAGATATCCAACGAGTCGTTTATTAATCACCGGCTCAAAAATTTTAGAAAAAGAAGTTTGTATGGCTATTGGGCGATAATTTGATACATTATCCTTTCTACCCGTCTTATAGATCGGTATCACGGCTGATTTTTTAAATGCCTCCGGAAAGATGCCCTCTTCCATACAAGAGTTAAAAATATGGGTAAGTAAAGATGCAATTAATTCAATATTTTCCTTTAGAATTCTCACAGGTATGTTGTCACAACCCGGTGCACAGTCTGATTTGAGTTCTTTTATGATTTTTGAAATTTCCTCTACGGAAGTATTTGATAGGACTAAGGAATTGAGTGGCGAAATAGAATTTATATCAAACGTTGGGTTTCTTGTTTTTGAATTTGTCGGGATAGATTCAGCGAGGCTTCGTCCCACGTTGGCAAAAAAAGAGTTAACTGAGTCTATTGATTCCTGTTTAGTGTTATTAATCGTGAGCAGTTCCTTACAGGTCGGAGTTTCATGGTATAGGTTTGTAATTTTTTTTTATACTTTTCCATAATTTTTTATTATCATTTTTAGCTTTTAACAATTCTTCCCTTTCATACTGTCTTTTTATTTTTCTAATTAAATTATTACAATAATTTCTATATCGTATGTATGTTAATTTTAGAATTTGGTTATCAGGATCTTTTTTAAGTTTATTGTGCATTTTATCTCTAGCTTTTAAACATCGAACTAATCCATCAGTAATCCATGGTTTTATCTTAAGTTTATTTTTAGATATTTTAATTTCTGACCTATTATCGGATATAATTTTAGCGAGTCTGTTGGTTAGTTTATTGATAGCAGTGTTGGGATTATTTTCAGTCATCTAAATTAAGATTGTTACAATCACTTTTAATTCCCTCAAAATTATATCGGTACAATAGTTCCTGGGAATTCAAAGGTTTTGTATTTTTATGTTTAAGGCAATATAATACCGATTCGTGATCGGTTAATGAAGTTTCTAAATGGAAAGTAAAACCCGGTAATTTAGTTTTTACAATCGCATGGTCTAAGCAACTCTTTTCACGTGTTGGCCTACATGTTGCAGGTAAGAGTCCAAAGTAAGATGTCACATCAAGGTATTTTGAGCTGTCTGTGTTTAAATTTAATATGTTTATATTGATATCGCCGACCAAAATTATATTTTTGAAACGTGTTAAGCTCTCAAGGAGGTCGTGTAATGAGTTTAAGAAAGGTCTAGGTTTTTGAAACATGGCGGTCTATAAATAGAAATTAACACCGTATCGTGGCTAAGTTTCAAAACTATGCAGTTTGCTTCAGATAGCATTGGTTCTTCTTTTTTAACTACAGAATCTAAAGACTTTTTAACATATATCACTAAGCCATCGTTTTTATTGTAATTGTAAGAAGATTGATAGCAACTGTATCCAATTAGACTGGGAATGTTATTGTTGTTTACAGATAACCATTCCTCGGACAGAACAATTACATCACAGTCAAAACTGATTCGGGCCAATAGAGCTTGTAGTTCGTGAAAATTTTTATTGATACTCCTGATATTCTGTTGCAGAATTTTTAGATATGAATCAGGTTTTGTCAGAAATGTCTTACAATTCTCTGGCTCGCAGGCTATTTGGGAGGATATATTGAAGTTATCTAAGCTATTAATGTAGTCATTTTTTGCAGCCATTTATGATTTTTTATGTAATAATATTGTGTAACCAAATGTCTTTTTGTGTAGGTTATGTAGGCCAACGATGTATTTAAGTTGATGAAAAACTCAAAGCAGATATGTTACTACCACGCGCGTTATGAAGATTCAAATACGGCCCAATTGTGTCGTCTGTTATTTAGTCTGCATCGAGCGCAGTCACGAACGTGCAGCGTCTTGTCTTGCCTAAATAAATTGAAAATGACGTCGTGCGTATTCGAAAATGTACCAATTATGACTCAAAAAAAAAACAAAACACATGGAATCTCTTACCACATGTCTTGATTGCAATAAATACCTCGATTATTTACATTTTCAATTATTTTTTCGAACAATCTGAAAAAATCGAATTTTCGTCATAGCTCAGGCGAAGAAAGAGACAGCGATAAGATTCGACGTTTAAAAATAGAACTGTCTCTTTTATGTAAATGGTTTTTCGTATTTTTTGTTTCACTAATGTCTGTCAAATTTGTCAATGTTTGCAATTTTGAATTTGAAAATTGTTCGGAAGAGATTTAAGCCGGAAAATAGTATGGACGTAACAGATCTGTATAAGTAGAATATCATTGGTAGTAGGCCTACTGTTTAGCGGTTTGTTTTGGCGTGAAGAGGTTGTTAGTTGTTACCTATTCTTGTCGTATCTGTTGACAGACAGACAGACACACTTTGGCATTTATAATATTAGTATAGATGTACTGCTTGTTTGTATATTATTTATTAAGAAGATGTTTAAAACATTTTATATATTTTTCCAGAACATGTCGCCTCTATATCCCTTCGGTATGAGTGGCTCGGAGAAAGACCGGAGATCAGGCATTGACTCCTTGACGGGCCTTCCTCATAATATTCTTAGGTAAGTAACCAACACATTACAAACATTATTATATAGCTTTATCTGGTAATTCGTAAAGAATTATCTATACAAATAACTTGTAAGGTGACACACATGCTTATGAAATTCACTTTTACTTTGATTATGGAAACCTTTAAATGCTTCCTTTTTGCTCAGTGCTGCTTTGGAATCTGGGTATGTAACATTGATTTAAGACTACTGTGGTAAAAAGAATACCTCAAAACTTTTGACAAGATGGCAAATAGTAGCTGTAGACAGATAATATTATAATAAATTAACTTCTTTATGACTATTTGTGAGCATTAAATTATTGGGGACAGAGGCGGCGTAATATGTGAGCGATATAGGCTTGTTATAGTTACCGGCTACACAGTCAATTTTTCATCAATCTGATCCATCGATCCGGTACGGATTGACGAAAATTTGATCGTGTACGACTCGGATTGATGGATTGATCGTATATTTTAAATATGAACTTCTTATAACCATCAAGTCATCAAGTCAAGTCAATCAGATTAATGGATCAGATTGATGAGAATTTGACCGTGTGGCCTGTGACTTAGGATTTACGGGTTTTGAAACTATTTTTTAAAGAAAAAGAGTAAGGGCCTGTTTCACCGCTTCCTGATAAGGCTATCCACCACTTAACTTGACACATAGAGTATGGAGAATCTGTCAAATAAACCTATCGGGCACCTTATCAGGAAGCGGTGAAACAGGCCCTAAGTATTTAATTTTTTTTCTCTGAACAAAATTTGTCTTCTTGTGTCATCCATGAGGGGCCTCGCTAAATATATCTTGCCCACATCAGGTCTTGCCCCGTCACTGACCGGAGATAACCGTATCTTTGTAATTATTTGCACCTAATAGCTATTATACATTACAGTGATCCCTCATCCGTGCTGGGTGGCGTAAGGCTGCCCCCCGACACGGAAATCATCAAGTACACCTCGTCGCTGGCGGGACCTAAGGTACGATATACGATAAAGTTATGCATAATATAATATCCTACTTACTATAGAAAATAATATAAGACCGTGTACACTCTGCGCATAAGCCCAGAGGTATTATAACTTTGTAAGACATGTTGTGAAAGAGAATGTGAGAATTTTAAGATGGTCAGGTACCTTACATTCTCGTTCACTCCTCAGCCCATGATACCAGAATAGATTTATTACATCTCAAACCTAAGAAAATAAGGTATAATTATTAATTATGTAAAAGCTAGGCATCAAGAGCTGCGTCGCCTTAGGGCTTGACTACACCTGTTGTGGCGAATCAGCCACTCTACTCGGTACGTGTAAAAAGGCCTTTAATAATATGTTAAGGGGATCATGAGTTTGTTTGGTCAGTTAAAATTTAAAAATAAATTGTCAGTCAGCTTGCAGGAGAATTCTAACCTCACACATGCATATTTACTGTAAATATTTTTTATATTGTGCATATCGTAGGTTCCACCCGGCACGACCAACCGCGGCCGCAAGAAGACCATCTCATTGGACCCGCCGCAGGTCTCGGTACACCCGTCCAGCGAGCGCGCCGCGCCGCTGCCCAGCAAACGGCAGAAAGTGGTATGTTCATCATTTTGCATTATACGGGAGGAATAGTTCTTTAAAACTTTAATTAAGGTTTTATAAAATCAATTGAAAAGTTTAGTTTCTGCAAACAGAAGCTTAGGGAAGAAAAAGTAGTATTGATAAAACTATGAGAAGTGTAAACTATAAGAGCGTTATGTCGTGACTATGTAAGTTAGTGTGTATGTATATCTTCATCGACGAAAATATTTTCAATTGAAATATTGTCAGCAAATATTTTAAAATTGGCAATTTTTGGGCGCCTTTTCTGATTTTAACAATAGTTATATTATTATATCCAACTGCATTTAACCTAGTTTTTATAATATAGATGTATCTCACAAATGCTTGAAACGTCTGCAGGACGAGTACGGCAACTCGCGGTCGTCGGTGGAGGTGATCCGGCTGCCGACGAAGCCGGAGCGCGCCAACTCCGTCTCCGGCACGCCGCCCCCCAACCTAGCCGACTACGCCGGTTAGTGCAGCCGATAAATCTTATTGACATAGTAATAAGGTTTATTTTTTGGCGATTGTACCATCAGAGACATTGATTCATAGAAATATATTGGACGTGTCGTTTGGTCTAATTTTGTCAATGTTAGTCGCGAGTCGTGACCAGAAAATGGTAACGTTTTACAATTCCTCCAGAAAAGAATTGTCAAAACTGTCAAACTGACAAATGTCAAATTAGTACAAATTGTGCAAATTAGACATAATATGAATAATTGCAATAGACATAATATGAATTGCAAGCAGAGTTATTTTTAAAAAATAAATCATAATTAAACGAATGTTTTTTAAAAATCACTCTGCTTGTACTAATTTGACATTAATTGTCAGTTTGACAGTTTTGACAATTCATTTTCTGGATGAATTGCAAAACGGATTGACGAAAATTTGATCGTGTACGACTCGGATTGATGGATTGATCGTATTTTTAATATGAACTTTTTATAACCATCAATATTCCGTCAATCAGATTGATGGATCAGATTGATGAGAATTTGACCGTGTAGCCTGTGACTAAGAATCAATATTTCTGATAGATATGTTCAATATGCATAATTATAATAAATATTTGTACTAAAAGATGATGATTAGCGATTACAATGTAAATTGTAAAATTTTTTGCTTGCCTTAGCTGGTGCGATTGTATCAACCCCGATTTGGCTAATGCCTTCTATTTTGTCTATTGAAATCAATGATGAAAAACTGAAAGCAGATATGTTACTACCGCGCGCGTTGTGAAGATTCAAATACGACCCAATTGGGTTGTCCGTTATTTAGTCTGCATTGAGCGCAGTCACGAACGTGCCGCGTCTTGTCTTACCTAAATAAATTGAAAATTACGTCGTGCGTGTTTCAAAAATGTACCAATTATGACTCAAAAGAAAACAAAACACATGGAATCTCTTACCACATGATTACAATAAATACCTCGATTATTTACATTTTCAATTATTTTTTCGAACAATCTGGAAAAAATCGAATTTTCGTCATAGCTCAGGCGAAGAAAGAGACAGCGATGCGATTCGACGTTTAAAAATAGAACTGTCTCTTTTATGTAAATGGTTTTTCGTATTTTTTGTTTCACTAATATCTGTCAAATTTGTCAATGTTTGCAATTTTGAATTTGAAAATTGTTCGGAAGAGATTTAAGCCGGAAAATAGTATGGACGTAACAGATCTGTATAAGTAGAATATCATTGATTGAAATAGTTTATTACGCTGCGCCGTTTTATTATTATTATCTCAATGTCTATTTAAACTATGTTTTTTAATGATCTCGATGGTTGTTATGAGAAACCAGTATCATAATTTGTCTGTACATCATCAGGTATATCTCGTGAGCTGCTGCAGACTATCGCCAGCCAGAGCGGCGTGAGTCTGGCCGCGCTAGAAAGACAGCTCGCTGGATCCACTGCTGCAGGTAATGCTGCTGTACTTGGTTAGAGGTACCATACCGATACTTAAGTACAGCGGACCTTTGTTACTTGTTCAGTTCAGCTGACAAGAGTCAATGCTAGTTAGAGCTCAACGATGTGGCTTGCCATGACTAACTATATTACGTTCGCCATCTTCTTCTTCCTAGTCGTATCCTCATGGCTGAGGGACGTGACCACCAAAATTAGCTTTCTGGGATAGGGCTCTCCACTTGTCTCTGTTTTTGGCCTGATGAAGTGCCTCCTGGAACGTGCAGTCAGCAGCCTTGACAATCACGTCTGTCCATCGTGTAGCCACTCTGTCTCTGCCTCTTTTCCCTTCTAATTGCCCAGCTAGTATGAGACTCTCAAGATTATTAGGCTCCCGGCGGGCTATGTGGCCAAAAAAGGCAAGTGATCGTTGTAGACAAAGCGTGGACAGGCGGGTGGTAATTTTGAGTTGCTGAAGTATAGACGTGTTTGTCCGGTGTGCGGTCCAAGGGATGCCGAGCATTTTGCGCCAGCACCACATTTCAAAAGCGTCGATCTTGGCTCGAGTACGAGCTTTTAGTGTCCATGTCTCGGAGGCATACAAAAATATTGAAAAGATTAAGGAACGCATTAGTGATATTTTTGTGCTGCGATAGATGTTCTTATTCTTCCATATCTTTTCTAAGCGCCCAACTGCAGATTTAGCGATCTGAGCCCGTCGGACAACCTCCCTCTCGCAGTTACCATTGTTGCTAATCAACGACCCCGGGTAGACAAACTCCTCTACGGGTTGGAGATCTTGGAGTAACATCCTTACTCCTCTTTTGTATTTGGTTCAGCTTATCGACATACATCAGTTTGGTTTTATTGCGGTTGATTTGGAGGCCAAAGTCTCGACTAATATTTTCGAGCCGTGCTAGAAGTTCAGCAAGTTTCACTTCGCAAGTACTTATAAGCGTGGTGTCGTCAGCGAACCTTAAGTTGTTGAGAAGGTATCCGTTAATTTTAATACCATCCTCCCAATCTTCCAACACTCGATGCATTATATATTCGCCTACGAGGTTGAACAGCTGTGGAGAGAGGATGCAGCCCTGTCTGACACCACGTTCTGTAGCAAACGGCTCTGATAGATCATTGTCTAATCGCACCCTTGATCGACCCTCCAAATAGAGGTTTTGTACCAAAAATATGAGATGATCGGGGACACCCATCTCTCTCATCACTTCCAGCATTTTGGACCAGACGATGCAGTCAAAGGCCTTAGCGTAATCCACAAAACACAGAACTATTGGGACATTAAATTCTCTGCTCTTTTCTATCAGCTGCCGGATGTTTAGAATTTGTTCTCGGGTACCCCTGCCCTTTACGAATCCCGCCTGCTCTTTGGATATCTGTCTAGTTATATAGTGTGCCAATCTGATGTTTATAACATGGAGAAGAATCTTACTGGCGTGTGAAATTAGTGAGATGGTCCGATAATTTTCGCACTTTTTAGTCGACCCTTTCTTATGTAGTGGTATCACGAGAGATTCTGTCCAATCGTCTGGCCACTGTCCTGTTCTCCATACTTTAAGAAATATTGCATGCATTATTCTGATTCCAGACTTACCCAAGCTCTTAAGCACTTGTGCTTGTATACGATCTCCACCGCAAGCTTTTGTTTTGAGCTTATTTATAGCTGCTTCTACTTCAAGGAGAATGATGTCGGGTTCTTTATCTGTAAAATCTAACCTAGTGTCAGGCTCGTTAGTATCATATTTGTACAGGTCTTGGCAGTAGTTCCTCCATCTTGTCATCACTTGGTTCTTGTCTAAAATCAGGTTACCCTTTTCATCTTCTATGTTCCAAGATTTTGATTTTCGTTCCCGTGTGAGAATTTTTACCTTTTGGAACATGTCTCTTGGATGTAGGGTATCAGAGTGTGTTTGTATATCTCTACATATGGAATTGATATATGCATTCTTGTCATGTCTACAGAGACGTTGTACTAGTGAGTCGAGTTCCGAGTATCGCTGTTGTTCTACCTTTGAGCGAATTCCTCCAGCTTTCGCTTCTTGTGTTAGAAGAAGATTTTTTGGTGGTGGAGGCTTTGAAACTACTTTGAGGCGAACTCTGTATCGAGCTATTAACAGCTGATGGTCGCTGCCGCAATCTGCACCCGGAAAAGTCTTTGAGAGAGTTATGCATGACTTCCGTCTGTTGCTGATTAATATGAAATCAATCTGATTTTTATGACCTGTCGCCATTTACATTTAATTTTTTTATAGTACCACTGCACTGGTATTACCGTATTAATAATTAATGTGTAAAGATTTATGCGCCAACGAAAGACTCGATTGAATACCCAATAATGTTTGGCATCATATTAGTTAAAACTTAAGGCCGTATGCAACGAGGATTAGTGAAATTTCTTGTTTTTATTTTCACTAGAACTTTGACCAGAAGTAATTATAAGCATTCAAACATTTTTTGTAGATTTCTTACGTTCCTTGCCAAGGTTAGGGTCAGCTTAAAATTTTAATTTTAATCCATTTAACACAAAAAAATGTGTGTTAAAAATAATACTTTCAAATTTTTATTTCTTCTAGAATTCAGCGAAAACAAAAACAGGAAAAAATATTTTTACGCCAAAATGTTTAAATTATGTTTCCGAAGGCACCCCTCAGCTTGGTTTTTGATATAATATACCAATTAAAAATATAAATAACTTTCTTTAAAAAATTTAATATTTGTTGATATGTGAGAGCAACGCCTCGCTCATGAATATTTGGTACAAAAAATCCATAGGCACTTCGATGGATAATAATCGAATGACATCAGTCAAATCTGTACGTCAGAGGCTGATTGTCTATCATAGAAAACCTAGTGTGTGTTCACAAATATATACCAGTATACTGGCCAGAGCTCTTTACGTCTAGAATCGCAGTGGTCCCATACCGTTGATTCGTTTTAAAATATTTGCCAGGGAGTTGTCGAATATGTATTTGTTGTAACGTAATTAAAATACGTCATACTTATCTTACTAGTGGAATATCAGTACAATACAGCGCCGTAATTTGACGTCGTCAGTAGACTGGGTTTTATTTCAGAACCTAGTCAACATGTTTGGTTTACAAATACTATAATATTGCTTTGTAATCTAAATTATTTGGAGACAGACTACCTAATAAGATGCTATTTGATAATTTACATTCACCAAACGACCATTTTTACGATTTTGGTAGGTTTGAAAGTCAAAAAATGTAAACATTACAGCTAAGTCAGAAAAAGAACAGAAGAATGTACAGAGTACCGCAACACAGAGGACGTATATTATGTCAAAACATTGTAAAATGATTTATATGTTATTTTATCGCATATGTCCAATCCATAGCAATAGAAATAATTATTACATCTTAGCACTGGAGTAAAAAAATCTGCACAAGAAATCGTAAAAATGATATTATCATGAGGATAGATCTAGATTGAACGATATCTACACTATGATTTTGGTGCACCTCGGGAGGAAATAACCTTTTACAGAAAAAATAATGTGATCGAAATGAAATGCTTTAAAACTTGTTTGATTTTATCAGATTTTATCAAAAAAAAAAATAGAATACGTTATGAACAAAAATCGCGACGGCATTTAAAATAAATAGTAAAGAGATTGCATTTATGCAATTATTAATTCTTTACTCACGACAATTTAATGCAATGTACCTATAGGAACTGTAAATTTTTTTCGGGATAAAAAGTATCCTTCGTCCTTTCTTCACCAAATTTCATAAAAAATGGTTCAGCATGAAAAGGTGACAGACAGACTATTCTAATATTAGTAATAAATTAGTACTAAAGTTTAAATTTAATAAGGTACGTATTTCGTAAATATTTCAAACACCTACCGGTTGCCATTATTGATGTCGAGCAGAATAGGCCTAAAAATGCGTTTTTGTTTTGAATATTTCGGCCCCTCTTAAATATTAATTTTATTTTGTGGCGGTACCCACAATTCGCCTAACATTCCTGCATCGCGCTATCGAAGTTTTCTGAGCGCGTCGGTATATATGTATACGACAGCTGAAATGTATCACGTGGGCTCCAGCTTGACCGAGCATAACACCTCGCTCGGTCGGAAGATCTTCCTTGGGCACGCATTTATCCCACAATTTTGTTTCTATTTGTTGTTATGGTGACAGCAAAAATACATAATTCTTGAAAATTTTAGTTCTCTAGCTGCTACCGCGTTACGCACGTACACCCTGGAGACAGACAGACGGATGCCTCTTTTGAGAAGAGATTCAAAAAAATTACAAAGAAAATATGAATATGATCTGCAAAACTATAATGAATATAATCTACTATTCATTAAAAACTTCTAAAGGGGGTCAAAAACATTACCTCTACTGCAAGTAGAGTTATCGTTTTTGAAACTTGTGGAGGGTTTTATATTGATTCCTGGTGATGCTGCAGCGTCAGAATATACAAGTGATCATCTTATTTATTAAAGCTATTGCAATAAATTCAAGCACAAAAAATATTTGAACCCTTCTCATTGAGGTGATAAAATAAGCTCCATATTTTCCAGCAGTGCGCGAGCTGACTATGATGAAATTATTGTAGCTAAGAACTTTTGAATGTACTTTACCGAATTTTAAATCTACTTCGGTATTAATACTTTGGGGTATATATATGTGTCCCTTGTAATATAAAATTCACTGTGAAAATAGCAGCGCTAAAAGAGTTACTTTTGAATTTCACGTTTCTATGGAATTTTATGTTTTGATTTTATGTTTACGCCAATATGAATATGGTATTTCTTTATAACTATTTTATGGCATATTCATGATGTTGGCGTATTTTCCATGCATAAGTATATTATGCAATGAACTATATATGGGTAATACTTTATTCTGGTATGTATTATTATGAGGAAATACTTATTTAAATACCTAATTTATAATTTTATTATATTACAAAATTAATTAAAGATTTCGTTCATCAAGTTGTGAACATGGCCTCTCTGTTAATCATTACTCTGTATATCGAGTTTACCACGTGATTACAATATTTCTGAAAATATTAAAATCGACGACGGCTTGGTTAATATTATGTACCTTTCGAGCGCCATCTATTGAGTTAGTTTGTCTCAAATTCTAAAATGTCAGTGGCCTATAATCCCTACGTTTATCTATCTAGCTACGAGTTCTTTAGCCGTGGCTGCAAATACTAAATGTGTTTGTAGCCAAGTGTTGATTCACATATTATTATAATTAAAGACTTAAGTGAAAGAACAAGATAAGTAATATTTTATAACGTCAGGACAATTACTCATTTTTTTCCTTATAAGTTATAATTTAAACAAACCTTGAAACTGACCTACTTCATCTGGCTAATTTATCTGGCTATACATAAAATCCTCATTTTTTATTTCCAATCATTTCCCTAAAGCCTCCATATTTTATTTAAAAGGGCATTTTTTTACTGTTACTTATCTGCTTCGTCCACTCATGTGTTCAATTGTTCATACCTATCTCCTCCAGATTCAGGTCTGAACCTCAGCACGAAGTCCAACAACACGAGCGCGGAGGAGTCGCCGCTTGACCTCGGCACGAAGGGCGACGACGACGCGCCACTCAACCTCTCACTCAAACCCACGCCGCGTGAGTAGCTGTTCCCCGCGTTCCATTAAGCATTAAAAACGATCAAAACGCTCAAAATAGGAGGCATTTTGAGCGTTTTGATTGTTTTTGACGCTTAATGGAACGCGGGGGTTGTGATACACTTCGTTTTGATTTTGACAGATTTTAGGACATGAGACTGCTGAGTTGAGTCTTTGCAAAGGAATTAAATAGTAATTATGAAAAAGAAATTGTTAGCAATTACAACGTTAAACAGATTTTAATGTACTGTGTAATCTGTTATGTTTACTGTAAAACGTACTAACATGCTGAAGGCGTTAGTCGCGAAAAAACATCTGACAGATCGTCTAATGCTACGTCTAATGATAATTAATAACTGTTAAGGATGTATATAAGGTCAAATTCCGTAGTACTTCCAATGAAATTATGAAAGTGCTAAATATGTAAAAAATTGGACATCTGGACACTCATTATTCATTATAATGATTATTTATAATCGATTTTTAAGGAATTATTCGATATTTAATTATTATTGAAAAAAATTGAGATACAATTTGACCACCGCAAACACAATGGGACCGTCAATGGTCGTGTTCGTTTCGCATGCGCAAAGTTAAAAATTAGTGTCAATCTTAGTGTCATGTGCCAAAATCTGACAGAAATTGATTCAAATTTCTATTATTGCACATGCGCGAAAATTGCACATGCGCATTGAAATGAAACGAATATGTCTAATCTAACAGCTGTATCGCCATTACTTTTCGAAGGAAAGTTTTCATCAAATTCAATTTGAAATATTGCCGCAGAATCACCGATGAACCCACTTTTTTTGGGCTTAAAAAATCGCAAATCTTACAAAAAAATTGATAAGCAGTTTTTTTTGCCGTTTATCTTTGATACAAAGTTCCCAATTCTGACGAATTCTCAAAAATTGTACCACTTCCGGCAAAAATTACGTATGATTCATGTAAATTTTAAAATGAATTATTTCACATAACTTGTCGGTAAGGTATTGATTTTTTGGTATCAATCGATGCAGGATATTTTATTCTACTATATATTTCGAATTTAGGTCAGAATCTTTGAATATATAAATGTTATATACATCCTTAAGTACCCCGCAAACGATCAAATTGGTTGTCAAATTTTACGTGTTTGTCAAACAGTTTGATAGTGTACAGCTTTGTTTGAAGCGTTTGTCAAACAAACTACGTGTTTGACGTGTTTGAAGAAAATTTTCACTGGCGTAGCGTTTGACAAACGTGTTTGAACGTGCTCCGCTGTGCTTGTCAAACAAGATCTCATGATCTCAAACCGATTCTAGCTAATTGTTTGACAAACTTGTTTGATGCAAGTTTGTCCGTCTGCGCTGCTGTTTGATGAAAACCTAAATTACGTCAAACATGTTTGTCAAACAATTTTGATCGTTTGTGAGGTACTTTACATCTCGCACCATAGCTGTTTGGCTGCTGGACCGCGGTGTCAGTGAGATGGTGAGAGCATGCTATTTGAATTGTGCTTACAAAATTTCTTACATCTATGTTTGTTATTGTTCCAGCGAGTACGCAAGCCTCAGATGCCCTGTCTAGGCTGACGTCACTCAGTAGTTCCCTCAACGCCTCCAACGACAGGATATGTAAGTATTCTATAATTAAACATTATTAAGTAAGGTAGTATGGCTCATTTAATGGCTCATTGAAAACTGTTAAGGAAGAAAAAAATAACCCCTGATTCAAAACCCCTAATAAGTAATAAGTGTCAGGCGATACAAATAAATAAACCGACATTTTAACACTGAGGAGGTTGATGATGATGATGAACTATTTCTAAGAACAGTCTCGATCTTGTCATCTTTCAAACAAAAAAAAATTAGTAGATTAAAATCGATCCAGCCGTTTGGATGCTACGATGCCACGACAGATACTATTATTTATTCAACAAATGCACTTATCAATATAAAAAGTAGCCAGTAGCACTGAATATACTTATTATATTAGTTGCCAGTAGCCGATTCTCAAACCTACTGAATATGCATGTAAAATTTGGTAAAAATCAGTAAACCCGTTTCAGAGGAGTACGGTAACTAACATTGTGACACGAGAGTTTTATATATAAGATATTTGTCCAGCTCGTCGTAAGCCGGGCGCGAAGCCGCGCCGCGTGGCGCCGGAGGGCGGCGGCGCGCCGGCGCACTCCCCCCGACCCACCTCCAGCGGCAGCGAGGACAGCGAAGGTGAGAGTTGAGACATATCCATATTAATAAATGTGAAAGTGAATCTGTCTGTCTGTGCCCAAACTGCTGAACCGATTTTGCTGAAATCGATTGAGCGGTTTGGGCGGCGGCAGCGAGGTCAGCGGCTTGGTATGGAAGTACTTTGGGTTCCGGGAAAGGATATCAGACATGGGATACAAGTATTTCCATGAATTATACTTAGTGTAGGGCTCGTCTCTCTTCTCAATTTAATTTAGAGGTGAAACGAACGATCTACCTAGGACTTTACTATTTCTTCATTATTTCCTCTCTCGTAGTTATTTGTGACGTCGTTCACAACCTGCAAAGTCCAAAAATCAAATTACTCATACAAACTAACAGCGGTGTCATCCTGGGGGGCGCGGGAAGGTCGGCCGCGCAACCTCGGGCGCGGCGTGTCCAAGCCCAAGAAGAATACCGTCGCCTCCCTCCTGGCGCAGAGCCGCGCGCTCGGGCTGCGGCCGGCGCTGGCGCAGCAGCTGCTGGGGGAGACTGACCTGGTGAGTATACCTCGTTAATGCTGGCTTCTCACGGCGCGTAATATCACGAGCCGATAAAACGTTGGCTGCTCACCATACTACACCTTCAGTAATTGCCCCCATACACCATACAATTTACAATGGTCTTTTGATCCCACCGGTGATGCTCATGACAGCCAACGTGTTAATAGGCCTTTAATACTTGTAGAAATATTAGCCTGTTTAGAATTATTATCTACTTTGAGTTTTTATGTGCGTAAGCCATATTATTATGTCGCTTCCATAGAAGTCCCGCTAAAGTTTACTAACTCTGTGCTAAGTGATTGTCATTTTAGCATACCAGTCCACTAAAAAAAAAATTTCACCCCGTATTTTTTTAACCACCAATAATAGGCCTGGAGATACTGACACAAAATTCTTGGTCATTTGTGCCAGTATGGCGGTTTTACAGGATTATAATTACGTAAAGGCAAAAAGGAAAATGATGGTCATAGCGCTCGCAGTGGCAGCCCATACGCGTGGGCTTTAATCGAACGTGTCGGATAAATAACGAGTGTCGAACGATTTGTTCCACAAAAATGCTTGTATTTTCAGATAGTCGAAAAAAATAAGTAGGCGAAAGCATAATGCCATACTTGTCGGGTGCGGCTTACAGCCCGCCATACCGACGCGAATACGTTAATTTTAATAAAAAATTAACCATTTGTACCAGGCAAATTTTTACATAGCTAATCATCGTCGAGTAGCCATTCACGAAAATCACCTTGCCATACTTTTCCGACAGCTCTCGACTCGACGATGACTAGCTATGCAAAAATTTGCCTGGTACAAATGGTTCAATTTTTTTATTAAAAATTAACGTATTCGCATCGGTATGGCGGGCTGTAAGCCGCACCCGACAAGTATGGCATTACGCTTTCGCCTACTTATTTTTTTTCGACTATCTGAAAATACAATCATTTTTGTGGAACAAATCGTTCGACACTCGTTATTTATCCGACACGTTCGATTAACGTCCACGCGCTTGGGCTGCCAGTGCGAGCGCTATGACCATCATTTTCCTTTTTGCCTTACGTAATTATACCCCTGTAAAACCGCCATACTGGCACAAATGACCAAGAATTTTGTGTCAGTATCTCCAGGCCTACAACCCTAGAGAATCGTTTCATTAAAGGAAATTTAATTTTTCAAGAAAACTAACAAACGTTTTCGATGACCGGCTACATAGACTTTTGGACAAAATGAACCTCTCCTTTATTAACCATGGCCACTATTCTTCACTTTTTAGTTTTTAAGCTACATTAAATGTCAATTTTGATGTTTGAACTTTTTAAATTTAGAACACTGTTATCTATGTGTACAGGAGAAACTGCGCGCGCTGGTGGGCGAGGGCGGGAGCACGGACTCGTGCGCGTCCGACAGCGCCGCCTCCGACAGCGAGACTGGCGAGCCCGACCCGCCGCTGCGGTTGCCGCTGGCTCTCGGTACGTTATCTTGTGACTAATTGAATCGAAGTCGTTATTAAGACCGGACTGCCAAAAATATCAAAGCACGCTTAGCCCCGCCCACACACCCCGCTATCCACCAATCGTGATATAATGATTCCATGAATCGTGCCCCTGAGAAGTGTGCTTTGCGCTGCAGCTAATAGTGAACAATATCGCATAACAACGGTTCCCTCATTATAGCACGAAAGTAAATGTCGTAAGTCCCAAAAATGTTTTTGATGATTACTTAAAAATTAAATACAGGAAGTACTAATATTTCCAGCCATTATTTTATAAAGTGTGTGATTGTAGTAGTGCAAGTTATTTAATTATAGTAATTCAATAAGTGTAACAGATATTTGCTCAAAAGCCTAGAAAGATTCATATAATCATCGATCAATCAATCGAGTCAAAATAAGTGAATCGTGTTTTCCGTTAGGTAAATATCAGATAAATATACAATGATATAATCCATACTAATATTATAAATGCGAAATTGTATCTGTCTGTCTGTTACCTCTTCACGCTCAAACCGCTGAACCGATTTTGCTGAAATTTGGCTTGGAGATACTTTGAGTCCCGGGAAAGGACATAGAATTCTTTTTGACCCGGAAAAATGTACGGTTCTCGCGCGATAAACGAGTTTTGGCGCAACGGAGTTGCGGGCGTCATCTAGTCATTAAATAAATCTCAATTTCATTGAAGTCAATCGTCTTCCGGGATCGTAATACTTATTAGAAAACACAGCAAAATTTGGCAGCCCGCTCTTAAGCATAGGACTTTATATTGACACCAAAATGTTTTTGTGGTTCGAAATAAATATACATTGTAGAAGACAATACGATCGGAAATAGGAGCGACAAGTATACCATACATGGCCAAACTGTAGAACATTATTGACAGTTTAGTTGTAGGTATTTCTTTCTTGTTCTTGTCTTACAACTTGGATTAATTATGGGTCGAAACGCGAAAAATTGTACTAAACATTCATGACATCGTAACGCACGTTACGTACATGACCGAATGCTACGTACATGACCATCATAAAGCTTAGTCTATAATATAAACTGTATATCCAATTTTTTATTAAAGGCTACTGGAAAATGAAAAAAAAAAAGGTTAAATATATCAAGATATAAAAATTTAATTATAGTAAATTGTAATACAAGTAAGTATGCTTCTATATATCTACGAACGTGGCTGACATCGGGCACGAGCCGAAGGTGATTGCTGAATTTTCAGCCGAGTATATAATTTTCAATAGCTTAATACTGATTTACGAAACTTTTCAACACCTTTGTGGGTTATTAGTAAATACAACAGTTATATAAGTATTCTCAAGTGTAGTCTCCGCCTTAGAACTGGTCATGACTGTAACGTTACACATTTTGTTACACATTGTAACATTCATGACGTAAAAAAGCGTGCGACATTACCTAAAATCCAAATATCACTTTATTCCAATCAACTACAGATTTGGACGTAAATTTACCGTATTCAGTAATAACGAATCTTTTAAATCTTGTTAACAAAAAACACAATAAGCCGTACTTACCTTTTAATCAAACACCCAATAAACAATATTTTTTGGCGACAAATCTTGATGTGAACACAAATCTTAGTGGTGTCTTAGTTTAACTTGGCGAACAAGTATGGCCGATTTTCTTTTCTGAATGTTCGCATCTCGCTCGACAGTGTTGACATAATTGAACATAACAAAAATTGACAAATTACTCATAAAGTCACCGGCTACACGGTCAATTTTTCATCAATCAGATCCATCAATCTGGTACGGATTGACGAAAATTTGATCGTGTACGCCACGGATTGATGGATTGATCGTATTTTTAATATGAACTTTTTATAACCATCAATATTCCGTCAATCAGATTGACACCAGATTGATGGATCAGATTGATGAAAAATTGACCGTGTAGCCGGTGACAAGAAACAAACGTTATATTCATGACGTCACACACTCATAAGAAAAGTGGACACATTTTTGAAATCGACTGAAATGATAACTAATGCGATATTTTTTATAAATTCGTTTAGGACACGTAGAAAAAATATCGTAAAGTGTAATAACTATTTAAAAATACGAAAAACATGTTCAGTTTTGGAAACATTATCAATTTTTCATTCAAAAGCAGCAGTTGGACAAAACATTTTTATATGAAAGTAGAACCAGTAGGTACTTATAGAAAAAATATATTTAAAAAATAAAAAATAAAAAATAAATTTCGTGGAGATTTAATCTAAACATAAGAAACTCGTTATTAAGAACAACGTACAAAAACTCAAATTTATCAAAAAACTATCAAATTTTTAAACAAATAAAATTGGGACAAACGAAAAATAGCATTAAGTACAATTTTTCGCGTTTCGACCCTTATACAAAACTACTACAATACCTTACAGCGAAACAACGCTTACAATAAAATCAGGAAAATGAAGATAAACGCAGGAGTGATGTTGCAATCCCATTAGCTTCGTGTGCATAATATAGGCTTACCATTCATATTAAGAACGTTTGGCTTAATGCGCCTATTTCACCCACTCATTGTCTCGTCCCAGGTTGGCGGCGCGTGACGCTGGTCCGCGGGTTGTCACGCAAGTGTCACGTGCGCGGGGACGTATCGTACTCGCCGCCCGAGCCGCACGCCGCGCTGCACATCAAGTCGCCCGCTGAGCTGCAGACGGTGAGTTATTAGCGAGGAGGGCTAGGAAAAGTGTTACAACGTTGATGACCTTTTTACCTAGAGTATCGCAAGTGGAACAAAGTATGTCTTGGAAAAAACTTCTGACCTTTAATATTAATTGACTATCATTACTTCCATTGACAGTATCAATGGAAGTAATGATAGTCAATTATATATTATTAGAAGTAAAGTTTTATCCAAAACATAGCTACTTCGGTCCACTCGCGTCAGTCAATCCTATATTGGCGCAAGCACAGACATAGATCAAGATAGATACCGCATGTCGCTCCATTTGTATGAAAACGAGCGTGTCACATCCTACCACTGTGACGTATCGATGATAAGAAACGTGTCCATTAACTAGGCCAACGTTTCTATATGAATTTCTACAGCTCAATACGGCACTTTTAGGCATTTAGGCATTTTTAAAGTTCCGATTTACGTCTGATTCCGATAGCAGACTAAAGAACATACTTTCGAAAGACGAGCATTGCTCGTCGTTTGGGAACGCGATATGGCACGCGAAGTACATACACATGCGGTATTCATCTTGATCTATGTCTGTGGGCGCAAGCAAGCTATATGCGGGAAATATCTAGTAGTCTCGTAAAACATGAAAGAACTTAAATACAATCACAGAAGTTGATTCATAGTACATAAATTAGTCGCGTTGTGTCAGACCCATCCGACAGATCTGAGATCACGGCTATCATTGAATTGACATAATCCAACCAACAGACGTAGGTCAGTCAACTGCCTATGAATCAATTACGTCGATGGTACAAAATCCATCCGCACTAATATGCGGACAATATCTAGATTCTAGTAGAACATAAATAAACTTAAATACATTCATTAAAGCTTCTTGAGTATAATAACACCTGTCCAGTTCCTGGAAGCGAACCCGTGTCCGCCGCTGTGCCGCGACAACTTCACCTTCAGCAGTCGCACCATACTCGGCGAATACGTACAGCCGGCCGCCGAAGGCGCCGAGCCCACCGTCTTGACTGAGGCCGAGATCACAAAGAGGTAAGAATGTTAATACTAGATACGTGACAGTTCTTAGCGTAACTAACTCTATAGTATTTAACTTAGTGATTTTTAATAATGAAATTTTCGATGACAATTACATAAATAAAATGCAGCTGCTACCCTGAACAATTGTTCACGATTTCTTTTTACTTATACAGAAAGACACAACTGTTCTGGAGTTAGGATGAGGGATAGCGTCACCTGTCTACTTTATATCACTCGTCTTGTTATCGAAAACTTCGTTAGTTTTATTATTTACCAGGATCATTCTGAGCTGAGGCTCTCTACAATAACCTCTATTCCCTCCCTCCCCTCTATTCTGTAAAAAAAAAATTGATGACTCAGCTAGGTATGAATGTCTGTTACTAACTAAAACATTTCCGTGCAGGGTGGAGGAAGCCCGCGCGGCGTGTGGGCGACCAACGCCGCCGCCACTGGAGCGCCGCATGGAGCTCGCGCGACGACAGCAGGCGCAGCGAGATGCGCGCGCGCAACAGGTAACGTACACGCACGTAAACGTACTACACGCACACGTATACGCAGACATCTACACAATGAACAGAGAACATAGTCTTTTAAAAGGTTTTAAAAGCAAATTTTAAACAACTTAAGCATGAGATACTGTAATTATGTCTAAAAAGTTTTACACATTTTTAAACATATGTAAGGAACTACAAAAGTTTGATCTCACAATGTTTTAAAGTAAGTATATTTATTATAGGCCCGCTTAGTAAGAGAGCTCGAAAGGTCGGAAAAGGCAGAATATGTCAAGAGAGAAAAAGAAGCAAGAAGTCAACAGCTACTGGAGGTAAGATTTGTGCTTGACGGTTTAGTATTTATATCTCATAAAATTCATCAATTTGTAGATCTTACCACATTGTACAGTTGACTGCATAGATTTCGTCATTTGTGTTAAGTAGGTAGCCAGTAGTTTTCTTGTGAATGTTGCTGTTTTATGGCAGAATTGATCTTAGTTATTTGTTTACATCTCCTAGACTTTATTTAATTATTACTATTATACTATTTGTGTATTTATATTTGAGACGTTTTTACTTACTATAATATGGGATCCATTACTCTTTATATATTTATGTTTTATTTCATGTGCTTGTGTTTGTTTTATTATCAATTTGATGCTTGGCAACATTGTGCTCACAGTAGAGATGAGGCGACGAGCCGTCGAGCCGCAGCTCGTCGCCTCAACGTAGATCTCCCAGCTTCCTGTCGTAGTGTGTGTTCATTCGTAGTCTCCTTATATATGTGCGAACGTGTATGGGTCTCTAACACCGGCCGCGTCGACAATGTTGTCAGAGTCCAATTGATAATAAAGTATCCGACCGACGAAATTAACGAGAGCGAACGTTCGACACAGCAAATCAACAGGGGCAGGTCGCAGCTCACCATCGAGGCACTGCCGGCCAAGCCTGACGACTGGAAAGGTCCCGACGGCCAAAAGACCAGGGATAAAACGATGCCCCAGATTAGCCTCTCCCTCATCCCGGTCAGCGGGCTGAAGGACTCGCTCGTCGTTCCGAGCGAGGACTGGAAGGAGACTGAGCAGTACAACGCCCTGGACAAAATGAAGGACTTCGCCGAAAAAGCCGCCTTCGACCTGCCCAAGCGGCCGAGCGACAAATACTTCGACTTTAGCCTCATGAAGACCGCTGACAAGCGGAAGGCGCCGGAGAAAGAGAACAATATAGAGAAACTCATCGAGTCCTACTCCAGGATATCGGAGTTCATCAACGGCTGCGAGTGGAGCAAGGGCAAGGAGGTCAAAAAGTCCGAGCGAAACGACCCCCAGAGCATAGAGCAGAAGTATTTGGACGCTAAAAACGAGTTCATGTCGCAGAATCTGGCGCTCATGCCGAAGGACAAGGCGAAGGACGTGATAGACCTGAGCGAGGACGATATACTGAACGATATAATATCGAAGAGGGCGAGCAAGGAGACGTTTAACGTGGGCAAAGACGGCGCGTTGTCGATATCCGTGCACAAGGACGCGAGTCCGGTACGTTGGACACCTTCTAGACTAACACGGGTCGAGCTAACTGCTAACTGTCTAACCGATGGAGTTTGTAGTCTAACATCTAACCCAAATTGCTACTCTTGTAGACATGAATATAGTTTTTAACAGCATATTGCACATTTTTCTCATTACTACGTGTGGGTTGTGTGGTTATGGAAAAGGAATCCTCGAAGGACACATTGTACTTATTCTGTTCGCACTTTGATTTATAATTTTCATGTGCACTGCCTGATGCCACTTTTATAACTGCTTGCATGTATTGAAATTAAATTGTATTTTTAATTTTTTGCAAATAAGTACTTACAATATATAATAATCTCATTTTTAAAACTAAATATAACCAACTTTATACACTTTCTGTCTTTATTTATTAATCTACTTTGATAATATTTTATTCAGATGTATTCTATTAAATATTGGTTAAAATAATTACATACTTGTATAATAAAAATTCTATAATTTTTATCGTAAAATCACTAAAGCCCGTCACAGACCTAGCTATAATATATATTAATATGTTTATAGCTAGGCATATTAATATATATTTTCTATACTAATTTTCGCGTGACCACACACTCAGCTATAATATATATTTCTGTGACATGTGGATTTAGTATAGAATAATATGCCTTGCTATAAATATATTAATACAATACCCGGCAATAAATATTGCACATCGACCTTTGAAAAGAGACATTCGGCTAATTTCGGCTTCATAGAGCGTTATCTTTGTAGCACACACCTATTTGACATTATGTCAGTCGTTGTTCAAATTCAATAGAGTGCAGTCGCGTCCAGTTCAAAATATATATCTAGAGTTGTTAACACCCCTAAATTTGCTACAGCTGTAATTTTCCAAAAGAATTTTAAAAACGTAAACATAATTTGAACACCCTTTTTTATTTTATTTTACCCGAATATAAAACCATAACTTATAGAAAATTTGGTGTATTTTATACAAAGAATAATAAAATTGTCAAAAGAAGCAAACCTTAATTGTTTTAACAGCTCCTAATATATACCGGACTTTTTGTATTTCGTGCGTAAGAGATAACGCTCTACAAAACCGAAATTAGCCGACTGTCACTTTCCAAGGGTCGATGTGCAATATTTATTGCCGGGTACTGTATATATTTAGCTAGAATAGAGTCTGTGACGGGCTTAATTAAGATTAGTTCGCAGTTTCAGTATATTCGATTTTTTTTGTTTCATGTTTGGTGTATTTTATGATTTGCTGTACGGCTTTCGATGTTGTTGCTAAAGGCTAAGAAGAAAAAGCAGGAGGAGGCTGAGAAACAGAAGTTGGAAGATCAGGCTAAAAGGCAGCAGGTTTGTGTAGATTGCTGGCTTTGTTGTAGATACAATTAATCTATACTTATTATAAAACAAAGTCACTTTTTTTTCCCTCATGTCCCTTTGTTCCCTTTAATCTTTAAAACTACGAAACGGATTTTGATGAATCTTTCAGTGTTAGATAGCCCATTTATCGAGGAAGGTTATAGGCTATATTTTATCAAGCTAAGATTAATAGAAGCGAAGAAATAGAGGAAAATGTGGAAAAAACGGGGAAAATTATTTGAAAGGGCTAACTTGAACGCGCTAATTTATAATAAATTTGAGGTTCTTATGCATTTGTTTAAGGTTAAAAGTCCAAATAATAATTTGAGCCCATTTTTGCAATATGAAGATTTTAATTAAGTCATTTTTTCCAATTTTAAGAACCGGGTGTTTTTACACCCGTTGTAGTCATAATAGTACACGAAATCATTGTAGCCTATAAGCCTTAAAGGTTAAATCGGATTTCCGGAGATATGCGAACAGAAACATAAAAACGTAGGTACATAAACAGTTGAAATTTGACATATTTGTTCAGACACTGATATAGACTAACATATACGAAAACTGGGTATTCTGGAAATATTACATACATACGGTCGAATTGATTACCTCCTATTTTGAAGTCGGTTAAAATCACAAGCGTTCCTTTACGTAATGGGTCCTAGCACTCCTAGCCTAAGTAGGGCACTATAATGGGACAATAATTATGACCTATATCTGAATGTCGGGCAGCCACAGGTTTTACAATTAATTCCTAGTTATTAATAAAACAATATTGAACATGTGCAGGCTACAGTAATATTAGTAACCAATAAAATCTAAATAAATAATGTGATCCGCAAGAACATAATATTATTTTAAGATAATATGTATTTTTTTGGAAATCAAGTCTTTATGCACAATATTTTCTTTCAGGAAAGAGAACTAAAGCGACATCAAGCTATGCTGCTAAAAGAACAGGTTGGTCTATTGATTAAAATTTATTTAATTTAAGATATGTGTTATTCAATTATTTAAAAAAGGTTTATTTAACAACTTCGGATAAAGTATATGTATGACATGTGACTAATAAGCAACTTACGTGTTATCGACTATGTTACCACCAAACTATAAATGTTATTTTTTCTTTTTCAAACCCTCACCGGAAACAGCAAAAGTTCATTTCCGAGGTAATAAGACATACCAGATCAACTTTGTCACTCAACCTTATTAACTTTCTTGTAGATTAATCTAATGCCTTCTTGTAAATTGTAATACAGTAAAACCATGTTTTTGATGTCATATGGGTTCGTTGTTTTTCATCTCTAACATTTGAAATACAAAGATTGCCGAGGATCATTATCGACGTGGTTGTACTGTGCTATGTTATTGGAGGTTTATTTTGGTTTTCTTCTTTGTATCTACCTACTTTAGGCTGGGATTGGTCGCTATTCATAATATCGGTGTCGATAAACAGACGATATTTAGGGCCTGTTTCACCACTTCCTGATAAGTGCCGGATAGGCTATCCACCACTCAACTTGACAGATAGAGTATGGAGTATCTGTCAAAAAAGTTATAGATAGGAACTTTATCAGGAAGTGGTGAAACAGGACCTTAAAATGTTATTAGCTTCTGTAAATACCGCCTTTGATATTTCTCAAAAATTATAATTATTTGCTTGATAAGGCAAATCCATGTTAAGTAGATTAACATTTCGAGTAGCTAAATTACCAGCTTACTAACTTCTAATCCTAAAGTTATTAGCATACGGTCTATAATTTAATATACTCGATCTAAAAAACTAAATTATTTCAGGAGCGAGAAAGGCGGCGTCAACATACAACTTTCATACGTCAGTTGGACAGCAGAAGACGATGGGAGGAGAGGGAAAGAAGAAAACACCAGAACCTTCTAGACCGGTTGCTTGTAAAAGAAAAGAAATTACAGCAGAGAAGAAAAGAAATGGAACTTTTGGCTGAACTCAGGTATTTAAAAACTTAAACTAAAATCATGTGAATAAACTTTTACCGTCACCGCGTAAGATGTGGGGCAGACGAATTCGAAATAAATCGTGCCGTTTAAGAGCGGGCTGTGCAATTTTGCTGTGTTTTCTAATAAGTAATAAGTATTACGATCCCGGAAGATCATTGACTGAGATTTTTTTTAATCATTGTATATTTATTTGATATTTAGCTAACGGAAAACACGATTCACTTATTTTGACTCGATAGCTTTATTTTTCGAAATTATGAATCTCTTTTATGGCATTTCAACAAATATCTGTTACACTTATTGAGTTACTATCATTAAATAACGAGTTTGGAGGATAGCGTTGTGTGTAGGCGGGGCTAGCGTTCTGACAGTAGGCTCTTAAGTTAAGGTGACGACGCGTTAAAGTAAAAAATCGTTTTGGATAATATGTTTTAGATCGCTTGTTTTCTATGAGAAGCCGGGCCGGCCTCTCATAGAAAACAAGAAATGGAACAGCAAGAAATGGAAAGCGCGTAAGCGACAAAATGGTTTTTGTCTAAAACTCTGGAATGAACTGTCACCAGTAGTATTTCCGGACCAATACAACCTGCAAACAGTGCAAACCTTCAAGAAGAGAGCGTATTCCCTCTTAAAAGGCCAGCGTCGCACATGATGCTCTTCTAATGTTGCGAGTGTTCATGGGAGACGGTAGTGGCTTTCCATCAGGTGACCGGTTTGCTCCTTTGCCCTCTTTATAAAAAAAATCTTCAACAAAAAAATATTATACATATTTCGTTTCTCAGGAGGCCGCAGGAGGACTCGACGCTGTCTGACCACAAACCGCTGCCGGCACTGGAGCGGCTGCCGGCGCGCATCGCGGGCCAGGCCATGGCCGATTTGCTGCACGTCTTCGAGTTCCTCCACAACTTCGGACAGGCGCTAGGCTTCGGTATGTTAATACGTTACATACTACTACTGACAAAGGGTCAATAAAGATCGAAGGAGCAAATACTTGTTTGCACTTTCAAACTCTTATACATAATGTAACAAAACATAATGAAAATACTTTAGGTTGTGTATGTGTTCCTTCATATAAGAATTCACTGTGAAAGTAGCAGCGCTGAAAGAGGATTTTTTTTGTGATTTGGTTGTTCATACAAATATTAAAAAATTGCTCTTTCAACGCTGCTACTTTCACAGTCAACTCTATAATATAAGGAACTTATAGACACCCTTAAGTATTATCTCTACGTTTTGTTACACTTTGAAGAATATGCCGGTAAAAGATGACATTGTAACAGAAAGCAAAGCAACACAATATGTCTCTCATACATTTTTGTTGATTTTGATGTTGAAATTATCGAACGCTAGTTGTCTAAATACCCTGATGTTTTTATTTTGAGTTATAAATTGCAACAAAAATGTCGGACATACAACTAATTAATTTTCACTTAATACGAACTAACTTATCATATAATTAGTTATAATTTTAGTATCTATAAAAATCATATTTTGTTTGTTTCAGACGTAGAATCACTACCAAACTTAGATACTTTACAACAAGGACTGATACCGAACTACAGTCAAGAGGCTGAAGACCAACTCATCACAGTGATGACTAGGCTACTTATCATAGCTATAGGTATGTTTATTTCATACTTACTTTTAGGGTTCTGTACCCAACGGGCAAAAACGGAGCCGTTTTACTGACGCTTTATTGTCTTGTCAGTCTGTCACCAAGCTGTTGTATCTCAAGAACCGCTATAGCTAGACTTATTAAATTAAACACTACCAAAATTGCTAATTCTAACAGCCAATCTCTTTTGAGTTCTTTTTAATCATCTTACGTTTATTTTATGAAAATTTTTAAACGTAAATATATTATAACTCAGAGCATATAACTATTACATATATTTTTCATATACTAACTTTGGTCATGCCTTAATACATAGACTAAATAATAATATATACAGAATATTAACATACAATATCTGTTACAGAGGACCCCGGTATCCCGCACCCGGGTCGCCACACGACGCTGCTCGGGCACGCCATCCGCATGGGCGACGTCACTCCCGCCAACCTCAGCGAGGTGCTGCGTATATACCTGTACGCCAACGCCACGGGCGAGGTCAAAGCGCTTACCGGTCAGTCCTCTTACAATGGTAGACCTAATATAATAATAACTCCCACACCGGTTTCGGTGGCGGTTGCCAGTTTCATTGGAACCGGTTTCGGTGGCGGTTGCCAGTTTCATTGGAACCGGGCCAGTTACGCTTTATGCAGGAGTAATTACAGTACACAAGAGCACTGTCTATCCTTAGATATATTGTAAACGCAAGCGTAAGGGAGACGCTATGTTTCGTCCTTGTCGCACACTTTGAAAGAGACAAGGAAATCGTTATATAGCTTATTGTGACTTCTTTTATTAAGGAATAAAAGGACTTATTATGATGTGTTGACTGCGCATACGGTAATATTTTCGAAACAAATTTTTCCTAATTTATTCCTAGACATTTGTTAGACAATTGTTCGTTTGTAAAAATAAACTTGTCAATGTCTGGATTTTTTTATACTGCAAGCTTGCAGATACCGCCAGATATTATCGCAAAATATTTTGCGATATAAGTCTACAATCTATCTTAAACGTGATATTCGCAGGTCTGACGGTGGAGCGGGAACGCGAGCGGCGCGTGGCCGACCACCATCAGAGCGACGCGGAGATGACGCACGCTAACGCGACCACCAAGAACCCCGCATACTACGACCACCTGCATAACAACGCTACGTATAAATTATCTGGTTGGTACCTTTTAAAACGGTAATAATAAAGTACAAAAATGTAAATAGACAAAAGGCAACATTTAACAAAACAATTGGCTTGAAAATAAAATCGGTGACATATTTATTTATAAGCTACTAATAATAAAAACTAAGGAAACGTAACTCCCATATTTCAACCGTTTTGAATTTTGGTTCCTTTTCGCACACTAAGGCTGCCTTCACATTATGTCGCAAGCAGTGCGGCAGCCGCGCGATATCTATACAAATGACAGTCGCGCGGAAAATATGACAATAGCAACGAAACACTAACACTCAAATTTACGGAATAAAGCCGTTGACACTAATTGTTGTCACTTCTATATTTACACAAAAAGGTGTACCGAATACATGCATAAAGTATGTATTCGGGTCACATTTTATGGACACGTGGACAATTTTTTTGACATAGTTACTCTTCCTTAGTTTGTATTATTTGTAGTTTATAAACAATTTATTTGCAGAGACACTTCGCGACAAGCCGTTCGTTGCGCTGAACCCAACTACTAAAGCCCGCATGATGGCGCGGATTTGCGACGAACTAACGCAGTCCCGTGCGGTGCTGCGGCAGTTAGACGCCGCGTTAGACCAGTTAGCACAACTGCGCAGGGAGCGGTTTACATTGGATACACGTATACGCAAGTATGTATACGCACGCAAGAACGTCCGCTTGCTACATATTGTTACGGATACGGACAGTTGTTTACCTCTGTGCGTACTTTCTAGAAAAGTCCAACCCTTGTTTATGTGAATTGCGTGTTTACGTAAACAATCCAGAATGGAAAGTTCCAGAAAGCGTCGCGGGCCATATAAAAGGTAAACAAGCCGGCAGTCAGTTCAGTTTAATCGGAGCGATCTTCGAGGCGACTTCGAAGTGAAAACAAGTGATCAATAGTGAGTGATAGTGAACCTGCGACTCGGCTACGACCTAGGACAGTGATAGTGCTCAGTGATTTGGATCTAGTGTTTAGTGTTTGGACTTAGTGATTTGTGTGAGCTAGTGTTTGTGAATAAAGTCTTCAAGAGAGTCACCAGGTCTTTCTCTCCGAATCCTACGAACCCTAGCACGTAACAACTGGTGTCGGAAGTGAGATTTGGAGATGCCATTGACTTCGAGAGAGGACTTCAAGAGGAGTGTCAGGACAAGGGCGCAGCGAGCTGCGGAGGCCACAGCCACTGGGACCCAAGCTCCGCCCACTGTGGGGCAGGCCCCACCCACTGGCCTCGCCCATCAGGCTCCGCCCACTGCCCACGCCCCTCAGGCCCCGCCCACTTTGGGCGTGGCCACGCCCACTGGCTCCGCCCACCAGGCCACGCCCACTCAGGCCACGCCCACTCGTGCCACGCCTACTGACCCCGCCCACTGGGCCCCGCCTGCTCAAGCCCCGTCCACTAGCTCCATCCATCCTGCCACGCCCGTAGTTCCTACGGTCAAGTGGCTCTTCAATTAGAAAGCCTAATTGAATTAATTCAGGTTTTGCAGGAGTCACAAGACCGCAAGCTCGGCGCTTTGCAGGAGTCACAAGACCGCAAGCTCGGCGCTTTGCAAGAGTCACAAGTGCAACAAAAGGACCTCCAAGAGAAAGCGCTTCTGGCCATAAAGGATGCAAGTGACACGGTGACTAAGCTTCGAAAAGAGGTCCACGTAATGAATGAACGAGTTACCAGATTAGAGTCGGTTGTGGAAAATTTGAAAACCGGATTCACTGAACTGCAGAAGAGAGTAGTGCGCCTTGAAACTACGGGAGTTACGGTGTCTAGTGGAGCCACTGGAGTGACGCAAGGGCCAAGAGTCAAGGTGCCGCCGTACGATGGCACTACTTCATGGAACGCTTATCGTCGGCAATTTCAGACTGTTGCTACCGCAAACGGATGGACGGAGGAGTAATGCCTGACGGCTCTCACTGTTGCACTCAGAGGGCAAGCTTTGTCGGTCCTAGAAGCACATACAGGAAATGGGTTCCAAGACCTGATGGAGGCCCTTGAATCCAGATATGGGGAGCGACACCTGGAGCACGTGTTCCGTGCTCAACTTCGTGACAGAGTCCAACCCTCAGGAGAGGGACTACAACAATGGGCGTTTGGAAAATTATTGAAAAACTGGTCAAGAAGGCACACCCAGGAGCCGATTCCAAGATGATCGACACAAATATTGTGCAAGCATTTGTCGACGGAATCAGGGATCTCGAGTTCAGAGCTGCAATGAGGCTACGTCACCACACCTCGCTAAAGGAAGCATTGGCGCATGCTTTGGAGGTCGAGGCTGTTCGCCGTGACATACGACAGACCCATAAGATCCATGAGGTCTCTGAGGAAGTTAAGCAGGTCAAGACTCCCACGAAGAGAAGTTTTGGAGCCATGTGTTATAAATGCGGTGAGAGGGGCCACCTTCAGCTCAACTGCCCGCAGAAGAAGCCCCAGATAGCCAGGATGGAAAGGATCGAAGAACAAATAGAGGAGCTGAGGAAGCAAGCAGTTTCGTCCCCTGCCCGGGACAAGGGGAAACGAATAGAATCCAGGACTAGGTGGCGAGTATTGGACAATGTGGAGAGAGCCCCGATAACTGTTACCTCCCAGGCACGGAGCGGAAAAACAAAGACAAATACTTTGGGTCTCTTGGAAAATGATGCTATGAGGAAAGCTCAAGAAAAAGATGACGACCTTCGGCACATCATCACATGGAAGAAACGCGGTGACGTAAAACCAATCTGGAGTGAGGTTGCACCCACTGGCGCTGTCACTAAGGCGTACTGGGAGCAATGGGACAGTCTGATACTTCAAAACGGAATACTCTACCGGAAATGGGCTAACGGTAGAGAGTTCTACTTTCAGATCACTGTCCGAAGGGCTAGAGTACCAGCTGTTCTCCGCGAGATACATGAGGTATCAGGGAGTCATCTTGGTGTCAAGAGGATGCTAAGGAAAGTGCGAGAACGATTTTTCTGGTTGCATTGGCGAGATGATGTGCAGGATTGGTTCCACGAATGTACTTCTTGCGCTGATGTGAAGGGACTGCAGACCAGGAGTTGCAGGAACAGCGTGGCGCGTTATCATGGCAGTAACAACGATGCTCGGGACGAGCATCTCTAAGAGGGGAGTAGTGTTACGGATACGGACAGTTGTTTACCTCTGCGCGTACTTTCTAGAAAAGTCCAACCCTTGTTTATGTGAATTGCGTGTTTACGTAAACAATCCAGAATGGAAAGTTCCAGAAAGCGTCGCGGGCCATATAAAAGATAAACAAGCCGGCAGTCAGTTCAGTTTAATCGGAGCGATCTTCGAGGCGACTTCGAAGTGAAAACAAGTGATCAATAGTGAGTGATAGTGAACCTGCGACTCGGCTACGACCTAGGACAGTGATAGTGCTCAGTGATTTGGATCTAGTGCTTAGACTCGGCTACGACCTAGGACAGTGATAGTGCTCAGTGATTTGGATCTAGTGTTTAGTGTTTGGACTTAGTGATTTGTGTGAGCTAGTGTTTGTGAATAAAGTCTTCAAGAGAGTCACCAGGTCTTTCTCTCCGAATCCTACGAACCCTAGCACGTAACAATATTATACAGGGTACAATTAAACCTTCCTGCCAAATTTTGATACATTGATCCGTGTTAAAAATAAAAATACATGTATTTTTGAAGTGAAAACTTCTTTAGCGGCGTTGAGCACTTTTGTGGGATGGGTAAAAACTGTGAAACTCGCGTCAGATTTTCGTGCTGATCGAAAAACCTTGGAAAAACCGTAAGACGGTTGGAGAGTAGCGTTTTGTGTCGAACTCGAACTCGATTTGAAATTTGATCGAAACTTGATCGAAACTTATCGGAACTTGATCGAAACTTGATCGAAACTTGATCGAAACTTGATCGAAACTTGATCGAAACTTGATCGAAACAACTTGATTGAAACTTAGACACTTGATCGAAACTTGTTTCACTTCTGCCGGCACTCCCGGAGTGCAACCCGTCTTTTTTTTTCTTTTATAATCACTCAGTACTAAAATGTTGAGAAATAGCTTCCCGCTTCCGAAAGTTATCCTAAAAACACTACAATTAATGGACACGACGCGTCGCCCGCGCATGATGTGCCCCCGCCCGTGCGCCTCCCCCCCGCGTCACCCCCTCTCATATCCACCGCTGCGAGTGACCGCTCTTCAACGATTTTAAATGGGATAAAATATGTCATTACGAAAAAAATAACACCCAAGTTTTTTTGGTTAAATGGACTCTCCTAATGATACCTAAGTCTTGGAAAAAATTTGGCAGGAAGGTTTAATTGCACGCTGTATACGTTCACGCACATTATGCGCATACGTATAATTATGGGCATCGTTTCCTACATAATATACTGGGTGTAATGGTGGCACTTCACATGGCTATTGGTATTTGCTATTGGTTATTTGTTGCATTTGGCAAAATTATTGACGTATACACAAACAAGCAAATCCATCCATCCGTCAAATACCAAACTTTTACTAGATCTTGTTTACTTGCCTATTTGACTGATGTGCGTCAAAAACCGACAAAGGTACGGATACGTGTATTTGGTATTGGTCATATTTGTCAAATAGGCAAATAAGGCCATTACTTTGTCAAACATTCCGTCTACACGTGGTGATTGTTTGGCGAATACATCAAATACAAATAGCCATGTGAAGTGCCACCATAACAAAACTAAGTGATAATACTTTAGGGTGTGTACGTGTCCCACGTAGAGAGTTCACTGTGAAAGTAGCAGCGCTGAAAGACCAATTTTTTTCACTTTCGTATGGGAAAACTCGTGACGCTGGGGCGCTTGCCCATACAAAAGTGAAAAAAATTGGTCTTTCAGCGCTGCTACTTTCAGAGTGAACTCTCTACAAGGAACACATACACACCCTTAAGTATTATCACTATGTTTTGTTACAGCCTGTATACGTACACTCACGTTATGCGCATGCATATGTATGTAATACGGGGTACAACAACCTCTTACTTAGCATAACCACAGAAAAAGTACTAAATAGAATAGATACACAGACAGTATTAGGACGCTGACTTTCCTTTGTCAATCTGTCAATTTGTCTTACTGAAGACTATGTGCTCAGCGTGCAGATGTGATAAAAATAATACTTAGATTATGTAAATGGTGCGAAAATACATTTTATACATTTCACAGGGTTCGATCGTTACATCAAAGGAAGCTACGAACGGAACAAACGGAGAAGCAACAGGCGATGGCCCTGGAGCGGATGCAGAGGCTGGTGGAGGAGAGCTCCGTCACCAGGACCTCGCCTGATGATGGTCAGTTCATTTTATGTTAAAATTTAGTCTTTTCTTTTATGTATGCAGAGAACGAGAGAGTTCTCTGATAAACTTTAATCTAGAATGGTGAAAGTGGGCTTTTATTTATGGCGAGCTGGCAACTCATTACAAAGTTTTATGAATTGACTTTTTGTAAAAATAATATCATAAGTTTCTATTGTTCGGTATATCTGACTTTTTATTGATATTATTATGTTCAACTAGATCGTTCGGACAAGAGTGAAACACCCAAGAAGCGTGACAAAGATTCTTCGCCTGACAACGAAAACTCAAAACAGAACACGCCGTCCCCATACAAGGAGCCACCTACAGACGAAAGCGACAAGGAACTTTCACCTCTAAAGGATCTCTCCAATAGTATAAAGAGCAAAGAGATGTTGAACAACAATAAGGACGAATGTTCGCCAAACGATCCTAAGATAGATAAAGACAGTGTTATGGGTGATTGCGATGCCAATTTGAGCGATCTCGAAAGCGAAGGAACACAGCCAGAAGAAGTAAGTTAAAATAACAATATTATACAAGCTTCTTCAAATTTTGACTCAATCCAAAAAACACGCATTGATTTGACTTGTGAAAGTGCCATTCTTAAGTGTTTTTTTAAGCTTTTCTATGCTATAAAAAAAGCGGGAATAACTAGTTCATTGTTAATATATTTATTTACTTTACAAGGACGAAGACAAGAACTTATCGTCGGAGGAGCTCAGTCGTAAGCTGGACAAGCTGATGCGGCAGTCCGAGCAGCAGTTACAAGCGCTAGCTGCAGCGTCGCACGCGCTGCGGGCAACGTGCTTCGGACAGGACAGGTATCACATTAAATATAGTAAAAATATTAACAGTTAGAGATAAACTACGATAACATGGCGCGCCCCTCCAAATTACTGTTTCAATGTGTGTAGTCACATCCTTATGAAAGAGTTTGTATGTAGTAAGTACGCAACCAATCAACCAGTACTCGTAATTGTCACTTATTAGTTATTACCAAGATTTGTTGGTCAACTAATCATAACTAGCCGACCGTCCAAGACAACGCACTTCAAACGTTTTGAATTTTGGAAGGGCGCGCCATGTTATCGTAGTTTATCTCTACAATTTGCTTACTAGACACGCGCCGTGTGTCAAGCCAACTTCAAGTATAACAGAACTGGCGAGCAACACCGTGTGTAATATATTTTCACATGCTGGAAAAGATTCATTTATTTTTGTTGCCACTAAATTAATATTAACGCTGCAATGTCGAGATATTATAATTGTTAATGTTGTTGTAAAATCAATAAATCAAGCCTTTTACCACAAGTTGGTATCGCATACTTTGTATCCAAATATGTGGGAAAACTAACTTTGTTTTAATTTAGAGAACAACATATACCGTTAGAGATTATTTTTCAATAAGTCACAATAAGTTTTTTTAGCACGAAATTTAAGGTTGTCTAATTTGAAATTTCTACCGAAATAAAACGAAGCATAGAAGGTTTGCTTCACACTTTACAGCGTACAGGTACTGGCGTCGCTAGTTCGCTACTGACCTAACTAGAACGAAGCATGGAAGGTTTAATCAGGGGCCAGGGCGAGCGAATCGAGCCCTAGTAACCCCACAATCTGAATATATGTATAGTATATCCCACATTTTGTGGTTAAGGTGTGACGACACGAGCCCTCACAAATCTCGGTTTTTAGCTAGTAAGTATAACTATACAATATACACAGGTACTGGCGTCGCTACTGGTCGCTTGGCAAGTGCGGTGGCGTGTACGTGGAGGCGATGGAGTCCGCGCAGCCCGAGATCATGGACTACCACGCTAAACTCGAGGCCGACGCGTTATGCCAGAATCGCCCAGACGTTGATGGTATGTACCATCGAGGAAATTGATTCAGAGGCAGTTGACAAACCCACGTCACTTGGTCGGATCAAGTGATTTCAATGTTAATTGTGAACTGTCGCGTGGGTCTGATATAAAGCGACCAAATTACGTAGGTCCCCCATCTGCCTATGAATCAACTTCTCTGATAGTATTATATATTGTTTTCGGTTTATCTGGTACGAGCTGTTGCCCGCGACTTAATTAATAACGGAGATCGGTTTCATGTTCGTAACTTAAGAAATGACGGACTTTCATTCAAACTTTCAACCCCTATTTCACCCCCTTCGGGGTAAAATTTTCAAAATTCCTTCCTTATTTTTAGTAGTAGACACCCAGTCTACTACTAAAAATAAAATAAAACAACCCTACTTACCAAATTTCGTGAATCGAGCGATGATGAATCAGTCAGTCAGTCAGTCAGTCAGTCAGGACATGTAATTTTATAAGTATAGATATAATTTCTTGGAGACTTTGAATCTCTGGCTTTGGCTGATTATGTAAAAACCGATTTATTAACTTGTTTCGGTCAAAACAGACCTTTGGTCACACATTATAAATTATAAGGGCTCCCACACATAACTGCGAATTCACATTGCATCGGAAATATCTTCGACAAATTCATAATAAAAATGGCATTACCATGCGATGCGAATTCGCAGTTTTGTGTGGGTGCCCTGAGAGAGATCTAATTCTTTAAGTTTAAACCGCTGAACCAAATGGAATTTGGTTTAATGATACTTTGAGCCCTCAGCTGGATGGGACATAGGATAATGGTTTCGCGCTATAAACCACTTTCGTTTCAATCGGTTTTCGGTTAAATTACAAGAGTGTATTCCCTCTTAAAAGGCCGGCAACGAATCTTCAGCTTTTCTAATATTGCGAGTGTTCAATGGCGACGTTAGTTGCTTTGCATCAGGTGATCCCTTTGCTCGTTTGCCCCCTTATTTTATTTTTAAAAAATCCCATACAGATGTGAAGAAAGGTGTATCGGAGTGGTCTGACAGCGCGATGCGGGCGGAGGAGCTGCGCAGCATCAAGACGGAGCTGAACCTCAGCGACCGGACGCAGATCATCAAGTACGAGCCCAACCTCGACAGACAGGGCGACGCGCAGGGCTCGCGGTACATGTGTATGTATTGTTGATCCAATGATATTCTATGTTACTAACGTAATTAGATTGGCAGTTTACGGCCTCAACACATTGCCACCTCGAAGATGCCTGCAGGCATATCTGACCTACATCTATATATATAAAAATGGATTTTCAAATGTGTTAGTCGCGCTAAAACTCGAAAACGGCTGAACGGATTGGGCTGATTTTGGTCTTAAAATATTCGTAGAAGTCCAGGGAAGGTTTTAAGTGACACGAAGTTCACCGGGACAGATAGTAATGACATAAATCATAATGACTTGACGTCGTCTTCTGAACTTTCAAGTGGTAACGCATTTCTGAGTATCGTTTGTAATACGTTGCTAATCTAGTATTTTAGAAACTCGTGGTGCTGATGTATTATATTATTTGGTAATATTATGTTCTAGGCTCCAGGCGTGTTAGTTCTTAGGAGAGAGCATAATGGCCTCCCTTCATGCCCTATACCAGGCCTGTCCCACTCGCGCGTGTAGGTATCGAACTGTAAGTACCCCTCTAGGGGGGCATATCACTAGGGACTCACAAGCGAGCGGTGGCGCACGCGCAAGATTTTTTCGTCGCATATTTCTACGTACTGATTTAACCGCTGTGACAGAATCGTTATTAATCTGATAAATATGAACAATTGAAAAAAGGTCAAAGAAATATTTTAATAAGGTAATTTAAGACTTTAAAATACAAAAAAAAAAAGATAAAAAATACACAAACAGCAAATAAACCAATTTGTTACAAACAAACCGCATACTACACAGAAATAAACACAAGTTACTATGTTTAAGTTGTAAAAAATTCCTAACCAGCTCCTGTACTATAATCGAATATAAAACTATTATAAGATATACGTTGGGTTACTAAAATTTGATTATTACTATAAAAAGTTTGCTATTAGTAGCTATAGTAATTAAAAGAAGATTATTTTATTTATTTTCTAAAAGGTGACAATCTTGATTTCGTCAGAAAGGGTAACTCTTACGCGATAGAAAGATTAGGCTACTTGACCTACTTTTTTCTTCATGCTAATCGCTTCTTAATCATTCATTTTCACAAAAAAAACTAATATTTTAATATTTTACACAGTAGAAACCCATAAAAATGTTTATTGAAAAACTAGAGGATGCCCGCAACTTCGTTGCGCCAAAATTCGTTTATCGTACATTTTTTCGGGATAAAAAGTATCCTATGTCCTTTCTCGGGACTCAAAGTATCTCCATGCCAAATTTCAGCGAAATCGGTTCAGCGGTTCGAGCGTGAAGAGGTAACAGACAGACAGACAGACAGACAGACAGACACACTTTCGCATTTATAATATTAGTAGAGGTAACAGACAGACAGACAGACACACTTTCGCATTTATAATATTAGTATGGATACGCCTCTTAAATGGCGCCGATAACACTGTCCGCCATAGTGTGACGTCATACGCTTTGTATTTTACACTCTCTTTATTGAACATTTTTTATGTGCTAAATGTACGAGTCTAATTTTGGAGAAAAGTTTTGGCCATTTCATTTCCCGTCTACAATAAATGGAGATAATATATAAAACTGATGTTTTAAGTGAATTATTCAACAAAATATATTTTACAAATCTTTCTAGGCTTATTCTTATTATTATGTACAAATAAACTTACATATAACGAGCGCGATAAATAAAAGATATTAAATTACTATGAGGACGACGTCACATCCAAATCGGAAGTACCGCAAAAGCGTTTTCTTCAGTACAAATCATATTTTCATGAAATCATATTTTCAAATCGACTTTATTTATCAATCATAAGCTTTTATTTGATGATAAGGGTGAAATACGATTTCCTAGGCCAAGTTCTACTAGAAATATGCATTTGTTCAATGAAATTGAATATAGGTCAAGTAGCCTAAGGCAACTAGCACCGCGCGGTCGGAATTAGAACTTTATAGTATCGTAGCATGAGTCGTTATTTCTTTAAACGGGTTTCGCGAGTGGTAATTCTGTAGTGATGGTACTACTAATATAATATATTCTGTGCCTGTACTAAGTGTCTAAACACACTAAGCTGAATTACGCCGACGTAAATTCCGCCGCGCTTACGCCGCGTATCAAACGCATACAAAATACGGACGGAACGCGACAGACGACACACTATGCCGAAATTCCGTCGCGAGCCGAATTTTCGTCGAGCCGAGTCGAGCGTAAAGTTCGGCAGCGATTCGGCGGTAATGTTAAGTATAGCAACACACTAAACGCGACGGAATTATCAAAACTGGACATAGCAAATTCAACCTTAACTCCAAAGCGTTAACGCACACATTACATCCGAGAATTTTAAATACTCACTTACGCGCGCGTTCCGCAACGGAAATTACGCCGCAAAATTTCGGCTCTTCGCGTAATTTATAGTGTGTCGGCGTAATTTCGGCCACGTAAATTACGCCGGCGTAATTCAGCCTAGTGTGTTTAGACCCTAAGCCTGGCTTTTCGAAAAGCACAGTTCCAAAGTCATGTTTAATGTTTATGGCTCACAAAGTAGTCGATATAAACTTTAAGTAATTCATATACGACTTGCTACATGCAAGTCTTAAAAGAAGTCGTTAAAGCGTTATTTAATCCATACTTACTAATTAATGTTATAAATTCGAAAGTGTGTCTGTCTGTCTGTAAGTCTGTCTGTTACCTCTTCACGTCAAAACCGCTGAACCGATTGTGCTGAAAATTGGTATGGAGATACTTTGAGTCCCGAGAAAGGACATAGGATACTTTTTATTCCAAAAAAATGTACGCGATCAACGAATTTTGGAGTTGCGGGCTTCATTTAGTCTTGAGTTTTTTTTTTTTTTAGGTTCTAGACGTGTTAGTTCTAATAATAAGTAGGTCATAATGCCCTACATGAACGCCTTGTGAGCAAAGTGGCAGCGTCTGCTATAATATTATTTACCAACCCATTCGCCAACATTTTTCTATAAACTTATTAAGGGGGGTATTACATTATCATTTATATTGGATCATTTATAGGATCATATATTATAGGATCCAATCAAAAATGATTATTAGATCAAATAATCATTTTTGATTGGATCCTATAATATATGATGCTATAAATGATCCAATATAAATGATAACGTTATTCCCCCCCTAACTCTCATTTAATACTTCCGACAGAGTTTTATTATATCAGACAAAATTGCTCTCTCTCTCTATCCGCAATTTTATTGTAACATTGAATCTGATTTGTTAAAAAAGTTTTCTATTTTTATAGGCGGAATCAAAATGGAAGAGAAATATATCCAGGAGAAGAGTCATGGGGAGGAGGACATGCTGGACATCGAAGACTCGATACCCACCGCGTTCCTCGTCCAGAAACCCACACACAAACCCATGTACCCCCAGCCGGAACCCGCGGAGTCGTCGGAAGTGAAACCTGAGCCGGTCAAAACGGAAACTGTAGAAAAAGAGGAACCGGAGGAGAGTAAGGAGAACTTGGTTAACAATCTGGAGGAGCTCCGCAAGATGGCCGAGGCCGTGTCGTCGCAGCTCGACGCCGCAAAAAAGGCGGAAATCGAAAAAACCGAAGTCAAAGAAGAGGTTGACCTCGTCCTTAAGGATGAGACCGTGAGCCCTGAGGAGGCCCACTCGATATTATACACCAAGATCACCGAAGGGAAGTGGTACTCGATATTAAGGCATGAGAGATTCCTGACGAGCATAAATGAGGAGCAGCCGCCGGAGCCCGAGTACCGTGACAACGTGCACACGTGCGCAGAGATCATCACGACTCAGGGACACCGCTGGGACGTCTCCAATAACCTCCACCTGCTGCACGACCCCAGCCTGTTCACGCTCAACAGCATGGTGACAAGTGTACAGGTAATAATAATTAATCTTTATCAGCTGTTCTCGCAATACAAATCTAATATATAAAATTATTGTGTCACAGTGTTTGTGCGCGAACTCCTCCAAAACGGATCCACCGATTTTATGAGATTTTGTATGTTAATTTGTTCGGGCTGAGAATAAGTTTTTATCTACTTTTTATATAGATAATAGAAATAATTTATATGGTAAATTGATACTAGAAATAATTTATATTATGGTTTGCCGGGTCAACTAGTTCAAAATATAAATAATAACAGAATCTCTAGCGTTCTAGTCACGAGAAATTACGTTGTTAGAGCAGGATGCGCCATTCTCATCCGATTGTTTGAGTCTCAAAACGGTTTCGTAGTAGGCCTACAGGTGTCATGGCCTGTCTTACGGATCATCTGGTCCTCACCCCAATGAACAGTATAATTTATGCATTCTTTATTGCCCGGTCGTCAGGTGCCCTCCAACAACGTGTACGCCGACTCCAGCCTCACCATGTCGGGCCTGGACCAGGAGATGATGGACGCCAGCCTGAGCGCCGCCCCGCACCCGCAGCCGCCGGCGGAGCAGGAGAACGACCTAGAAAAAGAACTCCAGGCGGACGCGGCCAAGCTGGCGACGCAGAAGTCCAAGGCGTCTGGACTGACCAGCCTGGGTATGCTGAACTTCAACGCGCTGTCGACGTACGTGACCTGCGACAGCCCCCCGCCGATACAGATGACTCCGGAGGAGCAGGAGCAGTTAGAACACTGTAAAGTCCACGGCCTGCCCAAGAAACTCGACACGCAATATGTGCCCAAGGATCTCAGGTAAAGCATTTAGTGTTACACAGATGAAATACATATTACACTTCTAAAGCTAAACAAAACTAAAATGACGCGCCCCACTAGTTGATATTTAAAATAGAAAATTATGTACTGGAAATTCGAAACACTTCATAGTTGAACAAGCTCTATTTTCCATACTCAAAAGGGAACAACGGGGGCTCCCATACAAAAAACGATATTTTTGTCTGTTTTTTCCTCGATAGTAATAATTCCTAATGTGCACGAGTTCGACTCGCACTTGGCCAAATTTTATATTTCTGACAGAGACATTTTGGAAAAAAAACCTGAAAAGACATCTTGAAAAAAAGGTTTTATGTTCAAAATAACTTATTCTTCTCAGACACGGCTGGTGGCGTATAACAAACCCGGATCAGATGCAGGAGGTGATGCGTGCGCTGCACCCGCGCGGCGTGCGAGAGAGAGAGCTGCACGCCGCTCTCGCTCATCACCTGCTCTCTTTCAACAACAAGGTAATTGACATGTGCGAGAAAGAGATGCATGTCGATTTTATGTCTATTTTATACCGTAATCACTTCGATGTCAATTCTTAATACCATTTACACCTAAGTTAGTTCTTGTTGTACCCGACTGTGCCATAAGGAGGGTTATGTTTTTCGAGAATATGTTTGTATGTTTAATAATAGTAAGCATCACGCTTCATCCTAAACGGCTTGATGGATTAGCTTGTGAGGTGTTGTTAGATTTACTTTATATGCAATTTGCAAAGGCGGGCTTAATTCCACGGGGCTTTATCAAAATGCAGTCGGAGTCTTTAGTTTCAATCCAGTCTAATTGTTTATTACTTATTGAATGTTTCATGAATATATTCCAATCAACTCATGTATTTGTTATTCTCAGATCCACATCGAGAAGGGTATCGGGGCGGCGCAGCTGGAGGGTCCCGCGGGTGAGACGCCGGAGCCCGACGCGCCCGGCTCCTTCTGCACCGCCGCCGCACGACGCGTCGATATGCAGCTGCTCGCAGCGGTTAATACTTTACAATTTTGGGACTTACACTAACAATAATATCGCACCCTAGTTTTATTTCTCGTGTTTGTTATGAGCAATAAAGTTGACTGGAAAACCAAAAACAAACAGCATGATGGTCGTGATTCCTTTTTATCTATGTAGCGCTTGGTTAGGCATTATAATTTCCTATTTTAGTGCCACATTTTCTCTCACAAAATCTTGCGTTTCCTTCTACAAATATTAATGTCCATCCAGGTGGAAGCTCTAGAGGAGCGCGTGGCGGCGGGCTCCATGCAGGTGAAGGGGTGGCGGCCGGCGCGGCAGACGCGGGACTCGCCGCCGCCCGCTGCCACCGGCGCGCTGATAGTGGCCCGAGCGCGCGACCAGCTCGCCGCGCTCGAGGCGCACATCGAGAGGCGGTACCTCAAGCCGCCGCTCGTGCACAGGTACAGTCACAGCGTCTATGTATATTAAAAAGAACATACATTCTGCATATTAAAAAGTCGTGTTATTTACACTATTGATAACTCAGGAACGACGGCACCGACTTGGCTGAAAATTGATATGAACTTGCCGCTGACTAGCTCTGCGGGAAGCTCCTATCAATTTTCAGCGAATAGGTAATACTTTTAACTACCCGAAAAAACTTTTATGGCAGTACAAAGTTTGCTGGGTCAGCTAGTACTAACTACTAAGAGCGTGAGTGTAATTATAGTCGTTTGAATCGTCCAAACGGTAATTGACTGCCACAATACGAACGTGTCCTATAATACACGGGGTCATGTCTATTATTTGCTTTAAAATAAGTTTTTTTTTCTCACAGCACGGCAGACGCGAATATCGGCGCGGTTCTGCAGGCGGAGCACGGCAACGCGCCCGCCACCTCCCCTCACTCCGACACCACCACCGAGAACAAACGTGAGAATATTTTTTATATTATAGTAAATCAAAAAATAATCGACATTACAACACGTTCAAAATATCTGCAAACCCCAATACTATTTTTTAAGTAGTTATAGATACCCTATACTAGAATAAACAGCAAGATAGTAGTAACGTTCGAGCATGAAGAGTTGCTAACAAGGTGAAAAGGCCGCCGTAAGAGGGTTCAAAAATTTTTCTAGCCTAAGCGCTAGGATAGTTATTATTGGAACGAAGTTCCTTATGGCGCGTTCGGCGTTACGAAAGGAGGCTAGAGCTAGACGGAACAACACCTCGACACTTTTTTATTAGTACCTGCATAGTAGGGGCAGAGGGCGTTGACAGTATTCCTGTGTCAATTAGATGGCGTTTTTGAGAATAAACAGCGACATCTACCAGATGTTTAAATAAATTTTATTACAATTCCACAAAAGTGTCGTTCTTAATATTCCTGGGCGTCAATAGATGGCGTTTTTTTATAACTTCGTTCCATGCATCCGGGTGTCCCTTGATACCTCTCAAGTTTATTTATTTATTATGTATTTATTACATATGTTACAGCGGAGGGTCGCGGCGTGGCGCGTGGGTTGGCGACGTGGCGCGAGGGCGTGTCGCGGTGCAACACGTCCGCGCAGCTCGCCATGATGCTCGCCGCACTGGACTCCGCCGTCGCCTGGGACAAAAGCATCATGAAGGCCGTGAGTTTAACTATACTTATACCTAACTAGGGATCCGCCCCGGCTCCGTCCGTGGTACATACATAGCCTATAGCACTCAGGGACATCTTAGCTATACATTGGTGCAAAAATTTTTGAAATCGGTCCAGTAGTTAATGAGATTATCGCCTTCAAACGAACACTTTAGCTTTATAATATTTTAAAATTATTTATACAGTAGCCAATGTAAACGACAAAGGCATTTGTATTAGTAAGGATCCAGGGACCTGATTCAAAATGCGCAATAAGTATTTCAACGTGGATTCGACAACTTTAATGCGTGATAAAAATAATAAAATCCGAGTCGAAAGAATAATTGTGAGTCTCCCATTAACGAATGCGTTCAGTTATCCTTTTATTAACTTTCATGAATATACTTATGTTATTAGTAATTTTATTTAAAATATTTCTCTAACCAAATGTGAATTTTTGATTTCATTATAATCTTGTTTTCTAAACTTCCTTCCTTTTCTATTTTAACCTATACTTCTCTTTTACTATCAACTATAATTCTTCTTAACCTTTTGTTTCTCTGTCTGTGTAATAACGGGCCGCATTTGGTGCAGACGATGCCTTCGTTACAGAACTGTCAGTTTTGCCAGTCGGGTGACAATGAGGCTGAGCTCCTGCTGTGTGACGGCTGCGACAAGGGCTACCACACTTACTGCTTCAAGCCGCGCATGGAGAAAATACCGGAGGGCGACTGGTAATATTCATTTTATAAAGGGTTAGAATCCTATGAGTTTAATATTGTACACTGTTTGATATTTGTCAAATCGTGAAATAGATGTCGTCAGTGCTTGTTAAGGAAACGCTAATGTAACACTAATATGATTACTCAATATTTTTCATATAATAAAATCATGCCGATTCGGTCACCGAATTTCGGTGACGCAAGAATGAAGAAGTAGACTTCTAAACATTTCAGATATGGACATTGTGATATCCGAACGTCTTGCTTCATCAAATTGTATGAGTCGAAAAAAGTTCTAACTTGTTCCTTTATGGCGACTTTATATTTTATGACGGCCTATAACAATTCAGCGCCATAATAAACACTAAATACAACACAATAATATATACAACCATAAATTAATGGCATACAGTAAATAAAATATTAATTTAACGATGTTAGCGGCGGAAGCCCACTGACGTCATTTCAGACGTTGTATATATCTTGCCGTTCTTCGAAACTTCGATGGCGCGATGCAGGATTGTTAGGGGAATTGTGGGTACCGCCACAGTAAGTTTCGTTGTTAACATAGTTGTAAGTTTTCTCAATATTATGTGCAGGTATTGCTGGGAGTGCGTGAACAAGGCCCGGGGGCAGCGAGTGTGTATCGTATGCGGGGGCGGCGCGGGGGGCGCGGGCCGGCTCATACCGTGCGCGCTGTGCTCGCGCGCCTACCACCACGACTGCCATTATCCGCCGCTGCCTAAGGTATTTGTTACTTGTTAGTACAACGTGATAGAGATAAACTACGATAACATGGCGCGCCCCTCCAAATTACTGTATCAATGTGTGTAGTTACATCCTTATGAAAGAGTTTGTATTTATTAAGTATTCAACCAATCAACCATACTCGTAATATGTCGCTTATTATCAAGATTTGTTGGTCAACTAATCATAACTAGCCGACCGCGCAAGACAACACACTTCAAACGTTTTGACAACGCACTTCAAACGTTTTGAATTTTGGAGGGGCGCGCCTTGTTATCGTAGTTTATCTCTACAACATTCTAGTAAAGGGTTTCTCAAACTTTCGGCTCCACGAACGTGGACGATGGAAGTAATGCGTCGCGTTGCTTTGCTGTCGTGTAGTTGCTAAGAACATAATTGGTAAAAATATATTGGAAAGGAAACTGGAACAATCTAATTAGTAATTACTAATTACTGATTTTCGTTTAAACGAATACCTAAATGATGTTTTGTTTCAAAATAATAATTCAAGCAGATATATATCTAAAGGAATGGTAAAAAGTATTCTTAAGCAATCAAACTGGAAAGCGCCAACAAATTCTGCATGAATTTTACGAATATGCATTAAACATGACATAAAAAAATATAATTTTGTATTACCCAGCTTATAATTATGTAATATATCCATAGCCGCAGGGTTGCCTGGAAGAGATCGCTTAAAGCGATAAAGCCGCCCTTGCCCACATTTTACTGTAAACATATTGTTAAGTTAGTCGAACTAGTTGTAGTACCAATTTGTGAGCAATAAAGAGTTATCTATCTATCTTTTATCTAACTTAATTTCATCGTATATATGTAAAAATAATCAATTATTTCAAAACTTTATAAATAACACACTTGACAAAATATTAAAATGGCTTGAAAACAATAACTTAAAAGTAAATCTAAATAAGACAAAACTTATACAATTCGTACACTCTAAAACACAAAAAATAAATCTTGACATACAATATAATAATACAAACATTGACATGGTAAATAACACAAAAATTTTAGGACTAATCATTGATAATCGCTGCGACTGGAAATTACACATAGAACATGTATGTAGTAAATTAGAAAAATTTGTCTACGCAATAAAAAAATTACGAATTTTGGTATCGGTTGAAGCAGCTCTAAATGCCTACCATGCTTATGTATCCTCTGTACTTTCATAAGGTCTTTTACTGTGGGGCAACTCAGTTGAAGCTGAAAGAGCTTTTAGAGTACAAAAAAAGTGCGTCAGAGCAATATGTGGAGCGTGGTCACTGGATAGCTGTAAACCATTATTTGAAAAATTTCACATTTTACCATTGCCTTGTATGTATTTAAGAGATATTAATGTATTTGTAAAACAGCATCCAGAATACTTCATACTAAGTGCAAATGCAAATGGAAGAACTGCCCTACCAAGAAATTAATTTAAATTATATATGCCCCAGTGTAGGCTTGATATTTTTAAACGAAATGTATACATTAATGCCATCAAAATATATAATAAATTGACAAACCATTTTAAAGACCTTAATAACCTAGTCTTCAAAAGAGAAATTACAAAGTGGTTAGCAGAAAAAAGGAAGCTGTAAACCATTATTTGAAAATTTTCACATTTTACCATTGCCTTGTATGTATTTAAGAGATATTAATGTATTTGTAAAACAGCATCCAGAATACTTCATACTAAGTGCAAATACAAATGGAAGAACCGCCCTACCAAGAAATAAATTTAAATTATATATGCCCCAGTGTAGGCTTGATATTTTTAAACGAAATGTATACATTAATGCCATCAAAATATATAATAAATTGACAAACCATTTTAAAGACCTTAATAACCTAGTCTTCAAAAGAGAAATTACAAAGTGGTTAGCAGAAAAAAGTTTTTATAGTATTCAAGAATATATGAATTATAATTGAAAATAGCTTTATCATTATTTTAATTAATTGAATTTATTACTGTAACTTTGACATTTTGACACAATACTATTTTACTCATTTTTTATGAATTTTACTTATTTTGACTTTTAATGGATATTTTAAGACTAATTTAATAATAATTATGGACTTTGTTTTGTAATATATTATAATTTTGTAATTCTATAAATTATTAAGTTTCAATTAAGTATATTTTTATGTTTACTTTGACTTTTGCACGCCACCTGGATGGCAGAATGTTTAGAACAATATTTTATAATTTGAAGACCTATGTTATGCACTACATTCTTGAAATAAATATATTTCATTTCATTTCGTATTTATGCCAGAACCCGCGCGGCAAGTGGTACTGCTCGCAGTGCATATCGCGCGCGCCGCCCAAGAAGCCGCGCAAGGCCAGCAAGCGGGACAGCAAGAGCAAGGACACCAGCCTCGATCTCGACGCTAGCATGGTGCCCAGGTGAGGATATTAAATATTTACTTCATATTAGTAAGGGGGCAAACGAGCAAACGGGTCACCTGAAAAGCAACTACCGTCGCCCATAGATGACTATAACATTGGAAGAGCTGCAGGTTCGTTGCCGCTCTATAAACCGTTTTGTTTCCGTTTGCTCGTTTACCCCCTTATTTCATAAAAAAAAAAAAACGAATTATAAGAGCGAATTGACAATATTTAACATTAATCGAAACTGTGTGATAGTAATTCAGACAATACTGCAAGAATAGCCAGGGCCGTCTCTAGCCCGTGTGGCGCCCGTGTGCAAATATTACCCTAGCGCCCCCTAACAAGCGCGCGGTCAAAAAATAATCGGCCAAGTGCGAGTCGGACTCGCGCACGAAGGGTTCCCTACGATTATAAAGCAAAGATAGGCAAAAAATTATGTTCATGAGCTCCTTAAATGTTTATTTAAGTACTAAGGTATTTTGTGAATATTTCAAGTGCCTACGACTTGTAGCCGTTAGGCCGTGTTCACACCAAACCGACTGTGAGCCGCCGAATGTGAGTGAACGTTACCTACGCAGTTTATTGTATTTCCATACATTTTCACTTTTTCGTTCACACCTAACCGACATTACGCTAGGCGTAGGTGCGGATATTCGATACCGTATATTTTCACGTTCACACTGGGGCTCACAGTGAGCCTGCTCACATTCGGCGGCTTACAGTCGGTTTGGTGTAAACACAGCCTTATTAATATACTAAGGCCCGTATTTTTGGTCAGTACTTAAGATGCGACCCGGTCTCAAGACGCGGTTCGGCTCTGTGATTGGTCCAAATTTTGACAGCCAACCAATCACAGAGCCTGAACCGTGTCTTGAGACCGAGATGCATCTTGAGTACTGACCAAAAATACGGGCCTTAGCCTATGCGCGCACGGGCAACTTAGTTGCTCGGCGATTTATTTGTCTCTTTCGAAAAATAAATAAAAAACTCGAAAAATAGAATATTGGGTGCATCCATTATGGAGCGATCGGCTGATTCTCGGGAAATTTCATACTATGTATATGAAATTTAGATCATACCCAAAGACTTGATCGAGAGACAATAAATCGCCGAGCAACTAAGTTGCCCGTGCGCGCACCACCTAAAATGGTCAAAAATCACATTTCTTGTATGGGATTGTATCCTTAAATTTTTTTTTATTTTGTTTTTAGTATTTTTTATTAAAGAGGCAACAGAATCACATAATCTGTTATCTGAGAATTTCAACTCTCTATCATAGAGAATGTAATGAATGCCATCTATGACCTGCAGTCTATTACCAGAATAAATATGAGGATATGACCTCCTTTATACAAGTACTGGAGATTAGTGATATGAGGTGAGCCGTAAGACTTTGAGGTGGTCTGATCTGCACGTAGGGGTCTGTTCTTGGCCTTATTCTGTGGAACATCGGCTACCTGTGCATCTGCGAACGGCCCATCTCCGTAGGCTACGTTTAGTCTGCTATCCAGAGTCCAGACGACACATACGTCATGCTGGCCCACGGAGACATGTTTGAGGAGACAATACGAATGGCGAGAGTGTGTGGGTCTCAGGTTGTGGCGCTTATTAGAAGCGTTGTGGCTGCAAGTCGCAGCCGAAATGACGTAGGCCATGTTTTTCAATGGGCCCCAGAAGCACCGCCCCCCGCGGAAGCATCACTGCGCATCGCAGAGATGAGTAGGAGAGTGGCCGATCGGCGCTGAAATGCAGTGCTTGGGTTTGGTCTTTGATTCTGAATGGATCTTTAATACCCTTCATTTTCTTTGATTGGCACTAAAACTGAAGATGGCCACTGCCCTGAATTCTGCAAAAATCTGTGGTCCAGGGCCCACCTGCCTGTCCTGCAGTCCTGTTTGGGCGGAACACATCACACACGAGAAAGGCGATTGAACGCTCTGCTTGGGCTGAGCAACGGGCTAAGTTTTGCGCCGTCCTTGTATTGGACCTTACTGCTTATTGGAAGGCAGTAGCTTATACCCTCTGCGAAACTGTTGTTGCAAACGGAGGCTGCATAAAGAGAGTGGGAAATAAATTAATACGCAGATCCCATGAGAAGGAGGCACGGAGGGCGTAGGCTGCACGGCGCCCGGTGCGACTGCAAGGGCGCCGTCAAGAGTACATTTGCTTGTGATCTTGTGGTTTAGCGGCGAAAACGCATATAAATCCAGCCTGACGTGAGTCGCGCGGCTCTCATTTTGGCGCCCATTTTGACGACAAATATAATCTTCATTTATGTGTTTTAAAGATTCATTTCACGTTAAAAATAAAGTTTATATTGTAAAAGCCGAGCCGCTCGTAGTGCGCCTTGTTTTGCTGTAATTCGACAAAATATATTATATAAGAAGAGCTCCAGATGCTTCACAAAATGTATGCAAACTGGAGTTTTTTTACGTTGGTCAATAAATAGCGGTGGATGGCGTGCCAACGTGGGTGCGCGCCGATTTGCGAGCGGCGCTCAGCTCCCCTAGGACGGCGGCGCCCGTGTGCAACGCACACCCTGCACCTAAGGGAAAGACGCCCCTGAGAATAGCCAAAAAACTTAGATTTCGCCGAATGCGCCGTTTTAATAGCATACTTTATAGTGTCCGACCGAAGCTTCGGCTTCGGCTTCGGCCGCCTTCGGCCAAAAAAACCATCTTCGGCTAAACCTTCGGCTTCGGCCTAAAACCCGGCCCAAGCCGAAGGTTTCGCCGAAGGTCCGAGCAACTGTCGAAATTGAACGAACTGTTACGAAAGACTGAGTGAGTCGTGAGAGAGCGACGGACCGGTCGTGTATATGCAGACTATAAGCCGCTGGGAGTCACTGTCTTTTTTTAACTTCTTAATCAATAATTGTATTATATTTTATTAAGAAGTTAGTGTTTGTTTATGTGTAATTGATTGCACTGTCTGTTCTTGATGGAAATTCATTTTATACACAAATGAAACGCAATATTGCGTGCACTTTTTCCACTATATTAATTAATTAATTACAATTTAAACACACCGGTTTCGAAACAAATCATCATCAGGTATATACCTGATGATGATTTGTTTCGAAAAGTGTTTGTTTATTTTATTTATTAGTCTAGTTTCGGTCTAGTCGAGTAAAACAAAGACTGATTGATTGGTCTAATTATTGTTATTTGTGAAATAATAAAGAAATTATTATTTTTTACAATATAAAATTTACTAAATAAATCACAAAATCACAAACTTTTATTACCATCTCTAAATCAACTTCTATATGAGATAGTCAAATTAGAGGTAAACCTTCAATATTGAAGTTTTGAAATAATTTTAATGCTAATAATAATTATAGCTTGTAAGTAGTAGTCAATATTGAACAAAATTAATTACCGAGAGTCAAGAGATTAAGATTATAAATCTCCGGCTTTGGCCTTCGGCTTCGGCCGAAGTTTGTGGCGATTGCCGATTAATCGGCTTCGGCTTCGGCCAAAAATAGACCTTCGGTCGGACACTAATACTTTATGATGAATGACGCAACGCATTAATTAACGTTTTGACGACAGAGAGGAGAAAGGGAGGGACGTATTTTATTGTGTTTACGTGCCATACAATTACGTTTTAACAAATCACAATACACGGAGTAGTGTGGCCTAAGGCTTACCTTTGAGTCAAAGCATCTATAAAAAATAGTTTCATCGATTGAAGCTGGCAACCAACAGACAAACTTTTGCTTTCATGAGATCTTTATTATAATTTTAGTCCAGCGGCATCTCACGCGTCGACGTCGACGACGGCCGAGGAGGCGCCGGCGGCCGCGCCCGTCGCCGAGCCCGACCCCGCCCCCGAGCAGGCCCCGCCCGAACCCGCTCCTGACACAGAGAACGGCCTCAATCATACCAGTGAGTTGGGACCACCCACAGAAATAAGATCTAGATAGAAGCGCCATGTCGCTCCATTTGTATGAACACGAGTGTGTCACTTTTTCCATACCTACTGTGACGTCACAAGAGCGCTTTAGTGATGGGAATACCCGTACGCGCGGAATCGATTCAAAGGAATCACCGCGCCCCGCCTCTTTTGCCATTTTAATAGGTATATCGATTTTTTAATCGATTATTATTCGAGTTCATAGACAGAGGAATGATAAATCTTTAGATACGTGCTTGCCAGGACAGCTAGTAATATATTATATTATTCTAAACTAAATCACTAAACAGGAACATAAATACATATTACATAACTAGCTGTCCCGGCAAACGTTATTTTGCCATTTAAAGTATTTGTACTTCTTCAGTTGATACAAAATCTTACCCCCTCTTTTGTCCCCCTAAGGGGGGAAAATTTTATACACCAGATGTTAAGTTGAAAAAAACAGTTAATAATATGAAGTAAGTCCATTAAAGAAAAAAGTTTGATACAAAATCTGACCCCCTCTTTGGTCCCCTTAGAGGGGTGGCGGGAAATTTTTTATACACCAGCCGGGCTAGCACGGCCACCAGTAGAAATACGAAAGCATAGACAAACTGTGGAGATAAACTTAAAGGTGAAGTTCCGATCTTTTTTCGTTCCGAAAAATTCAATTAAAATGCCACTTTATGACAGACTATAGTCCTAAAATTTCAAATAATATCCTTAAGGCATTATAGTCTGTCATAAAGTGGCATTTTAATTGAATTTTTGTCGGTCGCGATTAGCCGCGGCAAAGATCGGAACGGACCTTAAGTTTATGTCCATAGTTTGTCCATACTTTCGCATTTCTACTGGTGGCCGTGCTAGCCCGGCAGATGTTAAGTTGGAAGAAGACAAATATATCTGCCAAAACCGCATTCAAATCGGATCAGTAATTTTCGTGTGATAGTGGAACAAACATATAGACAGACAGACAGACAAAAAACTAACTGCAGTTTTGGCTTCTATAGCGATGTAGCTATAGAAGCCAAAACTGTATACCCCCGCTTATTATAATTTTTATACCTTTAATGTACAGAATTTTTATTTCTACAGTTTTATTATATTATGCTTAGAAAATGTATAGAAATATAATTACCGAGTCACAAAATATCCCAAAACGAACATTATCATTCCTCTGTTTCATGTCTGTTTCGAAAATCGATTAATTAGAATCGAGAATATCTACAACACTATTTGCTTCATTTGACAGAAAAATGAGAATATTGACTGTACCTCGAAACTAAGCGATGAGTGAAAGTATCGATTGTTTTATTTCCATTGCGCGCTCAATAGCGGACAAACAGAACGGGCTCTATAATTTTCTAACTAAAGCGGCAATGTATTATGAATCATGCGGTACACACGCAGTTACGTAGATTTCATGGTAAAAACCACAGCCATCCACGATTAACATTAAATAATTGATTTTAAAATAAAGGACACATGATTTAATAACAAAATTACTTACCGATGATAAGAAATGTATCCACTATTTATAGCAACGTTTCTATGCGAATTTCCACAGCCCAATACGGCACAATGAGGCATTTTTAGAATTCCGATTGACGTCCGATTCCGATAACGGTGGAGCGCAGACTAAAGAACAGACTTTCAAAAGAGTAAAGTTTGTCATCGTTTGGGAACGCGATGGCACGCGAAGTACATATACATGGCCTATCTAACCACCTTTAGGACCTACCTGTTTCATCACTTCCTGATAAGTGACGAATTGGATATCCACCAATTAACTTGACAGATCAAGTATGGAGAATGTGTCAAAAAAGCTGCGAATAGCCTATTCGGCACTTTATCAGAAAGTAGTTTTTTTTAAATATATTTATTCATTTCAAAAAACTTAAAAACTAATACATTAAAACCTCGCCAAACCAAAGTTTATCGGCGAGTGAAACAGGCCCTCAATAAAATAAAAACAAACTACACTATAAAGGTCAATTCAGACCGCAACGCGATGCGTAGATTAATTACTATTGAATTGACAGACTTAAATTGCGTGAGACTGTCAAATCAATACAAATTTAGAAATACATCTACGCGTCGCGTTGCGGTCTGAATTGACCCGGACGTTATAAAATTGTATGTTGTAACGTGTCGTATGCAGTGTACTATCAAACGACAACGTTTTCTAAGGTTTCGACAAAGTTAAGGACGACTATAATACACACTTTACTCATTGTGATTTTTAACTTTATTTCTCCAGTTTGTAATATATATGTTATGGACCGGGTGATTAATGCGGGCATTATTCATAATGCACGAGCATTATGAATACTGTCTAGCTTTATCGGGCTAAGTGATTAATTACTATCTTAACTTCATTATTTATCACATTGCACGGTCATTATTATATTGCTACATGACAGTTGGGCAATTTGATAATAAAGCTTTTCTTTTGACTTTTATTAAGAGAAGATGCTAAGTGTGCCAAATAATGAGTCTGATTGCTTTAAACTTTAGTTTATTGTATGTTTTATAATATATAATAAGTCATATTTTCTATAAAACAAAGATATGCTGTGAAATTTTTGTTTTAAATTAGTTATATTTTATGTTATATTTTTAATATGACTTTCCTTAAGTTTCAAATGCAAAAACTTTTGTTTTTGCTAGGTAGAAGTCCTTCGTAATTAATCGAAATAATGAGTCTGATTATTTAAGTGGTTTATTATTTAGTTTATTTTAAGTTAAATGACAATAACAATAAAAAATAGTAATTAAATATGTTTGTATTACTCTGCCCAAAAGGTGATGGGCAATATGTATAGTGCCCGGTCAATTTGATTATTTGAATAATTATTATCAAATTGCACTCTCATATTGGGCATTTTTCATAATGACCGGGCATTATGTATACTGCTCAATTTATCACTTGGTCCATAACATATACTAATGACGATGATCCTCCATACTGCCACAGATATGAAGATTTGAATTCTTATGTTCTTAAATTATTGATTTTCGACCTTTTAAGAGGTATAATTTATAAGCCCTTTTTGCGTCAGGTTTACAAGAGCTGTCGGACGAGCCGCCGGAGAAGCGTCGCGCGACGCACTTCGTGGCGGGCAACGGCGCGCTGCAACACGACGAAACAGACGGACGCGTCGACGGACATGGTATGTATCATTTACTACATGTTGCCCGTAACGTCTCGTTGCACAGAAATTCGTTTAACACACGTGACTTCACTCGTTTAGCACATTTAGGCTTCAGGGGCGGCGCGTGACGTATAGATTTATATGGATAAACCGATAGTACTAGCCGATAGTACTAGAGGGCTTATCCATATATCCTCCCGCCTTAATATAACTGAAGCCTTAGCCTGTAATTGGTGCGGTTTGAACTTAAAATTTCCAAAGATATTTAAAAAAAAAACATGAAAAACAGAGAAGATCCGCCCTTTTTTTTGAAGTGAAAACTTCTTTAGCGGCGTTGAGCACTTGTGGGATGGGTAAAAACTGTGAAACTCGCGATAGATTTTCGTGTTGATCGAAAAACCATACAAAACGCGTAAGACGGTTGGAGAGTAGTGTTTTGAATAGTTAATAGAATCAGGCGTTACTTTGCGGAAATCCATAGCTTAAAATTTAGTTTGTTATTATTTTTAGCAATATTCCGCGAAAAAAACTTCCACCTTTAAGTAAATGAGTGAGTGCACGCATAGGCATGCGTACAGCACCTCCCTCCTCCCACACTGCCTATGCGTACACTCGCATGCAAGAACTTGCAAACACCACCACCACACAAGCAATAATGTTGGCAAATCCGTGCAAGGCCCCTCACCACCATGCAGGTTGAAAACCTCGACGCGCGTTTCGCTCCAACACCGGAGCATCCTCAGGATGTGGAACTCTACGAACAACGTCCGTCAAGTGCCACCAAAAACACCGCCTTTTTATATCCTATCGAGCCCCGCTACTATCCCCACTACCCCCACTACCCTCACCAGTACCCCCGAACATATTAATAAGCGGTGACGTAGTCAAGCAAGTTTGGTCATTAAACAATGCAAATCTGTTATTTTTCTTTTCTTTTATGATCTCTAATTGTTCCAACACGTTCAGCCGAAAGCCTTTATCGCATTTATGTAAAACTTTATAGGAATGGCCATCGGGCACGGTATGATTACTATCTAAAAGATGTTTAGCAAAATGTGACTTATCAGGATGACCATTCCTATAAGCCGCGATATGTTCTTTATACCGAGTCTCAAAGCTGCGTCCAGTTTGACCCACATATACACTATCGCATTCAGGACAATCGATCTTATAGACACCGGACTGATATTTTTCATCAATCCGGTCTTTATTATGACACAAATGATGTTTTAAAGTATTATTTGTCCTGAATGCGACATGCATATCGTTGTTTTTCATTATTTTGGATAAGCGTGCAGATACCTCTCCCATGTAGGTCAAACTTGACTTATATCTATCTCCTTATCAATAGGACCTGCGTACAAAAACTTAACCAGTTCTTTCTTGTTTTTGTTTTTCAAAATATTATTAATAATTTTTGGATAAATGATATTAAGCTCATTTTGATAATTATCTTTACTAAGAGGGATCGATAATAATCTATGAATATGAACTATGAAAGGCCGCGAGTTTGTGTTGCCAAGGATGACATGACGAAGCATGAATAGTAGTATTAGTATATGTCGGCTTGCGAAAGATTCCAAAACTGTGTTTATTATTAACTCTAGAGATAGATAAATCGAGAAAATTTAGGGTGTTATTATCTTCACATTCTAATTTAAATTTAATTTTAATGTTTTTTATTTAGTTCTTTAACGTGTAAGTTAGAGTAGTGTTTTGTGTCGAACTCGAACTCGAACTCAATTTGAAACTTGATCGAAACTTGATCGAAACCTTGATCGAAACTTGATCGAAACTTGATCGAAACTTGATCGAAACTTTTATCGAAACCTTGATCGAAATTTGATCGAAACTTAATCGAAATTTGATCGAAACTTGATCGAAACTTGATCGAAACCTTGATCGAAACGTTGATCGAAACTTGATCGAAACTTGATCGAAACCTTGATCGAAACTTTGATCGAAACTTGTTCGAAACTTGATCGAAACTTGATCGAAACCTTGATCGAAACTTGATCGAAACAACTTGATTGACGATTTTTTAAAAATCGATTTTCATAAAAAATAGGTTAAAAAAATGCACAACGTTAATAATCAAGTTTTCACTTCTGTCGGCACTCCCGGAGTACAACCAGTCTTTTTTTTTTTTTTTTGCGTTGGGGGAATGCATTTACGCATCCCCGGGGCCTGGGGAGGACCACCGAGGTATGTGGGACTCCCCGGGGCGGACGGAAGACGCACCCGGGACTACCCACTAAAACCCAAACGGTGTTCCTGCTCCTGAAGGTGGGACACGACCGCAGCAGAAGATCCGCCCCTAGTAACTACAGTTTTATGCTAAGCTAAAATGGATCTTATTGCGATGCGTATACGTTTGGTCTTTGGTTGTGTGCAAGGTTATCGTTTTGGATTGAGATTGATCCCGGCCTTAACATATATTAATAACAATTTGAAAGTAATTTTGGCTATCAATATAATATTTTGTGTCTTCTCTCAGGGTTCAGACTGAAGAAAAGACTGTGCTTATAGGGTCAACTTATGTACGCTTATGTTACAGTTAATCCTGTATTAAATATGTATATTATGTTAAAATAATATTCCACTTCAGTTCCCGACCCCGAGGTGGAGAACATCCCGCTGCTGTCGAGGGCCAAGAAAGACAAGGGGTGCGCCAAGAAAATGTCCAAGGAGATGCAATTCTGCAAGTGAGTTGTCTACATTGTTATAAAATAACTAACAAGCAAATGTTCATACTGATAGTAAACACGTGTAGACGTGATACTATCAGTATGAACATGATGAAGTTAGGATAAAAAAAGTTTAAATCGCTAAATATATAAAACTAAACTAAGAGCCACTAACAAGTTTCCACTAGATTTTTTCTATACTTTATTTTATACTTATATCTATTGTAGAGACAAGGATCTGGTTAGCTTGAGGTCTTATTCCGAATTTCAAAGTTAAGAAAATCTTCCCATAATATAGCAAATCCGAGTACTGAGCTTCATGTGTAAGACGGTTATACGTTCAGAGTGGCATCAGTTCTGTCTATCAGATCCAGACTGACGAACTGATCTTTATTTTTATGATGTACTTTCCGGTCATCATTCTGGCTTCAGTCTCAGACTGATGGACTGAACTGATGCCAGACTGACCGTGTGAGTTGTAACCTATGTCTAATGACATTTCCTAAATGTGTGTTCTTTTTTCTACACAGAAAGCACCTGTGTCTTTAGTTTTGTCTCTGTTACCAACCAATGGTTGACTGGTAGTAGTAAGTCCACCATTGTACATTGTGCAAAAAGTATTAAATAAATACATAATGACCTTAAACGTGTGTGCAGGAACCTGCTCTGCGAGATGGAGTGTCACGAGCACGCGTGGCCGTTCCTGTTGCCGGTCAACACCAAGCAGTTCCCGCAGTACCGGAAGGTCATCAAGTGCCCCATGGACCTCTCCACCATCAAGCGGAAGCTGCAAGACTCTGTGTGAGTAACCATGTACCACCACCAAAAAAACCATGGAGATTATTGATCGTTAAATTACTGTCATGTCAGTGCCGGAGATTTGTACTCAGATTATTATATTATGTACTATCAGAGAAGTTGATTCCTAGGCAGATGGCGAACCTAAATAAATTGGTCGCGTTAAGTCAAACCCGGATGACCGATCACAACTTAGGGCCAACCCACAACCACAACCACACGACATCGCAGCGACAAAATGTCGTCGAGCAGTGGTTACGTGTGAATAATGTCGCTGCAAATTTTTGTAGTTGCGTTGTTACGTGGTACCGAGAAAATGCCGACGTGGTTACGATGTGGTTGCGATGTGTTTACGTACGAAAGTCAATGAAACGGAGCGGGGGGAGAGCGCGGGCGGTGTGCGCGCACTGTCGTTGCATCGACGCAACGTTGTGGTTGCGATGTGGTCGGTGTCACACAAATGGTCGACAACGACTGCAAAATGTGGTACGTGTGAATGGTCCACTTCATTTACAATACAAAATATACGCCCGACCACTTGGTGTGATTGCCCTTGCCGTGTGGTTGTGATACGTGTGAGTTGGCCCTTACATTGAATTGACATAGTCGCCGATTAAGGTGCTCCCAGACAGAAGTTATATAATGTGTAACACGATAACATTTTATAACATCGTGTAACATACGCTACAACCTATCAAAAAATAAACGTGTCTTTTGTTAAAAAATGTTATACAAAAATGTTATCTAACATTATATAGCTTCTGTCTGGGAGCACATTAAGACGGTCAAATTTTCATCAGTCTGATCCATCAATCTGATTGACGGAATATTGATGGTTATAAAGAGCACCCGATCCCCAAAAAAGGTGATCGCTCAAATCCTTCCAACTACAGACCAATCCCTATACCCTCTCTCTTCTCGAAGATAATGGAATCCATTATCAATAGCCAGCTTCTTCGATACTTGGACGGCCAGGGATTACTAAGCGACAAACAATACGGGTTCCGTAAGGGTCGCTCGGCTGGTGATCTCTTGGCGTACCTGACTCATCGTTGGGCTCAGGCAATTGAGTCGAAGGGAGAGGCATTGGCTGTTAGTTTGGACATTGCGAAGGCCTTTGATCGGGTTTGGCATAAAGCGCTGCTTTCAAAGTTTCCATCATACGGGCTGCCTGAGAAATTATGTAAGTGGGTCACTGGTTTCTTAGCAGACAGAAGCATAAAGGTCGTAGTTGTCGGCGAATGCTCGGAAACTCAGTCTGTTGATGCTGGTGTCCTTCAGGGCTGTGTGCTATCGCCTACTCTATTCTTACTGCATATCAATGACATGTTGCAGACCAGCGGCATTCATTGCTATGCGGATGACAGTACAGGTGATGCTGTATATACCGGCTCCCCCAATATTTCTCGGCAAAATATCACTGAGAGTCGAAACGAACTTGTGTCTAAGGTGGAGAATTCATTGGAGAAGGTCTCTGAATGGGGTAGACGTAACTTGGTCCAATTCAACCCCGCCAAGACACAAGTCTGCGCGTTCACCACTAAAAAGTCACCAGTGGTCGTATGTCCTCGTTTCGAGGGCACATCTTTAACCATCTCCCCTAGCATTGAGATACTTGGCGTCAACATATCGAGCGAAGTCCAGTTCCGATATCATCTAGAGGGTAAGGCCAAATTAGCCTCGAAGAAGCTTGGTGTTCTTAACAGAGCGAGACAGTCCGGACCAAAGCCTACAACTCTACAAGGCGCAGGTTCGGCCTCATATGGAAGATTGTTCTCATCTCTGGGCAGGGGCGCCAAAATACCAACTGCTCCCTCTGGATCGTATCCAACGAAGGGCCGCTCGAATTGTTGATTGCCATAGTGTTTCAAACAGCTTGGACCCCTTGGAACTACGCCGAGATGTAGCTTCACTCTGGATCCTCTATCGGTTGTATCACGGGGAGTGCTCTGAGGAATTGTTCGGAATCATACCACCTGCAACTTTTCGCCATCGTCCCACGCGAAAAACATACCATCCTCATCACCTTGATGAGTGCCAGTCTTCCACAGTGCGTTTTTCGCGTAACTTTCTGCCGCGCACTGTAAAACTCTGGAATGAACTGTCACCAGCAGTTTTTCCGGACCTATACGACTGCAATAAAAGAGCGTATTCCCTCTTAAAAGGCCGGCAACGCACCTGCAGCTATTCTGATGTTGCGAGTGTCCATAGGCGACGGTAGTTGCTTACCATCAGGTGACCCGTTTGCTCGTTTGCCCCCTTATTTAATTTAAAAAAAAAGTTCATATTATGGGGGACATATAGCTAAACTATATCGGAGCCGAGATATTAGGCATTCTAAGTTCGTATTTTCAACTAAAAGTAAATTCAATCATAACATGAATACTCAGTAAAATACAAAAAAACTGCATTATTTATTAGCTTAAAGCCTTCCTCGTTAAATGGGCTATCCTAAACAAAAACAAGCAGTTCCTGAGATTAGCACTTTCAAACATACAAACACTTCAGCTTCATACTATTAGTATACAAGGTATAACAAAACTAAGTGATTATACTTTAGTGTGTGTACTGTGCATGAGTCCCGTGTATTAAGTTTACTGTAAAAGTAGTAGCGCTGAAAGAGAACTATTTTTTTTTCGTTTTTGTATGGGGAAATTCTTTATGCCAGGGCGCTTGCCCCATGCAAATCACAAAAAAGTTTCTTAGCAGATAGAAGCATAAAGCTCGTAGTTGACGGCGAATGCTCGGAAACTCAGTCTGTTGATGCTGGTGTCCCTCAGGGCTGTGTGCTATCGCCTACCTTATTCATACTGCATATCAATGACATGTTACAGACCAACGGCATTTATTGCTATGCGGGTGATAGTATAGGTGATGCTGTATATACCGGCTCCCCCAATATTTCTCGGCTAAATGTCATTGAGAGTCGAAACGAACATGTGTCTAAATAATAGAGAATTCATTGGAGAAAGTATCTGAATAGGGTAGACGTAACTTAGTCCAATTCAACCCCGCTAAGACACAAGTCTGCGCGTTCACCGCTAAAAAGTCACATATGGTCGTACATCCTCGTTTTGAGGGCACATCTTTAACCATCTCCCCTAGCATTGAAATACTTGGCGTTAGCATATCGAGCGAAGTCCAGTTCCAATATCATCTAGAGGGTAAGGCCAAGTTAGCCTCGAAGAAGCTTCGTGTTCCCAAAAGCGAGACAGTACTTCTGCAGTCCGGACCAACGCCTACAACTCTACAAGGTGCAGATTCGGCCACATATGGAATATTGTTCTCATCTCTGGGCAGGAGCGCCAAAATACCAACTACTCCCTCTGGATCGTATCAAACGAAGAGCTGCTCGAATTGTTGACTGCCATAGTGTTTCAAACAGCTTTGAACCCTTGGAATTACGCCGAGATGTAGCTTCACTCTGCGAAAAATATTCCATCCTCATCACCTTGATGAGTGGCAGTCTTCCACCGTGCGTTTCTCACGTAACTTTCTGTCGCGCACTGTAAAACTTTGGAACGAACTGTCACCAGCAGTATTTTCGAACCTATATGACCTGCAAACCTTCAAGAAGAGAGCGTATTCCATCTTAAAAAGCCGGCAACGCACCTGCAGCTCTTCTAATGTTGCGAGTGTCCATGGGCGACGGTAGTTGCTTTCTATCAGGTGACCCGTTTGCTCGTTTGCCCCCTTATTTTATAAATAAATAGATACAGCATAATAATAATTATTCATTTCATCATTTATTTTTAATTTCAGTTATTCGTACATTTTAGAAGAATGACTTAACCATTCAACATACAGTTCGACAAGGCTGTATATGAACGTGGCGAGAAATGGAACTAACGCTTCTATCAAACAAAAACGTCGTTTTTGACAGTTCTCCTTTACCAGCAGCGCCCATTGCCATCATTGACATATTCATTTAAAGCCTTGTCGAACTGTACAACTACGCGCCGTCATTTATTGAGTTTTTTAACTATTTATTTTTCTTTTGCAAAAAAATGCTAATCCATTTTTTCTCGATTTTTTAGGGTTCCGTAGCCAAAATGGCAAAAACGGAACCCTTACAGATTCGTCATGTCTGTCTGTCTGTCCGTCCGTCCGTCCGTATGTCACAGCCACTTTTCTCCGAAACTATAAGAGCTATACTATTGAAACTTGGTAAGTAGATGTAGTCTGTGAACCGCATTAAGATTTTGATACAAAAATGGAAAAATTATTAAAAATTTTAGGGGTCCCCATAGGTACAACTGAAACAAAAAAAAAATTTCATCTGGCCTATGCGTGTGGGGTATCTATGGATAGGTTTCTAATATCATTTTTTTCTAACCTGAATAGTTTGCGAGAGAGACTCTTCCAAAGTGACAAAATATGTGTCCCCCCCTCTAACTTCTAAAGTAGGGGCATGATAATTCTAAAAAAAATATATGATGTACATTACTATAAAAACTACTAACGAAAATTGGTTTGAACGAGATCTAGCAAGTAGTTTTTTTTATACGTCATAAATAGTAAACCTTACTTTAACTTTCTTTAAATCAACTGAAATATAAAAATAAATCAAAAGCCTTTTAATTTCATAGAAATAAACCTTATTGCTGCTGCGGAACCCTTCATGGGCGAGTCCAACTCGCGCTTGGCCGGTTTTTTAAAGAAGGCCGTTATGTTTTTTTTTATACATTTTCGGTAAGTAAATAGTTAATATTCTATAAAACATTCCTGCAGCAGTTGAACTTCTATAATAAGCTGGGAAGTAGATTAAAAGCTAGACTGAAAATTCTGCCGAAAGGTGGCGTCCAGCGTTATACATTATGACGCTGGACGCCACCTTTCGGCAGGTATGACTCATACTGCACTATGGCACAGAATATATATTTTAGTACCAAACTATAACCAAAATTCGCTAAATAGTGGAAATAATCGACATTATATTATGGGAACAACACCCTAGAGTCATTTTATCCACAACACATCAATACACAAGAACAATAATTACAATTGCCTAATATTGCATCCGGCCCTTTGAAAACCACTGTCTAATGAAAGATAGTCTCAAGTCTGGCTATATTTTAGTCGGACAAGAGTTAAACCCAATGTGAAAATATGTATGGAAAATTATTCATATTTGACGCGGACGAAGTCGTGGGCAATAGCTAGTGAGAAATATATCCAACATATTAATATACCCTTTCTACACCTGTTTGTTAAGGATAGCTCCATAAAGTAACGTTAATTACTATTGATTTTGTGAACATAAGGTGCAAAAATAAATATACTAAAATAATCGTAGCTCAGCTCCGATATTACTTAGAATAATTTTTATTACTAATATATGTTTCTCTAATGTGGTGCTACAAAATATTAATGGTTTTATCCCTGGCCGCTGGAAAAAAAAAGACGCCACAGGTCCATACAAAGTTACCCAATGCCCTTTTCGTCAATCTTTACCGGATTGATGGATCAGATTGATGAAAATTTGACCTTCTAACCGGTGACATAAGCCGACCACATGACGTAGGTCCATCAACTGCCTAGGAATCAATTTCCTCAATGGTACTTTAATACAACACTAATGCAGCTAACTACTTGAGAAACCATAAAATTACCTTTTCTTCTTTCAAACTTATCACTGGAACTTATCGAATTATATATGACAAATGAAAAATATAGCCATTAACATTAACAATATTCTGTCCGCAGCTACAAGTGCAAGGAGGAGTTCGCGTCGGACGTGCGGCTGATATTCAGCAACTGCGAGGTGTTCAATGAGGACGACTCCCCCGTTGGCCGCGCCGGACACAGCATGCGACAGTTCTTCGAGACGCGCTGGCCCTGACACGACCCGCCCCTGCCCACCGACGGCTGAACACGCCCCTGACTGTCTATACCCGCCCAGTAGCGGCGTTAGGGCGGGGCGAAGCTGGGCGACCGCCCAGGGCGCCGGATTAAAAGGGGCGAAGGCAAACAAAAGACGCGCCAATTATTTCTGCACTATCAGCACCCTGGGCACTGAAGAAATCTCGCCCAGGGCGCTGGAAGTGCTAAAACCTGCCCTGTACCCGCCACTGATCGAGCCCTGGCGCCCAAAGCGACGGCTGAACACGCCCCTGACTGACTATACCCGCCAATGAGCCCTCGCGCCCAAAGCGACGGCTGAACACTATAACCCTGAATTACTATACCAGCCACAGCCCTGGCGCCCAATTCTTATCTCGGAACGATTGTAGGACAAAGGGATTCTGGATACCCAGTCCCAATCTTAGCTAATGTCTTACCAAGCAAAACTGTACTGGGCTTTTTGTGAATATTTCTGCGACATGGATTTATATCCTGCTATAGATTACACTGCTATCTATTGAAGGAAAATTACTTGTCAATAGCAAATTTAGTATTGTGTGTAAAATGGGTTTGAATAGTGACCCACTAGGACTCACTTATGTGACTTACTGCCAGAATCAGACTGGAATGGTTTTATTCGCGCCAAATTTTCGAGATCTCGAGTGATAATGTGCAATTTGAAAGTATGAAAGTGAGACATGTATTAACGACTTCCAAATTTTAAATGTAATGGTAATCTACCTAGAACGTATTTTGCGAAGTGCAAATTTAATAATATTATAGTATCTACAACGGTATTATGTTATGTTAAACTTGATATAATAAGCTGAGATCTTATGGCTCGAATTTCATCTCTAAATAATAATAACTTGCTAGAATATAACTAATATAACGTTATTACAATATTGAATATTTATGTGAATATACGTTTTATCTTAGATTTAAAACACATTTATGATTCTATTTGATTTTGATTACTTATATCTAATTTTGATTACTTAAATCTACTAGCTATTTGACCGAGCTTCGCTCGGTATTCGATAAAACACGGATAAAAAGACATTTTCTAAAAATGATTCCTAGCTAGATCGATTTATCGCCCCCGAAAATCCCTATATACTAAATTTCATGAAAATCGTTGGAGCCGATTGCGAGATTCCAATTATATATATATATATATATATATATATATATATATATATATACAAGAATTGCTCGTTTAAAGATATAAGATGTAAACTATCGAATGTTATATTTTACAACACATCAATTCTAGCAAGTTTACAAGATACATTCCTGATCAATTTAGGGTTCCTTAGCCAATACGAAGTTCGAAAAAAAATATGATATTAGCGTATAGCTCAGTTAACTAAAACTGGCACGTTTACAGTGCTCACACTTATGCAATTTCACTATACAGTATGTTTAAAAATATAATATGTTTGCATCATGATAAAAATTATCGTATAATCTGCGTACGATAATAATATGCTATCGTATATCGGTACGTACGCACAAAATTATCGTATGTGTACGATAATTAACGTACGGTTCCGAACGCTGGCCGCGCGCTGGTCACACGTTACCGATTTGTAACACCACGCTGTATTTATAAACAGTAGCATAAGAAAAACAATAACTGTCCCCTTCTCGCTCATAAGATAGACCGCGCGCGAGAGAGACGGGCAGACTTTTTATGATGCGTATGCAGTACGACGTCACGCCACGCGCTTATTCACAGACACTACACAAGCGCAATGTTTAAATGTCAACATCGTGCCAGCTCTTGTTAACTGACCTGTATTGTGCGCTATGTCGTTAAGCTCAGCTTGTGTCAATGCCTCAAGTTTTTGCATTGACTTATAGGTTTAAGAGATCTTTGAGTTTTTGTTTTCGAACTTAGACATTGTAGTTAGGCATGTCATTTCAATGACTTAAGGCCCAGGACTGACGTCCTACAGGCTACAACGGCGAGACGTACTGTACTGAGAATCTCAGTGGCAATGTGATGTTATGTAACTAGGCGACGCACATAACGTTGAGTGTACTTGTATTTAATGTAGCTGACTGTACATACTAGCGGTATTACTAGAATTTTAAAGTATTAGAGATCTATTTTTAAGCATAGAGAATATAGATTATTGATGTCATAAGGAAAATAATAATATTCGAAAGGTCGAATATTATTTTTTTAATATTATTTGCGCGTAGCAACGAAACAGTATTCCGGTAATGCGGCATTTCTCGAATACGATTTAAACTTCTCATTGGCCAGTTATACATTAGAGTTGAATGTAAATGTGTTTGTGATTGTATAAAATTTGCCGACCTGTCGTTTGTCGGCGGCCGGAAAACGGTAGGGACTTCTCGGTGGAGCCGTGTGGGTACCAGCGTTCGAAATACGAATTTTGTGATCACAAAATCGAATATAACTTAATAAAATGTATTGCGTATTTCGAGCTCTGATTCCTATGAATATCATATTATACTGTAGACTAAGGAGTGTAATTAATAAAATTAATATTGGTCTAAGATGTTAGGCCTAAGGTAAAGGCCGTGGTTTTATTATTTATGTGGCCACGCGCATGTGGTTTTATCATAATAATATATTACGTTACTACTGGTAACACAGAGATACGGTACGTTCGACATATCGTGTACTTTCGCCGACAGTACTTTTTATCACTTGTCGCCCTCAGTGGTACACCAGCTGCTTGTCTGCGACCGTACATCGGTAGAACAAAGTAAATATTAATTTTATGACATCAATATATTAAGTAAACTGCCACATAATAAGTCCGAATAAGATACTTATTTCCAATGAACAATAGTGTTTTAAATGTTTTTAATTATTTTAACGTTGCCTTATAAAACATATATTTTTAGCGTACTGATACAGAATATTAAGCTTTTCTTATATCTTCCCGAGTACTTATTTTTGTCTCTTCTAACCTGTGGAGTTCCTGAGTCTCCTTTTTAATTATAGATAATTTTTTTATTAATAAACGATTATAATTACGCATTTCTGAGGAGACACTGTTAGTATAACTGTACGCTTATATCTATTTGTGAAACGAGTTCAGTTTTAAGCTATTTGAGTTCATCATTCCTACAGCACAAAAGTGTGAACGTTTACGTCTACTCGAGTATTTTAAAGTATTAATTATTAAACAAATGTTATTTTTTAATATTTTGTCCGTAAATACTCTAAGTAATAGACAGGTTTTAATTTATGAATAGTTTTAGTGTGTCCGCGCCGCGCCGTGCCGTGTCGTGACTCGCGACTCGCGCTGACGGCCGGCGGCGGCGACGTGTGGCTCTGTTGTGTGCATCGGTTGATCGGTTGATTTAATTATAAATGGATATATAAATTATATATACGAATAAATAAATAATTTTTGAAGCACTCTTTGGATTTTGTTTTCTTTGAGTACCCTATCCATATAAGAAATGTCCAGACGTAATTTCGTTTTAAGCAGTAAATTTAATGTTTAACAGCAGAACCAATTATATTATACAAGTCTGCCATTTATGTCTCACTATGTGACTTTCAATGTATCAGATAAAGAAGATTTAGGGCCAACGCTAAAACTTGCGCGAGCGCACGCTCGGGTGTGTATAATAAAAAATAGTATGGGCAGCGCAAGCGCGTGCGACGGAGCGTTTCCGTTGACGACTTTTTGCCAAATAATAAATTAGTAAATAATCCATGGTACTCTACTCGACTCAACTGTACACGCTCGAGATAAAAGTTATACTAGCAGCGCTAAATGAGATGGGCGCATGCGACGGGCGTTCCAGTGGAACATACATAATATTATTATGATAATAATATTGTTAGGTATGTATGTTTTTTTTTCATAAAAATCCATAATAATGGCATTATTGTGGCTTTTTATGAAAAAAAAAATGTAATTATAAGACCTACTATGAATTCATAATTTATTTACATTATATTTAGTCACACTAGAGTGTCACTTGGCGGAAGCCTGTAGTTTTGCCTGCGCGCGTTTCGCCTTGTTTCTTCGGTGGCTCCTCTTCTTGTTCATAGCTACACTCCCTGCAAGCTTGCCCGACTTTTGTAAAGCTATTAGTTTTGCTGATTTGCTCTGTAAATGGAGAAAACATTCACATTAATTACACCAACAGCATACAGATGGACTTCCACTATACAACTATACAGGGTGCAGTTCGAGATCAGAGAGAAAGGAGATCCCTATAAACCCCTTCGGCCCAATTTAGATATAGGTATTAATCCTTGTTAGAAATAAAAATACGCGTATTTTTTCTTTTATAATCACTCATATCCTAAAAACACGTGGTGTTTGTAGGTTACGTCATTTGTGATGAATTAATGGACATTACGCGTCGCCGGCGCGTGCTCCGGCCGAGCCTCCCGCGCCAGCCCCCGCGTCACCTCCGCTCCCACCCTCCGGCTACCCACCGCCGCGAAATGACCGTTCTGCAACTATTTTAAGTGGGATAAAATAATTATGTTGTTGTATAAAAAATTAACATCCTATTTTTTGGTTAAATGGACTGATAATGATACCTAAGCCCTAAAACAAAAAAAATGGCCAGAAGGTTTAATTGCATCCTGTATAGGTTTTTAAAGGTGCAAGAAAAAAATATTGAATAACCTTTGCTTCAGTTTTGCTGATCTTGCTGTTCTTTTGTGTTGTGTATAGAACATTGATCCTCTTGGTACCCATCATTGAGTGATGTTTAGACAGTGCCAACTGAAAATTACAAGAAAAAATACATATAGCAAATTTTGGGCAAGTAGCTCATAAGTAGTATATTTCGTTAAAAATTGTTAAAGTAAAATAGACTTTTACTACAATTAGTAAAAAATATTGCAACTTCGAAATGTGTAGCATACACTGTAAGTCAAGTATTTACCTCATAGCTATGTTCACTTTTTAGTTCCACATAAGCAATTGAACTCTTCTTTCCCTCTTCTTGTTTGGGTATTCTCACGCTCACTATTTGATCTGCAAAATCTTTGAAATGTGCCATTATCTGTAAGAATAAAAATTTAATCAGTAAAATCTTTTAACTAATATTTTTTTGGCTTGGTACCTTATAAAAATGTGGCTTATAAATTATAATTAACTGATCACCAGAAATTAGTGTCCGACCGAAACTCATTTTCAGCCGAAACCGAAACCGAAACCGAACTTTCGACCTTGCTCTCAGTTTCGATTATTTACTGAAATTTACTGTTCCGTAATATTTGTTAACACATAAGAAAAAGTGCCAAATTCGATTATTATAAATTGGAAAATAAATGTTATTATTAATCTTATACTCGAATATGTTTCCTAGAAACTTTTCAGTATCGTATTCCGTTTTTTTATACAATTCCAAGTTATAATATACTAGCTGTTGCCCGCGACTTCGTCCTCGTGGACTTCAGTGTACTTACAGCGCGCGGTGTCAACAAAATTGGTGTCAAATTTTAAAGGTTTTTAAAATCCTGGTACCCCTTAAATCAAAATAGCCAAAAACAGCTGTGCAGTGTGCACTGTGCACATAATATTTCATAAAAAGTTATGAGCTAAAGAGCTTTACCCATAAACTATTTATCATCGATTGGTAGGTTTAAGGTTACGTCACTCATCACTACATAGATGAAGTACTGAGTAGTGAGTTATACATTATCAACGTGTAAAACAATCGAAAATATCGAAAAACACAATTTGACATGGTACCACGTCTTATAGAAAGACCTATGAGCAAGCGATAGCGCGATGTAGGAGACGCACGGCGCCATCTATTATGAATTTTTGGAACTAACTTAATTTGAACAAATTTACGCATTTTCACCCCCTTACAACCCCTTTTTCCAGTTAAAAAGTAGCCTATGTCCTTTCTCAGGCTTTAGACTATCTGTGTACAAAATTTAATTACAATCGGTTCAGTAGTTTTGGCGTGAAAGCGAGACAGACAGACAGAGATACTTTGGCATTTATAATATTAGTATAGATTAGAAACGAAGGGTAACCTAAAAAACATGAGCAGAATTTATTTCAGTATATTTACTATTGAAAAACAATCCTTTTAATTGTCGGTGCTTTTAAAGTAATTTTTTCGCTATTATTTTGATAAATTTTCCGCAAATACAGCAAAAACTTTTTACGTCCATTTTACCGTAAGATATTTATATGCTTTAAAGTACTCAAAAATCTCATAATTTCTCTAAAAATTAAACACGCACAATAAAATTGCCAACGGCAAACTTTCCGTTCTAACTCTAATATTCCCAAGCCCCTTTATCTTGGTCACAACGAGCGTCTCTAAGAATTTTTAAAATTTTAAATTTTTATCTTCGCCTAGACTATAAAAGCATACTTACTTACTTTCTTTTTTTATTTATGTTTCTGGTTAATTTTCAGTGCCAATATAATCGGATAGTAGTCATTAAGTAACAGGCACAAGAAAAAATATTTTTGTTGGCTTGTGTAATGAGGGTCGCAAATGTGAAGCTTAGGGGGAAGTGGAGTAGATACAATTCTAGCAGAGTAGGGATTCTAGCATATTAAAGGTTAGTTATTTTAAATATAAATAAAACGCGTTGTAAAAGGACAAGAATGAGGCGAGCTTTATGCTCCTATTATCTCATAGTTAAACAAAATTATTTAGTAAACAAAGTTCACACACAATTTATTTTATTTACTTAATCCTTTGTTTGGGAAACATTGTTAAAATAAGAACATAGTACGTAATTCACGTGCGTTTGTCGTTTAAAAATAAAATTCAAACCTCTCATGTTCGATAAGAATAAGTTTAGACAACTATGAATAATAAAAACTGATGAAAATAAAGCGAAGTACTAAGAAAAACAAAATAAATACCTACTTAGTAATTTGGCAGTAATTTGCAAAACACAAACTCAAAACACGATTAAAATATGGACGGTGGTGAGATGAGCCGGGATCTCGCCGGCGAGCAAGCACGAGTTTACCGAACGACACACGAACACTAGAGTTTCGGCAGGGCCGAAAGTTACGGCTATATTTTGGCCGAAACCGAAACTAAGGCCGAAACTGGATTTTTTGGCCAAAACTGGCCGAAACCGAAAGTCGGTCACTACCAGAAATAGTAAAATTTCACAGACAAAAATAGTAAACAATCACCAAAATACAGACCACCATTTTAATGTAAAATGATAACAAAAGACTTAACATTTCGCTATCCTATTTACGTAAAATTACTCCAAATAAATCATTGTAAAAGCTCATTACATAAAATATTATAATATTCTGCCGTCTGAAAACTAACCATCTCTTTTTCAATTTGAGGTGGTAAATTCCCAACAATCATTGCAATCAATCATTGCAATCATTGCAAAGCTCATTAGATAAAATATTATAATATTCTGCCGTCTGAAAACTAACCATCTCTTTTTCAAATTGAGATGGTAAATTCCCAACGATCATTGCAATCAATCATTGCAATCATTGCAAAGCTCATTAGATAAAATATTATAATATTCTGCCGTCTGAAAACTAACCATCTCTTTTTCAATTTGAGGTGGTAAATTCCCAACAATCATTGCAATCAATCATTGCAATCATTGCAAAGCTCATTAGATAAAATATTATAATATTCTGCCGTCTGAAAACTAACCATCTCTTTTTCAATTTGAGGTGGTAAATTCCCAACGATCATTGCAATCAATCATTGCAAAGCTCATTAGATAAAATATTATAATATTCTGCCGTCTGAAAACTAACCATCTCTTTTTCAATTTGAGGTGGTAAATTCCCAACGATCATTGCAATCATTGCAAAGCTCATTAGATAAAATATTATAATGTTCTGCCGTCTGAAAACTAACCATCTCTTTTTCAATTTGAGGTGGTAAATTCCCAACGATCATTGCAATCAATCATTGCAATCATTGCAAAGCTCATTAGATAAAATATTATAATATTCTGCCGTCTGAAAACTAACCATCTCTTTTTCAAATTGAGATGGTAAATTCCCAACGATCATTGCAATCAATCATTGCAATCATTGCAAAGCTCATTAGATAAAATATTATAATATTCTGCCGTCTGAAAACTAACCATCTCTTTTTCAATTTGAGGTGGTAAATTCCCAACGATCATTGCAATCAATCATTGCAATCATTGCAAAGCTCATTAGATAAAATATTATAATATTCTGCCGTCTGAAAACTAACCATCTCTTTTTCAATTTGAGGTGGTAAATTCCCAACGAATACCACATATCTTTTAGGACCTTTTGGTTTATTCTTGATCTCTTGAGCGGCTTTGCTATCTATTTCTTTACTACTGTCATTACTTTTCTGTTTCTCAACAGTTTGTGTGTCTGTTTGTACTCCACTTTTACTTTCATCCTTTGGCTCATTTTTCTTATTCTTATTCCTTTTATTTTTACTTTTCTTTTTAACCTTGCCATCATCTGGCTTAGTAGTTTGTACAGCAGTTTTAAGCATGTTGTACAATATCCTTATTTTTCTAAGCTCAGGTTCTGTCAGATCTTTGGACTCCTTGATAATACCTTGTATTCTACTGTGAATTACATCTGGCAATACATTGTCTGAGGTATCTTTCAGTTGGTCTTTTAATACTTGTCTTATTCTACCTGAAAAAATAATTTGTTTAGTTTTGAAAATCCTTGCAAGATTTATTCAACTAGGCGAGGTTGCTTGTGATGGGTTTGTACTTCAGTTAAAAAGTAATGTTCAATGCTTACCCTTCTGATTATTATTTACTTTTACGCTTTGGAATTTCTTTATCAATTCCTCATCTTTCAGCACTGGATATTTTTCACTAAGTTCTTCAGATACTGTTTCCTAAAACAAGTAATATAAATAAAAGTTCATGTGCAACATATATGAAAGCCGGCTTTTGTTCCTAATGTAAAAAATATGAAGCGGAAGGACCACATAACTTTTTCTTAACATTAAGGGAGATCGCAGACGGCAGACTTTTTGTTTGATCGAGTCTGCGGCGCGATACATTCTGCAGGGCGCGGCCATGCAGAATGTATGTGCACCGCAGACTTGATCACAAAAAAAGTCTGCCGTCTGCGATCTCCCTAAGAAATATCAGGTTTTTAAGAGATATGAAGTACAACTTAAGGGCCCCCGAGACGATCAAACGGTTTGACTCAAACACGTAAATTTTGGTTTGACTCAAACCATTTTGATCGTTTACAAAGCTAGTTTGAACGGTTTGTCAAACATTTACGTGTTTGAAGCTCGTTTTATGAAATTTCATATTTTTGTTGTGTTTGATGCGCCGTTTGATCGTGTTCCGATGCGTTTGAACAAACTTTATACCATTCTTTGGGAGTAGGTACATTATTTTTAACCGACTCAAAAAGCAGGTTATCAATTCGATGCGTATGTATGTAATATTTCCAGAACTGCCCAGTTTTTGTATATAATGTTAGTCTATATCATTCAAAAGTGTATGTATGTTATTATGTTTGTGTTCACATATCTCTGGAACTACAAGTCCGATTTAAATATTTTTTTGTTGTACTATAATAGGTATTGTTTAACTTGGGAGACTTCTGCAAGTTTCATCAAAATAGGTTTAGTAGTTTTTGAGATAGGGAATTTAATTCTCAATTTCGTACAATTTTTAAGTCGGTTTTATCTTTTAACAAATAATATTTATTCGTCATAAGACGTGTACTTCACAGCGAGTATTGAACCAAACTGCGCAGTTTCGTTTGACAAACCGTTCAAACCGACATCAAACTGTTGCATCAAACAAGTAAGGTTTGAATCAAACCGTTTGACCGAGATGATCAAACGGTTTGATTCAAACCTTACTTGTTTGGGCCCTTTACATTTTCATTTGTTACATCCTTTTTAGGATTAACAGCTGCAATTGGTGCCTCGATTAGTACATCCTTTTTTAGGCTATTATTTACAGATGGGTTAGGCTTTCCTTTCTTTTGCTTCTTCATAACATCCTTTTTGACTGGATTATCGACCCTGAAATCAATGAAATACACATCTGTTTCTTTTTTCCATACAATAATTGTATGGAAAAAAGAAACAGATTTTAAAGCTTGTTAGCAAAAAATACTATTTATGATCAGCATTTCATTAGAAATTTCGCCAAATTTACCTCGTGTTGGATACCATCGTAAAGTTCAATTACAGCAATATTAAATTTCCAAATAAAGTTTTTCAATTAGCAGTCGATGGTTTTGTAATTTGCAAAAACCGCATTTGATTCAGATATTTATTTAAAAATCCGAAGTTCAAAGTTTGTTTTGGATTTTATAACCTCAAAACAGCCGATACTGACAGTTGACTATATACTCACAAGGAGCTTTTTTTCTTCTTATTATGGCACTTCGGCCCAGTGTTGTCACATCAAATTTTAGAAAATCAGTAGACGTCATGCCAAAAATTGGTAGAATTAGGTAGATTTTGGAACCAAAAATTGGTAGATCTACCACCCTCATATAAGTAAATATTTTAGAATAAAAAAGCTAGTTTATCCATAGAGAGAGTTTATTAATAGTATTTATACATATTTTTATTGAATAATAATTTTAAATGTTCAGCATCCGGCTCTTCGTTCTTTGAAATGATTTGAAATTGTTTTGATTTTGAACTTTTTTTGATTGAAATGATTTTTTACGGTACCTCCCCTACACATCAATGCGGGAGTGATTTTTTTGCGTTCAACCCACCGTATGGGGTATCATTGGATATTTTTTTTAAATATTACGAGTATTCAAAAATCATTTTCCGATTTAGGGATCCATTTGTGATATTATATTATGAAGTTTTAAAGTGGAAAAAATCGTTAGAGTCCAGTGTTCTACAAGCTAAAGTTCTAAACGGCTGTTTCTGAAAATGTAAAAAAATTCACGAGAGTAGGAAATAATATGCTGAATTTAAAAGGAAAACTATCATTGCTTAGCAGACTTCATAAGTAATAACAGCCCCGGATCTAGGGGGGGGCAAGCCGGGGCCCATGCCCCGGGCGGCAAATTCAGGGGGCGGCAAAATTCACTTTTCACGGACCAATGGACAACTCATCATTTATTTAACTTTGACCACGGAATAAATAATAGCACAAGTACTGCCATTTCATGGCCATATCAACTTGACCGATACCCTGAGTCCAGAGTGAGACGTGCTGCACGAACTTTTATTATTCGCGAGGCGCGTTCAAAATACGCGCCCGGCTTCCGTACGCCTGCAGGAATCGCAGAGCTCGTTTTAGCAAACTAAAAATGTTTAAAAATTATTTACGATCTTCAGAGCCAGGAATGCTTAGGTCTTGCAAACTTATCGATAGAAAAACGTATTGCACACGAGTTAAATTATGACAAGGCTATAGATTTATTTGCTGAACAAAAAGCTCGGAGAGTAAAATTGTAATTTAAATTCACAAATTTAATAATATATTTGATTTTGTTTTTATTATGTATATTTATTTTTATTTTAAACTCTACCCTGTTAAATATATATCCTACATATTAATAGCTGAAATTATATGGATGACGAGCTTTTGCCCGCGGCCTCGCTCGCGTTAAGGAGTGTTATTACAGAAGTATAATTAGTATTATTTACAGTCCCTTATTTTAACCTCTTGGGGTGGCAATTTATCAAAATCCTTTCTTATCGGATGCCTACGTCATAACATCTACCTGCATGCCAAATTTCAGCCCGATCCGTCCAGTGGTTTGGGCTGTGCGTTGATAGATCACCATATCAGTCAGTCACCTTTGTGTTTTATATATATAGATAAAGGTGAAAATAAACATGAGTAGGTAGGCGGGGCGCCAAAGCGGCGTTTGTATTAGCCGGTACCCCACCATGGGATCTGGAAGCCCATGTGCAGGCGGAAGTCTATTCCCGCACAGCAGCAGCAAAGGAAAGAGGGGAACGGGTGCCACCAGATCTGGCAGCCCAATGGCGTCGCCAAGCGCGAATGCTGATAATGCGCACATGGCAAGACCAAATGGCATCGCCAACACAGAGCAGCAATTCGGTCAGTTCTGGAGGATTGGGTGGCGCAGCGTAATGACACTCTCTCCTACCGGATTGTGCAGATGCTGACAGGACATGGGTGTTTCGGTCACTACCTGCACCATACGGCCATACGGGAGCCAACGCCCCAGTGCTATCATTGTACGGACGAGGACGACATGGCGCAGCACGCGCTCGCTGCCTGCCCAGCCTGGGTCGCACAACGGGCAGAACTCTGCGCCGCTATAGGACCAGACCTGACGCTCTCGGACATATTATAAGAGCATTAGTCCGGTCGAGAGAAGCCTGGTAGGCGGTCTCTACTTTCTGCGAGTCCATCATGACGCAGAAGGAGGCCGCTGAGAGAAATCGGGAAGCCAATGCTTTTGATAGATGCCGCTGTCTGGGCTGCTGCAGTTATCGCCTCAGGCGGGTCCAGCAGCTCAGCGACACGCGGAGAGGAGGCACCGTTGGGTTTTAATGGGTAACCAAGGGTGCTCCTCCTTACCGCAGCACCCGAGGAGTTACAAGCATTTCCCAACGGCAAAAAAAGGGGGGGCGGCATTTTTCAGTTTTTGCACCGCCTAAAAAAATTGAAAATCTGGGGCTGAGTAATAATTATTGAGTAATACTTATTACTTGATCAACTACAAAAATTGTGTTCTTAGAAGTACGAGTATATACAAAGGAACTTTTCGTTCAAAATCCTTTGAACGTAACTTAGATGATGTTAGTAGTGTAAAACACGTTATAAACTTGTAGACCATACAAAAATTATCAAAAACTAGCGGTACTACGGAACCCTATATAACCTATATTGCGCGTGGCACGACACGCACTTGGCCGGGTTTTTTTTTAAAATGATAATTGCTGAAGGAAGTATTTTACCAAGACAAATCAATTTACCAAAATGCTATCCGAGTAGTCTGTAACGTTTATTATTTGTACGTGAACAATGATATGTTGAAAAATTGGTAGATTTGATACCGAAGTTGGTAGATAGGTAGAAGGGAGGTGTAATAGGTAGATCTACCATAAAGTTGGTAGATGTGACAACACTGCTTCGGCCTTAGAGTATCAATAACTTACTTGCAGTAGTACTACTGTAAGTAAGTTAATGATACTCTAAGCACTTCGGCTATTTAACCATGGCCAGTATCGAGTGTAAATATAGCGGAAAAACAATAATTTTCAGCATCGTTTTTCTATTATCTATTTTGTCATTTGTCAGGTCTAAAGTCTAGTCAAAGTCTAAGTAAAAGTCAATACAGTTATGAAGTCAAGTCCAAGTCAAGTCTGTCGATTCAGTAAAATGGTAGAGATCAACTACAATAACATGGCGCGCCCCTCCAAAATTCAAAACGTTTGAAGTGCGTTGTCTTGCTCGGTAGGCTAGCTGTTATTATTAGTTGACCAACAAATCTTGGTAATAAGTGACATTAACAGAAATATTACGTGTACTGTGATTGGTTGAATACTTACTACATACAAACTCTTTCATAACGATGTGACTACACACATTGAAACAGTCATTTGGAGGGGCGCGCCATGTTATCGTAGTTGATCTCTAGCTACGCTTTACTGAAACTTTCGAAGAGTTTTGGACTTTGGAGGGAACACAAAAAGAACGCGTCTAGATATTGCATCACTTTCCTACAATTGTGCACGATAACGAATATCTAATGGTTAATATCCTTCCAATATTTCACACATAAAAAACCCAGATAATCACAATTTTAAGAAAATAATACAAAAACATTGCAAAAACACAACATCACTCTTTCACATTCCCGGCTAAAACCCCAAGTTTTTTTATGACCGAGACGAGCCAAGCGAAGCGCAAGGGCACTACCTACCTTTTCTCGAAGTGTTTCGCCGTTTTTTTGAACCTTCATAGAATTGGTTTCCCTTGTAGCAGATAGTTCATATTTTTAGGATATGATGTCATTAATAGGCTTATTAAGCATACAATGTCTCAATTGAATAGCTCTTACACTTTAGATTTTATTGAAATCTGAAATACGCCGATTTCGTCACTGACACACTGATGGTCATCAAAATGTTTGGCTACTTCCTGAAGTGCTAGAAAGCTGAAATTTGGTATGTAATCTAAGTTTAGTATAAAACCAACAATAGAATTCATAAACTTGTAATTTTCGTCCCCCATCCCCTAAAATTGGAAAGTTGACCCTTATAGAGTTGGTTTCCGATGTGCCAGATAGTTTATATTCTCAGGATATGATGTTAATAATATACTTATTAAACATACAAAGTCTCAATTGAATAGGTCTAATACTTTATACTTTATTGATATCTAAAATACGCCGAATATTATAAACATCATCGAATATTATTAACATCATATCCTGAGAATATAAATTATCTGGCACATCGGAAACCAACTCTATAAGGGTCAACTTTCCAATTTTAGGGGATGGGGGACGAAAATTACAAGTTTATGAATTCTATTGTTGGTTTTATACTAAACTTAGATTACATACCAAATTTCAGCTTTCTAGCACTTCAGGAAGTAGCCAAACATTTTGATGACCATCAGTGTGTCAGTGACGAAATCGGCGTATTTCAGATTTCAATAAAATCTAAAGTGTAAGAGCTATTCAATTGAGACATTGTATGCTTAATAAGCCTATTAATGACATCATATCCTAAAAATATGAACTATCTGCTACAAGGGAAACCAATTCTATGAAGGTTCAAAAAAACGGCGAAACACTTCGAGAAAAGGTAGGTAGTGCCCTTGCGCTTCGCTTGGCTCGTCTCGGTCATAAAAAAACTTGGGGTTTTAGCCGGGAATGTGAAAGAGTGATGTTGTGTTTTTGCAATGTTTTTGTATTATTTTCTTAAAATTGTGATTATCTGGGTTTTTTATGTGTGAAATATTGGAAGGATATTAACCATTAGATATTCGTTATCGTGCACAATTGTAGGAAAGTGATGCAATATCTAGACGCGTTCTTTTTGTGTTCCCTCCAAAGTCCAAAACTCTTCGAAAGTTTCAGTAAAGCGTAGCTAGAGATCAACTACGATAACATGGCGCGCCCCTCCAAATGACTGTTTCAATGTGTGTAGTCACATCGTTATGAAAGAGTTTGTATGTAGTAAGTATTCAACCAATCACAGTACACGTAATATTTCTGTTAATGTCACTTATTACCAAGATTTGTTGGTCAACTAATAATAACAGCTAGCCTACCGAGCAAGACAACGCACTTCAAACGTTTTGAATTTTGGAGGGGCGCGCCATGTTATTGTAGTTGATCTCTACCATTTTACTGAATCGACAGACTTGACTTGGACTTGACTTCATAACTGTATTGACTTTTACTTAGACTTTGACTAGACTTTAGACCTGACAAATGACAAAATAGATAATAGAAAAACGATGCTGAAAATTATTGTTTTTCCGCTATATTTACACTCGATACTGGCCATGGTTAAATAGCCGAAGTGCTTAGAGTATCATTAACTTACTTACAGTAGTACTACTGCAAGTAAAGGCCTGTATTCACTTTGATTAGTGCAAGTGCAAGTGACTAGTAATTGAGGCAGTGGAGTGCAGGTGTGTAGTGCAAGTAGTGTCCAATTCTTGTTTAGTGGCTCTTTAGTAATTTAATTTAGTAAATTCAGTAGTAGCTGTCAACACGAGCGTCCAAGTTTCAAAAATAAAACTGCCATTTTGACATGTCCTTCATTTTTAATATTGGTTTTATTAAAAACTATTTGACCATGAAGTATTTTTATATGTCCTTTCCCAGGACTCAAAGTATCTCCATGCCAAATTTCAGCAAAATCGGTTCTGACTTCTGAGGTATAAACGTGGAGAGGTAACAGACAGACAGACATACATTCGCATTTATAATATTATTAGTATATTAGTAAGTAATAAGTATGGATTAGTATGGAAGTAATTGAAAGGGTGTCCTTTTGTACTTTTAATAGGTATGTATAATAATGATATACTATAATATCTATGGATGCTTCACACGGCACACCACGTCAGTCTGGCCCATAAAGTTAATATACCTAGCGGAATAATAGTAACAATCTCGAGCTGTCAAACGAAACCAAAATTGGTTTTCGTCTGTCACACACTTGCACTTGCAAAAAATAGAACACGCTTTTAATCACGTTACTACGCAGCCGACTAGTCACTTGCACTAATCAGTCGCTGTCCACACTTACTTTCTACTAATCACTCATCACCTGTACTAGTCACCTGCACTTAATCACTAATCAAAGTGAATACAGAACTAATCACGTTACTACGCAGCCGGCTAATCACTTGCACTAAACAGTCACTGTCCACACTTACTTTTTCCTAATAACTAATCACCTGCCCTAATCACTTGCACTTATTACTAATGAAAGTGAATACGGGCCTTTAGTTATTGATACTCTAAGGCCGAAGCAGTGTTGTCACATCTACCAACTTTATGGTAGATCTACCTATTACACCTCCCTTCTACCTATCTACCAATTTCGGTATCAAAAGCTAAAGGTGCGAAAACAACATTTTCGTCCGGCGGTTGGGCGACTGCCCATATATATATATATATATATATATATATATACAGGATGTCCCAAAACTCAACGATAATCTGGGACCGGATGAATGGCCAAGTTATACCAGTTCCGTGAAAAATAAAATAAAAATTCCATATCACTCAGTTCAGCGATAATAGACAATTTTGTAAAAAAGTCGAAATTCGACACCCTTGGTCGCATTTTCAAGTCCTGTGATCACCAATGTCACAATTTCGAGATCTTCATTAACGATGCTATTGATCGCAACTACGAATTAATGCAAAAAACATTGTTAATTTAATAAAATAAGTTAAGTTTTAGTGAGTCATGGTTCACAAAAATATTGTTAGTTAACTTTGACACTTCATTTTGAAAAAAAATTGTACTACACTGCCCTTGGCAAGTTATTTAAAAAGTTGGCGCATTTAATCAAGATTTAAAAATGGTGCAACACTAGCCACTTTTCTTACCATTAAAAAATTTATTTCAATTTTTTTTCAAATTGAACTCATTTCTAAAATAATAATTGATACTTTTTTATATTAAAAGATCAGGGTATTGAGTGTGTGTAATGAACAAAAGTGATAGAATGAGATAGATAGTGACGCTGACAGTCTGTCTCACTCTAGAGCAAGACAGATCGACATTCGACTTTTAGAATGAGCGAGACGGATAGTGACGCTTGAGGGGTCGTCCGTTCACAACATTTAGTACGCATCGTTTCTTCGTCTACTGCGCATCTCTCGTATTCGTGTTACTATCGTACTAACGACTTTGGCTTGTATTACTTTGGACTTGATACCGCTTCCGTACTGACGACTTTGGCTTGTGTTACTTTGGACTTGATACTGCATTTGTACTGACGACATTGGCTTTGCTTTTCTGGACTTTGTGCTGTGAAAATAGTGTGTGAACAACATGCCGGATCTGTACACAGTACAAGAATATGCAAATATGCATCTTATCTACGGTGAATGCCGTTGTAATGCCTCTGCCGCAGCCAGATTGTATCGCGAGAGATACCCCAATGTGCAGCGTCACCCAGATTATCGCGTATTCCAAAATGTGCACGCGTCATACTCGGAAGGACGATTGCCCAGTGTTCGTACGTCCGGTGGAAGACCGCAAAGAGACTACGACGACGTAGTTTTGAATGAAATTCAAAATGACCCTAGCACTTCAGTACGTGCGATAGAACTAGCAACGGGAGTACCGAAAAGTAACGCTCATCGAATTTTAAAACGAAACGAATTTCATCCGTATCATGTGCAACGCGTCCAGAGTTTGCTCCCACGAGATTACGCACCTAGAATTAATTTCTGCAGAACAATGTTAACGAAAATTCGAGAAGATCCTGAATTCCTAAACAAAATTTTATGGACCGACGAATCTACATTTAAAAGAGACGGTTATTTGAACTTACACAACCTTCATGAATGGCACGTCGAAAATCCGCATTTAATGCGTGAAGACCGATCCCAATACCAATTCAAAGTAAACATGTGGACTGGAATTTTAAACGGACGAGTAATTGGACCATTTGAGCTAACTCAAAATTTAGATGGCGCCACCTATTTGCATTTTCTTCAAAACGATTTGCCAAATTTGTTAGAAGACGCACCGCTCAGTATTCGCAGAGAAATGTGGTTTCAGCAAGATGGTTGTCCGGCACACTATGCTCGAGCTCTAAGGGATTATTTAAACGCTGATTATCCTGACAGATGGATCGGACGCGGTGGCTCAATTTTATGGCCTCCTCGTTCCCCCGATCTAAATCCAGTTGATTTTTTTTACTGGGGATGCATAAAAGAAAAAGTATATTCGAAAAAAATTCAAAATCTATCAGAACTTCGCCAAAAAATTGCTGCAGCGTCAGAAGAAATAAATTCAAGAAATTTGGCACGACTGGTGCAAAGGTCTTTTGTAAGGCGTTGCAGAGCCTGTATTCGTGCCGGAGGCAAACAATTCGAACATTTATTGTAGTTTAAGGAGAATAATTTAATAAAAAGTTTTACGACGGTTCCTTCATTGTTTTATTAATTATTATTATGTTTTTTTACAGTAAGATTGGTTATTAACTGACTGAATTACCTCTTTACTAAAAATAATAATTTGATTTAAGACCAGAAACAAAAAATAACAAATTTTAGTAACAAAAATTCCTAATCTTGAGTTGTTCAAAATAAGCTCAATTTGGAAAAAATGAGAAATAAAAATTTTAGTAGCAAGAAAAGTGGCTAGTGTTGCATCATTTTTAAATCTTGATTAAATGCGCCATCTTTTGAAATAACTTGCCAAGGGTAGTGTGGTACATTTTTTTTTCAAAATGAAGTGTCAAAGTTAACTAACAATATTTTTGTGAACCACGACTCCCTAAAACTTAACTTATTTTATTAAATTAACAATGTTTTTTACATTAATTCGTAGTTGCGATTAATAGCATCGTTAATAAAGATCTCGAAATTAAAAAAATCACAGCGAAATTGTGACACTGGTGATCACAGGACTTGAAAATGCGACCAAGGGTGTCGAATCTCGACTTTTTTACAAAATTGTCTATTATCGCTGAACTGAGTGATATGGAATTTTTATTTTATTTTTCACGGAACTGGTATAACTTGGCCATTCATCCGGTCCCAGATTATCGTTGAGTTTTGGGACATCCTGTATAATTGGAATCTTGGAATCGGCTCCAACGATTTTCATGAAATTTAGTATAGGTATAGGGGGTTTCGGGGGCGATAAATCGATCTAGCTAGGAATCATTTTCATAAATGTCATTTTATGTGTGTTTTTTGAATTTTTTGAATACCGAGCGAAGCTCGGTCATATATCCAGTAATATTATATCTATGGACGCTTCACACCACGTCAGTCTGGCCCCGTGCTAAGTACCTGAAGGACTTGTGTTACAGGTACCAGACAACGGAAATATATTATATTTAAAATTTTTATTATATCATACATATAATATATTTAATACACATCCAGATTCCAGACCCGGGCACATTGAAAACTTTTTTGTTCCGTTGGCGGGATTCGAACCTTGAACGGGGCTTGAGCTGCCACACACTCAACCAATTGAGCCACAGAGGTCGTCGATATTATAATGACGTGTCTTCGCCCTTTTTGAGCGACGACAATGCCGATTGATAGTACAGCTCTTGACAAATACGTTCAAAATGACATACAGTACGGACAAAATGACATAGTGTCCTTATTTCAAAATTGGGGGGTTTTAGATACGTTCCCGCGATTGCATCATGTGACGGCAGTCTTATTAACAATCCTGCCAGACTTTGAGCGCCATTCTCACAGTTGCGCCGCAATAAGCAGATCGAATGTGTTTCTCGCCTTCATAAGTAATATTTCACAGATTGTTTTCTCCTGCTTACTGGCGAGTTATTTGCTGTCATTTGATATTATTTGCAATAAAATCGATGAACTATGCCACTAGCCAGTGATTGGAATTTTGATATACAATGTGTCCCGACACCGGTGTCCGATCCTTTAATGTCATGATCTGTGGCATATTTTATCGACAAATTGACCCTCAATTTTTTTTTTCTCCCACGGTTGTAAAATGGCAGCCATTTTAGTTTTTCTCGAGCTTTCACACTAATCTGGCCAGTACTTCTCATGTAAATGTCCTATGAAGATAAAAAAGGTCTCATTTGATAGCTAAGTTTGTGGACTACGCTTACATAGGCAACATGTTATAAATTTCGTGGAATTAAATATAGAAAAACCCAAGTTTATGACAAAAAATTGTGCATTTTTTATTAATGGCTTTTTGTGAAATATCTAGCACATTAAACTGGTTATTTTTTATTTTAAGAAGATAGAGAATATTTTTATCTTCTAAAATTATTTTACTTCATGGTCTAAGTCAGATAGCTTAGAAGTTATAACGATTTTTTATGATGAGGTAGTCAGATTTAGTATGAAGCCATAGATTTTTTTTTTTCTAAAGTTGGAGAAAAATAATTTTGAAAAAAAAAAATTTTTCTCCGGCTTCATACTAATCTGACCACCTCATCATAAGAAAATCGTTGTAACTTCTAAACTATCTGACTTAGAACATTAAAGCAAAATAATTTAGAAGATGAAAACCTCCTCTATCTTTTTTAAGAACCAGTTTAAAGTGCTAGATTTTTTACAAAAAGCCATTAATAAAAAATACACATTTTTTTTCCTAAACTTGGGTTTTTCTATGTTTAATTCCACGAAATTTATAACATATTGCCTATGTAAGCGTAGTCCACAAATTTAGCTATCAAATGAGACCTTTTTTATCTTCATAGGACATTTACATGAGAAGCACTGGTCAGATTAGTGTGAAAGCCCGAGAAAAACTAAAATGGCTGCCATTTTACAACCGTGAGAGAGAAAAAAATTTGAGGGCCAATTTGTCGATAAAATATGCCATAGATCATGACATTAAAGGATCGGACACCGGTGTCGGGACACATATATAAAATGGACAAAATGACATACCATGTACAGTGTTTCTGATAGTTAACATTTATTATTTTGTTACGGGGAAATTACAAAAGAAAAACTAATCGGCAGTCTTGGAGCCAAGAATCCATGAGTATGGCCATAGTGTGGATCAAGTGTGGATATTGAAGCATGGAAGGAAAAAAATGGGTTATGGGATGGGAATTGGCAGCAAAAATATTTAGTTTCTCAGGCGACGCTTAGAAGACATGCACACTCAATATGAACAAAACCTTGAATTCTAACTCTAAAATTAGGAAGAATCTCAAACGATTTGATTATTGTGAACTTTGTTCTTAAAAATGTGTATGTCATTTTGTCCGTACTATATGGACAAAATGGTTTTTGTGATTAGTCATATTTTTTCTTTTTGTATGTTTTATTATACCTTTCTTCCTACCTATGTAAAGACTGTATTTCTGATAGTCAATGAACCTTAGATAACTTTAAACGGTTGAGACTAATTATATTAATATCATTAAATAAAAAAATATGATTGAAAAACAAAACACCATGTCATTATGTCCGTACTTCCCCTATAACAACGAAATAAAATGAAACAAAAATTATGAGCTATAAACTTTTATTAAAAATAAAAAACAATTTCTATTTTAATAAGTCTGGCTTTATTATTTAATTGTATATAATTTAATAAATGCATATCTAAATAGTTTAAAATTATTTACAATTAACTTATTTTATACTTAATTAATATCTATCTATTATTATTTTTCATGATAAAAATTTATAATATTATTTTATCATAGACCGAGTCTTTAAATTTCACTGTCAATTAATGACTTTCACAAAAATTACCTACGTACCTATCTATATTGTAAATAAATAATTCGTTGTTCTTAGCTTATACCCTAACTTTCACTTGTTCATGAGAAAACTTTTATCTCAGCTCATTTCAATATAATATTATTATGAACATAACTATTGAAATAAGTAGATATAGAAAGCACCAAAAAAAGTATTGGTAGCAGGTAGAAATAATAACATTGTTTTGTATTTTACCTATATTCCTCTGACGATAGAAGAAGATATCACCTTAATTTCATTAAATATTTCGGAACGAAATAGCCCTGAACAGCCTGTAAAAAAAAAGAAAATACCCAGAACGATGAAATCAAATAATCAATACATTTTAAATTTCGAATAATTTTGACAGTTGTTTTTTTGGCAAAGTGGCATAACGCAAGGCATACAACTAAGTGCCACTAGAACTGCAGTATCTGGTTGATCCAATCGCGGAACTCGGAGATGCGCGTGTAGACGCCAGGCTGGTTGGGCTCCGCGCAGCCGATGCCCCACGATATCACTCCGCTCAGCACGAACCGCTGGTCGCGCGTCCGCTCGATCACCATTGGCCCGCCGCTGTCGCCTGGAAAAGGCCAAAGGGTTAACATAGGTTAACATTAATTTTATTTTAAAGTTGATTAAATGACGTGCCATCGTATTATGAACTGAAAATTATATAATAACGCCATCTCTTGTTAAAGCCTAAACTAACATAATTTAACAAATTGTTTGTCACAAGTCAAAATTATTTTAAAGCGCCATCTGTTATCGAGAATTACAAGCATATTTCTGAATTTCGCCAACACATTACCTTCACAGCTATCGGAGCCGCCCTTCTTCCATCCGGCGCAGATGAAGATGTTGGGTATGTGCTCGTTGTAGCCGGCGGCGAGGTACATCGACTCGCACGCGCTGTTGTTGATCACCGGCACCGACACCTCCTGCAGCACGCTCGGCAGCGGACCCTCTGGGAACGTCAAACGATTGCTTACGTGCCTCATACTATTTTTTCAGAAAGTGAAAGATACAGTAGTGGCATTTTTTATGCTAGGCGACCGCCCAGGGCGCCAGATAAAAAGGGGCGTTGAAGGCAGAAAAAAGGGGCGCCACAGGCGCACTTTTTTGACTCTACCAGCACCCGACGCCGAAAAAATCTCGCCCAGGCCGCTGGTGATGCTAAAACCGGTACTGTATAGATACTTGACGTTTATGGAGAAGAACTCTAAGGTAGTTCCAACATGAGGAGCCAATGAAAGTAAGCTATACTGTACTCGGCGAAACATGGCGGTAGCGGTCATTGACTCCCTGTCAAAAACTTGTCATTTTCTATACAAAGCCACCATTGAAAACATCTGACATTTCATTGTCAATCGCGGTTTATATGCGGGATCCACACTCGCGGCGCGAAAGCCCGCGAAGGCCGCGAGCCGCGAGTGTGGAGGGTTTCGCGGCTTCGCGTTCGCGCTTCGCGACTTGCCCCGTCCGGTGTCGGTTTTTTGGCCCGTGACATTTTAATAAGCACACTATGTAAGAGTAGCAGCAACAAAGACTTCAACGTCCATCTTATTCAAATGCGCGAATGTAAATGCGAAGATTGCGAGTGTAGAGGGTCGTAGGTGTTTATCCGCGTCGTGTTCATGGCGCGTAGCGCAATTCGCGCCGCGAGTGTGGAGCCCGCAATATAGAAAATGACAAGTTTTTGACGGGGAGTCATTAATGACCGCTACCGCCAGTACAGTATAGGATACCTAGGGTACGTCTGAGTATTTCATGCTATCCGGACTTTCTCTGTATCCGAATTTACCCTGATGACTCCTATAAGCTTACCGTTGATCTCATGCACTAGCGCGCTAGCCAAAAGGTTTTTCAATCATTTCGAGAGTGAATATACCTAAAGTATAAAGTCACAATAAAAGTTACTTTTACTAAGGCGCTAAATATACACCTTACTTCCCTTATTTTTGAACGTGAGATATAAATTTACCGTCGTACAGTCGCCCCCAGCCGGTGACGTAGGCGGTGCGGCCGACGAAGTCATCATCATCATCGGGCACGCACACCGGCAAGATGTTCGGCTGGAACGTCACCGGCTCGTAGAACCTGCAACAACATAGTACTCATTTGACTTTCGCCGATTTCCTTTCCTTAGATAAAATTGTTTTTGAATGGAGTAATATTTAGATCTGGAAAATGGGGGAATTATATTTTTGTTTTTATAAAAAATAGATAAATTATAATATTTGAATGAAAAAATATACTGAAATAGAGTGATTTAAATATGTATTGGTTGGGTGACCACCTGGTGCGCATGATAAAAAGGGTCCGAACTCCGAAGTGTTTTTAGTAACATATTGTATGATATAGTTACTGTAGGAGCAGAAAGGTTTCGCACAGGGTAATTATTGTACTAAGGTCGGATAATTCAAGTTACGAGTTGTTTGTTCAACTGGCGCCACGGTGTGCATTTTTTTAATGAAGTGAAAACTTCTTTAGCGGCGTTGAGCACTTTTGTGGGATGGGTAAAAACTGTGAAACTCACGTCAGATTCTCGTGCTGATCGAAAAACCGTAAGACGGTTGGAGAGTAGTTTTGTAACATCGAAATCGATTAAACGAACAATCGATTGTTTTTTTTTTTCGATTGTCGATATTTTTAATCGATTGTAAGGGTTTCGATTAATTAAAAAATCGATTTTTTAAAAATCATTTTCCATAAAAAATGGGTGAAAAATTTAATCGATTGTAAGGGTTTCGATTAATTAAAAAATCGATTTTTTTTTAAATCGATTTTCATAAAAAATGGGTTTAAAAAAAGACGGGTTGCATTCCGGGAGTGCCGGCAGACGTTAAAACTTGATTATTAACGTTGTGCATTTTTTAAAACCATTTTTAATTAATCGAAACCCTTACAATCGATTAGAAAAAAAATTCGACAATCGAAAAAAAAACCAATCGATTGTTCGATTAATCAATTTCGATTAAAATTAATTTTAATCATAACTTAATTTTAATCATTACTTAATTTTAATCATTACTTAATTTTAACCATTACTTAATTTTAATAATTACTTAATTTAATCATTACTTAATTTTAATCATTACTTAATTTTAATCATTACTTAATTTTAATTATTACTTAATTTGAAATATAACTTTATTTTAATTATTATTTAATTTTAATTATTATTTAGTTTTATTTAATCCATATTTATTTTTAATCCATATTTAATTTTAAATGTTACTTAATTATTATAATTATTACTAATTTTAATTATTATTTAATTTTAATTAGTACTTAATTTTAACTATCATTTAATTTTAATTTCGATGTTACAACACTACTCTCCAACCGTCTTACGGTCTTACGTGTTTTGTAAGGTTTTTCGATCAACACGAAAATCTGACGCGAGTTTCACAGTTTCCCATCCCACAAAAGTGCTCAACGCCGCTAAAGAAGTTTTCACTTCAAAAATAATGCACGACGTTAATAATCAAGTTTTCACTTCTGCCAGCACTCCCGGAGTGCAACCCATCTTTTTATATTTTTTATTTCACATTGCACAACAAATTCGCGTATCGCAATTCGCATCGTGGCACCAGACAAAAAAAACTTCTGATAAAGCGGACTGACTGTGATTAGTCTTAGGCCACGTTTCCACTGACGCGGAGCGGAGCGGAGAGGAGCTTAGATGTGCCCGAATTGACCAAATGGTGCTATTCCAGCGGAATGACAGCGAAGCGGGGCAAAGCGGAGCGAAGATTTCGAGCATGGTGATTGGTCAATTCGGCACCGCAAAGCTCATCTACGCTCCGCGTCAGTGGCGCCGCGCGGCTTTACTATCGTAAATCAAGGGCATTATTTTATTACCTGAGCAGTGCTAGGTCGTACTCGAAGGTGGCTGGGTCGAAGTGGGGGTGGCTGGCGATGATCTGCACGCGGCGCTCCGCGAACCCGTACGGCTCCTCCTCCGACGCCAGGTCGTACTCGCCCAGCCGCACCAGCAGCTCCGATGGCGGCACCCTGGTGATGACATAACCCTTAGGTCATTTCAAACCGCAACGCGACGTGTAGATGCATTTCTAAAGTATTGAATTGACATATTTGCATGACGTTTCACGCAATTGAAGTATGTCAAATCCAATATGCATCTACGCGTCGCGTCACGGTCTGTCGAATTTACTCGAGTGGATGTAGAGTCTTTAGCCAGGTTTGACGTCGACGTTCATTTGAGTCATTTGACGCAAAATATTATCCATACTTTACTAATATGATAAATGCGAAAGTGTGTCTGTCTGTTACCTTTTCACGTCCAAACCGCTGAACCGATTTTTCTGAAATTTGGTATGGAGATGCTTTGAGCCCCGGGAAAGAACATAGGATACTTTTTATTCCGGAAAATGTACGGTTACGATAAACGAATTTTGGCGCAACGGAGTTGCGGGCGTCATCTAGTTTAATTTATAGCTTTACTAGACTACTTTACTAGTCTAGCTTTACTAGACTTGACAAATTTCAGCAAAATCGGTTCAGCAGTTTGAGCGTGAAGAGGTAACAGACAGACAGACAGAGAGACACACTTTGGCATTTATAATACTACTAGTATGGATAATAATTATTGATTGTAACACGTCATGGGCATAGCTAACGTCCTAACAAACTATACGGGCCCCAGCCCATGGTAGAGCTCAAAACGTAAAACTACAGATGAAACGGAGAGTAGTTTGGCCGGATACCAGATACCGGATATTCCGCCGAATATCCGGTGGTACTTAGCCGTTTAGTGCAAAGCACACATACTTTCAGCACCTTGTAGCAGTGTGTACAGCGAAAGACTTTTTATGAAGCTGACCTTATTTATGAAGAGAGGCGAAACCGCTACCTCTCAATGCAGAGAAGTTGGTTTTTATTCACCATAATTTGCCCTTAGTGCAGTATGAGTACTAATTAATTCATTTTCTACTTTAAACTAAAACTACTTATATTTCTTAAGAATAAATAAAGTAAATATGTAATTACTTAAATATTTTTTTATCCAGATCTTTTTTTATTCGGCCGAATGCCTATCCGGCCGAATAGCAGGTATCCGGTATTCGGCCGGATAGTATTAAGACCGCCGGATAGGCCGGATACCGGATAGTTGCCGGATATCCGTTTCATCTCTACCTAAAACGCGCGCTTTCCATAATGCGCGCGTAATGGGACGACTTCAATATGTTTTAAGTAAAAATGCACGTTCTTAACAACTGGTAAGAATTAGCTAAAAATAACAACAATTTGCGCTGACAAATACAAGCTTAATAATAAAACTAATGGCATCATTTATAATGATCGGTGTGAACTTAGTATACCCATCTTGACCTCCTAACGCCGCGCAGGCGACGAACTTGTGACTCATAACATAAATAATAATTCGATAAAGCGTCAATTTGCGTGTTCGTCCGCCCGTCCCGACTTTTTGTCGCGCAACAAAAAGTGACATTCTATAAACGTAATAAATTGGATGCAATATCGTAAGGTCATCGTTAGCGCTTCGTCATTTATCCTCTGAATTATGTTTAATAATCTAGTTTCCTCGAGTCGTTTAAGATTTCATCTCAATTCTTAGCCGCGTAGCTTTGTGTACACTGCGCAATGACAATTCGCACGTTAACTGGTATAGTAATATATTATAATATAATTACAAGAAAATACATTATCTAACATCAAGGATTGCAATAAACAAGAAAGTTTATGATGAGCATTTATGATCCAGCTTATATATGAATCTCCATTGGAAAATAAGTACGAAATCTTTTTTCAAAATACCCACAGATTTAACATTCATTTCTTAAAACCAAATTTCACACTCAAATCACGTATGTTATGGTCATAATAAGTGCGGAACACGTATTTTGGACATTCCGCGTTCATATTTGGTAAACCAGGTAACGTTACGTTACGTTCAGAGTTATAAAATAATCGTAAAATTGGTAAATAAAAACATGTGAAGAGATCGTAAAGATCAGCTGTTTGCAACAAAATGACAGTTGCACGATTGCCAAAAAAGAATAAAAATGACAGCTGACTTGCAGTTGTCAGTTCAAAGACATGGCGTCGCGACTTCCGGGTTCGTTATCCTGGCGAGTGCGCGCGATGCCTTCGCAATTTCGCTTATTAAAAATGTAATAGTGTTCAATTACTTCTCTAGCATTCAAATTAACCGCTACCTTACTTATAAACACTCGTGAATGTAAAAATAAATTGAAAAATTACGTGAGCTTATAGACTACGCTGTACTTCAGCTCTATAAGCTTGAGTAAAGTAGTCTAATTAGTACATATATAATGAATAATAAGCAGATAAAATAATTTTGAGCGGACTATATGGATGAATATCTAAATTAAGAGACATAATAATATTATAATCACAGTAACAGCAGCATCAACAAATAGGGCCTCGACTTAGCTACGGCGCGGCGGGTCCCCTCCAACGCGTTCAAGAAAAAATCTCATTCGGGTTGGGGTTCTTTGCTTCTGCATACGTCGCGACGTGTGTGCAGTATATGCAGTCGCAAAGTCGTAGTCATGTAAGAAACATGGACGTACAAAAAAAGAACTTTCTTTTTTTGTACGTCCACGGTAAGAAACTTACCTGTCCACACAATGCGCGGCGGTGATGGCCCAGTTCTCGTTGAGTAGCGCGGCGCCGCACTTGTGCAGATAGTTGGATGTCCGGTACTGCCGCAGGGAGATCTGCCACGGCCACTGGCCGAAGCCGGACTTCGCGCCGCCCACGATGCGCCCCGCCGGCCACAGCCGCCGCCCACACACTGCCAGCACCAGCAACGTCGAGTTTAACAACATTTTGCACACAGCAACTTCGAGTTTTGCAATGTTTAGGAATACTGAGTCTTTTAGGAAGAGAGCGCCGAGTTTAGCAACATTCTACACTGAGCCTTTGAAGAGAGATGTTAACAACGTCTGATATAGAGTCTCGTGGTTATAACAATAGTCTTATCGTTAGATTAGTAATGTCGAGTTTAACAACATCTACAGAGTCTCATTATGGGAACAGCGGCGCCTAGTTTAACAACATTTAACTCGAAGTCTTAAAAGAACTATGTCAATTTTAATATGTGATACAGTCTCGTGGTAATAACTGGAGTGTTATTGTTAGAGGAGCAATTACGAGTTTAGCAACATTAGCTGCGATGTAGAGTCTCATATAAAAACTGCGATGTCACTTTTTAAAACACTGTAGTCTTGTCAAAAACTTTATTTAGGTAGAGCTACGTCAAGCTTAACTACAGTTTTCGCGTGCTGCACTGAACCTGTACAAGTTAATTTTGATAGGAACATCGACGACGTCTATTTTATCAACACTGATAACAACTCACAACTAACACACTGACTCTCATCAAAAAGTTTCACACCGCGAAGATATGTGTCTGAGAACTATTTAATATTAATATTTAATATGGTCTTTATGAATTATGATTAAACTATTGTACTACACTGTTTTCTATATCACTGAATCTATATTTCGCAACGAACACTGCTATTAAGCCGGCTACTTTTTCTGTTTTATTCCACCGAATGTCACTGGCAATAATCCTCGTACTCCCATGACATTTTAGAAAAAAAAAACGCCCCGTGGAACGATATTTAAATTCGAAATTCGAAATTCAAAATAATAAAATTGACACGCGTCCTTGCACCTTGGCGGCGCGAGCGGTGCTCTGACAACTCTTTGTTTGTTTGAGTGCGAGGAGTTTTTTTATTGTTTGTCCGGACGCTGTAGATACACTGTCAGGGGCTAGGTAGTTCTTTGACCTGTGTTTTGCCAGGGAATGCCGATGACAGGTGCCTTTTTTGGAGTCGCACCGACCAATAAAAAGTGACACGATGTCCGCAGTCCGCATGTTAACACAGCCATTAAGAATGTTAACAAGCATCGTTAATTAATTAATCGAAAAGGGTAGAGTTAATGCACACGGAGATATTATATTCTTATATTTCTGGGTTTTGTTTTGTACTGCATTACAATTAAAATAAATTGTTAACTATATTATTGTATTAACTATTAAGTATTATATAATGTTCAACGACTGGATTACTAACTTGACTCATAACCTTGCCTTCAAAAACTATTTGTGGTTTCACGGCGTACCTACATTTTTATGGTCTGATAATATTGATCAAATATCAATGTACTACCTGTAAATGAAAAATCGTACTCGGCTATAAACTAAGAATTTTCAATCTATTAAAATATTAAGTTATGTTCCAGAGTTGCGGAATAATTAATATTCTAGATTCTAGACCAAGGAAATAGGACCTATCATGATAACGTATTCGCACAGATTACGAAGCAGTTTATGACTAGAGTTCCTTCCTATAATAAAATCTGATACTAAGAGACCTAATTGGCCACGTATAGATGACAAACGCGGAACTCTGATAGCAACAATGCTGGGACAATGCCGTGTTTTTATTTATTATTTCATTGTCATATTAACTAAATCATGCAACTATCAGTTTAAAGCGAGTCGTTTCAAACAATAAAAAATAATAATAGGTAATACTTCCAGAGGTAGAGAGAGGATAGAGACCCAACTACCTGCATGTGTTTTGTCGTAGGTATTTAACAAAATGTTTAAAAGATTTTAAATAAGATAATATACTAAATGTATTTCTAGTATTTAATAACGTTTAGAAACCTTCGGATGATAAAATTAGAAAAAAAAATGTTTTCAGCGCAGCATTAATAAAACATAGGAAAAGAACACGGCCGTGTACTTAACCTTGCGGTACACCGAACGATTTTATATGATTATTTAAATATCTCAGCATATTATTATTGTTGAGGTCAGTGTTATAATTGCAGTCGTTATTATAATATTATGTTCCTCGTCCTTTATTGAAGAGTATACGTTGAGGAAAAATAATACATACTTATGCCTTTTGAACTTCTTTATAAACATTTCTCAAAGCATAGATTAATCATTGGTCTTCGCGTCGTAGCGCCGCGAAGACCAATGATTAATCTATGCCTCAAAGCAAAACAGTGACAGGACTTCTGTTAATTTTATAATTTGCTCCATATGAATTTAAACTTTCGAATTTTTACCACGTGTTTAATTTATGCTACTTGTAATATTTTAAATTCACATAACGCCAAGGGAAAAAGATTTCTCACGGATTATAATGCCTTTTGGATTATTAACATAATATTTTCATGTCTCTAGTTCCTGATTACAAAACAATAACCATTACAACCTCATTGATCTTATAAAACATGATTGTAGCAAACAAAAACATTGGTACATATTTGCAAAGTTGATTCATGGCATATTTTTTAGAAAAACAAGTAAATTGATGTGATAGAAAACGTGCTAAACGTCGGACATTCGTCAGAGAAGTCGCAACTTTTACAAGTTACGTAGTAACTATTTAGTAATCTTAGATACAAGTGCTTTATTTTTTTTATTATCAAGAAGAACTCACCGCTTTTATAGTCTGACATGTCGTATGCAGCGGTGGTGGGTTTGGCGGTGGTGACGGGTTCCGTTGTTACCTCCAATGTGGTTGCGGAATCTGAAAACCATTCAATCGTATTTTGTTGCAACTGTTTTGATAAAAGTATGAATTTAAAAGTCTTGAGAAAAAAATACAACTTAAAAGGCGTTACAAATAACAGGAATTTTTAAAGATTTTAAAAGTACCAACGAATTAGACTAACGCAAAAATTAGAATAAGCTTTTTGGGATGGTCGAAGACTTTTTAACTCTCGTTTTTGGTTTAAAACAAGTAGAGATCTTAGAATGTGCTCTGTTAATAATTAATGCTTTCAAATGAATATACTTTACCAGTCTTGTTGGCTGTAGTTTCTCCAGCAGCTTTAGTAGTAGTTTCCATACTCGCAGTGGAGGTTGGTACGGTCGGTGACAGAGTCACGTTCACCGTGAACTCCAGAATTGGCCCTTGAGTCGATACAGAAGTTGAGGAAGGTGACGATGGAAGTGTTGTTGCTTCTGACACTTCGGACTTCTCTGTTGTTTTTGTCGTTTGGGGAGCCTCGGTTAGGAAGTCCAAGGTGAATGTTGTTGGGGATTCCGTTTTTGATGTGGTATTCGGTATGTCGATGGGTGTTGCTGTTGATGTGGCGATGCTGGGAGTGGTGGCCTTGTGTGTGGTGTCGGGCTTCGGCGACATGGTGGATATCAGCACCCAGCCCTCCGGAGGCGTCACCGGCTCCCACTCTATAAACATTGTACAGTGTGCTATGTAAGTTTCACGAAGTTATAACAAGTTACAGTATAATTGATAAGACACTAATATTGATTTCCAATGCTTAAATACCTACATAATTATTAATAAGCGAAAGGAATATTACGTTGGTTACATGTTAAGCAAAATAATTTAAGAATTTCTCTAAGCGACTCTATTTCAAGACATTTGAAAATTAAACAGACAGGATAGCGCCATCTATTAACGGAAGGTAAAAACAGTACTCTACAAAAACATTTTTAAGCACTATAAATATAACTTTACAATAACAGCCTAGGAGATAGTGTACTGTAGAATCACAATTAATTACTAATCTACTGTAAGCCTAGCTATTTTTATTCAGTTTTTGTTAGGTTAATCGGGCTTGTCCCACATAGAGATTAATGTGGAACGCTTGGGTCACGATTATCGTGAATCGTGATCCTAAACTGCGTGTCTTTAGCTTACGGTTCCTATTAGTGAGATCAAGCGCAAGATAAAATAGTCAAAGCTTATTATAAAACAACCATTAATCTTATTTATTGTAAAATAATAATATAATTAATGTTTTAATAAAATATAGAGCAAGACTCTACCATGAAAGTAGTTCTAGCATGTTGCAACAGATGGCGCTTTCAAGGACTACAAAAGTTTTTAATTTTTTATTCATACAAGCAGTTGTTAAAAATAAATAAAAATAGATGAAAAGGTCTTACTTTAATAATATGTTTTATTTAAGGAAATATTATTTTATAAATATCTCTTCTTTTCCTATATTGTTTTAAAATTCCTACATCGCGCTATCGGTGTTTTTTTTGTCACTGAGTATATATAGAATGAAGTCTGTTTAGTTGTCGTACTCGCTTCGGCAGTACATATACTAAAATTGGAACGATACAGAGAAGATTAGCATGGCCCCTGCGCAAGGATGACACGCAAAATCGTGAAGCGTTCCACATTTTTTTGACAGTTTAATTTCGTTAAAAACTGCAGTTTTAATAATAATTAATTAGTTAGTCACATAAATTAATATCATATATATTTTAGTGGATTATGGTAATATTTTAATTGACTACTTTGCAAAAAATATCTAGGCGAAGAGAAAGTTTAAGGCGCCAGATAAAGCTGGCTGGTTGCCATCCGAAGAAAGTGGTCACACAGTGGCAACGGCCTGGTCACCTTGGCCAGGCGTTTGGACTGAATACATAATACAATATTGCTCCTCATTGTATTCCGAGCAAAAACTTGTTTTATCTAGGTAGGCTTTTCGCTATATTTTATAATATAATTTATAGCAAAATAAAGAAGTAATAAAGTCCGCGCACGATCTTCGTCCTTCGAGGAAATTTAAAAAACGTTGTGAGGTTGGCGGAGTATTTTGCTAATTTTCCCCTTATGCTACTAAACATGATCTTCAGACAAATGAGGATTAAGGCGCTATATCGAAAGTAATTTTACCGCAAGGGCAATTTTATACTTAATTTGTATGATTATAAAGTCGTGAATACGCTGGCCGCAGCGTATTCACGACGAAGCTATCGGCTCGCTCGGAAAACATGCAAAAAAACGTAATTATAATCATTTAAAAAATAACTAGGAGCATTTAATCAAAATGCTTCTATACGATTTTGAGTTGCAAAGGTGTCTATCAATTAGACTAATTTCCTACAATACATCTATTTTCTTTTAAAAATAATCTTCAAATTTCGTATTTTTAAGAGGTCATTTCGAAAATTAAATGTATCGAGGCAAAATACATTAATCGTGTTTCTAGTTCTTCTCAAACCTAGTTAAGGCTATGAAGATATGTATATCTCATTACCAGATTTGTAACATTTCTGAGGGTCCTATAGTATTACGTCAAAAAGGACAGTTTTTTCAATATAGCGCCTTAAGGGCGAATGATAATGCTAAAAAAATGTTGTGATGTGGGCGGGGCTGAATTCCCCCTATGCTTCTGAGCACGCTCTTCAGACAAATGAGGGCGAATGTTAATACATCATTAAGGTAGATTTTACTATATATTTTATAAAATATCCGCTTAATTATCTTTATTTTCCTACGAATAATAATAAATCAGAACTGCAGCAGGATTTTATGAGTCATATAACGTTACATGGTATAAGTTACACATGTCGGTGGAGAAAGTGCAGGTGTGTCTGTATGAGATCATTGGGACTCGAAACTTAAAGGAAAACAAACATTTAATGACTTTGGAAACGAGGTTCCATCCTTTTTAAAATTCTGAGTAATCATAATAATTTTATTTTATAGCTTATGATTAATCAACAAAATACTTAGATAAGTAGTTAATAATGACGATGTTTTTTCGATTCTTTGTCTAATAAATTTTCTTATTAATTAATCATTTTTTTTAAATAATTAACAAAAAATTAAAACCGACTTCCAAGGTAAAAACAATAGTAATATGAACTAAAAAGTATTAAATAACTCTTACTCTTTAATAGCACGCCTTTTTCAGAATTCGTCTAAATCTCAACTATTCCTGTACATATATACTACAGTCTTCATTATTTTGAAGTCGGTACCAGCTAATTTAATCGTGAGTTCAGTAATGTCAGAATATCTGAAACTTTTGGAACTGGTACCGACTTCAAAATAATGAAGTCTGTAGTATATGTACAGGAATAGTTGAGATTTAGACGAATTCTGAAAAAGGCGTGCTATTAAAGAGTAAGAGTTAATACTTTTTAGTTCAGTACTATTGTTTTTACCTTGGAAGTCGGTTTTAATTTTTTGTTAAAAAATAATAATTTCACTCATTTTAGTTAAGTATCTATAAAATTAGGCTTTATGCGTAAAACCCCAATACGAATGTTAACTATTCACATTATGTTACTGTAAGCGAAATTGTGGTAAATGCTTGCAGTTATGCGATGCTGCAATTTCCAAAATTTTATCTTTAAAGGTTCAGGAGTTCTGTTCAGTGCCTTTGCACCAAGAGACACCTTCGTATGAAATTTCTCTTATTCGTAACACATGTTTAATTTACTAGAAACAACATTTTAACCACTATGAGCGTTTTGATAAATTTCAAGGATTTCCCTCGATTGCTCATAGATCCCATCATCAGCTCACCACTTTCGTAATTGTTATACAAAATTAAGATTACAACACGAGAATTTTGAAAATCGGTCTACAAACAGCGAAATCGTCATAAAAAAAATCGGTTGTCTGTAAAGTCGGTTTACTGACGATAGTTGAACGTGACAACGTATGACGTTGTCACGTTCAACTATCCTTAACCCCTTAACCCTCGCTTCCATATCTCTATAAATAGAAACAAACTTTTTCGAGTGTAACCTAAAGTTATTTCGATGTATTTCTTTCAAATGATTGTCTAAAAATATTTATAATGAGTAAAATAAACTATTCGCAATACAAAACGCTACATATATTCGTGAAATCCAGTAAAATCTTCGAACAAAGCACAAGTCATACCTTGACACGTAGGAAATAGAGCACAATTTTGAATAGCTGAAATAATACTAACAGCTCACAGATTGTTTATTTATTTTTCATTCAGAGCAATGTATCAAAGGTCATAACTAACCAAACGTCTTCATACAAAAGTATTCTCTAAATCATCTAAATACGTAATATAATCGAACAAAGAGAGCGGCCCAGGTGGGCTGGCTCTTTGTTTCGAGACTAAGAGTCTTACGGTTGTTGAGAGACAACGTGCCTCTTTGTCGCTCGTTCCGCGCTCTCGCTTGCACTTCAAGCCCTAAATGGAACGCCTCAGAGCGAGGTAACGCCACATGAACTGTCATGTTTTTCGTGCGCGCACTCCATATCGAATTATAAGACGTTATCACGTCAAAACATCTGCTTCGATGCAAAATATCACGAAACGTACCAATAATTGGGTCATAGTGTGATGACTCATGGTATAATAATTATTATGGTTGTGATGATGATGATTAATCAAATTGATGTATTAGCTTATGCTTTCAGTTGTTTAAACAACACCGAAATCCCCGAACCTGTACCTATAAGCATTCAAAAGTTCTGTTCGGTACCTTCGGATCCAGGGTATAATCTGGTGCGAAGTCTTACTTTTTGGTAGCATTTACCTCGAATGCTTCAGAAAAAATTGAAATCACTATATGTTTCCATACAAATTTCAAGGAGTCCCCTCGATTCCTCAAGGATCCCATCATCAGATCACCACTTTTGTGAACATGGTACCAAATTCGAGTTAAACCCTATACAACACAAAAATAATTTTGAAAATCGGACCACAAACGACTGAGTAATCGTTGAACATACAAAAAAAAAGATACATACAGCCGAACATATTAACCTCCTCCTTTTTGGAAGTCGGTCAAAAATAGTAATGCCACAATGAATAAGCAATGTTTTATCTAACTCTGTCAAGCAACTCCTCCAATGTAGATGAGAAGACAGGTACAAAACATTGTATATATCTTATCTATTGTGTAAAATGTATTAATTTAAAATGTCTTACCATCATTAGTAGGTCCAAGCTCGGGCGCCTTGCTGGCTGATTCAACAGGGTTAGACCACGTCACAAAGGGAGGATACTCTGTTGATGGTTTTGGAGACGTAACCGGGGCTTCTTCAGGTTTAGGAACTTCTTCAGGTTTAGGTGCTTCAGTCGTCGTGGGTTCTTCTGTGGTAACCTCAGATGCTTCCGTTACTTCTTTGTAAGAATCAGTTTCAGAGTCAACAGTAGTTCCTCCTTCTGTTGTTGTATCATCGTTAACTGTTGTTGTTTCTGTCGTTGGAGAGAAAGCTTCAGTTACATCAGAATCTGTTGTTTTATCAGTGGTAGTTTCTACAGTTACAGGTTCCGTTGTAACGGTTGTCGGAGCTGCAGTTACTATAGTTGTTGCTTGTGCAGTAGTTGGTTCTGGTGTTGTCGTTGGTGCGGGAGTTGTAGTTGTAGTAGTAGTAGTTGTTGTTGTTGTTGTAGTAGTTGTAGTTGTACTTGTAGTTGACGGTTTGGTTTCATCTTTCAATATTGTATTAATGAATGTGATAGGAGTACTTGATGGCTTAGTAAATATAGGTCTTGAGCTTGTTGACTGTGGTAGTATGGTTATGTTAAGTCTGGGAGGTATGGGTAAAGGTTTCTTGGACGAAGGTCGTTTTGTTGGTAATCTGTAAGGAGGTTTTCTTGTACTAGAAACAGTTACAGGTTTTGTCGGCCTGGGTTTCGTACTGTATTGTGGTCTCGTGAAGTTTACTGGTCTATACCCCGGTCTGGGTTTGTAGGTCGGTCGGTAAGGCCTTGGTGGAAGTGAGCTGGATTCACTGGTCGTTGTCGTTACTTTAAATGTAGTAGTTTCACTCGTTTTGTGTGAATCAGGTTTATCCGGTGAGTTATTCCCACCGGAAACAGTTTGGAATGTGGACAACTTCATCGGTATCTCTGTGACTGCCTTCGTCGTGTCAATCTTAGTTATCTCTGTAGAACTAAAACTAGCTGTTACTTTGCTATCCTCATCAGATATATCATTGTCGAGAGTCGTCTGATCGTCTTCTGCTTTGGTATCATCTTTCTGCGGCGGTAGATCTGTTCTCGGCTCCATCGTTTCTGCGGGTGCTCGCGTACTCGAAACAGGCTTTTTCGTGCCATATTTATTTTTATTCGTATCTGTAATTTTGTTTATATTATGACTGACATATTTATCGTCCGTTTGATGAACGAAGTTTGCGTTCTCTATTGAATTATCTTCTATATTATTTCCTACTATCTGTGGGAGGATGTTCTTATCGGGTATTTGGCAGCAGGAGCCGAAGTAGAACCTGTCTATACATGTGCCCAGATGCGTGCCGTTCGCCTTGAGGCAGTCTATCGCGAACATACACAGACCCTCCTGATTCGTTCTTCTCGACACACATGGCAAGTGTCTTATATTTCTAGCTACAGCTACTGGACCTGAAACAATAAAAAATAATCGGTTATTCCTACAATACGTCACGACATATGCAATTATACAAAATATTATGAGAGTAAGTAAAACTCTCAGGTTGCGATGAAAATATTGCACTGTACAATAAGTTATATGTACGTAACGCCATCTATTATTCAGTAGATAAAATGTTGCTAGGTGCCAATAAATTAGCGACATCGATAGTATTTTTTACTCCTGAACTTGAATTTTTTAGCAATAATGATAAAATGAAATTAGATGTTTATTTTTGTTTTGCGTATCGACTGACACATCTTAAACAAATAAGGCGTTGTTTATTAGAATTTTTCATAATAAATCAATTCACAGAAGTTTCGAAACAGATGTAAATTCCATTTTTCTGTAAATTAAAAATATATGATATGAAAACACATGACCCCAAAAAAAGGAGCATCTCAAATTCCGTAGTGAGATAGCAGTACGTGCGTCACAATGCACCGTTTGAGCGAAGCCTATCTCAAGGTGGCGAACTGACGAGATTCAGACCTTCTGACACATATACGTAGGGCTGCCACTGGCTGAGAAGATAACTCTGAATAACAAATTCTAGGAGCAACTACTGTAATTTTTGCAGTGGTAAACGTTCAAATGTCTAGATATTAAATAAAAAAACTTTAATTTTGCACAATATGACATTACACTATATTGCAAATACAATAATTATACTACACGAGGAATTGCTTTTTTTACAGTAGAGATCAGCTACGATAACATGGCGCGCCCCTCCAAAATTCAAAACGTTTGAAGTGCGTTGTCAAAACGTTTGAAGTGCGTTCTCTTGCGCGGTAGGCTAGTTATGATTAGTTGACCAACAAATCTTGGTAATATAATATGACATTAACTGAAATATTACGTGTACTGTGATTGGTTGAATACTTACTACATACAAACTCTTTCATAAGGATGTGACTACACACATTGAAACAGTCATTTGGAGGGGCGATGCTATCGTAGTTGATCTCTATATTATTGGTTTTTATTTTATTTTTATGACGTAATACGGCAGGTGTAGTAGCTATTCAAACCTAGAGTATGCAATTCAATATTTTATTCATTATTGACATATAAATAAAGACCGATCAACATTTTAATTGTATATTTTCTAGATCACATGACATAATATTTTTAAGCTGTTCATTGTTGCTGTCTTTATCTGACACATTCGAAAAGCCTCTGTAGAGATGACATCTCAAAGAAGACTTCAACCAATAACTTCAACACTTTTTCTGTGTGTCAATATTTTAATAAGCAACGCAATACTTAAGGGTCCGTATACGAAATTTGTCTGATTTAACACTTAAAATACAGTGTTTCTATAAGTTTTAATGCACAACATGTAAGATCATTTCAATTATAATCTAATGTTGGAGCTAGATTTTTTATTTTTTTAAGTATTTTTAAATAATCCAACTCAAACCCGCGACAGTTTTGTGATTTTTGCTGTAAAAGGTTTAGAATATCACCTGTTTATGGATTGTATTGACGTCTTAACGGTATGAAAAAAATACAATGTACTGTTGAGAAAGTCGTCTATAAAATGTTGGAATTACTTTTTACCACTTTAATATGAAATAGTTGAGTAAAAAAATACGTAACTTGGCAAAATTTTAGAGATAAATGGGCAAAGAATTGCTGTTAATTTCGGCAACTTGGAGCTGTAATTCATAAAAAGAAAACGACAGAAATAATCTATAGATAAAATTCTATCCAATTCGAGAAAAAAGGAAAAAATCAAATTATGCCAAAAAAACACGATTCAAAACAAGCTAAATCTGACATTATATTACTCGCCGCAAGGTTCGAGTCGGCTTTCCGCGCTTAAATATATTTTAAATCTAATAATTAATATATATTTTTTTAAGTCTAATAAGGTGAAAAAACCTAATAATATTTCTGTAGCGAACCTTTGCAATTTCGTATTCATCGGCAAAATTTCGTATACGGACTCTTAATGCATTATCAGGGTGAGCGAAGCGAGCCCTAGTATATTCCATAACCTGAGCACTTTTGTGGCACACTTTACGGAAAAACTATCACGCCTATTGGTTTGTGCTTTAACATAGTAATTTTTATTATATTATGTGTTGTTATCGGTCAGTCAAAGTTTGGTTACTGAATTATAATAAAAAAAACTGCCTTAAAGATTATTACCACGCAGAAAAACGACGCGAGCCCTCACAAAGCTTTTAGCCAGTTTAATGTTTTTTTAACAATATCTAATGTTTTTATAGAATTGTTTATTTTTTTTAATAATTAATTTTTAATTGTTTATATTTTGTTTTATTAGAAGCACAGTACCAGCCCTGGCCACCTGTCTGCCGCTAGCCGCTACAACGGTAATCTCAGTAATTCAATTAAATTCCCCCACAACCAGTTTTGGCCAAAATAGAAAGTTATGGTTTATTGTTGTTTCCTTGTTCTCCTTCACTCATATTTGTGATGATATACAACTTATTTAAATATTCTTTTGGATATAAAAATTGGGCCATCAGTCTGTATATCATAAAGATTGGAATTTGTAACCTAGTTCCTTGGTATATTTAATTTTACCAAGTGAAAGGCTTCAAATTTTGAGTGGAGTCTACTTAACAAGGAAGGACATGGGCGTTACGAATTAATATCTAGTAGCTCTGTTTAAGACGCTGACAACTGCCAATGACCTTGATCTCGCATTACTCTCGCACCTGTGTCGATTTTCATGCCAGAGAGACAGAGATGTGAAGTGTTCACTCGGTAGCGTGGATACATTTTTCGTTTATTAGAGGAAAAAATAAATATTATGGGAAATCTAGATGTCAGAACCGAAAATTAAATTCGGCAATCTTTGGATTTTTGTAAAAGGTATCAAATAAACAAATTTTTAAAGCATATATTGTATTATTACTTTAGTTAGAACTGTTTAAAGTTCCTGAAAGATGTGACTTTGGTTTTTTTTTTTCATCCAGTAGGAGAACATTATTTTATTATTTAAATTCGACAAGCTTTTCCAAATATAATCAAAAATCACATATATTTTTTGCGCCAATCAATGAAATACATACGTCTATAAAACTGCACAAAGATGTCGAATCGGCAGCTGTCTTCCCCTTAATAATAAAATAAGGGTTTGTCCTTTTGAAACAGAAGCTACCTGGTACAGTGCGTTCACACTTATTTTTCCTTTGGCACGACTATTTTGCGACATAAACATTGTTTTCTGTAAGGCCACAGTATTGCTGTCAAGCTAGGCCATTCGTACCGAAGCATATCTCTCCTACTTTTAAGGCATTAAAGTGTTATGACACTAATATTCTTATCTGAACCAATTTCCGGAGTCATCATACTACATGTAAGTCCGTGGATAACGCCGTAAAGTAAAACGCTCGTTAACATACTTTCCCGATACCAGCCTGGCCACTTACTCACGGGTATTTCCTGGATAAAAAATGAAATCTACTTTCAATCTATCATAATATCATATTTTTATAATACATATATCTAGTAATGTTACCCGCAAATTACAGATTTATAAAGACTTAGCTTTTTTCGGGACTCCTTCTAAAATCTAAATCATATTTCAAATCGTTCCAACAATTGCTTCATTGATTTAAAATTTTGTTAAAATATAAATCGTCAAATAAAAAGGGTAAACAAAAGATAGAATAGAAAAAAAAATTGCCGGGTTGCACTCCGGGAGTGCCGGCAGAAGTGAAAACTTGATTATTAACGTTGTGCATTATTTTTTCAACCCATTTTTCATGAAAATCGATTAAAAAAAAATAATGAACGATCGTTTTAATTAATTAATCGAAACCCTTACAATCGATTAAAAAAATATCGACAATCGAAAAAAAATCTGCTGTCAGACAGACTGTCAGACACTTCTCGCGACAGTTGTTTTGCAGGTGGAAACGCGGCCTTCTCGTACGGTACGTACTGTACATACGTTTCTGCTAAACAACTCATTTCTCCGACTGTACATTTCTGCTAAACAACTAATTTCCCCGACTGTACATTTCGTTCGAGTTCGAGTTCGAGTTCGACACATAGAACACTACTCTCCAACCGTCTTACGCGTTTTGTATGGTTTTTCGATCAACACGAAAACCTGGCGCGAGTTTCACAGTTTTTACCCATCCCACAAAAGTGCTCAATGCCGCTAAAGAAGTTTTCACTTCAAAAACTTAACATTCCGTTGACGTGAAATTTAAAGATCTTTTATGAAATCTTATTTTTCTTTCCTTATTATTTATCTCGGCCATTCTCCGGTTTGGCATTATTTGTCTCATTACCGTAACCATATTTTTTTCTTCGTCGATTTGACTTAGACACATTGAAATATTAAAGAAATGAAAGATACGAACACAATAATAAATGTGGCGTGAAAGAGTTAGTTAAAGTTTTTTGGATAATGAGACTTAAAAATTTATGGGTACGGTACTTAGACAAATGTATTGTTTTACGTAACGATACAACGACACAATTGACAAAAACTAGCTTAGGGCAACGTACGTAGGCCAAATTATGTAACATAAACATAATATACATAATAAAAATCTAATTTAAACATAATTGAAAAGGTAGCGATTACGGTAATTAGACAAGTTTGTAACCAAAGCTACGGTAATTAGATACTAACGTGCTTTATCGGCGTCACACTAACATAAACGACGTGGGAACGCTGATGGGCCATGGCACACACTAAGGAAAAGCAACCCGTGCACTCGTAATGTGCCAAATCCTGATATTTTTGGATGGGCATCCAAAAACAGCAGGTGTTACGGTAATTAGGACTTTTGATCGGACAAGCGATTATTTCATGATAACTATTTATAGGCTGGGCCTATTGAGTCGATATTTTGCAATGCGATAACCAATGTTTATAGGCATTTAAAACCATGAATATATTAAATTAAATAGGTACGTTATAAAAATTACAAGCAAGTTTCGAGATCAAGTTGGCGTGGGGACATGTTACGGTAGTTAGAAAAACATGGTTTTTGAACACGACTTCAATTAATTTAGTCTGAATTACTTAAATTAGAAGCCTGTGTTTAAGTTTATAACTAGATACTGATGCTAACTACCGTTTAAAAATATTACATACTTGAATAAGATAATATTACAGAGTATACAAGCCCGGGACACGTAAATTTTGCTCTCCTGAGAATGGCCAATCTCATTTTTGTCTGTTCATTGGCCCCCACAAAAATTAACATAAACAAAACATACATTTTAATGCGTAAAAATGAATGGTTTTTGGGAAATATTGTCCACCTTAGTATTAAAAATATTTACATACCGAATAGCTATAAACGTCTGCTTATCTCTTTCTAGCGTATGGGAAAACTCAGATGAGAGATAAAGATAGCCTACCTAGTACCTCGTATAGTCATACGCTGCGTTACAATCTTTATTACCAAAAGAGGGGAATAGAGAGACTTGTTCAATACTCGAGGATGTGATATTTGGTTATTAATTATTATATTAGATGAAAAAAAAAACTTATATAAAAAATAATATCAATTGATCACAGAGTAAATGTAGCTTAAAGTTAAACAATTATTTACCCAACGCATGGACACCGCGCGCGGGAAGGGTAGCGGCGCGCCGGCGCGCGGCGTGGTGTTTAGTACTTGCCTAGCCGCGTAATTTGCTTTGTGTCCATGATTAATTTATTTAAAGGGAAAAAAGTACAGTAAATGAGAATCGAGTACAGAGTACTTTCCTTAAGTATTGAGCATGTCTCACCAGTCATATTGTATATAATATTATGTAGTAACAACAACGAGAGTTTTCCCACAACGTGCATTTCCATATTTCCCAATATTGATCGGAAACATCGACTGAACAAAGAAATTTCACTTTTCCGTTCAGTAACAAAGCATTAGTTATGCATGTTACATACAGTAATATGTGTCACTATACCACTGCTGTTTGCCACTGTAACAATAGTATTTAAAATATTACTAATTACTCCACGAGTAAAAATGAAATCCCGGTAAAAACATTTTGAATAAATTCCTTACTAAAAAGCCTGTATGAATTGTTATGATCATACCTGTGATTAACCATATTCAGGATGTTAAGAAACTGAATAATTTAAAGCAGGGATTCCCAATCATTTCAGCCTGCGGCGTACTTACAAGTCAATATTTTGTCACGGCGTCCTCCTCTACCTAGCTTACTATTTGTAATCAAAAAGATGCATAATTATACATCTTTAATGATTATACATAGTTAGGTTAAGCAAGTAAATAATAATAAACAAATATTTAATCATCGGCCTGCTTTGTATAATTCATGTTATAATTAAATTTTATAATATTTGTGGTTATGTAGATATAATGATGGAGGATCGAATCACGGCGCTCCTCTTGCTTTTCCACGGCATGCCGGCGCCGCGCCGCGGCGCACAGTTTGGGAACACTTGCCTTAGGGTGTATATTATGAGAGTTCGTCATGCAGGTTAACTGTTACAAAAGTAGCAGCGTTAAAAGAGCACATTTTTTGACAATGGGCCATCGCCCCAGCGTCATGAAAGTTTCTCTTTCAGCGCTGCTTCTATAACACTGAACTCTAATGGAAAACACATACAAACCCTAAACTAAGTTTAGTTACACTCTGTATATTCGGCGACGATAAGTAACGGTTATAGAGCTGTTTTACAAACAAACACTATTTGCTTCCTGCTTATTGCCACAGTTAAAACATACCTATATACTAATATTTTAGTAATTATGTTTTAGCCGTAGCAATAATATCTTGTAGCTGTTATAATAAGTAGTCGGTACTGGAGTTGAAATATAAGAAAGAGTTTTGTGACAATTTCGAGAAAGAGCCCAAATATTAAATACTAGATGACGCCCGCAACTTCGTTGCGCCAAAATTCGTTAATCGCGCGGGAACCGTACATTTTTTCGGGATAAAAGTATCCTATGTCCTTTCCCGTGACTCAAAGTACTTATCTCCATGCCGAATTTCAGCGAAATTGGTTCAGCGGTTTGAGCGTGAAGAGGTAACAGACAGACAGACAGACAGATAGACAGACAGACAGACGGACAGACAGACAGACAGACACACTTTCGCATTTATAATATTAGTAAGTAAGTAAGTATGGATTATAATCGATCATCGATGCAGTTATGTATAAGGGTTAAACTAACAGTTTTGGATTTAATACGTATTTTATCGATATAATAAATCATAAGTCCTGAATCTCAAACGATATAAAAAATGAAGCTACAGCGTAGCACTGCGCTCGTTCAACTCTTTTATTGGGCCGAACATATTATACATTTCGATTTGCGATAGTTTGACGGCGTAGCAGCTTTATTGATTAATTTGTTTCAATATTCAGTCATGAGATGGCCAAGTGCGATTCTTACTCTTCACTCGTACCTACTACACTACACTCGTAAGCACTTCACTTATATTTGGTAGGTACTAGGTACATGAGCTATCGACAAAATTGGACCCGACACGATCAGGCATGCGATGAAAATCACTTTGCAGCAATGTAAAGGTCTACACAGAGATACTGTATCAATTTATACGTGGGAGAGCCATGCTTCGGCACGAATGGGCCGGCTCGACCGGAGAAATACCACGTTCTCACAGAAAACCGGCGTGAAACAGCGCTTGCGCTGTGTTTCGCTGAGTGAGTGAGTTTACCGGAGGCCCAATCCCCTACCCTATTCCGTTCTCTTCCCTCCCCTATTCCCTTCCCTTCCCATCCCTACCCTCCCCTATTCCCTCTTATAATGCCGGCAACGCACCTGCAGCTATTCTAATGCTGCGAGTGTCCATGGGCGACGGAAGTTGCTTTCCATCAGGTGACCCGATTGCTCGTTTGCCCCCTTATTTCATTAAAAAAATGTAAATAATTCAACCAAATCTGCAGTACTTGTGCGAATTAGGCCATGTTTGTAAACTGCAAATATTAATAGTTACTAGATGACGCCCGCACCTCCGCTGCTCTAAAATTCGTTTATCGCGCGGGAACCGTACATTTTTCCGGTATAAAAATATCCTATGTCCTCTCCCGGGACTCATATCGTCGTAGACATATAGTTTATATAAGCAAAATTTGTTCAGCGCTTTGGACGTGAAGAGGTAACACTTTTGCATTTATATTAAGTACTAGACGTTCCGCGCGGCTTCGCCCGCGTAAATTAGATATTTCACTGACAAATTAGTCCACAAAAATAAGCATATATGTATGATCCTTCACGTGGTCTACTTCTTATCTGACCCAGATAACAGAAAAATTGCTCTAGTAGTTCGTGAGATATCAGTTTTTTTTTTTATTAAATAAGGGGGCAAACGAGCAAACGGGTCACCTGATTGTAAGCAACTACCATCGCCCATGGACACTCGCAACATGAGAAGAGTTGCAGGTGCGTTGCCGGCCTTTTAAGAGGGAATACGCTCTTCTCTTGAAGGTTTGCAGGTCGTATAGGTCCGGAAAAACTGCTGGTGACAGTTCATTCCAGAGTTTTACAGTGCGCGGCAGAAAGTTACGCGAAAAACGCACTGTGGATAGAGAGAGTAGATAAGCCCTTTCAAATAATTTCCTCCGGTTTTTCCAGATTTTCCTCTATTTCTTCGCTCCTATTAGTCTTAGCGTGATAAAATATAACCTTCCTAGATAAATGGGCTATCTAACACTGAAAGAATTTATCAAATCGAACTAGTAGTTCCTGAGATTAGCGCGTTCAAATAAGCCCTTTCAAATAATTTCCTCCCGTTTTTTCCACATTTTCCTCTATTTCTTCGCTCTTATTAGTTTTAGCGTAATAAAATATAACCTATAGCCTTCCTCGATAAATAGACTATCTAACACTGAAAGAATTTTTCAAATCGGACCTGATAGTTCCTGAGATTAGCGCGTTCAAACAAACAAACTAACAAACTCTTCCGCTTTATAATATTAGTATAGATAGATTGGACATAATATATGTATACTTACATAGTACATACTACATACTCATCTTAAGATTGTAATATATTATATTCATAATTCATATAATCTATGACTAGTGGGCAATGTGTGAGGAATTTACATAAAACTTCTGAGTCATCGTACATTGACTCGGTCGATCATCTGCATGATCGTGTAAGCGGGTCAGATATTGTCGTGTCAATCCGTGAGCTTAGCAGGAATAAATCTTAGCAGCGTATTCGTAGCGTTATCGAGAGAGAATACGTAAGCGCCTCATAATATTTCATAAATGTTGCAAATACGTATCCGTCTAGTGCAGGGGTTCCCAACATACTTCCCTATGCGCCCCACTATATTTTACGCTAAAATACTACTAGTAACCCTTATACCAGCTCAACTACAATGGACAAAAAAAATCAAACCATGGCAACTTTAATGGACTTCATTAATTTTGTACACAGTACAACGTATTATAATGACAATTAGCGAAATCATTGGGTCTGCACTTTATTAATCGAAATTATGATTATGTTACCGTTAGAATGCAGTATACATTAACATCCACATTACCTAGGTAATCTGCAGATTCCCTGATGCCATCCGTTAAAGTGTGAAATTTTTAAATAAACTTAAATATTAATATAAGTTTGCATTCTCTTTCTTCGTAAAAGTCCTAAAAACTTTGACGTAAGCTTGTCAACCTAAGACTATTCTTGTTTTGATTGCTTTTATCTTTTATTCTAGTTGATACGAACTGTTATATTTTATTAGTGGAGTAAAATTTTACGAAAAATTTAATAATTTATTCCTTTGTCTATGTCCAGAAAATTATATATTAAATAATTCTCTACATCTAAATAACTGTATGTTTTATTCAAACAAGAACCTGTTTTATGTAATTTAATGAGAATAGACTAAATTTTTAGCACTTTAACTAACTTACCCAGGTAATCTGCAGAATACCTTGTTAATCTGCAGTCTAACTGGCTTACGCACATTAGCAGTAACAAATACATATTTTTTAAGCCGCTCGTCGCGTCCCCCGAGTCGTATGGTGATCTAAAGATCACCATACGACTCCCAAGTGGGGCGCGCCCCACTGGTTGGAACCCATGTTCTACTGTACACCCTCAGAACTATTTTCTTACTTCGAAGTTTGTACAATAGTGACCCTTATGTCGTCGGCATAAAGGTAAGTACTGTCAGAGGGAAGCTCGTAGAGAGAAGTAGTAAGTAGAGAGAGGGAATCGAACGCACTGTAATTGCTTAGTCGCTGATTTATGCGATTGTACACCCACAACTCACAAGTGCCAATTTATTTTAACTGTTATAGATGAATCACTGATTAATACATTAAAATGCTCCATTTTAGTTTATTAGGGCCTGTTTCACCACTTCCTGATAAGGTGCCCGATAGGCTTATTTGACAGATTCTCCATACTCCATCTGTCAAGTTAAGTGGTGGATAGCCTTATCAGGAAGCGGTGAAACAGGCCCTTAATCTAATGTAATTTCTATTTAAGAAATTATATGATCCACGTTTGATTAATTAATTAAGACATTGGTGCAGACAGCGCATTGCGCGGTGTGTATGACAGCGGAGGTGGACCTAACTCCAATGTGAAGATTTGATTATGATTTGAAACTGTAACAAAATAGATAAGGCCGGCGATAGACGAGCCGCATCCTGCAGTGGAGACCGACTACGAGATACGGTTGCCGCACGGCGATCTGTCTCATACTAATTACTAAATTCATATCCGCAATACACGGCCGCTCGAGCTGTTCTTGCGGGGTCGGAGCAGTCGCTCTGCAGTTGAGTTTCGCCGTGCAGTCGAACAACAAAGGTACGGTCTGCATGATGCGGTCGTGTTGCAGTCGTGTATGACTTCAACGCAACCCCTCAGATAGAGCAGTCGGTCCCGAAACTTGCGGTCCGTCTATCGCCTGACTAACCGCAGAGACATTTAACTATAATTAACCTTCAATTTAATGAAGAGTTTGACAGATAATGTATGGGGCTTATGTCAACATTTTGAATTAATTACATTTAAGTAATTAATGTTCCACTCTGAGTGCGGCAGTAAGAGTAATTATTAAAACCGTATTTTAGTAAATCTAAATAAACATCTAATAGCTCACCTTGTAGGTATTCCAAATTTAGTATCACCGGGCCGGCGGCCACCGCACTCAAGTTCAACACTGTCAGCACTACCGCGAGTGACACTCGCCAACTGTCACCACTCACTGTCACTGCACTGACACCTGGCCGCCGGCCGGCCGGGGTGACGGGGGGGGGCATGGTGCGGCTATAACGCGAGCATGGCTTGACACCTGGAACGAGAGAAATTGAATTTAGTACAGATCTCTGTAGGTTTATTGCTTTTTGACGAAATATGATGCCTCATCTTTGATAGGTAGGAGATAGGGAACAGAGGCGGCGTAAGGCGTGGGCGGTGTGGGCGACCGCCCACGCGCGGTCCTTGGGGCCTCGCGCCCCTTGGACAGCGCGTTTTTTTTAGGATTTACGAGTATCAAAAAAAATTTTCAACGAAATCCGTCTTCTTGAATCATCCATCAGAGGGCCTCGCAAAATATATTTTGCACACATAAAATTTTGGGTTTGTGCCGCCACTACTAGGAGATAACAATATGAACTTGAGCCTAGGCTTGACACAGCTGTAAACTAAGCCAGGAGTATGATTCACTGTGTGAAATTCTACGTGAAATTAGACTCGGATTCGACATCTTATCTCATTGCGTGACAGAGCCAATAAAGCGTTGCGACTAGTTTTAAGCTGTTGACAAATGTCCAGTTAGTTTCCAAATCATAGTCGAATAGAAAACATGAAATGGGTGGTGGTGGATTTGCGGCAAATGGAATTTTATTTAAGTACGTGGGGTTCTAACCCCGTAATAGTCCAGTCCAGAAGTATCTGGACTGGACTATTACGGGGTTACTGAGTACCACGTGAGTTCTTAAAGTCATTGTTTTCAAATAAATAATAAAATTATATATAAACCCGATTATATGCGAATTAGTAATATTGTTACCCGAATCATTGTAAAGAATCTATTGACAATCTAATTAATAACATTAAAATGTACAAGAAATTTTGTATGTCGACTACGTAGAGCAGGGATTTCTAACAATGAATTTGAGATCTCTGAACATAGTTTAATGATTAATGACAGTGTAAGTTCAGACAAGTACATCGTTAACTTGATATACGGACTACGGAGCTGACCAGCTGCAGGCAGGAAGGCACTCGTGTTTTATACTCAATCTATAAAAGTTATAAAACGTACCTCGTTACACTAATTGGGTTATATATCCGGATATATGATGATCGGGATGCATCCCGATCATCATAAACAATGTTAATAATTAAGTTAATTTAATTTTAATTCAGATCGTAGTATTAATATAATCATCAATCATTAAAACTGCATACGACAGGTATTTCCAAAGTTTCTAAGGCACAATGTTACTATTTTATTACTTGCAAAATAAGTAATGTATGCTTACGAGCTTTTGTATGTCGAGTGTTTTTAGGGTTCCGTACCCAAAGGGTAAAAACGGGACCGGAGTAGACGGACAGACGGACTTAGACTTCATTGTCTGTCCGTCTGTCTGTCACCAGGCTGTAACTCGAGAACGGTAACAGCTAGGGAGTTGAAATTTTCACAAATTGTGTGTGTCTGTTGCCGCTATAACAACAAATACTAAAAACAAAATAAAATTAATAATTAAGGGGGGCTCCCATACAACAAACGTGATTTTTTTGGCCTATTTTGCTCTATATCAATAATGGCAACAGGTAGGTACTTGACTTTTTCACAAAATCCTTAGTTATATGTGTACTTTAATATTTAATAATAATATTAATAAAATAAAAAAATAAGGGGGGCTCCTATACAAAAAACACAATTTTGGGCCTAATTTTGCTCTATAACGATACGGAACCCTTCGTGCGCGAGTCCGACTCGCACTTGGCCGATTTTTTTAATATAAGACCAAGACAGAAACATATGGATCAATTCTTAAAAGAAGTTCTAGATACAGGCGTTATAAGCAAACTCATAATCTTATTTATTCTTTATGTACAATTTTCTAAAACTAGCTTAAATATACCATACATTAATAAAGTACATGGGTGTGCTTATCTCTAGAAGAGATATCTGCCAGCAGACCTACAAGACATTGAGAAAAATAGAGAATATTTTGTAGATAGTATACAAAAGAATAATGAAAACTTTTAACTTATAAAACTAAACATGCACTAAAATCTAATATACAAGATGAAAGGATGACTAATATAAAGAGAATAATAATTATTGACATTAAATATTAAAGTACATTATACTTACATACATTAAATATTCACTAAAATATTATATTAGTACATACTTATAGTAATCTTCTTTTCCAGAACAAAATTATTTTGCATGTCTTTAGTATATTTTGTCTCAAGAGTTACGTATGAAATGTGCATAATAATATGCAGGCGTATTTATCATAATAATATGATAAACACTACGAGGTAATGTGTTCCGCAATCCGCACTCCGCGCCGCGACTGCGGTAACGGCGCCGGAGCGGGTACAACACTAGCGGTACTCTACCTAGTTTACTAATAATAATTAATATACAGGCTGTAACATAACAGAGATAATAACTCTAGGATGTGTATGTACAGTGGCGGGGCAAGACGTTTTGGTGTATTACCATGGTTTCACTAACTAAGGACCCTGAGCCATGTAAGGCCATGTTCCTTTGAAGGCCAACTATCAAAAAGTCGCAGTTATCGTCATGTAAAGAGATTTTCCTTCCACTACACACTTAGATCCATCAAACTTATGGCCACAAACGCGGCGGCGAGTCGATCGCGCCGCTATTGTGGCAGTGAGATCTCACTGTTTGTAGACTTTGGTTGTCGAGGCTACAATTGTAATTTCCGCACCCTGAAAAACTTTAATTTTTAGTTACATAACCTATATCTATCTCAAATTTTTTGCAGGGCATTCATACTGGTGGAGAGGAGGAAGAAGAAGCCCGCCGCCCGCAACCATCGCGGCACCGCACCCTATGTACCCGAGCTGCGTCTGCGGAGCGAGGTCCCCGCGACGCCTCTGTACATATCTCGCCTGCACTGGTCCATGGAGGTCGAAGACGTCGTGGACTACATCAGTAAGAAGACATCCCTCCACTTGAGGGTCGAACGTCTGCAGTCTCGCCACAAGGTCAACTTCAGTTCCTTTGTGGTGAGAGTACCGACGCATCTTTTGTCGACCTTTGAAGCGGAGGAATTCTGGCCGACTGATGTAGTCTACCGAAGGTTCCGGGGGAGACTCCGGAATGAAGCGCGCGTCACGTCGCCGATAACTAAGTGACAAAGTGTAGTTATTAAGTGTATATAATTGATATGTATGTTAGTCATTAAGGTTTATATTGTATGGGCCTATGTAGCCTGAAATAAATAGATAAATAAAATAAACAAATAAATAAATTATCGTGTATGGTACTAATAAAAGAAAATCTACTTATGCCTCGATTTACGTTAAAATATTGGTAATGTTCCTAGGAAGGCCGGTGGTTACTTATAAGGCCTAACCAAAGATTTGATATATGGCCTTGCTAGGGAACATAAACTTTACAAGGAACATCTAAACATCATTAAAATATAAACAGTTATTTTTAGTTATAAATGCGTACCGTAACAATTAAAATAATGTTGTTTTATAAAACATCTTTACTTATTAGGATTATTAAACTTATACACGCATATTGAACATTTTGGCCTTAATAAATAAAGAATGGGCCCATAAGAAGGCCATTTTAGATTAAAAAAATTTTTGATTGTATTATAAAACGCATTGTCAATTAGTTATAAGGTGTCAATGTGATACTCATTGCTACTATTTTTAAAGAATTTCCGTTTATATATTTTTAGTTATAAGATGATGTTCAAGCAATGTTAGTTATAGTTTTTTTAGATGATATAAATATATTGAGCATTTAATGTGTTGCTTAATTGAAAGAAATTATAATGTCGTTTTAGTAAAAGTAAATAAATAAATAATTGTAACTCTATTTTCAAGTTAAACGACTGATGTATAACTTGGCCTTGTTTGGAGCTGTGTTCCTTGCAAGGCCATTTGGAAGAGCTTAGCAAAACTTAAGTTTATTGAATGGCTAGTGAAGCTAGGTTAAAAAGATATTTATTAACCGACTTCCAAAAAACGAGGAGGTTATATGTTCGGCTGTGGATATTTTTTTTTTTTTATTTTTTTTTTATTTTTGTATGTTCAACGATTACTCCGCCGTTTGTGAAGCGATTTTCGAAATTTTTGTTTTGTTGTATTAGGTTTCACTCCAATTTGGTACCATGTTCACAAAAGTGGTGACCTGATGATGGGATCCAGGAGTAATCGAGGGAACTCCTCGAAATTTATATGGAAACATATGGTGATTTTGGTTTTATGTGAAGTGTACTAAGAATATGCTACCAAAAAGTCAAATATTGGGTCAAGGTATACCATGGTTTCGAAGATGCTGAGAGAACTCCTGACTCTTTATAGATACACGTTTGGGAGTTTCGGCGTTGTTTTAAGAACAGAAAGCATATGCTACCATGCAATTCAAATTCATCATCATCATCATCGTCATCATCATCATTACCACGTCGTGTTAAGGTCACCAATGTCTCATGGCACAAAATAGATAATAGTACAAGGCATAGGTATGGATACAATAATAATAATTATGTACATAACAACACCAATTATTATAGGCTGTTTAATATACACGGCGGTCGGCGCCGCAGAGGCAACGGCGTCGCCGCGAGGCGCGCGGCGGCGCGCGGCGACGCGTACGTAAACATCGTATTCAAGTTCTAACTGGAATGTCAGGGCATGCGGCATGCCGCCAGAGTAGACAGAATGATAGAGTATGCTGACTTAGAACTGATGTAATTTTTTTAAGTTTGACGTATTATGACAAAAGTCGTCGCTAGGGTCGTAACCTACAAATTTAGTTGTTTATATTTTGGCACATGCAAAGAAAACTGTCAGAATTCAATTTCAAAATCTTATTTTTAAAATTAAATTATACCAGCCAGCGCGCCAGCCTTATCCTGGCGAAACACGAAAGAAACGACAGATATTAATACTCGTCAGTCTCATAGCAGTCGAAGTACTGGTAGTTATGTCTATTGTGATGCCACGCTGCGAGCATTTTGCAGCACGTGTTCACTTAGATCTTTTTAAATGTATTGTTTAAATTTATCTATCTACCTGATATTTGGGCCTTGGGGTATGCCGTATGACTCATATCAGTCTTAACAAATTGTAATAAGATACGTAGAATATACGCAGTACCACCGACGACCACTTATAAATTCGCGGACTATGACGGAGGTCAACTTAAGGTGAACGCAGATTTGGCCGCACCGCACGCACCGCAGTCGCCGCATTCGGAATTCTTTATATGAAGTTATAGGCAAGCTCGCATACCTACCTACCCGCGCCGCAGTCTTCGCAACTTCATAATAATATGAAGAATTGCGAATGCGGCGACTGCGGTGCGTGCGGTGCGGCCAAATCTGCGTTTACCTTTAATAACAATTATACGAGATCAATTACCACTCAATATTATGATTTATGTTGTCAATTCAATGCTCACTGCTCACACCAAGCTCACTGTTGAGTTGTCAGACGTCAGTTGCTTACAAACTTTCAACAACACAACGAAAATCTGTTACAAGTTACAACTACCTATATAAAACTTCTACGTACAAGCGATAGCGCGACACAGGAGCGCCTCAGTGACATCTAGTGAAGACAATATGAAACTATTTTTTATACAATTTGAATTGGCACTAACAGTTTACCTACTAGGTAACTAAAAAGAGTGAAATTATTATTTTTAACAAAAAATTAAAACCGACTTCCAAGGTAAAAACAATATTAATAGCATCCTTATAATATGAACTAAAAAGTATTAAATAATTTTTCCTATCTAATATGTAGTGCCTTTTCCCGAATTCGGCTAAACTTCAACTATTTCTGTACTCAATCTTCATAATTTTTGAAGAAGGAGGATGACTCCTTATATAGCTTCTACTGTAACTAAATTAGTAGTACTTAGTTATTTTTAGTCGACTGCCAAGAATGTTATTGTTATGTATTAAGAGGACTAGATATATTAAAGGAGGAACAAAAATTTAAAAAATGATGTCATTGATAAGGATTTGGTACTCAATCAAAAAAGTGTTACTGAGGAACACATTTTATATTTTTATTATAATAAAATAAATAATAAAATTGATTTTTATTCAAAATGGGTATCATGATACACTTTTTGAAAGTCGTAGAGAGAACGAAGAAATTACGTTGCCTAACCACCGGTTCGGGAACTACCTTTTATTTTATTAATCCTTAAATCTTATTTCCTATCGCTAATTTGAGAGTTTAATTTCAAACTCGTTTACTGTTATCATCAATTAATATTTTAATTAATAAGTTTGACCTACATAAACATTAAATTATTTTTGCTAATTAATTGGTCATTAAGTTTTGCTACATTTTAAATATTTATCTGGTGTATCACAAATCATTATAATAATAATTTCGCTTTCACGTGTATGAAATTATTTAAAATCATATTTTTATGCATAAAGTAACTGTAAAATAATGATAACGACCATATCAATTAATACTCAAAAGAAAGGAGGACATGACAGGAGGAGTACATATTTAAAGTCCGTGGTTTTGAATACTATTTCACTGGAATAATGTAGTTTCCTGAAAAAATAATACGTTTGTCGCCAAATTTACAGACGCTTTTAGGCTACATTAAAAGCGAAGAAATCAAAGGACATTGACGCACCAGAAATGTGGATACAATCAGAAAAGTATCATCCGTCGAAGTGAAAGTTGGTAAATTACATAGTTCGTAAATTTGAACAAGTGAGTCTCAGCTAAAAGCTATAATATATAGCTAATAGCTACACATGGTGAGGTCAAGACGGATAATTTAAGGTTTACCAGACAATACGATCGTCGATCAGGTATACAATTAACAAAAAATTAAAACCGACTTCCAAGGTAAAAACAAAAGTAATACTTATTCTTAATCTAAAAAGAATCAAATAATTCTTATTCCTTATTATAGTGGCGTCTTCAGACTTCGCCTAAGCCTCAACTATTTCTGTACTCAATCTTCGTACTTTTGAAGTCAGTACCAGCCCGGAAAAGTTCTGAGATCCTTGACATAGCAATTGCGCTAAGGTGTCGCGGACTTTTTTGTAGATATTTATAAGATCTACGATACTTAGAATATTTTATGGTTCTATCTTTTATAGTTTCGGCAGCGTACGCAAAATAAGTAATTTTTCTGGTTGATTTTTTCACCTGGCGTCCGAAAAACCCAAATATCTTACGAAACCCTATTTTTTCCAAAATAAAATTTAGCCTATGTTTAGCACAAATAATGTAGGATTTGCTTGGAGTCGTTTAAATAAAGCCAAAATCCTCAAACTTGTATCTATAAGGATTCAAAAGTTCTGTTGGGTACCTTCAGAACCAGGGTATATCCTGGTGCAAAATCTTACTTTTTGGTAGTATATGCCTGAAATACTTCAGAAAAAATCGAAATCACCATATGTTCCCATACAAATTTCAAGAAATCCCCTCGATTCCTCATGGATCAGATCACCTTTTTTGTAAACATGGTACCAATTTCGGATTCAACCCTGTACAACAACAAAAGAATCATGAAAATCGGTCCATAAACGGCGAAGTTATGGTTGAACATACAAAAAAAATATATATATGTATTTATAAACAGACGAACGTATCCTCCTTTTTGGAAGTCGGTTAAAAATATACATTACCTAGTAGTAAAATTGTAGTATTGCCTAATAGATTAAACTTTTGCCTAATACACCTCATGTGTTACCATAGACTAATGTATAAATTAGTCTATGATGTTACAAATATTATAGGATTTATTGCTCGTGTTTATGTAACGAAATATACGCATTATTATATGGAAATCCTAAGCGTCTAAAAATACATAAAATACCTAGGTTTTTGTCGTTGATGATAACGCTGGTAATAGTGATGATGAAGAAAGTAAAAAGCCGGTATCTAATGACGGCGGCCGGGTCGCAACCTCCTTCTCCGCCCTATTTAGCCTGCAAGCTTAGCATGCACAGTAGAAATGCGAAAGAAATGATGGTAGATTAAGGAACAAAAGACAGATTTCCTTTCTGTCACTTTTAGGATTACAAAACGGTATACCGTCATAAAAAAGTATTTTTATGGTAATCGTTCTGCGTATGTTGAGGCTTCAATACATCATCGTTTTTTAACCGACTTCCAAAAAACGAGGAGGTTATATGTTCGGCTGTGGATACATATATATTTTTTTGTATGTTTAACGATTACTCCGCCGTTTGTGAACCGATTTTCGAAATTTTTGTTTTGTTGTATTAGGTTTCACTCCAATTTGGTACCATGTTCACAAAAGTGGTGACCTGATAATGGGATCCATGAGTATTCGAGGGAACTCCTCGAAATTTATATGGAAACATATGGTGACTTTGGTTTTTTGAGAAGCATCCTAAGCATATGCTACCAAAACGCAAGATTTGCACCAAGATATACTATGGTTCCGAAGATATTAAGAGAACTCCGGATTCCTTATAGATACAAGTTTGGGGGTTTAGGCATTGTTTTAAGAACTGAAAGCATATGCCACTATACAAATTACATTCATCATCATCATCATCATTACCACGTCAGGGTCACCAATGTCACCAAAATTGAACGTAACAAAATATTCAACCTTATCTCCAGAGCGTAAGGCACACATTTGACATTACTTCTGAGAAGTAAGTTGCTTCGATAATACAAGTAACATGCTAGTGCACTGTCACACTTACCAATCGCGGCCACGGGCGGCCGTAGACTTCTCAAGCGATATTATGTATTACAATAATAAAGATAAAGTTTAAAATCATATGACACTGAAAGCCTCGCCGCTGCTAAAATTCCGGTTTAGCGCGGCCCTAGCACGTGTCCACTTCGATTTTTTTTAAATGTATTGTTTAAAATTATCTGCAGCTGATATTATATTTTGTAAGTGTGACTGTTAACAAATTGTAATAAGATACGTAGAATAACATACAGGTGTATTAGGGCCGATTCACACCGGAATGGCGGAGGCGAGGCGAGCAGTTTCAGTGTCATATGATTTTAAACTTAATCTTCATTGTTGTTAATAACACATAGTATCGCGAAATCTACGGCCGCCCGTGGACGCTCGTGGCCTCTTGCGGCCGCCGGCGGCGTCGATTTCTCAAGCGATACTATGTATTACAATAATGAAGATAAAGTTTAAAATCATATGACACTGAAACTGCTCGCCTCGCCTCTGCCATTCCGGTGTGAATCGGCCCTAATCTACGTATAGTGCTTACGCGATGATTTTACTAGGTAACTAAAAAGGGTGAAATTATTATTTTTAACAAAAAATTAAAACCGACTTCCAAGGTAAAAACAATAATAATATCCTTATAATATGAACTAAAAAGTATTAAATAATTTTTCCTATCTCATGGTGCCTTTTTCCGAATTCGGCTAAAACCCAACTATTTCTGTACTCATTCTTCATAATTTTGAAGTCGGTGCCAGTAACAAATGTTTCAAATATTCTGGCATCTGGATTCAGCTATATCTGGTACCGACTTCAAAATTATGAAGATTGAGTACAGAAATAGTTGAGTTTTAGCCAAATTCGGAAAAAGGCACCATGAGATAGGAAAAATTATTTAATACTTTTTAGTTCATATTATAAGGATATTATTATTGTTTTTACCTTGGAAGTCGGTTTTAATTTTTTGTTAAAAATAATAAATTAAATATATAATCAATATAAATCATCGTTTTTAATTTAAATTAAATAATAATTCCATCCTTGGAAAAAATAATATTATTCTATTTTTATAAAGCGGAAGAGTTTGTTAGTTTGAACGTGCTAATCTCAGAAACTACTGGTCCGATTTGAAAATGCTTTCACTGTTAGATAGCCCATTTATTGAGGAAGGCTATAGGCTATATCACGCTAAGACTAATAAGAGCGAAGAAATAGAGGAAAATGTGGAAAAAACGGTGGGAAATTATTTGAAAGCGCTTATTTGAACGCGTTTATCTCAAGAACTACTGGTCCGATTTGAAAAATTCTTTCAGTGTTAGATAGCCCATTTATCGAGGAAGGCTATAGGTATATTTTATCACGCTAAGACTAGAGAAAAATGTGGAAAAAACAGGGAAAATTATTTGAAAGGGCTTGTCTCACGAACTACTAGAGCAATTTTCTGTTATTTGGGTTAGATAAGAAGACCACGTGAAGGATCATAGGCTATTTTTGTGGACTAATTTGTCTGTGAAATATCTAATTTACGCGGGCGAGGCCGCGCGGAACGTCTAGTTTAGTTATATTTTGCATTCGAACTCTGTCAACGTAATAGGTTAAAGTGGTGGCTACTTGGCTAAAGACTCAAACTTAACATAGTAGGTATTTACTCGCACTGTACTCATTTTATTTTTATATTTCGATGTTTTCAAGTAATTTTGAAGACTTAATACGAGAAGTCCAAGCCAAATCGGTCCACATGACTTTCACACATTCCCACGTGCGACGTTTAACGGTAATCGCCTGACACACATACACGCCGACCGCCGACCACCGGCTAATTAGACACCGATGATCATATTGACCGAATCATGATCATTATGTTGACGAATCATGATCGCGATATTGACGAATCATGGTCGTTGTGTTGACAAATCATGATCGTTATGTTAACGAATCATGATCGTTGTGTTGACGAATCATGATCGTTATGTTGACGAATCATGATCGTTGTGTTTACGAATCATGATCACGTATCACGGTCGCTGTATAAATCATCTCTATTCTCACAAAAAAATAAAATAAGATAGAAATATAACAAATGCTCGAAATAAACTAGTCCTATGAAATCTTGTAGTGTTAAAAAGAAAAAAACGTAGCGCAAAATATTATAGTATGGGTTGAACGTAATATTGTGCCTACGGGCTATTAAAACTCAGTTATTATCTTTTTTCTGACAACGAGGAATGCGTTGACGCATACGTTCATGGTTTAAGGCCGGTATAAATAGTCAGTACTCAAGATGCATCTCGGTCTCAAGACACGGTTCAGGCTCTGTGATTGGTTGGCTGTCAAAATTTGGACCAATCATAGAGCCGAATCGCGTAAATTCAAAGTTAAGAACTTTATGAAGTAAACTACATTACTATTTCTGGATATAACATTCCAAATCTACAATAACACTTACAACTATTTTGAAGTAGCATTGACTTTGACTCTATAGACCGTTGACCTCTATATTCTAATTTGATATTTAAATTAGGAAACAAGATTTTAATATTGCAATATGTAAATCAAATACGATCTATTGAGATCACAAACATTAATTTTCTGCGAAGTTCATTTAGTTATTTTCATAAAAATAAGAGACTTAAGAGTAAACAACATTACCATTCATTGTGATACTTTTACTTTAACAACAAAGGTAAAAGAGTTTATCAGTGACTTAATTAGTTAACAAGAACCTCCGATTTGTCACCACATTGTTTTCTCCCGCGTCACCCCACAGTGACGCATGCTCTCTATCTTTGTTTTATTTTCACTTGTAGTAGTAATTAACCGACTTCTAAGAAGAAGGAAGTTATATGATCGGCTGTGGATTTTTGTTTTTAATTAGGCATTGACGTTATAAACCTGAACATGAATTTACTTTACTACATGTTAACCTGAACACATAAACTACTTTAATCCTTCAAGATTAAGAGGACGAGTGCCGATGTTTTAACCGACTTTTAAAAGGGGGGAGGTTATTATTAACATACTGTGATAGCACAGTTGTAGCACGAAAAGGTATCGGCAACATATTCGTGAAATATTTTCACGTGTTGTGTATGTGTGAATGTGATCGTCATGGCCTTAACTTTGACCTTAGATTATCCTAATAGCAATCAGCACGGGCAGACAAAATATATTCTACGATACCATCACATCCCAGCTATAGTAAGATTAAAATATTAGATATATTGTTAGTTTAGTGTTTTGTTTTTTCAACAATATTTAAATTTACCATTTTAATTTTTTTGTAGAGGTAATAATATGGATGTGTGGTTAGAATAAGAAGAACTTGAAACAAATTAGAATGAATCGCAAAGGTTTTAAGATACTTTTGCAAAATATCTGTAATATAAAATTATATTATATTAGGTACCACTTATCTTACTCCTTTGGCCGTAGGAATTTTACTACATAGAGTTGTTTAATACTTTGTCTATGATTGTAGATGAGATTCTAGATATAGTTTAGTTATGTTTTACCAGAATTTATTTAATGGTTTATTGCTTCAAACTTTACATTGTTCAAAAAAGTTTAAAAAAAATTTATTTCCATCGCTTAAGAAATGTGCTGTTTATAAAATGTCAACATGTAAAAAGTGATGACTTGATGAGTACTGAAAGTATAGAGCTTTGTTAGATTCCTTTCGATATTTTTATTAATATATTATGTTATAAGCATTACCAATTATTTTCAAAATAAACTTCGCATAATCTGTCACCTCTAAGCTCTGCCAAAAACATTTGTACGTAGAATGCTTGAAGATCTGCACCGAACGCAGAATTTCCTACCTCAGACTCTTTTCTGAAAGAATGTGAATTTTGGCATTTCACTTTCGTCTGTATGCAGAATTCTGAAATATGCAGAAATATATGCAAAAAATTTTCTATTATTTTATTAATTTCCATGATATCTGCACATCGGTAATGTGAGTGTGCTGTGTGCCGGTCTAGCCGGTTGGCAATTATCAAGTCGGACCGTTACCAGTGCACGGCCTAATTCTCCTCATCTGGGCCTTAATCTTTAATCTTCTAACAACGGAACGGCCTTTGACGACAGTACGAAATAACATGGTTAAAGATTTCCGATCTTTTTTAATTTGAAAAGATTTTTTGAAAAATTGAAAAAGAAAAATTTTGAAAAAATATTTAAAAAATTTTAAATATCGGAATGTGTCTATTCCAAGTTGGCTCAGGATAAAGATAGACAATTGCGCACTTGTAGAAGAACATTAAAGTATAAGGTCGAAGTCGAATACAGTATACAGCTGGGCATTTTTTGGAATAAGAAAAACCTAAACTAAAAACGTTACATTCACTTTTTATACTTATTACTTACCAATTGTTTTTCGGTTTTCCTTAATTTTTAGATTATAAGATGGAGGAGATCTGTATGTAATGCAATCACTTGTCTAATATTGTAAACAAAGAAGAAACTAAACAGAAATTAAACCAAACAATCACATGGCCAACATATCAAAAGTCGGCTGGTTATCAAACTTTTTTTTTAATAATATCTATGGACGCTTCACACCATGTCAGTCTGGCCCCGTGCTAAGTACCTAAAGGACTTGTGTTACAGGTACCAGACAACGGAAATATATTTAATACTTTTATACGTATACATATATTTAAGATTTTTATTATATCATACACATATTTAACACACATCCAGACCCGGGAACATCGAAAACTTTTTGTTCCGTCGGCGGGATTCGAACCCGCGACCCCCGGCTTGAGCTACCAACGCGCTCATCACTGAGCCACAGAGGTCGCCACTTTTGAACGTCGAACAAGAGGGGACGATACGCTTCGAAAATAAACAGCCTGAAAAGAATCGCAATCGTAAATCTTGCCGGCACAAACTTGGGACATTAAATACAAATGGAACATAAATTACTGGCGAGGTTTATTTTTGCCCCATGTGAGGACTAAGAATCTGATATAATATGGTAAAACGTACTTTACGCATTCAATATTTCGCTCTTACAAATTCTACGAGATTTTTTTTATATAAGACTGACTTATAAATCAAAATCAAAATCAAAGTTGTTTTATTTCTGAATAAATTGAAACTGTTTTCAGAATGTCCTACATGGTGCCTACCATCGGTTCGGTAACTTAAACTTAATGAATAACGGTATTCTCTTAATTTTCTGTCTTTGATATGGGGAGTATTTTCAACTTATTTTTTATCACATCCACGATAGGGTTAGATACCTAAAGCTTTTTATTTTGTTTCCATAAAGACCTTACTTCATTGTTCATACCGTTATATACCCATACTAATATTATAAATGTAAAAGTGTGTCTGTGGACTGTGTGTCTGTCTGTTACCTCTTCACGCTTAAACTAATAAACCAATTTTGCGGAAATTTGGTATGGAGATACCTTGAGTCCCGGGAAAGGACATATCCTTTTTATCCCGGAAAATTGTATGGTTCCCGCGCGATAAATGACTTTTGTCACAAAGGACCGTACGATATATATTTTATATATTAGATATATATTTTCATGACCGTACGATAAGGGTCACCGCAGATTACAGATATACAATTTCAAGTTGGCCGACTATCGTACAACTAAATTGTGTAGTTTCACAATTTAATTGGACAACTTTTGAATTTGTAGGTAATCGGAAAGGAATCGCGGTTCTTATACGATTGGTGTCCTATAGCTTTGTCCACACTGTGCCTTTTTCTGTTCGTCAAGGGCATGCGTTATAGCGCAGTCAACAGCGAACGTAAAGCTTGCCCGCGACGCATGCCCTCTGACCGTATCCAAAACTTCAAAAATGACAATTTTGGCGTTGCTTTCGTTGACGCATTCAATTATTGAATGCGCCAAAACGAAAGTCAAATGAAAAAAGATGATGAAAATTGAAGACGCAAACGCCTAGTGTGGACATAGCTAATTAATTAGTTGTACAATTTAGTTGGATGTACGCTAGTAATATGTAAGTCAATGGTTGGATGCAATGTGCGAGCTCTCATAAGTCGTTATAGCTATTGGTATACTATGCGATTTAGTTGGCCAACTTGAAATTGTAAGACTGCGATCGCTCTAAACATTCAATAACTCAATATCTGTCATTTTCCGCTACTTTTAGCGCGTAGGCCGGCAACTGTAAATCCCACGTATAATGACAGTGTGATAGATCGGAGATTAGATGAACAACATCGTAATTAAAAGATGATAGCAGGACATTAAGCTGTAGGCGCAGAACTTTAACCTCGAGTTTTTTTTTTAATAAAATTATATGTGGTACTAACTTAGAACTTATAAGCAATATTGCAATACTGCCGAAGTGCTTTTTAATGTTGCTATTCAGATTAGATTTTTTTAAACACAATAAAGACACATATTTTGACAATGGGGCAGAAATTACTTCCTTACTTTGTAAATGCGCTCTGTCTTCTTCTCAATTATATATTTAAATATGTAAATATAAATGCCCTGTTAAGGGCATATAAATATAAAATAGGTTACTTGTTAATATATTTCTATATCCCAGTGGCGAGGGGTGAATATTTTGAGAAGGGAAGCCGGAGTAAAAAATCTACTTACCAATTTTGGTAATTTATAATTGAATGACATGCTTTTAATTTTCAAAACTAAGTTTGGAAAACAAAGTTTCCTTCGACAGCAAAATATAATCTGTCAGACAACAGTCTTTCTGAATTAATGCCATATTTTCCGAACTACGCGATTACGTCGTACGACTCACAATTCACAAGTCATAATATAAATTAATTTAATTCACGACACTCTTCTAAGTTCTAACGCTAAAACAAAATTTAAATTCGACAAAACAAAACAAACGACGTGTTGTTTACAAACACACTATCCGCCATATTAATATGTCAATCTAAAAACCAGCAAAATAAAAATGTATTACGCGCCTGTCATATTTAGTACCGCTAAAGGCATTCTTAATAAAGTCGTATTACAAAAAATCCTACCAAAATAAAATGTATTACGCGCCAGCAAAAGTATAATGTCGCTACATTCATTCTTAAATTCGAATCATAACAATTTTACTTCATGACTCATCTATCTCGCTTGCACTTGTGCGTTGCTAATTAACCTTTCTCCGTAATAACTCGTCGGGCATCGAGTTATTTCCAAGTATATATCGCGCGTGCTAGAACGAGACAGAACATGACGACCAGTTCACAGGAATGAAAAGGACAGATGCTTACTATGAACTGTCGTTGTATGGAGAAATAAGCCGCTAATCCACGGCTTGATTCTCTGCGCCCGCACATTGCATTGCCTTTTAAAATTTATAGGCGATAGTTATTAATATTTATTGCATATAACATTGTGAATTCAAAGTTTTTTAAGTAGGTATGTAAAATATTTATTAGATAAATATGTCGTTGGCCCATATATTCGATTTTTCTAAGCCCTAAGGGAAGCCGATGGGAATCGGGTTATATGGACGCTTCGCCACTGCTATATCCAGATAGTACCCAGAAACTTCCTATCACTTAGAAATGATATTCATTTAAATTGAAAATGCAAATAAAGTCCTCCAGATAAACAATTTTATGAAATTAATACGTAAAAGTAGGTTTATTGCTAATTCTTATCTAGGTTAGCTTACTCTTGTTTGTCAAGTTTTTACCTTCTGCATAATATGCATACTCCAGTCTAAACTAGTTGTCAAAGCATAAAAAAGTGTATTCGTCTGTCTGTTACCTCTCCACGCTTATATCCTTGACCGTTGTACGATTTTGATAAAACACAGAATAGAGTCCAGGACGTAGGATAGTTTTTGTTCACGTGTACAACAGTTTCCACGCAACATTCGCGCACTTCACAACAAACTTGAGGGCTTGTACTTTAAATTTAGAATTTTACGAGTTTGAATCTGGAACAGAATATGTCCTTTCTCGGGACCCAAAGTATCTCCATACCAAATTTCAGCAAAATCGATTCAGCAGTTTGAGCGTGAAGAGGTAACAGATAAACAGACACACTTTCGCATTTATATTATTAGTATAAATAATCTTGGTACCGGAAGTTTATAAGCTTTCAGAATAACGGAGCTCCATGTCATAAGTTCTGCATCAAATTTTTGTTGCACAGACTACAGACTACTTAAAGCTTTATCAACTCGATCAAAATCGCCGAACTCGCGTCCCTGCAATTGTGCTAGGCTAGGCCCTAGCACAATTGCAGAAAATATATTCGGTCGTGGCGGACATGTACGTGAGACACGGGCTACATTTTGCGATTGTATGGTAATGACTAATGACTAATGAACATCGCTAAATCGCGGAACAGTTATGACGGAAACTGGTGTAATTGTTCAAGCATATTTTAACATTTAACTACGTCTAATGTTTGAATTAAGAGGTGCTTAAATTACTATAGAATTTCAGCATTAGAGGTACTTACTCTGTGTAAGCAGCAATAATTATGACAAAACGGAAGGTTCCAAATAACGTACCAAAAAATAATGCAATTCCGAATTTATTTAAAACTCTAATCGAAGAAGAAACACATTTTTTATGAAACGAGCAAACGGGTCACCTGATGGAAAGCAACTTCCGTCGCCCATGGACACAAGCAGCATTAGAAGAGCTGCAGGTGCGTTGCCGGCCTTTTAAGGCGACGCCTTGATAATTTGGCTGTAGCGATGCCGATTTTTCTCAGCAATGACTAAAGCTAAGAAACTAAAGTTCATTGTCAGTATTCATCATGTCTTTGTCTTTGAATTGCCCATAGCATAACACGATTGGACAACTTTTATAACACAGAATTATCAATCGAAAAGACCTCTGTAAAAAAAGGGATTCCTATTTTTCCAACAGAGGAGAGTGATTTAAGGTTCCAAAATTTGTACATAAATTGGTTGAAGCATACACTTTAATATGTGCATAGCTTATATGAAATGTATTTATGGTTTTTAAATTACGCGACTAAAACCATTTTGTCGCTTACGCCCTTTCCATTTTTTGCTGTTCCATTGCTTGTTTTCTATGAGAGGCCGGCCCGGCCACTCATAGAAAACAAGCAATCTAAAACATATCCAACACGGTTTCTTAATTTAACGCGGCGTCACCTTAAGAGGGAATAGGGTAATAGGGGAGGGTAGGGATGGGAAGGGAAGGGAATAGGAGAGGGTAGAGAAGGGAATAAGGTAGGGGATTGGGCCTCCGGTAAGTGAGTTTACCGGAGGGCCAATCGAAACACAGCGCCAGCGCTGTTTCACGCCGGTTTTCTGTGAGAACGTGGTATTTCTCCGGTCGAGCCGGCCCATTCGTGGCGGAGCATGGCTCTCCCACGTAAAAATCAGTTACAAATTAAATTGAATATCAATTAATTTAGAATTCGAAAAACGGACAACGTTTACCTAATACGGAGCTTCTGACCCAGATCGAGTTTTTCGATACTCGTTAAGTTTTTGCATTTATCTAATGAATCCATCTCGTCGGAGACCTCGCCCGTCCCGTTACCTCTCAATTAGACGATCTCGACAGTAATGACTAATGACATAATAATTCCTAAAGTACAGAAAATGAAATTATCGCACTTTAAAAAAACCTCGTAATTTCACACAATAACGGGCAAACCGCGGCCGTACTTTCCCATCGGCACAGGCGGCCGATGTTAACGACCCCGCCGGAACCTGCTTATCTCGAGCTTATCTCGAAGTAAGTCAATCGACGTGGAAGATTATTGCAATTAACGTGAAACGCAATTGGGCCGCGCCGTTCGGACCTCTGCACGCATGAAAAAAATTCGTGACACCGTTTCGAAAATGGAACTCGATTTAAATTTTCCGATTTGAATTTGGAAGCCCGATTTCTTATTCGCTGGAATTTGCAAGTTATTGAATAGAGAATGTGGGGCGGTGTCGGCCGGCGGGCGGCGCTACAAAATCGGGCGGCCGTCCGGGTCGCAGTCGTACGGGACCGTGTTTCGATCATTTCACTGACCTACATTCACGCAATACAACGGAACGCGATAACAACAAACGCCTCGCCTTAGCTTGTTAAGAACTAAAGCGGGCGAAGCTCGCGCGAATGTCACTCGAAAAATTTACATTTTCGAATTTCGAACGCATCGGTATCGATGTTTTTTGCTGACCGCAAATGCAAAGAGGTTTGCCGTGTAAGCGAAACTCCCGTTAGAGTTAGTACTGGTTAGTTTTCCTTTAATAAACGAGTTGGATTTATTTCCCTGGTGCGAGGAGGAGCAACAACCTATGATTGCAGGGCCGTTATTCCCGATCGTCTCGACTGCACACCGATAAGTAAAAACAAATATAAACTTTACCGGGGAAATTAAAATAAATTTTTAGAAATCTCTTAGATTTCTACCTCTATTTATTTTATCCAGTGATTTTATAACTATCCCTTCTTATCTAATCTCTTTGGACATTATAAATGGTAATTATAAAATTATCGTTGCTACTGTTACTTATTTCAATCTTGTACCTAAATAATATAATTATTATATATAATTTATAATATGCCCAATTTAAATTGGCCTTAACTTCAAGAGCACAAACTACACAACATTCTATTAATTAGAAACAGAAGAAGTCATTGAAACAAAGAGTACCTCAACATTAACAATAAAATATTTGCAAATAAAATAATATTCACCTGTTTAACCGCTTCTCAGATGCGAAATCCACATTCACAGTTACTCGTACTAAATTAAAAAACAAAGAAACAATTAGCGAAAGAAGAAGGAGAATTAAAAAATTAGTTTGACAGTTACGCGCGCGGGTTTTTGCTTTTTTTTTAATTGAAGACGTTGACGGGCCTTGACCGCTAGGCGACTGCGGCCTCACTGAGCGCGTCCTCTCGCCTGGCGCTGGCACACTAAATTACTTTCCAACCGCGGCCGGTTACTGCTACTGTTGCCAGTCGATTAGGTATCTAAATTTTTGAGAGAAAGTAGGATTTTCCTTTATTTGGGGGAACCGACACACCGCCAGCTTATGTTTCGTTTTCAAAGAAATCGTCAAGAAACTTTCGTCATTCATGAGCGATATATTCCTCCAAAATCCAAACATAGTATGTATTTTTTATCTTCATTAAATATTCATTAATTAAAATAACTACCTACGCAATCGTAGAAATTTTGTGGTAATAAAATATATTTATGCTATATAGGTACTATTTACCAACACGAAATATATAACACCAGTGTTATATATTTCGTGGTTTCTAATGTTATTTTCAAAATAATTGAGTACTAGTTATTTTAGATTTTAGTCCATAAAATTTTAATGTACTGTAGAGCAAAGGTTTATCGACAGCTCGCAAAATAGTGTAGGCGTAACGAAAATTGATTTTGCTACTACCTTATAATTATTATCTACATAAATACAGTACAATACCTATCAATCAAATACTATAAGTAATATAAGTTTGGCTTAACAGAATTTCAAAAGCCTAAAAAAATTGCTTGAAGCAAAAAGTTTCAGCTACGCCGCGCAATGCGGCGCTCGTTGAAGTCTTTTATTAGGACAATACAAACTACAAAGCTACGTAGTGCGTAGACATTTTATTTTTATGAAATAAGTGGGCAAACGAGCAAACGGGTCACCTGATGGAAAGCAACTTCCGTCGCCTATGGACTCTCGCAGCATCAGAAGAGCTGCAGGTGCGTTGCCGGCCTTTTAAAAGGGGATTGGGCAATAGGGGAGGGTAGGGATGGGAAGGGAAGGGAATAGGGTAGGGGATTGGGCCTCCGGTAAACTCACTCACTCAGCGAAATACAGCGCAAGCGCTGTTTCACGCCGGTTTTCTGTGAGAACGTGCTATTTCTCCGGTCGAGCCGGCCCATTCATGCCGAAGCATGGCTCTTCCACGTATAAAGACTATGGCATAGCGTCAAAGCATAAGTGCAATGTGTGCAATGCACACGGGCGCCATCCTCTATTTATTTTTATTCTTATTTATTTATTTATTTATTTAAGCAGTACAATTTTAACTTATATCTATTTGAGAATGTACCTTAAACCTGCAAGGTTTGTCTGGTACACCTTAGAAAGTTCACCACGCGCTAATACATTTAAACTATATCCCTGGTAACACAGAGTATGCTTATTACATCTCAATGTCTTATACAATAATCTTTTAATTACTTAGTTAATGGTTAATACATATTTCACGGGGAAGAACAAATAATAATAAGAATAAGTGCAATATAAACAAAATGACATACATATTATTTTAAGTTTAAAAAAATAAAACAATAGTTCTCTACGTTCGATACAATAAGTTATCAGTTAACATAATATTATTTTGTCAGCTGTGAACTGCGAACTGCCACTGGACCTGTTTTTATCGTAAACTTCTACCCTTCATATACATGATGTAATCATTACTTACACTGATTTAATTGGTTTTATTAAATTTAAACGTATTATTAATACACCAATCATTTTAGGATAATCTTATCTGTTACTAGGTACATTATCAATTATTATGCTATTACATTACTGAGTATTAACGAAATTGCAATCCGCCCTTATTTATCATAGTCATGTGTTACAAGTTAATTTATACCTTATTGCACCCTAGCCCTACGACACAGATATCTTGGGATCGGTAATGATTCATACCACTAGGGTGCTTTATGTGTACTATCTATAGTGTATACTTTTATTCATTCGGTATCAGTAAGTTTTTATTAAGATACTGTTCACATAGTAACAATAATTTTAATTTTTCATAAATAGGTAATACCTTACATAACTTAAATAGGTATGCTGTATCGTCGTTGTTGTGTCTTAATTTCAATGGTATTATAGTTTTTAAAAGTCTTAGTTGTAACTTATATACTATGTTTAAGTAAGTATTTAATGTTCTCCCATAACTAGTTAATCCGTAGGAGATGACTGACTCTGCTAGGGCTATATACATATTTAATAAGACGCGGTATGGAATTTTACTTTTTATCATTTTAAATTTTACTAAAATTGCCCTCAGATTATCACAAACAGCATCTACATGATATGACCAGTTAAATCTATTGTCTACGATCAGTCCTAGATACTTGTGATGTGTCACTTGTTCAATTTTCATACATATTGTGTCTTTACATTCTTTTACATCATGTAAGCACTTGTGATCGTGTGCAATTATGTTAAACGGAGGAAAATATTTAACATGTGATGAGTGAACATGTATTATTTTTGTTTTATTTGCATTTATTACGAGGTTAGCATCATGAGCCCATTTATCAATCCGCGTAAAGTCATCTTGCAATAGTTTAGCTGCCTTACTAATATCTTTACTAACAGCCATCAGACAGGTGTCATCTGCGAATTGGAATAGAGGACAATTCTTTACTACATTTTCCATGTCATTGACATATGAAAGATAGTGCTTTGGACCGATCACGGACCCCTGAGCTGTTCCATCTTCAATATCAACGTCATCACTAAACTCATTTCCTATTTTTACTTTATATTTTCTATCTGTTAAGTAGTTTTTACACCATTTTAATATATAACCCCTAATTCCTGAATTGTCTAGTTTTTCTAGTAATGTACTGTGTTTTAAAGTGTCAAAGGCTTTGCTAAAAACTATAAAAAGTAATATTACATGTTTTTTGCCATTTAAATGTTTATTAACCTCGTTTGTAAACTTGGACAATAACTGTCCAGTCGATTTCTTAGGTTGAAATCCATATTGATTAGCTGATAGTATGTCATGTTTAGAATAGAAATTTTGTATTTGAGTGCACACAAACTTTTCTATGATTTTATCAATAACTGGCAATAGTTATAGGCCTATAGTTGCTATATTCAATGTGACTACCACTTTTACAAATTGGCCTTACAATTCCCGTTTTGAGATGCTGTGGATAAAGTCCCTGTCTCAGGCTTGTATTTATTAATTTGACTATTACATTTACTATTTTATGAGCGACATTTTTTATATCTATGCATCGTATCCTATCAATTCCGGGAGATTTGTTATTGTTGAGTCCTTGTATGATTTTCAGAACGTCTTTAGATGTTGCTTTCTTAAAAAATATTGATTTATTTACGGACACTATGTAATCTGATTTATTTAAGATGAATTTATTACAATTTGGCAGGATTTTCTTTACACTTTCACGAAATTCTACAGCAAAGTTATCAGTTATTTCTTTAGCGCTAATTTTATTTTTAAATGAGTTTAATATTGTTTCTTCTATAGACAGTTTTGAACGCCCCGTTAGATTGTTAAGAGTTTGCCAGAGATTTTGTGTGTTCATTTTATTTTTATTAATCAAATCAATATAATATCTATTTCTACATTTTTCTATTAGCTTACGTGTCTTATTTCTAAATTTATTATACTCAATTCTTAGCATAGCGTTAGTTGAGTCTTTTTTTAACTGGTTAAAAAGTTTGTCTCGATGCACACACATCTCATTTATTTTATTAGTAATCCATGGGTTTTTATTCCTTTTGCTATTGCAATTAACTTTTTTGTAGTATGTGGCCGAGTTATAGCAATCACTAAATTTATCTTTTATAGTGTCATATATTTTTAAGGGACAGTCCTGAGTAAGTATCTCACTAAAGTTTAGTTCTGACAATAACGACTTCATTTTATTATTATCAATTAAGTGTGTATATTTTGTATCATCCTGTATGTAAGATGTCGATTTATCTATGCATGACATAACTACAGCACGGTGATCAGCTAGACAAGTGCCCAACGCAGCCGAGTAAACGTCTAATGAGTGTGTTTTAACAAAAATATGATCTAAGCAAGATCTGGTTACTTTATTTTTTAATTTTTTAATCTAGTGTAATCAGATATAGCACTCGTTAGACCACAGCCAGACATTTTATTCATATAATAATCACATATGTCTAGGGGCGCCAAATCGCCATCTTTAGGGGCGCCAAAACCAAGGACCCAAAAAATTTGCCTAAAGGGGCGCCAAAATCCTTTTTTTGCACACAGCCGCCAGTAGCCCTTACGGGGGCCCTGGGTCATAGAGATCTGAAATTATGTAAGGTTGTCTCGACATATCAGTTTTCTAATTGAAGCAGATTAATATTATTTTAAACTATATTAAATTAAACTATGAATTTTCGTCGCAAATATTCGTATATTGTTTAGTCGTATGTATCTACTTGTATGTACTTGTAATTTATCCTGTGGTACGAAATCTTTGATTTTGCGTCCTATCACTATTCACTCCTACTTGCTCCTACTACGTAGTCACTACTGATAAGTATAAAATATTATAATTTATGGACCCTGTTACCTGTTACCGATACTTCGCTGTCTATCCATAACCCATCTGTTTGTTGTCGGTCCGTTTGGTAGTGTCTCTGAATCTCCTTAATAATGTTATCTAGACTAGTTGATTGAGTTAAAATTTTCCCTTCTTTGCATAATTTGTTATGCTGATAACAAATATGTAGTAAAACATGCAAGGTTAATAAAATAGGACTTAGGTACATTAAAACATGTTTAGAGCCACTCGTTTCGTATTACTTAAGTCGAAACTCTTTCTGCTTACTTTCTTTCTTACGCCGCACAAACGCTACTGTGAAGGCAGCCTTACCTGGCAACATTTCACTGAAAAAAAGAATGTAGGTATTTTGTTAAAGGTTTATAGGTATCGATTAAACCTTAATTCACTTTCGACTTTTAGAATCTAATTAGTCAAAAAAAATGTGGAACGCTTCACGATTTTGCGTGTCATCCTTGCGCAGGGGCCATGCTAATCTTCTCTGTATCGTTCCAATTTTAGTATATGTACTGCCGAAGCGAGTACGATTACTAATCAAACTTCGTTGTATATATACTCATTGACACAAAAGACACCGATAGCGCGATTCAGGTGTTACGAAGACTTTGTGTGAAAAAAATTGCAATATTAAGGAAAACAAGTATTTTTCCAGAAGTTTATATCAAATTACTTGGATACAATTACAAAATACATATAAATATTATTGTTTATATCAAGAAAACTAATAATTTTAAATAACTTACTTATTAGCGACATCTATCGGACACGTTAGGAAGCATTGGCATACATTAGGTAGAGTCATACATGGGCAGAGCTATGTTTTGCTCTACCTCGGCTGTACAAAATTGTAATTAAAGTAGGTACTGCAAATGAATAATGTAAATTATAAATTAACAGTATAAATGAGATACTTCATAATATGTATTATTATTTAAAGACCGTTTCAAACAAAGACTTCTATTTAAACTGAGGTTCAAATCCCACAGTTAATATTAAAGTTGTACAGCAAATTTTAATAGATGGCGCTCTGTCGAATTATTTTTATCTTTTATTATTACTTAGTATCTTAGGCTTTAAGATACTTCCTAATATTTATTTATAATAAAATATATTTAATATGTTCTTGCAAACAAGCAATAAATTTATTGCGTTTATATGTGTCAGAACTTCTACATTTTTATACAAATCCTAAATCGCGCTAACGGTGTTTTTGTGTTCCTGAGTGTATATTGGACCAATTTACCTGAGTTGTCGTACTCGCTTCGGCAGTACGTATACTAAAATTGAAACGATACAGGGTCCAGTCAAATTAGGCTTAATAAATTGGGTAAGAACCTCGGATTTCGAGATACCCAGCTGCTGCAGCTACTTATTGATGAAATATGCCATACATCACGACATTAAAGAATCGGACACCGGTTTCGCGACAAATTGAATGTGGAGCGTTTTCGACTGAAGGCACCGGTTAATGATACTTTGACCGCGCGCTCTCCGCTCTCTTTATCGGAAACGGTTCACCATATAAAAATTTTTTTGAACATAAGTTGTAGAGAATTTTGTATTCTACATTATGGTAATTAATATAAATAGCAAAAACCTACAGGAAATGAAATATTTGCATAATAAGCGCAAGAACTGATTTTTGTGACCTTTTGACCTTGAAATTTAATAGTTGCGCACACCCTACCATTTGTAGGTTTTGAAATATTTACAGACTTACAAGCTGGGTATCTCGAATTCCGAGGTTCTTACCCAATTTAAGCCTAATTTGACTGGACCCTGTATCGTTTCAATTTTAGTATACGTACTGCCGAAGCGAGTACGACAACTCAGGTAAATTGGTCCAATATACACCCAGGAACACAAAAACACCGTTAGCGCGATTTAGGATTTGTATAAAAATGTAGAAGTTCTGACACATATACGCAATAATTTTATTGCTTGTTTGCAAGAACATATTAAATATATTTTATTATAAATAAATATTAGGAAGTACCTTAAAGCCTAAGATACTAAGTAATAATAAAAGATAAAAATAATTCGACAGAGCGCCATCTATTAAAATTTGCTGTACAACTTTAATATTAACTGTGGGATTTGAACCTCAGTTTAAATAGAAGTCTTTGTTTGAAACTGTCTTTAAATAATAATACATATTATGAAGTATCTCATTTATACTGTTAATTTATAATTTACATTATTCATTTGCAGTACCTACTTTAATTACAATTTTGTACAGCCGAGGTAGAGCAAAACATAGCTCTGCCCATGTATGACTCTACCTAATGTATGCCAATGCTTCCTAACGTGTCCGATAGATGTCGCTAATAAGTAAGTTATTTAAAATTATTAGTTTTCTTGATATAAACAATAATATTTATATGTATTTTGTAATTGTATCCAAGTAATTTGATATAAACTTCTGGAAAAATACTTGTTTTCCTTAATATTGCAATTTTTTTCACACAAAGTCTTCGTAACACCTGAATCGCGCTATCGGTGTCTTTTGTGTCAATGAGTATATATACAACGAAGTTTGATTAGTAATCGTACTCGCTTCGGCAGTACATATACTATAGTTTGTTCGTTCTAAGATGATATGGGTGACAGTTCTCATATTCCTTGCTACGGATTTTTTTTACAAGAAAACAAAAAAAAACAGAATGTAATAAATTATATTCCATCTACAAAAATAAATGTTTCCTGTAATTGTAAATGAATAAAAATGAAAAGTTGCTAAATGCTAACTTATTGATATAAAATTATAAATATTAACTCTGAAATAGGAGTATAAAATTATTGTTACGAAAATATTTGAAAAATGTCAGATGAATGAAACGGAACTTATGTCAATAGAGATTGACACAGTTGAATCGAAATCAAATCGATAAAAAAGGGCGGCCATCTTAAATCGCCGGCTTCACTCTGAAACATCAGTACGAAATCGATAATTTCGATTGCAATTTCTTTACGAGGTGATTCGATATTTTTAAATTATTTGATTAATTTTTTTAGGTAACTTCCCTACTACTGTCAATTATAATGTGTCACGCATATCATCTTAAAACGAACAAACTATAAAATTGGAACGATACAGAGAAGATTACCATGGCCCCTGCGCAAGGATGACACGCAAAATCGTGAAGCGTTCCACATTTTTTTGAGAAATTAGATTCTAAAAGTCGAAAGTGAATTAAGGTTTAATCAATACCTATAAACCTGTAACAAAATAACTACATTCTTTTTTTCAGTGAAATGTAGCCAGGTAAGGCTGCTTTCAAATTAGCGTTTGTGCGGCGTAAGCGTTCGATGAACGTATGCGCAGCGCAGACGCCGCGACCAGGGCCGGATCTACCTACCTAGGGCTACTCGGGTAGCAGTCCTGGACCCGCGGTTAAAAAGGGCCCCCAGTACTCGCTTAAAATAATAGGCGATGATTCGAATTTAAAATGCGTTACGCGACAAATCATGGTTAAAGATCTTTAAGAAAATGTTTAAAAAATAATCGAATATTAGAATTAGTTTTTTGACATGACTACATATTAGTTGAGTAGGTACTTCGTGGGCCCCTCCAGTAGTATCAGCCCAGGGCCCCACAAATTCACGATCCGACCCTGGCGTTGTCGCCGCTTCTCTACTGGAACAATCAGTAAATATATCTGTATTATCTATGATCAGTACGCCGCGCTGCGCTAACGCCGCGTACTGATTGTTCCTGAAAAATATACGTTTCATCGAACGCCTACGCTGGACAACGCTAGTGTGAAGGCAGTCTAAATCAATTTTTTTTAATTTATTAATGGATATTTTCATATTTCTAGTAGACAGCCTGCTTCCTATTTTCTCTCAGAATTATTTTAATGACTGAGTATAAGTAATCTGAAATCTATAGTACATATTTTGAGATGATCTACAGTACTTTCAATAACACTACTGCTACTACTACATGTACTATCAGAGAAGTTGATTCCTCGGCAGATGGGGGACCTACATAGTTTGGTCGCGTTAAGTCAAACCCAGCAGACAGATCACATTTAACATTGTCATGTCATGATCCGGCCAAATGGGTTGGAATCAATTTCCTCGATGGTACATTGTACAACATGAATTCAAGTTGTGATCTACTCCGTGTATTAGGTAATCCAAATATATTTAATAATAATAAATCCAATATAGTGATTTTCTAGCAATAATTGTTAATCTAACTACATCTATTACATTTACCAATAAGCATAATGGTGAAATTATTCTGGACCGAAAAAAGTGTTAAAAAACTTTTTCTTGTCATTATGCTTGTTCATATGAATAACTAATGTCGTTTTGGTCTATAATCAACTCATGAAATATGTCGCAGCAGGCACAATTTCAGGTGCAAAATCTATTCAAACTATTAAAACCTAAAATTAATTATTAGATTCCAAAAAATGCGTGTTGCAACATATCTCTTAAAAACTACAGGAGATAATAAATAAAACCCAAATTCCATAAAAAATAACATTATATTCACTTCATATGTATCATGTGGGCGAGGGACCAGTCGTGTTTGAGCTCGACGGGCTCGTCCACAGTGACTCCAGCAGCCGTCACAACTCCCATCTGGTAGCGGGGGAACGAGCGAGCGTCACGGTAGAACAGCACCTCCATACACTTGCGGACTAGGGCCCTGAAAAACAAAAAAGATTTAAATGGATGTGACCAACGATGTCAATACATTAGATAAGGCGTACGCCATCAAAACTGCAGCAATGTTTTTTTGCATGCAAAATGTGTATCGAGAAAATATTGTTGTCCTTTTTTGTCTTACAGTAATAGCATATTCCACTTTCTCTTTCGCTCATTTTACGCTTTAATCGAATCGAGAAAATATTGTCGTCCTTTTTTGTCTTACACTAACAGCATATACTACTTTCTCTTTCGCTCATTTTACGCTTCGCTTTGATTTTTCTCGTAAAATGGAAGACAATAATTTAAATATTAATGAAATCTTAGTAATTACGAGTGAAATATTACACCGTTGGATTTATTTGTATTCCTCGTGTTGTTACTACACTGTCGGAAGGCACACGACGGCATTCTGGAGCGAAATGTAGGGAAAAACAACGCGGTAATCAATGAATTATACACGTCCGGCTGTCACCGCGTCCTAGAGCGCACTGCTCTCAGATGAGTGCCTCAATGTGTCACCCTCGAGATGAGTGAGCCTCTCACTCATCTCGAGAGTGACACATTTTCTCGCTGATGATTGTATGGAATGCCTTTTCTAACGTTCTAGTTCTATGGATGTGACGGTGTAGCTATTTTTAAGTAAATATTACGTAGAATCAAAGGACATTGGAAATAATCACATGTCTAGAAGGAATAATGAAATCAACTTTAAAATTAATCTTTGAAAACTGTGATAATATGATCTGAGAAATATATATATTTTTAAAAATTGTATCATTAAAGAAAAGTTTGTCATTCAAATTACAAAATTAGTAGTTAGTTTTTCAAAACTTACTTTGCAGACTCCTCATTTAGAGGTCCCTTTTCCAACGAGTCTCTTATCAAAGGAGTAGCCATGTAGGCTCCGAGCCCAGTGGCAATAGCAGCATCCTCGTACGCTGTACCCAGCTTGTCGACCGCACCTAGGAAGGGCTCACCATCCTGTAAAACAATAACAGACAAATCAGTTCTAATGCTTTTATATTATGAAAATTATAAAAGTAGGAAGTTATTTTTATACTATAGATAAGGCTTACTAAAAGTGTCCCCTGGTATAACATTACAATAAGATTTGAAAGTTAAGATTTAAAAATACAAAACTTAATTAATCTAAGCAAGACGACGAAGGACGTCCACATGACGTTTTTTACACTCGTTTGTAACGATACAAACCCAAGTTGAACGCTCAGCAAACAGAAGGAAGCCGACACTTTCAACTTTATCTTAATCTGCCAAAACGCGATGAAAACGCGCAGAAGACGAGCACATCAGAAACGCGCATCGTCAGTGCGCAAAAATACGTCGTGTGGATAGGCCCTAAGACAATAATTAAAAGGTGGGTGCTCTCAATATTAACCCTAGACAGTCAATTAAATATTGCAAAATATATTGTGATATTGCACAATAAAATTGATTGTCTAGGGGCTACCACTTTCCTAAATTCAGGTAAAGGTTCCTTAATACTTTTAGAGTGCTAAGCTTGAAAGCAATTTTTAAAATTATGTACCTGTATTCCAGCAACGACATAGTTATTCCAGAGGGGGTCCATCTTGCTGCGCTTGTTGTACAGAACACAGGTTAGCCAGCAGTGCAGAGAGCGGGGCTTCAGCATCAGACCATCACCAATGCATTGCTCATCAATTCTGAAAACATATCTTTATCAGTGACGGATTAAGAGATTCATGCCTGTGGGCCCCCCTATCCGAATGTCAACTAGAATCGGTCTTCGAACCTTTACTCTTCTGGTGCACCTCAGATGTGATGCCCTAGGCAATTGCTTGATTTGATTAAGGGTAAGTCCATCACTGATCTTTATCAGTATTTATTGTATGTATATGTTACGGGTAATGCTAGAAGGTGGAGTAAACCTAGGTTTACCCGGGTTGACTTAATATTACCCAAGTCTTTTGGGTAATTTGTCCAATTAACTACTAAAATGAATATCCTAGGGTATTTTAAACACTTGTTATTTAAAAAACATACAAAGGCGAACGTAATTTCTCGAAGAACATAAACTTAATAGCTTCAATGGCAAAAACTAATTTGTGGTTGTTGTAATTAAAATTGAAATTATTTATTTGAGCTAGATAAACTGCTGTGACATTTTGAATTGCACAAGTTTTCTGCAGCTTTGCATGAACACTAATTCTTTGTAGCACATTTTGTTTTACAATTACACCTTTTAAAACCCTGACCTCCTGAAAGCGACTGTCAATTGCAAGCTGTCGTAATCTTTTTTTCGGGTGATATATTTTCTATATCAATCAGTTTATCATGACAAACGGAAAACTGATTCCTTGAGAACACTTCCTCAATTGTAACGGGGGAACGCGGGCCCCCGAGTTTTATGCCACAGGCTCGAAAATTACGCAACACCTAACATTACCCAGCCAGAGTTGGGTAGACCTAGGTGAGTATGGGTAAACCCCAAATTAAAATTTATTTTTCTTATTATTCCGACTTTACCCAAAAGACTTGGGTGATACTAAGTCAACCCGGGTAAACCTAGGTTTACTCCACCTTCTAGCATTACCCGTAACATATATATTTTATTATCTATTTCTTGAATGTTTGTTATATTTTCTAAACAGAAAGCACCTGTTTTTTAGTTTGTCTCTGCCACCACCCAATGGCTGACTGGTAGAAAATGGCATTAAGTCCACCATGCAAAAAGTATAAAATAAATAAAATATAAATAAAACAGTTCAGTAACTTAAAGTAGAAACTGTTACTCCCTACCTTTCATTTGATTAATTTTGTTATGGGCCCGGAGACAGTTTCAAGTTTTTGCTTGGACTCCCTGAGAGATTTTATCAAAGAGTTTTAAAATCCTTGTTGCAGTGATAAGAAGGTTAAGTGGATAGAAACTTACATTTTCTGTTCAATGATGTCCTTCAAGTATTGATAGTCAGCATAATCTCCACCAGAGCCCAGTAAAATAAGGTCATTGACTTTCAACACTCTGGAGCAGTCGCGGAATCTAGCTAGAGAACCATATGACCCTAGAGTGTCGGCAGCGATGACACAGCCTTTGTCAAATTTTACACCGATAACTGTGGTTGTGGTCGTTATAGGCGTAGCCGAGCTGAAAAAAAACATATTTTTATTGCAAGAGTATACTAAAAAAATCATTTAAGGCGACGCCTTGATAATTTGGCTGTAGCGATGCCGATTTTTCTCAGCAATGACTAAAGCTAAGAAACTAAAGTTCATTGTCAGTATTCATCATGTCTTTGTCTTTGAATTGCCCATAGCATAACACGATTGGACAACTTTTATAACACAGAATTATCAATCGAAAAGACCTCTGTAAAAAAAGGGATTCCTATTTTTCCAACAGAGGAGAGTGATTTAAGGTTCCAAAATTTGTACATAAATTGGTTGAAGCATACACTTTAATATGTGCATAGCTTATATGAAATGTATTTATGGTTTTTAAATTACGCGACAAAAACCATTTTCTTGCTTATGCCCTTTCCATTTTTTGCTGTTCCATTGCTTGTTTTCTATGAGAGGCCGGCCCGGCCTCTCATAGAAAACAAGCAATCTAAAACATATCCAACACGGTTTCTTACTTTAACGCGGCGTCACCTTAATTTTTGAAGTGAGAAAACCACTTTGCTTGTCAAAGTCTAACGTCCCAGCTAAGTAAATATTTAAATAGGTACCTACATGAACTTAAATTAACTTACTGTGATCTGAAATCCTGAACTGTGTGTTTTGATGGTTCATGAGTTGATGAGTTTCCAGGGAAGTTGTAAAACGCCCCGGGCGATGGGCCATTCTGCCATAAGGGAGCTGGCATCATATAATCTCCCATAAAAGCCATATTTACTTAAAAATCAAAACACTTTTATCGGTTTATTACTGAATTTCAACAAAATTGCAATCAAATTGCAATTTTCAAATTCAGTGACAACAGACAAGCTGCTTCGAGAATGACAATTCAATTTTAAATTTCTGTTCCAATATACGTAAATTTTTGCAAAATGGTTATAAAATACTTTCTGTAACTCCTCATAAAATTGAAAAACTATTCGATGTTCTTTAATATTTATAAAAAAGTTAAAACAAATCTTTCAATTTTGGTTTTTGGCACATTTCTGTAGGGTCAAATAACTTTTTTAACACACTTTTAAATAGCACGCGGGCGTATAACGGAATGCTACTTCGTTCAGAAATAATAATTAACAAATAAAAATCTTCATACCCCCTAAAGATGTATATATGTGATATGTCACCAAGATTGTAAACAGCGTGAGATTGTAATATCGCGAAGTGATGGATTGTAAAAAAACAGTTTTCCAGTGATTTTAAATTAATTATTTCGTATTTAAAATAACTTCAATTGCCTGAATATTTGATGTATAACATTGAATAAAATTTAGATATATTTAAAGTGCAGTTTGAATTATAAATCAGGTTAATTTTAGTAACCGAACATTGAAACAGCACTTTAAATATATTATCTACATTTTATTTTATGTTATACATCTCATACCATTTGGCATTGAAGTTATTTTAAATACTAAATAATTAATTTAAAATCACTGTTTGTTTACAATCCATCACTTCACGATATTACAATCGCGCGGAGTTTACAATCTTACGGTGACATATATAAGGTCAAATTCCGTAGTACATCCAATTAAATTATGAAAGTGCTAAATATGTAAAAAATTGGACACTCAGACACTTATTATTAATTATAATGATTATTTATAATCGATTTTTAAGGAATTATTCAATATTTAATTATTATTGAAAAAAATTGAAATGTAATTTGACCACCGCAAACACAGTGGTCGTCAATGGTCGTGTTTGTTTCGCATGCGCAAAGTTAAAAATCAGTGTCAGTTTTAGTATCATGTGCCAAAATCTGACAGAAATTGATTCAAATTTCTGTTAATGCACATGCGCGAAAGCTGCACATGCGCATTGAAATGAAACGAATATGTCTAATCTAACAGCTATATCCAGCTATCGCCATTACTTTTCGAAGAAAAGTTTTCATCAATTTCAATTTGAAATATTTCCGCAGAACCACCGGTGATCCCACTTTTTTTTGGGCTTTAAAAACGCAAATCTTACAAAGAAATTGTTAAGCAGTTTTTTAGCCGTTTATCTTTGATACAAAGTTCCCAGTTCTGACACACACAGGGCTTCATAACGTTATCGAATAACAGAAAAAATATCGTTACGTACCGTTATTTTCATAATGGTAGCCAGATAACGTTATTTTTTTAACGATATCTAGTAAAATAACGTTATATTTACCGTTATTATTATAACGTTATTTTTTCGTTATGGCATAACAAAAAAATAACGTTATAATAATAACGGTAAATATAACGTTATTTTCTGGTATCAGGTATGCGATCGTGCACGGTGCACCAAATCTCACTCATATTTAAAATGTATTAAGCGTTCTCTGTGAAAATACAAAGAAAAAAATACACCTTAAAAGCGTGATTACGTTTAGAAAATTTTCCCGCCTGTCATGACTTTCTTGACGGACTATAACGTTATCAAAGAACATATATTTACCGTTATAAATCCTATATAACGTTATAACATTTACCGTTATTAAATACATTTACAACGTTATTTCTAGTATCGGTTAAATTTTCATAACGTTATCTATGCCCTTGAAGCAATAACGTTATCAAAAAATAACGTTATTTGAAGCCCTGGACACACACCAGTCAGGACTCAGGTGTCTGCAGTCTGTGTTGCCACTTGCCATATTTTCATGTCATTTGACACTTCTGATTTCTAAACGGATTTGCAGTTCACGTCAAATGTCATTCTCTGTTTGGTTTCCTTTTCAAAAAATTGACACAACAAAATGTCTAAGAGAGGTTCGTTTCTTAAATAAATCCGTTTTAATCGGGTTAAATAATGTTCAAATTTTGGTAAATACACGCGAATATAGTTTATTTTTCCCCCACAACTGTGAATGCATGTTTATTTCTATATTTTACACATACATCTCGTTCATGTGTTGTGTAGTGACTAGTGGGTGTAAGTAGAGATGAATAAAGTGTTTATTTTCTGTTTCCTAAGGACGTGGAGGTTCCGCGGGAGCGAAGTTCCGCATCTCCCTGGGTCTCCCAGTTGGAGCCGTCATCAACTGCGCCGATAATACAGGTAAAAATGCGAATGTTTTGTATCATAAGTCATAACCTAAACTTCTGAGAACAGGGTACTAGTGATGATATTTTATCTAGAACACGTTGTGTTTTTGAAATATGATGATATTTTCCTTGGCTGTGTCTGAAGTACCTTAAAATGATTGTAATTTTATTTACATTCGTAGTTTTCGATAAGTTCTCTAACTTTCCTCATAACCTCTCTTTTTACTGTATAGATGTTGATATTCAGAGCTGTTTTTTGCTACATGTGTGCACTATTCGTAACAAATTATAAAACCTTTCAGGAGCCAAGAATCTGTATGTGATTGCCGTGCAGGGAATCAAGGGTCGCCTGAACAGGCTGCCCGCCGCTGGTTCAGGAGACATGATCGTCGCCACTGTCAAGAAGGGTAAACCCGAACTCAGAAAAAAGGTTAAGCACCACACTTTACAACCATATTATATATTATATTATTATGAACTTGGGTTTAGACTAACTCTTTTGTGCATGTTTAATTTGACTGTGTGTATAGTTTTTGAATTTTTGTCAGATTTTGAAATATTGAGAAAAGTGATTAAGCCCCTAAAAATAACTGTTTGATAGATTTCGTGCTGAACTGTGGCTAAAGTATATTTTAGTGTGCATACTGACATTTAGTATAAAAAGTGAATGGCACCCTGCACCCTATATTTATTAATGATTTATACATTTAAAATGCCTGTGATGATATGCCAATGGTTTCGCTACTTAACACTGAATTGTTGACTGTTGATATTGCCTTGGCTGACTGAGAGAACTTTTTAAATAAGTATATTGAACATCAACAATAAAGTTCTTTAGCTAATCATACATCATATTTTTCAGGTAATGCCTGCTGTGGTGATTCGGCAGCGGAAACCTTTCAGAAGGCGGGACGGGGTGTTTATATACTTTGAAGACAATGCAGGGGTCATAGTGAATAACAAAGGTGAAATGAAAGGATCAGCCATCACAGGACCCGTTGCTAAGGAGTGCGCAGACTTATGGCCCCGTATAGCATCTAATGCAAGCTCTATAGCTTAAACTTAATATATGGCTTAAAAAAACCTTTTGTTTCATTGACTTAGTCCTCTAGTGACTATTATATGCAGAGAAAGAACTACACAATTTATGGACATGCCTATTGCCTAGCTTGAGCTTTTTACTTTTTGTGTAATCAACAGTACAATACATATTAAATATTGGATTATAATAATAATATATTATACCTTTAAAAGAGCAATTCTTGTATATATATAATTGGAATCTCGGAATCGGCTCCAACGATTTTCATGAAATTTAGTATGCAGGGGGTTTCGGGGGCAATAAATCGATCTAGCTAGGAATGACTCTCATAAAATGTCATTTTATGTGTTTTTTGAATTTTTGAGCGAAGCTCGGTCATATAGCTAGTATTATTGAACTGCATAATTAAATTAAGGTAATATTGCAATCAATAATTTTGATTATTTTTATGGTAAAAATATGGAAAATATTGCTTTAGAATGGCCTGGCCACGGGACATTCGCCGATGCGAATATTCGCGCGGTGCGAAACGTCTAGCGAGTGAAATAAACCCATAGCAATGTACTTATCAAGTCACGTGCAATGCGTCCGGCGAAATGTAACGAGCGAATCGCGTGCGGTTTGCGGCGCGGCATGCGATCATAACAAAAGCAACGGCGTGGCGCGAGCCACGGAGTTGAGCGGCAGTCGCGGCGAAAACTGCAGTGATCAGACGAGTTTAGTCGTTTTCGCTGCGAAAATTTAACACCGAGACTTATTGCTGAAATAGGCCAGCTATTTGGAAGTCTGGCCATCCACAGCATAGATTTTTCTCCAAATCTGGTTTAATATTCATAAGACTATAATCAAAGGTTTCAATACTCATCATTCTGGTATACTCAAAAAAATTTCTGGATATATTCTGTATTTTTCGTACTTGTGGAATTATCCATCCATACCGCTATTTTTATTCAAATCATGTACTCCACAATCTCTTCCAAACATTAGGTCTTGAACCAAAAAACTATTACGTTCCAGTTTCTAAGCAATATCGAGATAATTTCGATAAACTGCGCAGGCTGGACTTCCTTACACCATCGTGGCAGCGAACGCTATTTCCCTGGCCTGGGTGCCGCACGAATCCTCGCAATCCCACCGCTTCGCCGTGCGCACCGCCGATCCCCGTGGCGGCCGTTAGATATTGCAATAAAAGTAATAAACCTAGCAATTTAGGTAAATATCTGTTATGTACTTATTAAGAGATGATATCAATTATAATGAAAAACACAAAATTTAGAAGATCTTATATTACATAAAATAAGTCTAGCTTATATAGCGCTAAGAATTATCCACAGCACTAATTACAGTAACTATTTGTTAAAAACTTAGAAAATTCACCCCAAACCAAAGCAGCACTTTACATCCAATTTAATATTCATTTGTTTCCTTGATCAAAATGATATTGGATTATTTAGAAACAATAATATTATGTTTGAATTAATTTGAACACATTTGAAAAAGAATATAAATTGAATATTTTAACTTTAATGCTTCAAGCCTCAAGCGGTCACCGGCAACCGCGATAACAATAGAAATCTATTGTGCCTCGTTTTTCCAAGATCGAGGGATTAATAACTGCAAGAATGAGTAAAGTTTTAAAGGGACCTCAGTCACTTTGGTATGTTAAGAGCCCGGGTTACCTTCGAAATTCTCATGCATACGTAATACCAAAATCATTTTCTCATACGAAAATATTTAAAATGTTTGAGTTATTTTTCAGCTCAAAATAGTAATTACCTAGGTAGGAGTACAAAAATTAACTTCAAAATATTTAAACAGTAAAAAAAATTTTTTTGTGTATAATTTTTTTTTACTAAATTTACTACTAAATATTTAAACACTAAAAAATAGAGTAAAACACTAAAAATATATATACATAAATATTAAATTTACTACAAAATATTTCAACTCAAAACAACTAAAAAATATTTTTTAGTATTTAAATATTTTGTAGTAAATTTACTATTTATTTTTTATATTTTTTAGTGTTTTACTCTATTTTTTAGTTATTAAATATTTAGTAGTAAATTTAGTAAAAAAAAAATTATACACAAATTTTTTTTTTTTTTGTGTTTAAATATTTTGAAGTTAATTTTTGTTCAGGAACCTGGGTAATTACTATTTTAAGCTGAAAAATAACTTAAACATGTTAAATATTTTCGTATGACAAAATGATTTTGGTATTACGTATGTATTAGAATTTCGAAGGTTAACCCGGGCTCTTAAGTGCAATATATAAGACTAAATAAAGGAATAAAATATGTGTTAAATCTATCGCCTCTTCTTGTGAGATTTAGTTGGTCCCTTGACGAAACACCAGTCCACTGAGATAGCCTGCCCTAGGATATCAGCACCATCTAATGCCTCTCGAGCACTCTGCAATAAGAGATTGGGTAAAATGTATCATAATATCCCTCTTACGTGATGAATTTGGACATGGTAATAAGAAAGTCTGTGCATTGATTCAGAATCACTGATCAACTAAACGGATTTAAAAAAATGTTATGACTGCAGTAAGAGTTAAGACAGCTTATTATGGCATTCTTAATCAGGCCCCTGTAATCAGCTATGTGGAAGAGGCCAGTGACTTTAGTGCTGGCCTATAGATGGATTACTTACAGCTGCTTGTTTGTATGTTTCATACTCCACCAGTGCATAACCCTTGAGGAAACCAGTGCGCCGATCCAGGTTCAAGTGAATATTCTTAATTTCTCCAAATTCAGAAAACTGATTCTGAAAACCAAAAAAAGGGTGCTATGAAGATAACAATAGTAAAGATTAAAATGTTTTGTTGTATGAACAAAATGCAACATCATTACGTAGTGTAAAAATATATAATATTATCTGTACTAAATGATGTCAAATTGTGGCAATATTTTTCTAATACTCAAAGAGCCTATATCTAAAAGGGGTGACAGACACGCGAGTAAGTACACGGACTTATGGCTCGACGATCTTAATCACCTGTGTGTCAGCAAAGAGCCGCACGCCGCGAGCCTGGGGGTTACCATGCCCCCAGGCTCGTGGCTCGCGGCGCGTGTGAGCGATTCTCGTGTGTCATCGACGCGAGCCGAGTAAGTTCGCGAACTTAAAACCTGCGTACTTTAAGTAGGTTACGTAGAGTTGCCTTGACTTACTAACAAAGAAAATTATAATTATGTGGCCAAGGAACTGTGTTGTGGCCTGGCCCTTAACGGAAAAAAATTAATTAATGATATAACAAAATCTTTTCAATATGTGTAATTGATTGCGCTGTCTGTTCTTGATGGAAATTCATTTTATACATAAATGAAACACAATATTGCGTGCACTTTTTCCACTATTCATTATTTAATTACAATTTAAACAAGACTGGTTTCGAATTATTATTTTTTCGAAACCGGTCATGTTTAAATTGTTATTAATTAATGATTATAGTGAAAAAAGTGCATGCAATATTGTGTTTCATTTGTGTATAAATCTTTTTAAATATACCTGTATATCTTCCTCTTGAGCTTCCTCATGGACGTTGCTGACAAATAGAATCCAACCCTCTACAGACCGTTGGGGGCCTGGGGTGTTGCCATCCCCTTCCGGAGCTAGACTGTCGTATCTGTAATGCCGAAAGGAGCATCATAAGATAATAATGTAAACAAGTGTACACTTTCTTATATTACTCCTATAATTTGTAAGAATCTTATTTGAATAGCTAACATGGTGTAGTTAAAGCAACTATTTATATGGCTACAAAAGTAGTATTTGTATTTTCTAATTTAGAGGTAGATTATGTTTATCATTACCTTCCTCTGTTCCCTCTCTCGGCACCGCCACTGCCAGCCTCACTACCAAAACCACGGCCCTTACGTTTTCGCGCCTTCTCCTTCAAACGGGCAATTCCCTCTAAAAATTACATATTAATTAAAGAAATAGTAATTGAAGTGAGACGTTTTATCTGAATTCACGAAGATAATTTATTTATATTGAAAACAGGCATAAAAGTAGTAAATACACATAACCTCTCAAACCAGAACAAACAAGTGGATAAACTAAATATTAGATGAAAATGTTGTTTTGCACATTAAGTTTATTTTATATTATGCACAACGCTATCCAAAAATTGTTTGCTTCATTACGAACTTGGGTTAATTTCGACTTACGTTCACCATCTTCATCAACCTCAAATTCCTCAGAATTTTCAATGTCTAAAACATCAGCCATGATATTATAGCAAGAAACTACTATAGCTTCAATATGATAGTTCACTTCTTTCAGGTTTCTTGATGAATACAGTTATTTCTTTATATTTTTTGTTTTACTTCGAAAAAAATAAAATAAGAATCGGACGCTGACCCACAAACTATCGCTGATCGCTGGGTACGTCACTTGTCAAATATTTTTTTTATTTCATGCACATTGCACTAATGACAAAGACTGAAAGAACTAAAGTGACAATTCGCTACAACCGAAAATAAATAATATTTTATTATGTATGTAATATTTTATTAGTAACCGAAAATAAATAATATTTTATGCTAAGTTTATAGCAAAAATGAAAAGTGAGCAGTTATTATTACTTTGGCAGGTCTACCAAAGTATGTAGGTAACGAAATAATATCGAACCTCGATATCTACTTGATAGAGTTGAATGTTGATAGGACTTGTAACTTGTAAGTTGTAAGCAGGGCTTCATAACGTTATCGAATAACAGAAAAAATATCGTTACGTACCGTTATTTTCATAATGGTAGCCAGATAACGTTATTTTTATAACGATATTTAGTTAAATAACGTTATATTTACCGTTATTATTATGACGATATTTTTTCGTTATGGCATAACAAAAAAATAACGTTATAATAATAACGGTAAATATAACCTTATTTTCTGGTATCAGGTATGCGATCGTGCACGGTGCACCAAATCTCACTCATATTTAAAATGTAATAAGCGTTCTCTGTGAAAATACAAAGAAAAAATACACCTTAAAAGCGTGATTATGTTTAGAAAATTTTCCCGCCTGTCATGACTTTCTTGACGGACTATAACGTTATCAAAGAACATATATTTACCGTTATAAATCCTATATAACGTTATAACATTTACCGTTATTAAATACATTTATAACGTTATTTCTAGTATCGGTTAAATTTTCATAACGTTATCTATGCCCTTGAAGCAATAACGTTATGAAAAAATAACGTTATTTGAAGCCTTGCTTACAACTTACAAGTTGTAAGTGTAACTTGTAACTTGTCTTGTAGTATTTGACGATTTAATCCGTAGGTGTTCTGGCCTTTGCCCTTTGCACAAAATATCAATAACGTAAAGAAAAGAAGGTACTGTCAATTGTCATTTGTCATTTTTCATTTCAATTTCACGGTCTCACTGTGAAAATATGTGAATGGAATTTAGATTTTTGTAAATTACTTTTTCTGTGATTTTACATAAAATAAACTATATAATAGCAATCGAATCTGAGGCAATATGCCGGAAATGTCTTTAGCGGACTCCATAGTTACGTCCTTAAATGGTAAGTTAATGATAAATGTTGTACACCGTTTGTTTATTTAGCTACGCAAATTACATAATTGTTTTTACTATATTTAAAGCTTTTGTGTGACACAGTTATTTAATTATAGATGCGGGATGTACCCTAACCTCCTGAAAGACTTCTATTTCACCATTTCAGCTTCAGTCTGCTTTAGTTTACGGTGGTTTATATGAAAATTATGACGTCAGAAGAACGATTCGTTTTTGGTATTTTTTTATTTGAACCCAGTGTGTTTGATGTCTATAAACTCGTGTTTCTATCCATACTAAAATTATAATCATGAAATTTTGTCTGTCTGTTAACTTTTTGCTTACAAATCCTTGAACCAGACAAAGTTTTCTTAGACATTTTGGTGTGATGAAATTTTATATTATGAAACTTTCGCTTCTCGGAATTGTGTATTTGTAAGTAAGGAAAAATTTATACACTAACCCATCAAGCCCCATAAGCTCACCAGTGAGCGAGATACAATAGAATAACAATAGATTCTCAAGATTCCATGATCGAAGGATTAATATAGTAGCAGACTTCATTCAGTATAAATTTAATCAAACATGATGTATTTAATTTTGCCTGATAATATCCCTATACACATTCGACATTGACTTTGAATGTTTTTATTTCATGTTTTAAAAAAGTTAAGGTTTAAACACCATCCCAGTTTTAGTAATGGTATTTTCAACACAGAGTATATTTAATATTACGTGTATATACCCTGCTTCCTAGAAGTCTCGAGAACTGTCCTAACATCTTCAAGGATTAACTTTAGAGAAATGTAGTACCTAAAAAGTTAATTTAGTTTGAATGGCTTCTGAGTGGAATTGTATAACAATATCCCATTTATATTATCTATATTGGTGGCACTTCACATGGCTATTTGTATTTGCGTATTTGATGTATTTGCCAAACAATCACCATGTGTGTTGTGTAGACGGAATGTTTGACAAAGTATTGGCCTTATTTGCCTATTTGACAAATATGACCAATACCAAATACACATATCTGTACCTTTGTCGGTTTTTAACACACATCAAAAGAGTCAAATAGGCAAGTAAACAGAATCGAGTAAAAGTTTAGTATTAGACGTCCATGTGTGGAAGGCCGTATTTGCCTTTATTTGCTTGTTTGTGTATATGTTACCGTTAGAATCCAGAATACGTTAACATGCAGATTTTCTAGGTAATCTGCAGATTCCCTATTACCACCCATTAAAGTGTGAAATTCTTAATTAAAAAAGCTTATATTTGCACTTTACCTAGTAATACACACACCGGCATATTTAGCGGAACATAAAAAAAAGGTTTGATATAAGTATCATATAAGGTTGCTGGCTGGTTCATACGTCATTTAATTAAAAAAAAAATAATTTCAAATTAGGAAAACAATTGAACATCACATTTTATGCAATTGTTTTAATTTTATTGGAATATACCTTATGTAGAGCGAACTTCGAGTATTTCTCCCTTCTGAATTTTATTTAAATTTTTCATTCAAATATTGTTTTTTTTTGTAAAAAAAAATTAATCTTGTATCTTTTTGGAGTTGAGGACTGAATTATGCCTGACTTAGCCCCAACGGAGATTGCCAGGGCACTCGAAATGCGAAGATTTGGTCTAACATACAGATTAATAGCCAGACATCTTCGTCGATCGATTTCAACGGTCCATTGCAGTGTCAAACGATTCAGGGAGACTGGCACTTATGTGAGAAGAGCAGGACAAGGCAGAAAAAGACGCGCTTCGAGTAGGGATGATCGTTTCATTCGGCTTCGTGTACGTAGGAACCCCCGTTTGACGGCCGTCCAAGCCCGACATGAGTTAGAAGCAGTGCGGGGAGTAACCGTAAGTGAGCGTACGGTACGAAGAAGGTTAGAAGAATCTGATTTGGGTTCATTTGTGCCCGCCAAGGCTCCAAAGCTCGAGGTAAATCATCGTAGAAACAGGTTAACTTTTGCTCAGGAACATCGACTTTGGAATGCGGACCAATGGAGTAAGGTATTGTTTAGTGATGCGTGCAGAATTCTCTTAAATCAAATTGACGGCAGGCAAAGAATATACAGACGCAATGGAGAACGTTACATTCAGACAAATTTTGAAACTACAGTTGCATACGGTGGTGGATCAATAATGGTTTGGGCGGGCATTTGTTTGGGAGCTCGCACAGACTTGGTAGTGATTGACAGAGGGAGTCTGACTGCGGACCGCTATATCAGAGAAGTTTTAGAAGAAAATGTCGCACCGTTTGCCCCATATATCGGTGACGATTTTGTTTTAATGCAGGATAATGCTCGGCCGCATACCGCTCGGGCAACACAAGCTTATCTTAATAATATGAATATCACTGTTATGGAGTGGCCGGCGAGATCACCGGATATGAACCCAATAGAGCACGTTTGGGCCTTGCTGAAAAGAAAAGTTAAGTCAAGAATTCCAGCTCCTGCCAACGTGGGTGAACTGCGAATCGCCGTAGTTGAGGAATGGCGGAGACTATCCCAGGAGACCATCAATAACATAATTCTCAGTATGCCTAGACGGTTAGAAACTTTAATAAGAGCACGTGGAGGAAATACGCGATATTAATCACCATTTTTTTAAATTTAATTAATTGTTATTTTAATAATAATTTTCACTTTTCCTGGTTACATGAAAAGTTCAAAAATGTACCATTTTTCACAAATAGCCTTTACTCGCAAATTTTGTTCATAATGTGATCTAACTTTAAGTAAAACAAATGAAATTTTAAATAACAAAAGAAGTGTAGTAAGTAGATTTTAAAATAAAACCATATTTTTTAAATTATGGACCTTTTTTTGTGTTCCGCTAAATATGCCGGTGTGTATAGTTTACATTGTCTTCCTTCCTAAAAGTCCTAAAAACTTTGACTTAACCTTGTCAACCTACCAACCTACCAACTGTTGTTGTTTTGATTGTTTTTTTGCTAGTTAATACAATCTGTTATATATTATTAGTGAAGTAATAAATTTAATTATTTATTCCTTTGTTTATATTCAAAAAATTATATTAAAAAATATGTTTTACTCAAACATTAACCTATTTTATGTAATTTAATAACAATAGAATAAACTTTTTGAACTTAAACTGACTCACCCAGATAATCTGCAGAATACCTTGTTAATCTACAGTCTAACCGGTTTACGCATATTAACGATAACATATACATCAATAATTTTGCCAAATGCAACAAATAGCCAATAACAAATACCAATAGCCATGTGAAGTGCCACCTTAAGACATAGTCTTGGCTCATGCATATACTGCACATGTTTCACCTGTGATGCAAAATCACCGATGATATCATTTATATCTAAATTTGAACATGTCAGTAAATCTATTTGTGTCAATGTACAATTGAGCGTCATTATTAGATGATTTAGTGATTGTACTGTAGCAGCTGCAGATAGGATGTTGAAAGAATATGCAAATAAAATATTGGACTTTTTAAACAATGTGATAGGTGCTGCAACAAGAAAATGTATGACGTTCTTTTGATGGTGAATGATAACCGCCATCCAACCAGAGAAGATACAGTTTGAAGTTTGATTGTCTGATATTTTGTGACTAATACATATGTGTCATCTTAATTATAGGTATATTATTTACTTATATATTAATTATATATTATTATTTACATGATTTGTAACGGCATTTTCAGCACAAGAGCCATGGCCAGACAACGTCAAGCTGTTCCAACCTTACGAGGTGGAACAGATACTGTTACCTGACAATGCAAGCTGCCTTGCAGTACAAGCATTTTTAAAGGTAATAATTTATTCATGTATTTAACTAGTTACTTGATTTATATATTTTGTTATTTTTTAATCTTTAATAATATACTGTTACGGATACGGACACGTGGTGCCATCTAGCGTCGGACCAGCAAACTGACCAAGGGAACACAGGCAACATAAATCCGCTACTCGATACTAGATGGCGCTAGGAGTAAGTACCTACGAGTAATTTCTAGGAATATCTCATACTTGTTTACGCATATCGGGTTTATCGCCCACTTTGGGCATGGCCACGCCCACTGGCTCCGACCACCAGGCCACGCCCACTCAGGCCACGCCCACTGGCCCCGCCCACTGCTCAGGCCCCGTCGACTAGCCCATAGTTTCTACGGCCCCTCAAATGGCTCCTCAATTGGAAAGCATAATTGGGTTAATTCAGGCTTTGCAGGAGTCACAAGACCGCAAGCTCGGGGCGTTGCAAGATTCTCAAAGGGCACAAGACCGTTAACTCGGCGCTTTGCAAGAGTCACAAGAGCAACAAAAGGACCTTTAAGAAAAGGCGCTTCTGGCTATAAAGGATGTCAGTGACACGGTGACAAAGCTTCGCAAAGATGTCGACGTAATGGACGAACGAGTTACCGGGTTAGGATTGGATGTAGAAAATGTGAAAACCGGCCTCACTGAACTTCAGAAGAAAGTAGTGCGCCTGGAAACCACAGGAGTGGCGGTGTCTAGTGGAACTACCAGAGTGGTGCAAGTGGTACAAGGACCAAGAGTTAAAGTGCCACCATATGACGGTACTACTTCTTGGAACGCTTATCGTCAGCAATTCCAGACGGTTGCTTCTGCCAACGGATGGGCTGACGAACAATGCCTGACCGCTCTCACTGTTGCGCTCAGAGGGCAAGCTTTGTCGGTCCTAGAAGCACATACAGGAAATGGGTTTCAAGACCTGATGGAGGCCCTTGAATCCAGATACGGGGAGCGACACCTGGAGCACGTGTTCCGTGCTCAACTTCGTGACATAGTCCAACGCTCAGGAGAGGGACTACAACAATGGGCGTTGGAAATTGAAAAACTTGTCAAGAAGGCACATCCAGGAGCTGACGCCAAGATGGTCGACACGAATATTGTGCAAGCATTTGTCGACGGAATCAAAGACCTGGGAGGTCAGAGCTGCAGTAAGGCTTGGTCATCATTCGCTGAAGGAAGCGTTGGCGCATGCTTTGGAGGTCGAGGCTGTTCGCCATGAGTACAGCAGACCCATAAGATCCGCAAGGTCTCTGAAGTAAAGGCTCCTGCAAGGAAAAGATTTGAAGCCATGTGCTATAAGTGCGGGAAGAGGGGCCATCTTCAGCTCAACTGCCCGCAGAAGGAGACTCAGATGGCAAGAATGAAAAGACTCGAGGAACGCATTGAACAAATAGAGGAGCTGAAGAAGCAGGGGGCTTCAGCCAGGACTAAGAGGCGAGTACTGGCTGACGCAGAGGAAGCCCCAATAACTGTTGTCTCCCAAGCAAGCAGCGGGAATAGTCTTGTAGTTCAGGAGGCTATTAACGGGGCGAATTGCAAAATGACTCTAGACATGGGAGCCTCTAGAACAAAAGTGAACCCAAATTTGGTAAAAACCGCAAGGAGGCACAAAAGGAGAATTAACTGTCGGCTTCTTACTGCCTCTGGTCAGCCAATACCCGTCCTGGGAGAAATGTCAGTTACGATTAATGTAGGGGGTTACTCATACCCTCATGACGTTATCGTGGCTAAGATTATGGATGATTGCATCTTGGGTTTGGATTTCATGAAGAGGCACAACTGCAGAATTAATGTCGCTGACGGAGTTTTCAACTGTGGCGAAGAAGAAATTTTCATCCTTGGAGGCGTCTGCGGGAAAGTCGCATGTGTAAAGGAAGTCATTATACCTGGACGAGCGGAAGCTAGAGTGCTGGTGAAACTACCGCCAGCCGGAAAGAAGAAGTTAAACAGATGCGTGTTGATCGAAGACACACCTACCAAGACATCAGCGCAAAAACTGATGACGGCGTCTCGCCCTTGTTAGTGGAAGCAGTAACGCTGTGGTCAGGGTTTTGAATCTTGGTGATCGCGAGATCTGCTTGAACAAAGGTGACGTCATTGGAAAGTGCGAGGAAGTTGTCTGGATGAGAAAGTGTAGTTCGATCACAGGCTCAGACTCGGCAAACAGCAGCAACTATGGAATAGTGACTGAGCTACTCGATGACTGCAAGAGTAATCTGACTTATTCGCAGAGCATGAAAGCTAAGAAGTTTTTACAACGCCACGCGAATATCTTCTCCTGTCAGGAAGGCGACCTTGGAAGAACGTCGATGGTTCAGCACAGGATAGATACTGGAAGCGAGAACCCAATTCGTCAACGAGCAAGACGGATACCCATTGCAAAGGAAAAAGAAGTTGAAGGCCTTTTGGAGGACATGAGAAGACATAAGATTATTGAACCGTCTGCAAGTCCGTGGTGCTCACCTGTTGTGTTAGTGAAAAAGAAAGATGGCAGCACAAGATTTTGTGTGGACTACAGGCGTCTCAATGATTTCACTAAGAAGGACCTCGAATCGACGACACTCTGGATACCTTGAGTGGCATGAAATGGTTCTCGACCTTGGACCTGAAATCGGGATACTGGCAGGTGGAAATTCATCCAAAAGACAAGGAGAAGACAGCTTTTTCCACCGGTAAAGGTTTATGGCAGTTTAACGTCATGCCCTTTGGATTGTGCAACGCACCTGCCACATTTGAGCGACTCATGGAGTGTGTACTGGCAGGCTTAGTTGGAGAGGCTTGCTTAGTCTACTTGAACGACGTCATCATTGTTGGCCGCGACTTCGAGGACCATTTGCGAAACTTACAACGAGTTTTCGCCAAAATAGAGGGGGCCAAGTTAAAGTTGAATCCGAAAAAGTGTCGTTTATTCAGGAGTAAGGTCAATTATCTCGGCCATGTTATCTCCAGTGATGGAATCCAGACGGACCCGGAGAAACTGGAAGCAGTTCAAAATTGGCCAACCCCTAAGAACAAAACTGAAGTGCGGGCATTTCTCGGCCTATGCTCCTACTACAGGCGTTTTGTTAAGGGATTCTCGGAGATAGCCAAGCCATTACATCGGCTGACAGAAGATAAACGACAGTTTATTTGGGACGAGACTTCTGAAGATTCTTTTCAGAAACTGAAGAAACATCTGTGTGAAACACCAATCCTGGGGTATCCACAACCTGAAGGTCAGTTTATAGTCGACACGGACGCAAGCAACACGGCCATTGGAGGGGTGTTATCTCAAAAACAGGGTGAAAGAGAAGTTGTAATTGCATATTTCAGCAAATCTTTATCTAAGCCCGAGAGAAACTACTGTGTGACAAGAAGAGAACTCTTGGCTGTTGTAAAGACGCTACAACATTTCAGCAAATATCTCATCGGCAGACAGTTTTTACTGCGAACTGATCACGCAGCTTTGAAGTGGCTACTGCAATTCAAGGACCCAGAAGGCCAAGTAGCTCGATGGATTGAACAACTCCAGGAGTATGACTTCAAGACGGAACACCGCAGTGAAAAGGCGCATGGGAATGCCAACGCACTTTCACGAAGGCCGTGTTCAGAAGACTGCAAACACTGTGTTAAGCAGGAATCTAATGAAGTAACATTAAAGTTAACGAGAACAAGTCCCTTGGGTCTCTGGGAGAATGATGCTATGAGGGAGGCTCAAGAAAGAGATGACGACCTTCGGCACATCATCATATGGAAGAAACGCGGTGACGTAAAACCAATCTGGAGTGAGGTTGCACCCACTGGCGCTGTCACTAAGGCGTACTGGGCGCAATGGGACAGTCTGATTCTTCAAAACGGAATACTCTACCGGAAATGGGAAAAGACTAACGGCAGAGAGTTCCATCTTCAGATAGTTGTCCCAAGAACGAGAGTACCGGATGTTCTCCGTGAAATACACGATGGCGTATCAGGAGGTCATCTAGGTGTCAAGAGGACGTTAACAAAAGTGCGAGAACGATTCTACTGGTTGCATTGTCGAGATGATGTGCAGGATTGGTGCCGCAAATGTACTACTTGCGCTGCAGTGAAGGGACCTCAAACAAGGAGTCGTGGGAACCTGCGCTTGTATAACGTTGGCGCACCGTGGGAACGAATTGCAGTTGACGTAGCTGGGTCATTTTCTGTAACGGAATCGGGGAACAAGTATTTTATGGTTGTCATGGATTACTTCACCAAATGGCCCGAAGTGTTCGCCATACCAAACCAGGAAGCTACAACATACTGTATGGCAATAAAATTATATAATAAATTACCTGAGGAATTTAAAGACAAAAGTTGTACAATATTTAATAAAATGTTATTTAAATTACTTATACAAAAATGCTATTACACAATCAATGAATACTTTAATGACAAAGAAATGAATAATTATAGTACCTAATGGAATTATTGTAAAGTTATTAAATTGGTATTTTTTGTATTGACATATATTAATAAATTAATTTATTAAATAAACAAAATTGATGCAATGATGACTACTATGGTTACTATTATTATTAAAAACTATTGACATTTGACATTGACTTTGAATTCATATCATGTAAATGCTAATTAATTATTATTGACATTATTAATATCTATTAGAATATAATAATAATAATCATACCAAAATAAAATAAGATGATGTAATTCATGACATTAATATTATTCATTGACAAAAATTAAAATTGTTTATGTTAGAAAAAAGCACGAATTGACATAATATTATAGTAATAAGTTTTTTTTTCTTTTTTTTTTCTCATAATAATTATTTGTTAAAAATAGGATAATTCGAAATATAATAAGATAAAAGGCTAAATTATAATTAGTGTTTAGTATAAGTAGATAAATTGTAATTAAAAAACTGTATAAAATTTGCACGCCACCTAAAGGCAAAATAAGAGAGCTTGTTCACATAACTTAACATCATATTGTACCTTATTTCAGCAAATAAACGATTTCTATTTCTTTCTTTCTAACAGTTGCTTCTAAGCTGGTCGAGGAAGTGATATCTCGCTTTGGTGTGCCTCTAGAAATCCATTCCGATCAGGGCAGGAATTTCGAATCGCAGGTCTTCCAGGAAGTGTTCAGAATTTTGGGAATGCATAAAGCGAGGACCACCGCGTACCATCCACAGTCTGATGGAATGGTTGAGAGATTTAACCAGACCCTTGAGAGGCATTTGGCGAAATTGATGACAAACAAAAGGATTGGGACAAGTATATACCGCTCTTCCTTCTGTCGTACCGTACCGCCGAGCATGAGAGCATAAAAGCTACCCCGGCGTATGTCAATTACGGTAGAGAACTGCGAGTACCAGTAGACCTCTTAACAGGAGGGTCACCGGAGGAACCGAAGACCGTACAAGACTATGTCTGCGATTTAAGGAAAAAAATGCGCTATATACACGCCATGGTTCGGGAAAATGGGTTACAGTCAAGTGAGAACATGAAGACCAGATACAACCGGAAATCGAACACGAGCGGCTTCGAAGAAGGGACACTGGTGTGGCTGCATAACCCAACTCGCCGAAAAGGGAAATCTCCAAAGTTGCAGACCAAGTGGGAAGGCCCTTACAAAGTGATTACCCGATTGAATGATGTGACTTACAGGATTCAAAAGCAACCAAGAGGGACATTCAAAGTGGTACACATAGACCGTCTGGCGCGTTACCGTGGCAGTAACAACGATGCTCGGGACGAGCATCGCTAGGAGGGGAGTAGTGTTACGGATACGGACACGTGGTGCCATCTAGCGTCGGACCAGCAAACTGACCAAGGGAACACAGGCAACATAAATCCCCTACTCGATACTAGATGGCGCTAGGAGTAAGTACCTACGAGTAATTTCTAGAAATATCTCATACTTGTTTACGCATATCGGGCTTAGTCTGGGATGTTCCGGAATTTTCTGAGATTCGATCCGGCCCGTATAAATAGTCGCAGTTTGATACAAGCGATCATCAAGGCGACTTCGAAGTGAGAACAAGTGATCAATAGTGAGTGACAGTGATAGTGCTTAGTGTTTGGACTTAGTGCTTAGTGTTTGGACTTAGTGATTTGTGTGAGCTAGTGTTTGTGAATAAAGTCTTCAGGAGAGTCACCAGGTCTTTCTCTCCGAATCCTCGAACCCTAGCACGTAACAATACTTAATTTATTGACCTTGTATCAAATGACTTTGCACACCACATATTAAATGATAGAATATACAGAACAAATTATATTATTTTCAATACTTTTGTAACTACATTTAAATAAAAATAAATTTTTTTTTTGAGTAGGTATGAACTTTTCTCTTTTATAATATCACTCCTTGGCCCATCAAAGATATTTAATAGAATATAATAGCATTTCCAAGAATCCTCGGACCCCGATCGAAGGATTAAGAGCCCGGGTAACCCTCGAAATTCTCATACATACGTAATACCAAAATCATTTTGTCATACGAAAATATTTTACATGTTTGAGTTATTTTTCAGCATAAAATAGTAATTACCTAGGTTCCTGAACAAAAATTAACTTCAAAATATTTAAACACTAAAAAAATTTTTTTTGTGTATAAATTTTTTTTACTAAATTTAGTACTAAATATTTAAACACTAAAAAATAGAGTAAAACACTCAAAAATTTATAAATAATTAGTAAATTTACTACAAAATATTTTAATACTAAAAAATATTTTTTAGAGTTGAAATATTTTGTAGTAAATTTACTATTTATTTATATATTTTTTAGTGTTTTAGTCTATTTTTTTGTGTTTAAATATTTAGTAGTAAATTAAGTAAAAAAAAATTTTACACAAAAAAAAAATTTTTAGTGTTTAAATATTTTGAAGTTAATTTTTGTTCAGGAACCTAGGTAATTACTATTTTAAGCTGAAAAATAACTCAAACATGTTAAATATTTTCGTATGACAAAATGATTTTGGTATTACGTATGTATGAGAATTTCGAGGGTAACCCGGGCTCTTAAAAGTCGAACTTTGTATCTTCCCTTCCAGTTCTTGTCAGCAATTTCCAACGACATTTTCGCGCTCTTTCATTAATTACTAGCTGTTCTTTCAGATGTGCAACCTTCCGTTCGAAGTGGAGATGCGGTGGAACGCGGAGTTCATGTCTCCATCAGGCCGGGTGCCGTTCATCAAGTGCGGCGCCTTCGTGGTCCCGGAGCTGGAGTCCATCGCGCAATTCGCCGCCAACAAGGGCGTGACGCTCACCTCCAAACTGTCGTCCGAGGAGCGGGCGGAGATGAGGGCCTACATGAGTCTCATCACCAATGTCCTGGTTAATGCAGAGGTATGACCAAATAATTATTGTATTTAATAAAAAAGTTTGCTTATTTTTATGTTCAGTAATACAGTATGCCCAGTGCATCTTGATAAAATATAAAAAGACCTTTTATTGTCTATATTTTTTTTGCAAAAAAAATAACAATTACGGCGTGACTGGGCTATATAGGTTTCATTTTCGTAGGCGTAAAGCAAAAAAACCTATAGCCTAGTCTAGTTCATAAAGTGCCATTTTTTATTGGTCGTGATCGCTTGCCTCGGGGATCGGAAAGTCACATTTAGAAGATGACATTTCTTATGCTTTAAAAATATAGTGTCAAGTTTTATTAACACATAGCTACATCTACTTCCTTCTTTTTACAGTTATACATATCATGGCTAGACCAAGAGACATTCAATGCGGTGACCAAGGTCCGCAACTCATCGGTATACCCATGGCCGCTGGGCTGGATACAGACGAGGTCCAAACGGACTGCCGTAGTCAAGAGACTGAAGGCTCTGCACTGGCATGATAAAACTCTGGACCAGGTGTTGGCTGATGTGAGTATATTACAATAGGTACCGTAAGTAGGAAATTGATCCCTAGGCAGTTGACAGACCAACGTCATTTGGTCAGATCATGTCAATTCAATGTTAATTTCCACACACCCAGATGATCACACTGTCTGGGTGTGACTTAACGCGTTCCAGCCGACATAATATCACCAAAAACCTCTAAATAGTTTATTATGTCAATATGTCTGTTACATGTTCAAGATCAAAACTGCTGAAGCAGTTTGGATGAAATTTAGCGTGTAGATAGAAATTGCACTGCACCCCGAAAGAATGTATGATTACTGCAGGAGTAAAGAACACGCGGGATTTATTTAGAATTTTGTAATTTTAAATGTTTTGTTCGTCCCTCAGACTTGTTTTATTTATAATTAAGTAATTAATTGAATATGGTTGCGGAGCACGCAACGTTTCATCACACGTTGCTTCATTGCGTTTTGTTCCTTTCTCTCGCGCACGAATCTTACACAACTGTCATATATTTTAGGGTAGGTCTATGATTTATATGCAACTCAAAAACTCTTGCGATAGTACAACATTCTACGCACTATGACTTCTAAAATCTTTTTACATAATATTATCAAAAAATATGAATAAGTACCAATATTCTTAATAAATGTAACTGAATTTTAGGTGGAGCAGTGCTGTAATTCGTTAAGTCAGCGCCTGGGTGACAAGGAATTCTTTTTCGGAACGTAAGTTATTGAAACACAGAGCACTATATAGACTATTCTGCAATATGAAAATCAAGTTTTCAGCGCATTTCAATACGTAAAAGTCTGATAAGGCGCTATATTGAAAGTAATTTTACCGCAAGGGAAATTTTATACTTAATTTGTATGACTATAAAGTCGTGAATACGCTGCGGCCAGAAGCTATCGGCTCGCTCGGAAAACATGCGAAAAACGTAATTTTAATTATTTAAAAAATAACTAGGAGCATTTAAGCAAAATGCTTCTATACGATTTTGAGTTGCGAAGGTGTCTATCAATTAGACCAGGGGTCACCAATTAGTTTCGCTCGGGGGCCATTTTAAGAACTGAAATGACCTTCGCGGTCCGCACATTTTATGAAAAATACGAAAATTACAAAGGGATTTATTTACATACTATGAGAAAAGTGTCAGTTTGCAATGAAATTGGTGCAAGCTGCTATGGACATTAAAATCCTGAAGATGTTCATCAGTAAGTCCATACCGAAATTTATTTTTAACGAAGTTCATTTTCGAAAATGCTTGGTCCGCACACAATGGGCCGGCGGTCCGGATGCGGACCGCGGTCCGCCATTTGGTGACCCCTGAATTAGACTAATTTCCTACAATACATCTATTTTCGTCTAAAAATAATCTTCAAATTTCGTATTTTTAAGAGGTCATTTCGATCGAGAAACGTATCGAGGCAAAATACATTAATCGTGTTTCTGGTTCTTCTCAAACCTAGATAAGGCTATGAAGATATGTATATCTCATTACCAGATTTGTAACATTTCTGAGTGTCCTATAGTATTACATCAAAAAAGGACAGTTTTTTCAATATAGCGCCTTAATCGGTTAATTTTATTGAGCCAAACGAATAGGTAACATATTTAACCTGCTCACCTGATCAATACATTAGCTACCAGTCAAGGGCGGATACAGGGGGGGGGGGGGGGTTATGGGGGTCATGACCTGGGCTGGGTTACGAAAAATCAAATCGTGGCTAAGAGCTTCCATGGTTGAAGAACGTCTACTCCACGTCCATAAAAACTTACCCATTGAAGTAGATGAAGTGATAACGCGTTTCGGGAGAAGACGTAAAAGAAAAATTGATTTTGTTATTCAATCAAAATTAAATTAGAAGTTCTTGTGTCTTGACTACGACTATGTGACCCCCCCCCTGGCAAAAAAAAAAAACAAAAAGGGCGCCAAATTTTTCAGCACTGACTGTGCAAAAACCGGCACTGTTAGCTACCAATAACGGGTCACCGTATGAACTCGATGTTCAAACAACGATCCGTCTTAATCACTGACCGATAGAAGCGATTTCTCGAACCTCCTTATCTCTTTGCCTTATAGATCATCAACTTAACTAAAGCTGGCACGTTCACAGTACTCACACTTATGCAATTTCACTATACAGAATGTTCAAAAATATATGTTTGCATCATGATCAAAATTATCGTATAATCCGCGTACGATAATAATATGCTATCGTACATCGTACGTACGCACACAATAATTATCGTATGTGCACGATAATTATCGTACGGTTCCGAACGCTGGCCGCGCGCCGATCACACGTTACCGACTTGTAACATCACGCTGTATTTATAAACAGTAGCATAAGAAAAACAATAACTGTCCCCTTCACGCTCATAAGATAGACCGCGCGCGAGAGAGACGGGCAGACTTTTTATGATGCGTATGCAGTACGACGTCACGCCACGCGCTTATTCACAGACACTACACAGGCGCAATGTTTAAATGTGTTGATCGTGCCAGCTCTTGTTAACTGACCTGTACCAAGGAGACCTAAAAACTAGCGTTGCAGTTCATTATTGCCCCTTTTATTATTGACAAGCGATCTAACAGATTTAAGTGACAAAATGGCGATTCCCTTTGTTTGTGACTTTGTTTATTCTTTCGTAGAAAGAAACCGCTTATATGTTTACCAATAACCATGCTAAGCCAGCTGGAGCCAATACCACATGTAGTAGTAGTTTTGATCAACTTATAGTATGTATATTTCTATTCTTAATCCCTAACCCTTAAATCCAGCCCTACAGAACTAGATGCCCTTGTTTACGGTCACGTTAGGGCTCTGCTGTCCGCGGCCGGGCCAAAAGCGCCGCTTGTGGTTAAACCTATATCTGACGTGCTCCTGCGACATGTTGTCAAGATAACAAATGTAACAGGCTTCAAGTTGACGGTAAATAAATAAGGATATTGTCATAGTCTGAGTCCTTAGGGAGTAGAAATTTATTTGCTGCACAAGAAATACACTTTCAATGCAAAAGTGGTGCACTGTTGTACTGCCCGTTGCTTGATAAAATTGTATATCTGAAGAGTTATCGATAAATAAGAAGAATTATAAATATTTGACTAATAGAAGGGCATCCTATCCAGTCATAAAAAGTCCACACAATTCGTCCATCTAGAAAAATGTACTAAACAATGTCTACAGCGCCAAGAAGAGAACTTGATAACTCAGGGATTGAATGCTGGGTTCCGTGACACAGACGAGAAAGGGACAAAATCCAACGCGAGGTCAAGAATATGCATCCTTGGCATGAGCGGAGAAAGTTTTAAATATGGAAAGGATTTTTTTGGTTAGACAATATTTCATTTTTTTTTTGTAACATAAAAATGCGGATCACCTGATATTAGATATTATCAATATCACCACTATACCAAAGTTGTTAAGGCGTTCCTGATCATGTATCTATTTTATTACCTAATCGTAGGATATTGTTAAGGAATAATTTTTTTTAGGTTATAAGCCTATTTCAACTCAAGTGAAAAAACCCAAAATAATATGCGAGTACAATAAGCCTAAAGTCGATGATACATTCCGATTTATAGTTGATGTTATGCATGAGGTAATGGATAAGGTAGAAGAGATATCTACAAAAAAGTTGAAATATGAAATTGAGATCTTAGCGACCCCTGAAAAAAATCTCTTTGAAACTTTTAAAAATAACTTGGACTTGGTCGAAGACACTTTGAAAGAGGTCGATTGTGACGATTTTGAAGTCATTGATGGTAACAATTTTGAAGGAGCTAGGTAACACCGTCAATATTATACAGTATAAACAATTCTTTGAAGTAGTATTTGTAGTTATAAAAGAAAAGTTGACAGTTTTAGTCATGGAAATGGCAAAGGTGGACTTCAGGATGCTATAATATCCAATACCCGGTTTAATGACTTCCAAAATAACTTTGATTTACTTGGAGAAGATTCAGGTTTTTTTTGTTTTTTGTTGTTCATGCACATTTTTACCAAATATTTTGTAGTTAAGTTTAATTGTAGGTGCTCAGTAAACTACCTTCATAAACTTATTAATAAATTCTTAGTTGCGCACTAGATGGCGCTTGAAGTTAATTTTTTTTTCTTGAAATATTAAAATTGTTTTTCTTAATTTTGCAGATAATAATGTAAATGTTGTAACAACTGATGAGATGTGCGCTGTAAACTTGATTTTTGCCTAAAACGCTACAAGCGTTGAAGAAGTTTGAATTAGAATATTGACTTTGGTTAAAAAGAGGAGCATGTTTGAAAAAAGCACATTTTGTGTTAAAAGTGGAGTTATTTATTTTTGTTAATTTTTTTTTTTCTTTATGAATATTAACTAATTTGAAATGTAAAATGTGTTTCTTAACTTTACCAAGTGTAGTAATAGTGTAGGTACATAACATGAAACAAATGCATAACCAGGTTCGAAAACATATTATATCTGTCGTATTTTTTTGATTTCACGTCACTTGTCTAAAAAAAAAATACTTGTCTATTCCAGGCCAACGGAGCTAGACGCTTTAGTGTTCGGTCACGTGTTCACGATCATCACCACCCGGCTGCCGTGCAGGCGGCTCGCTGACACCGTCAGCAAGTGTACTAGCCTGGTCAGTCTGGCTAAGAGGATCGACGAGAGATACTTCAAGCGGCCCTAGCATACGGCCAAGTATAGGAAGACGCACTGCCTGCCGCTCGCACAGCTGCTCGGCTGCACAAAGAAGCAGAAGTAAATGTATCGCTTGACTCTTTCACTTATTGTTATCTCGTTTCGATTTGCAATAGCGGTGCCAAAGCACATATTGATATTTCGTTTCCACATGCAGTAGCAGTGCAAAAGCACATAATATTGTTATTTCGAATAAATGTACACGATTGCGCAAAAGCAATATAAAGGGTGTAATAAAACAAAGTGATAATACTTTAGGGTGTATATGTGTCCCTCCTATAGAGTTTACTGTGAAAATAGCAGCGCTGAAAGACCAAAGACCAATTTTTTTTTTCACTTTTGTATGAGTAAGTGTTACTTACGAGTTTCCCCTTACAAAGGTAAAAAAGTTATTATTTCAGCGCTGATACTTTCACAGCGTACTCTATGTAGGCGACAAATACACACCCAAAATATTATCACTTAGTTTTGTTACACTGTAGTCATGTCTTTCACATTTATTATACCTACAGGGTATAATAAATGTGAAAGAAACAAGTCGGTGGACGACTGTTATAACTTATAACTGGACTTATAACCGGCCGCTTACGTCAAGGCGCAAAATCTCTATGTATATTCTATTAAAATCCAATTCAATATTTTTTAAAACAAAAATATTTACGGCGAGTAGGCCTAAATTAGACGAATTGAATAGCATTAATATTAAATTGGATTTGATTGTAATTTGTAGTAATTGCGCCATGTTTTACACATGACGCAAATTACACTGCATTGTTTTAACTCTTAATAGTTCAAAGAGCCTATAATGCAGCACACTTTGATAGGAGGTAACTCCCTTATAATTTTAAGAAAATATAATAAGCTGCACTGATATATTCAGTATTGACATTGCCGAGGTCTACTTGTCTTTTTTCTGGCACATTGGAAAAGTCTTATGACAGAAAAAGACAGCAAACCTTAAAATATATAATCGGTCGTATGAATAAAAACTTAGCGAGGGTTTTTAAAAGCTTTAAAAGCCTGTTGTAAAATTTAATATGAATAAAGGTTCTATAACAGTGCTCTAACGCCTTTTTAAGGTGACAGCTGTCAAAAAATAGCGCGCCTGTTATAAACCTATTTTAAGAACATTTTAAGCATAATCGTTATGAATAAACGTTTGCTAACAGTTATTTAGGCTCGAAACGTCAAATAGGAGTTCGCAAACTTTAGTGAAGCCTCGGACCTACTTTAAGACCATTTTAAGAGATTGAAATGGTCGAAATATCTCGATTATTATCGCGATTTCTGACATTATTGCAATTTCTGAAGGAATTTCTAGCCGCCCTCGTCGACAAAAAGTATATAAGACGCAATTTATGACGCTCTATTATGACGTAATTTATGAAATCCATAAAGTATATTTTTTGGAACGGAGTTCCTTTTCGCGCGTTGTGAAACCCCTTTTTTATTTAATATAATAAATTAGCCCCCGCTAGGCCGAAAAAACGACACTTTTTTATTAGTACCTGCATGTTATGGGCAGAGGGCTTTGCGCGTTGATAGTATTCTTGTGCGTCAATAGATGGCGTTTTTTAAATATTTTTTTAAGTATTATTACGTACAGATTTTTTTAACATAAGAAATAACTCCGTTCCGTTCGGGCGTCCTTTGACACCTCTCAAGTTTTTTTTTTACAAAATACTCATTATTTTTTATACATTGAACACAATAAATTGGCACACTACCAACATTACCAACAAAAATATTATAAAACGTCATTTAAAAGTATTTTACTTAGCGAAGGCTTAAAAAGCGTTTATTCATATGGAGTGCTATAAGACGGTTTTTAACTTTAGCGAACATTTAAGTTAGAAAACTGTTAAAACCTTCACTAAGATTTTTTATTCATACCACCGAATATCTTTATTAGCGGGCGCCTAGACGAGCAATTTTATTGCGCAATATCGCGTATTGCGTGTATTATAGACCGTCTAGGGTTGATATAGAACATCGCGCTTCAATCTAATTGTCAAATAAACTTCAATAAAATTTGAAGTGTGATATTTCATATTGCACAATACAATTTATCGTCAAGGGGCCGGCTTAGTAAGAGGGCTTGTCATTATTACTAATATTATATTGAGGCACTAAAGTTTACTCTCAAAAGTATTTTATATCCAGCTTTGCTACCTCCGAAATATTACAGCATTTAACTGGTTTATCCTAAAATTTTAGAAAAAATATATTTTATTATCATAGCTTAAGGTGTGGATGTTAGCTATTTATAATAGGTTGCTGAATATAATTCTACTGGTTATGGAGTAGATAATAGTAATTAGTAATTACTAACAAAAGTCACAAGCTGCTAAAGAAAACACATGTTAGGTAGGTGTAGGTGTTTAGGAAAAACGAGAGGCGTCAACTCTTTCTTTCTCTTTCTACTGTATGCTATGTTCTATATCAAACCTCCTTACTAATAAAAAAATTAAACAGTGCATAATATGCAATACAATGTTTTATCCTTGTCTGTCATATTGGAAAAGGCGCTTGATAGATAAGAACAAAACATTTCGTAACATATCCATTGTGTATATTTTTATTAGGAAAGGGGAAAATACTGACTAATATTTGAAAGAGACGCAAGGTCAGTGATGTTTCTCGTTATTTAGTATGTCCATTGCATGAGTGCATAGAAAATGTTAATCTGTACTTATAGGTAGTAGGTACTTACTACTGCCCTAGTTCAATGTCTAACATTACATTTTAAGCAATAATATAAACTTCCTTAGCCATCAAGTTTAGGCATAACATAATGTAAATAATTATAATATTCTGAGATTATGTGAAAACTTCTGTTTCCGATATTAATTATGTAACATGGTACGAAATACGAATTTGTTGATTTTGATTGTTGTGAAAAATAATTTAAGTAAGTACATTTTTGTTTGTATTTGTGAATAAATATTTATAGTTTTAAAATTTCTTTTCTTTACTCTGCAGCCATTTTTGAGGTTAAAGAAATGAATATAGATACATAAGGGAATGAAACAACAAGTCCTATTGTCTACATGTATTTGGCTTCCATCACAAACAAGAAACAATCGTCCATCCACACCACAATCACGGATAAGTCCCGACTTACACTAAAATTTATCTAACAGGTGGCAACACTGACACAGATAAAACGAAATAAATTACATTTTTACAATACTTATACACATAAAATACCGAATCAAAACAAATTTACAATTCAATTTATACAATATTAGCTAGACCGTGGTGTTAGTTGGGGCCTGGGGGTCGCGCACATGTGATGACGTCATTGTTCTCGGGGTTGCCAGGACGCAAATTTACCAATAATAAATCGAATCTTTTCAAACGGATTTTACAAATTTTAATACTTTAAAATTATAATGCTACGGTAAAATTCCATTTTTAAGATTTTCATCTTTTTCCCATTTTTATAATGTGCGTTACGTTGGATGTTGCTGTAACATAGCGGTGTAACGAGCGTGGTGCTACGCTGTCTAGAATCGTCTGGACTGATGGATGATCATCTGGCGGACGCTGAAGGTGGACAGGCCGAGGCCGATGGCGGCGAGGGCGAAGGCCGACCGCGACATCATCTTATCGCGGCTCGCAGGCTGGGGACAAAATTAACTAGATAAAAAAAATATATACTAGATAAAAAAAAATTGATAGGCCTGAAGTGGATATAGATTAATAGACAATATTTCTTAAAAATTATGGGACCGACCACTGGCCACTGCCCACGGTCTCGCGGTCCTTGGGGCCTCGCGCCCTTGGACCACGAAGATTTTTTGTGCAATGTGTTCAATGCCCACGGGCCTCTAGGGGCGCCAAATTGCCATTTTTAGGGGCGCCAAAATCCTTTTTTTGCACATAGGCGCCAGTAGCCCTTACGGGGGCCCTGATCATCTATCAGGGGCCTCGCAAAATATATATTGCCCATACCAAATTTAGGACTTGCCCCGCCACAGCTGTAAACAAACATCATCAAGTCTATTCACCCAAGGATCCAATAATAGCGCGAAAACATTCCAACTCATACAAAGTATTACATATTATCAGCCCGATTTATCAAGTCGCGGATAAAAATGTTAGCGCCGGTCACGTAACATAGACGTTTAAACAACAAAGAATGATTAATAGGTATAATATCATTATCTAATTTATTTCTTCTTTGTTTCCGCGGCTTTTTAGGAAGAATTCACTTCGGTTATTCTGAGTTTTAGCCTGATCTTTAGATTTGGTGACCACTAGGCCCTATTCTTTTACCTCGGTCTATCCACTTACCACTATAATTGTTTGATTGCTTTCCTTTTGCCCTTCCAATGGCATGCGCGCGAGTGTATACTGTATATCTGATATCCTATGTATGATAATTGGGGCCTGATTTTTTAAAATATCATAGTCAATAACTGTGGCTGCTTATCCTACGCTTGCCCCAAGCGGCACCAAGCTGTCGCATAACAATTGAACATCTATTGTGTCTGCGATTCCCACGATCGAGGCATTACAAGAATATTTTAGTGTAACACCGAACACGTTTCAATATTTATATCCACTGCTTCGGTAATCAACCTGTACAACCGAAACCAGACTTACCGCATTATGAACCGTGTTAATTGTTTTGTCGATTATGTTAGAAAATACTGTCGTATCGTATTGTACCTATGTTACGTGGGAGCATGTCATATGACTCGCTGTAGAAATATCCCGACTTCATGACAACCCAGACGCCAGCTTGGATAATGTCCAAAAATAAATTACGTAATAACTAATTAGTAATTACTCAGAGGAGTACATTCACAAGAAGCGTTAGACGCTTTAGGTACTATCCTAACCGGTGGTAGATACTGGGTAGGTACACATAATATACATAATATATAGGTATACTATATAGTTTCTAACCAATTTAGAAATAAAAAGTTTATTTCCATCGTCATTTCACTGTATTGCTAGGTCTCATCTCTCAGTAGCTGACTAAAATATTATTTATTATAATACCTCTTTTATTCTAAAGGCAAAGTTCTTTAGCATGAATTGAAGTCCGTTCGTATATTATTTGATAAAACAAAATTCAAACATAAATTATAGCTCTCGTAAGTAACGACAAAATATAATTCAGTTAGAGCCGATTTTAATACGATTGGTATGTGTAGCGTTCCAAAGGATTGTCCGACAGCCTTAACCCAGAAAATTGTATTGTCTTAAAATAGCTTATAACTTAGTTATAAGTATACTGTACTACTGAACTCACAAGTGGCACACTGCATATATTATGATAATATAACATAATATGCACAACACTGCATAGCAACCAATGGTCTTATATGTAAGAGTGGATTTTCAAATGTGTTTGTGACTTCAAAGTAATGAAGACTGTAGTATATGTACAGAAATAGTTGAGATTTAGACGAATTCTGAAAAAGGCGTGCTATTAAAGAGTAAAAGTTATTTAATACTTTTTAGTTCATATTACTATTGTTTTTACCTTGGAAGTCGGTTTTAATTTTTTGTTAAAAATAGTAATCTCACTCTTTTTAGTTAAATATCTATAATATTAGGCTTTATGCGTAAAACCCCAATACGAATGTTAACTATTCACATTATGTTACCAGTTACTCTAAGCGCAATTACAAATGCTTGCAGTTGTCTAAGCGATGCTGCAATTTCCAAAAATTTATCTTTAAAGGCTAAGGAGTTCTGTTCAGTGCCTTTGCACCAAGAGACACCTTCGTATGAAATTTCTCTTATTCGTAACATACGTTTAACTTACTAGAAACAACATTTTAACCACTATGAGTGTTTTGATAAATTTCAAGGATTTCCCTCGATTGCTCATAGATTCCATCATCAGCTCACCACTTTCGTAATTGTTATACAAAATTAAGATTAAATCCTATATAACAACACGAGAATTTTGAAAATCAGTCTACAAACAGCGAAATCATCATCAAAAACATCTGCTTCGATGCAAAATATCACGAAAAGTACTTAGTAATAGTAATAGTGTGATGACTCATGGTATAATTATGGTTGTGATGATGATGATTAATCAAATTGATTAATTGAATTAGCTTATGCTTTCAGTTGTTTAAACAATACCGAAATCCCCGAACCTGTACCTATAAGCATTCAAAAGTTCTGTTCGGTGTCTTCGGATTCAGGGTATAACCTGGTGCGAAGTCTTACTTTTTGGTAGCATTTACCTCGAATACTTCAGAAAAAATCGAAATCACTATATGTTTCCATACAAATTTCAAGGAGTCCCCTCGATTCCTCAAGGATCCCATCATCAGATCACTGAACTGATTTTGAACTGTCACCAGCAGTTTTTTCGGACCTATACGACCTGCAAACCTTCAAGAAAAGAGCGTATTCCCTCTTAAAAGGCCGGCAACGCACCTGCAGCTCTTCTGATGTTGCGAGTGTCCATGGGCGACGGTAGTTGCTTACCATCAGGTGACCCGTTTGCTCGTTTGACCCCTTATTTAATTCGAGTTAAACCCTATATAACACTAAAATAATTTTGAAAATCGGACCACAAACGGCTGAGTAATCGTTGAACATACAAAAAAAAAAAGATACAGCTGAACATATTACCTCCTCCTTTTTGGAAGTCGGTCAAAAATAGCTTATAACTTAGTTATAAGTATACTGTACTACTTACTGAACTCACAAGTGGCACACTGCATATATTATTATGATATGCACAACACTGCGTAGCAACCAATGATCTTATATATAAAAATGGATTTTCAAATGTGTTAGTCGCGCTAAAACTCGAAAACGGCTGAACGGATTGGGCTGATTTTAGTCTTAAAATATTCGTAGAAGTCCAGGGAAAGTTTTAAAGTGGCACGAAGTTCACCGGGACAGCTAGTATTATATAAAAAACTCAAAGCAGATATTATATTACTACCGCGCGCGTTGTGAAGACTCAAATACGACCCAATTGGGTAGTCTTTTATTTAGTCTGTCTCTTTTATGTAAATGGCATTTCGTATCTTTTGTTTCGCTTATCTGTCAAATTTGTCAATGTGTCCAATTTTTGAATTTGAAACTTGTTCGGAAGAGATTTAGGCCGGATAATAGTATGAACGTAACAGATCTGTGTATCATATATGTAGAATATCATTGATAGCAACACTGAAAGTGATGGATTTACATGCCACTGTAAGTAATCTATATATATAATAATCGGCCAAGTGCGAGTCGGACTCGCGCACGAAGAGTTCCGTACTGTTATATATTTGTATATTTTTGTATTTATTTGTGTTTTTTGTATGGGAGCCCCCCTTAAATATTAATTTTATTTAAATTTTATTATTGATTATTAAAGTACAAATATAATTAAGGATTTTGTGAAAATTTCAAGTGCCTAACTGTTACCGTTATTGATTACGAGCAAAAAAGCCAAAAAATGACGTTTCTTGTATGGGAGCCCCCCTTAAATATTAATTTTACTTTATTTTTAGTATTTGTTGTTATATCGGCAACAGATATACACAATCTGTGAAAATTTCAGAAGTCTAGCTATAGGGGTTCTTGAGTTACAGCCTGGAGACAGACAGACGGACAGACATCGAAGTGTCATGAATAGGGTCCCGTTTTTACCCTTTGGGTACGGAACCCTAAAATGGATTTTCAAATGTGTTAGTCGCGCTAAAACTCGAAAACGGCTGAACGGATTGGGCTGATTTTAGTTTAAAAATATTTGTACAAGTCCAGGGAAGGTTTTAAAGTGACACGAAGTTCACCGGGACAGCTAGTAATATGTAAAAGTGTCTGTTTGTTTTAACAGCGGTTTAATTGTCAAGAGATAAGCATCAGTCTTTACGTTAAAGCCGGTGAATGGCGCTAAGCCGATTTTATTCCCGCGAAGGGGCAGGATAGGATAGTTTTCACCACAAAAAATATAGGTATGACTCCCGGGCGACAAACACGATAATAGTATATGGGACGAAATCGCGGGCAACTTCTAGTTATCTATACTAATAATATTCCTTCAGGCCCCGCGCGAGCACCGGTGATCGCGACAACAATAGAATACAATAGCAATTCCTGGAAATTCCGACTGAAGTAATATTATAATTGGGAAGAGTTTGTTTGTTTGTTTGTTTGAACGCGCTAATCTCAGGAAGTACTGGTCCGATTTGAAAAATTCTTTTACTATTGGATAGCCCATATTTTATCGAGGAAGGCTATATTTTATCACGCTAAGACTAATAGGAGCAAAGAAATAGATAAAAATGTGGAAAAAACGGGGGGAAATTATTTAAAAGGGCTTATTTGAACGCGCTAATCTTAGGAACTAGTGAACTACTGGTCCGATTTGAAAAATTCTTTCAGTGTTAGATAGCCCATTTATTGAGAAAGGCTATAAGCTATATTTTATCACGCTAAGACTAATAAGAGCGAATAAATAGAGGGAAATGTGGAAAAAACGGGGGAAATTATATGAAAGGGCTTATTCGAACGCGCTAATCTCAGGAACTACTGGTCCGATTTAAAAAATCTTTCAATGTTAGATAGCCCATTCATCGAAAAAGGCTATAGGCTATATTTTATCACGCTAAAACTAATTGGAGTGAAGAAATAGAGAAAAATGTGGAAAAACGGGGGAAATTATATGAAATTGCTTATTATCTTAAGAACTACTGGAGCAATTTTTATGTTATTTGGCAAACATGAAGAATAGACCACGTGAAGGGACATAGGCTATTTTTGCGGAAAAATGTACGGACCGTGCGTGAAATTCCTAAATTACGCAAGCGAAGTCGCGCGGAACATCTTTAAATAATAAAATCGTAGGAAAGTCAATTCTGTACATTGAATATTTTTGTACAATAAATAATACTTGGGATGTGATCTACTATGCTAACGCGAACGAAGTCGCGGGCAACAGCTAGTGAAAATATATAAACCTGGAACAATTTGGAACCTTATCAATGTCTTTGACCCAAGCAGTTCGCTCCGACTTATGTCGTTATCGTGCAAAGATTTTTTATCTCTTGATAAACGAAAAATGTAAGAGATACCTTGTCAACCAACAAGCCCGTTACCCGTATCACATTTTCAAGTCAGCTATAATTATTATAAGCTTCATTATGTTAGGCGTTAGCTAGCATTAAATTTTAATGAAATGAAATATTGATTACAGGAAGCTATACAAAACACCTGTCTACAGCAAAACCTATTTAGTGCAAACATTCCTTTATAGGTAGATCGAATACGGTCATAGCATCCGTTCATTACTTTTTGCTTCTGTATAATATACCTAATTTGGACCCTTCTCCAACTGCCTTAATAATTTGAATGTCTCGTTAGTCGTTAACTAATCTATGTGTTGTCATTGTCTGTCAAATGGATTTTCTCATGGAGGCAATTCACATGGCTATTTGTATTTGTTATTTGTTGCATTTGGTCAAATTATTGAGGTATACACTAACAAGCAAATAAAGGCAAATGCGCCCTTGCGCCCATGGGCGTCGAATACCAAACTTTTACTTGATTTTGTTTATTTGCCTATTTGACTCATTTGATGTGCGTCAAAAACCGACAAAGGACACCGGATACGTGTATTTAGTATTGGTCATATTTGTCAAACAGGCAAATAAGACCAATTTGAAAAATGTCTCCATTATGGAGGCACTTCAATGGCTATTTGTATTTGCGTATTTGATGTATTCGCCAAACAATCACCATGTGTAGACGGTATGTTTGACAAATATTGGCCTTATTTGCCTATTTGACAAATATGACCAATACCAAATACACGTATCCGTACCTTTGTCGGTTTTTGACGCACATCAAAGGAGTCAAATAGGCAAGTAAACAAAATCAAGTAAAAGTTTGGTATTTGACATGCATGTGTGGAAGGGAAGGTATTTGCCTTTATTTTAGAGATGTGCCGACTAGTCGGTAAAGCCGACCATTCGGCCACTTTTGTAGTCGGCGAATAGTCGGCAAAAAGCACCGACTAATCGGGTTTTTACTTTTTTGCTATTATAAAAAATATATTTAAGAAAAACTAATCAGTGTTCAAACACATTTTAAAATTCAAGTCGTGAGTGGAAGAATAAGGTAGGTAAGTAACATGAAAAAACTTCCCGTCTTTTTGCTTAAATGGAGGCTTTAGGACCGGAAAAAATATATTTGAAATAGAAAAACTGTGGATTATATATGTGTAGCCAAATGTGTAGCTAGGTTAGGAAGTAGGTAAGTTATAAGTTTTATGAAAACAATAAGGGGAAAATGAGTTATTGTCCGTATGTTACGAAATGTTACTTGTTCGATTCTTCCACTCACGTCTTCAATTAAATGTGTTTCTGAAATAACTTGCTATTACTTAAAGAAATTATTTTTGTAAATATAATTTTAACAACAAATTAAGTATGTATTATTAAATCGAGATTTCATGTACATGAAATATTTAATGAAAACCATCAACTATATCATATACTTAAACAAAATAAAGTAGCGTACGCGAAGTAAACATAACACGATTCGACACGTTTGCAGGCGGCGCGTGCGACTTACCCGCGAAACAGCAGTAAAAATGCGTTACGAAAACAAAACCGAGAAACAGCAATAAAAAAACGCCCAAAGCCATGATCGGCACATTTCTACTTTATTTGCTTGTTTGTGTATACGTCAATAATTTTGCCAAATGCAACAAATAGCCAATAGCAAATACAAATAGCCATGTGAAGTGCCTCCATTACATACAAGACAAAAACAGCTAACACATGGATGGGTAAATCTTCTTCATCTATTGATTTCAGCGTAACAGATTTAAATTAATCGAAGTTTCAAAAAATTTCACGGGTTTTTTTTCACCTGAATATTTAACACGTAGAAAAAATGTTAAGCCTATATTTAGAACAGATGACGTCGATAACAATTTGGCGAGGCGCCATAGCGCGACCTTCACATTCACTAACTAGACAAAAACGAACCAACAAGGAGACCACAGTTAAAAAAAAACCGGCCAAGTGCGAGTTGGACTCGCCACTGAAGGGTTCCGCAGCAGCAATAAGGTTTATTTCTACAAATTGAAAAGGTTTTTGATTTATTTTTATATTTTAGTTGATTTAATGAAAATTAATTTAAGTATTACCATTTAAGACGTATAAAAAAAACTACTTGCTAGATCTCGTTCAAACTAATTTTCGTTGGTAGTTCTTATAGTAATGTACATCAACGTATTTTACTTATCATGCCCCTACTTTAGAAGTTAGAGGGGGAGGGGGGAGCACACATTTTACCACTTTGGAAGATTCTCTCTCGCAAAGTATTCAGGTTGGAAAAATTATACTAGAAACCTCAATATGATTTTTGAAGGCCTATCCATAGATACCTCACACCCCCCCACACGCATAGATTAGATGAATTTTTTTTTGTTTCAGTTGCACCTAAGGGGAGCCCTAACATTTTTAATAATATTTCCATTTTTGTATCAAAACGCAGACTACATCTACTAACCAAGTTTCAATAGTATAGCTCTTATAGTTTCGGAGAACTGTTATGGCTGTGACATACGGACGGATAGACAGACAGACAGACAGACATGACGAATCTATAAGGGTTCACTTTTTTGCCATTTGGCTACGGAACCCTAAAAATATGACAGGAGTAATTACAACTAAATATTATCAAGGAAAGGGTTAAAACGTTAAAAGAATACAGAAAGTGATCAGAGTCATAATTAATAACTGTTGCAGTCTTTTGCCTTTGAGTGCAGCTTGAATGAGTTTAAGGCCCGTATAAACAGTCAGTACTTAAGATACGACTCGGTCTCAAGACGCGGTTCGGCTCTGTGATTGGTCCAAATTTTGACAGCCAACCAATCACAGAGCCTGAACCGTGTCTTGAGACCTAGATGCATCTTGAGTACTGACTATTTATACGGGCCTTAAAACGTCGCGCGTTGTGAAGAGAAAACTGTTGGCTTTGCGCCATGGGGTTAATATTAGTACCACTTGTTTTTTGTACAACATAAACATGTCTCTTAAACCAAAATAGATCTGGATATAAACACTGTGCTCGTATAAATAATTCATCAAGTACTTTTTGTGTATTGCCTATACCTAATTCTCGTAGAAGTTCACATTTTAAATCGACTTTTAAGAGTGTATTGTTTTCAAATCGTCTCATTTTAGGCACTCGAAATCATAATTACTTTTACAAAAGTGTGTAAAAGTAGTAACTACATATTAAAGACTACATAGTATTGTAAAGACCACTTATAGTATAGTATTATAATGACCTTAGCTGTTCTTTCTATCATGTGTGATGTAACTTGTAAGTCAGATTACAGATATCAATGTATTCGTGCACGTGTGAGAGAGAGATAGCTAATGTCGGCACTACAAATAGGCGAACGCGTTGGCCAACGCGTCGGCCCAATGTGTAGAACAGGCGTTCGTGCGTTCGCGGTAGGTATTTAGACGTTGGCCAACGCGTTTGCGAGCTTGCCGCGCGGTGTCGGAATGATCAAAGGAAATTTGTCGCAAGGCTTGTCGCAAGGCTTGCGTTCCATCCACACATAGGCCGCGCGATCAGTTCGCCGGAGCAGCGCTGAAGAGTGCACGTTTGTTTCTTGTGGCGAATTAACATCTATCTTGACGAAATAGCGAACAATATAAGTATCAAGTAAACATTTAAATTTATTGAGTTAACTATCAGAGTAAATCTTCCTGTGGAACAAAAAAATCATATCAAAAGTGCTAAAAAAATAAGGTTCTTGGACATGCTATTTTACTCACGATGTTTTTTAGGGTTCCGTACCCAAACGGAACCCTAAAAAACATAAAAACGGGACCCTATCACTATGACTTCAATGTCTGTCTGCTTTTCTGTCTGCCTTTTTGTCCGTCCGTCTGTCTGTATGTTTGTCTATCTGTCTGTCTGTCTCCAGGCTGTATCTCAAGAACCGCTATAGCTAGATTTCTGAAATTTTCACAGATTGTGTAAGTACTTCCTGGATTAACACATATGCTATTTTTAACTGACTTCCGTAACGGTGGAGGTGTTATGTTCATTCTTTTTAATTACTTATGTACAACGATGACTCCGCCGTTTGTGAACCGATTTTCAAAATTTTGCCGTCTCCGACTTGGGGGGGCGTGGTGCGCCTCCTCAACCCCCCCCCCCCCCCCACTCTCTTCCTGAAAGTGTTGCTTTTAACGAAACAGTGTCGCGTAGTTAGTGCTGAGTTTTAATTTTCCTTTTTAGGCACAAACTAAGTTATTTATTATAAAAGTGAATTTATTCCAACCTAAACATACAGATTTCGAGTGTCATTTGATTAATTTTCGTCCCATCTTCTACCAAAGACTAGGAGTGCTGCTTATCACAAAACAGTGTCTTCTATCAAACTTCCATCTCTCAGTCATTAAAATTGCAGTTTCCGATGATCAAACTCAATTTATTTTGTCTCTAATACTATTTAACTATTACAACACAATTTAGTTTACCCGATCACACCTAATTAATCGCGGGTAACACCGCGGGGCACAGCTAGTATTATAAATGTGAAAGTGTGCCTGTCTGTCTGTCAGTTATCTCTTCACGCTCAAACCGCTGAACCGATTTTGCTGAAATTTGGCATGGAGATACTTTGAGTGCCGAGAAAGGACATAGGATAGTTTTTATCCCGAAAAAATGGACGGTTCCCGCGCGATAAACGAATTTTGGCACAACGGAGTTGCGGGCGTCATCTAGTGTAATTATAAGCTGTGAATAAATAGACAGCCGCAGCTGTTCGCGACTCAGCATCCATTTCGACATAGATAATACAGTATATATACTGAGACATTTCGATTCCGTCCGCACATTAGCTCGATCCAAAGCATACTGAATGACCTTCCAATGTGTGGATTACTCACAAGCGCCGTTGCAAACGCACCGCCGTTCGCGTTGGCCAACGCGTTGGCAGTGCGTTCGTCTATATGGGGAGCCAGCATAAGACACAAGGTCAATGGCCAAAACTCTCTATTCGGTGTCCAGACTGTTCGCGAATAATATAATAAACTAGGTACTATTTGACATTCTATGTTGGAAACCTTAATACTTCAGTCGGAATTTCCAGGAATTGCTATTGTATTCTATTGTTGTCGCGATCACCGGTGCTCGCGCGGGGCTGAAGGATTAAAGTAGATTTAAGAGCTCATAAAGGAGATATGCAAAACTCTTATTCTATCGGCGCATTTGTCGAGGGACAGGAAATATAGGTCGCAATATGCAACAACGTAAAATCAATACCGCTGTTGCAGTTTTAGTACGTCGAGTAGCCTAAACTGCGCAATTGAGGTCAAAACAATGCGTAAAAGATCAAAATACCTAAAATTAAACAGAAATATACACACATTTCATATCGTAATGTGGTCGTTGTCTGGTTTAGATAACTTTAAAGTTTAAGGTCATAAAGTCTTTAATCTTAATCAGTAAACACTGCTTTCCCTCTTGCCTCGTTTATATTCTCGAGGTTTCTTTTGATAGGATTTTATATTTATTACAAAAAAATTTACACATTTGTTTTTCGTAAATGTTACAAACATAAACAAATAATTACATAATGTTATGCAATGTTGGTAATATTATAAATTAATTATAATAATATGATGATTGATGACATTATTATTTTTAACAAAAAATTAAAACCGACTTCCAAGGTAAAAACAATAATAATATGAACTAAAAAGTATTAAGTAACTCTTACTCTTTTTTCAGAATTCGTCTAAATCTCAACTATTTCTGTACTGTATACTACAGTCTTCATTATTTTGAAATCGGTACCAGCTTATTTAATCGTGAGTTCAGTAATGTCAGATTATCTGAAACTTTTGGGACTGGTACCGACTTCAAAGTAATGAAGATTGTGATGAATGAGATTTCACTCTTTTTAGTTAAGTATCTATAAAATTAGGCTTTATGCGTAAATAACCAATACGAATGTTAACTATTCACATTATGTCACTGTTAGCGAAATTGTGGTAAATGCTTGCAGTTATCTAAGCGATGCTGCAATTTCCATAATTTTATCTTTAAAGATTCAGGAGTTCTGTTCAGTGCCTTTGGACCAAGAGACACCTTCGTATAAAATTTCTCATATTCGTAACATATGTTTAACTTATTAGAAACAACATTTTAACCACTATGAGTGTTTTGATAAAATTCAAGGATTTTCCTCGATTGCTCATAGATCCCATAATCAGCTCACCACTTTCGTAATTGTTATACAAAATTAAGATTATATCCCTATACAACAAAACGAGAATTTTGAAAATCGGTCCACAAACAGCGAAATCATTATCAAAAACGTCTGCTTGGATGCAAAATATCACGAAAAGTACCAATAATTGGGTCATAGTGTGATGACCCATGGTATAATTATGGTTGTGATGATGATGATTAATCAAATTGATGTATTTCATCAGATCATCATTTTTGTAAACATGGTACCAAATTCGAGTTAAACCCTATACAACACAAAAGAATTTTGAAAATCGGACGACAAACGGCTGAGTAATCGTAGAACATACAAAAAAAAGATACATACAGCCGAACATATTACCTCCTTTTTGGAAAAAGGTCAAAAAGCAGCAGAATGTATCAACTTTATCACTAGAGTTAGGGCCTGTTTCACCGCTTCCTGATAAGGCTATCCACCACTTAACTTGACACATAGAGTATGGAGAATCTGTCAAATAAGCCTATCGGGCACCTTATCAGGAAGCGGTGAAACAGGCCCTTAGAATTCATAATAATGTAGACTTACATAGGTCAATGACCTTAAGTTTTACCAAATTACTTAAAGGGGGAGGGGAGGATTCTAAATGTTCACAAAATATTATGTTATATGTATATCTGTTGCCGCTATAACAACAAATACTAAAAACAAAATAAAATTAATATTTAAAGGGGGCTCCCATACAACAAACGTGATTTTTTTGGCCTTTTTTGGCGTAGGTCCTTGAATTTTCTCAAGGTCCTTACTTATAGGTGTACTTTAATATTTAATAATAATATTAAAATAAATTAAAAAATTAAGGAATTGACCTAATTTGCTGAGCTATAACGTACGGAACCCTTCGTGCGCGAGTCCAACTCGTACTTGGCCGATTATTTATAAAAAGAATAGCTTTTTTATAGTCCTAAGGAAATAACCGAATAGTTTTTTAATAAATGATTCAGTCATTAATAAAATAAATTGTATAATTTTCTCCTATTTCGTCCTATCAAGGACGCGGCGAGCATCGTAACCGTGGTCGTAACTTACGAAGTAACTAGTTCTTGATCTGTGGTCGTAACCGCCACTGTACGAGGCGCGCTGATATAAATATTATTTTAATATGCTTTACGTCGATATTCGCACTGACAGTCATCGACCTGCTAATTTTAGGGACAGCCTCGCCTTAAGGTTGTTCGTTTCCCATACAAAAAAACAATCGACATTAATTAGCTAATTTCATACTATTACTAGATAAATTTATATGCACATCTATTTATTTTGCAATACCGTTCCCGCGAAATATATTTAAAACTACGAATAACAAAACTACGGAAGAGTAACTCCGTCAAAAAAAGTGCACCAAAAGGCTACAAAATGTGACCCGAATATATAAATATTTTATGCATGTGTTCGGAATCGGTACACATTTTTCGTGTATATACACACGAGTGACATTCAACCAGGTTGACATGATAATTATTGTCAAACTCATTTTACAATTTGTTTACTTACTTTTTACAGTCTGTGCTTTTTTCGTAGCTTTTTACAACATTTTCGTTGTTAAAATGCCTAAAAGTGAAATGGTGTAGAAGTCATACAGATACGACTTTTAATACAGGAATAACCTTTCAAGTTTTCAAGTAAGCGAATTTTTTAAAATTATGCTTAGGTAACGTTCTTGTATTTTTTCCGGCCCAAAAACATGCCCAAAAAGATGTTTTATTTAAGTTGAATGCCATGGTATTTGCGTAAAATTAAGCTGGTCTCTTGGTGTTTCTCTTATTAAGTTTACATGTTATTGTAAAAATGCAATAATTAAAAAATAATATAATTACAAAATTTTTACAGTCGCCATGGACAGTGTTATGCAAGATGTAACAATTTAATCATAAACGAGGGTCTGACTGACATCAGTATTCTATAATGCCGTTCGTACTTCGTTTAGTAAGAAACGAACCGAATTGGATGCCGAGCCAGATTACTCGTTTTAAATGTAGCATACACTTTAAAGTCATGATATATTTTGTAAGAGTAATGACCGAAAATTAAAGTGTCTAAACACACTAGGCTGAATCACGCCGGCGTAATACGCGACGTAATTTAGTGTGTCACCTCTAGTATTCGGCCCGTATTTTGTATGCAATTTAAACGCGGCGTAAACGCGGCGGAATTTACGCCGGCGTAATTCAGCCTAGTGTGTTTAGACCCAAAGAGATTACGAAAATCTGCATTGCCTATTTGCACCGTAAGTTTTTTATTTCAATTCTGTAATAATTTAGCACATATATATTTGTAATCTGAAAACGTCTTTTTGAGGTGCTCTGGATAGTTTAAATTCGTCCGAGTCGTACAATGTTTGTTCAAAATTATTATATATTATTATTATCGATTACTTAAGGATCAGAGGAAAATGTTTGATTTTAAAATAATAATTACCGTATGTACTCCTTTCTTCGTAATAGTAGATATGTTTGGTGTATACTGCATAATGCCATCCACTTTTGACAATTATTGTCCACGGCTTTGTTTCATAACTGTGACAGTGACAATAACCGCGCAGGCTGTCCTGTGTGCTGGACAACACAATATTATGACATGTTACCTGGGAAACAACCTTGGCAAGAATCTGAATTGACATATTTTAGTGTTCGAAAAGAAGCCAAATTTGAAACGGTTGAAGTATGGGAGTTACGTTTCCTTAGTTTTGTTATTCGTAGATTTAAAATAATTTATTTCAAACAGAAGTCACATTTTTATTGATTTTTTTTATAAAAAGTGATATTTGTGACTTATGTCTATTCATCTTAATATATAAAAATAAGTGGCAATTTTCATTGTCACTTTATAACTCAAGAACGGGCTCACCTATCTAAACCAAATTTTCAGGGTTTGTTCGGACTATTTAGTAGATGGTTTATGTGAATTTTGCACATAATCGGTCGAGTGGATCCAGGAGTAATCGAGGGAACTCCTCAAAATTTAAATGAGAACATATGCCGATTTTGCTTTTGTATGAAGTATTCCAGGCATAGGGTACGGGCACCAGTAGTCAGCCTTTTAGTGGAAAGCGCAAGTTTAAATGTGGATAGAAAATTATTTAAAATAGTAATCAAAAACCTTTTGTACTCATTCACTTAATAATTTATTAAAATTTGCTATGAAATTAACATATAAGATATTTTTTCTTAATAAATATTGAAAATAAAGTATTTTTTAAAATAAGGCACATTTCCCCAGTACTCAGCCGTCACATCCCAGTTCTCGGCCAAATAGCTACCAGTAGTCAGCCTCTCTTTAGATGGATCTCAAAAGAGACCTATAGAACTGAAACAAATAAAAAATACCAAAAAACTAATTACTTGTATGAAATTACTTGGTGGGTAGGTGCTTCATAAATGAATGAATAAATAAAGCAGCGTAAGTTACTGATGGCTGAACACTGGATATACCTCACCAGTACTCAGCCGTGGTTCGACCGTATATAATTAGGCGGCCGACTACTGGTTTTTATAAAAAAAGCATAAAATCCAGTACTCAGCCGGGGGTGGCCGAACACTGGATAATGTACAAGAAATGCATACCCAGTAGTCAGCCATCTCATTATTTAAATAACTATAAAGAAACTGTTCTATAACTCATTTGATTTTGACGTGAAAAAATGTAATAACAATATATTTTAATAAAACATGACACAAAAGTTAATAGGAAATCACAATAACTCACCTTTTTGTCGGGCACTTCTCACTAAGAAAATTTTGGCGCGCACGCCGCATCTTGGCTCCACTAGTGACAACGTCGAATTGGAATCAGATTGCCATTTCTTGCAGCCATATAGCGTCATTGTGACGTTCTAAACTGACCAATAAGAAGGCCAAGCTTTTTTTTAAAGTATTTTGATTGGTTAATTTGCAATAGAACGCTATTTCTATAGGTTTTTAGCTGGAAAAGGCTAACTACTGGTGTGGGGCTGACTACTGGCGGCCGTACCCTATGTTACCAAAAGTAAGATTATGTACCAAGATATACCATGGTTCGAAGGTGCTGAACAGAACTCCGAACTCCTTATAGATACAAGTTTAGGGGTTGGGGTGCTGCCTTAAGAACTGAAAGCATATGCTACTATGCAAATTACATTCATCATCATCATCATCACCATCATCATCACCATCATCATCACTACCACATCAGGGTCACCAATGTCACGTGACTGTGTGCGTTACGCTCTGGAGTTACGGATGAATTTGTTATGTTCAATATTAGTGAGTCATTTCATTCGTTGCTTCGACTTAGTATGAACCAGATGACGTCCGCAACTCCGTTGCGCCAAATTTATGGTTCGGGAACCGTATGTTTTCCGGGATATAAACTATACTATGTCCTTTCCCGGGACTCAAAGTATCCCCATGCCAAATTTCAGCAGAATCGGTTCAAAATGGGGACAAACATAGATCTATTAATGTAGTTTTAAGTAGTTTATGAATATTTTTTATGATGAGTTTCCATGCGGAATTAGTGCTATAAATTATAATAAAACGAAAGTCAGAGAACCTAGAACTCTAGAGCCTAATTATTAGAGATAGGTGTTTGAACAAGTCATTTTCAGTATTGCTTGATAAACACTAAGTACAGTAGTAAAAATATATGCTTGGAGTTTTTTAAGAAATTCTATAGTGGTAGTGAAGTCAGCTGATTATGAGTTTTCGTATTATGAGGGTGTATCCTGGATCCAAAGTCACTAAGCAGAACACATAAGTCTTTACAGAAAGAAAGTGGTGATCTGATGATGGGATCCATGAGTAATCGAGGGAACTCCTCAAAATTTATGTGGAAACATATGGCGATTTTGGTTTTATGAGAAGCATCCTAAGCATATGCTACTAAATCGCAAGATTTTGCACCAAAGCATACTATGGTTCGGAAGATACTAAGAGAACTCTGGATTCCTTATAGATACGAGTTTGGGGGTTTAGGCGCTGTTTTAAGAACTGAAAGCATATGCTACTATGCAAATTACATTCATCATCATTACCACGTCAGGGTCTCCAATATCACCATAATTGAACATAACAAATTAAACCTTAACTCCACAGCGTGAGGCACACGTATTTGACATTACTTCTGAGAAGTAAATTGCTTCGATAATACAAGTAACATGCAAGTGCACTGTCACACTTTTGCCTGTTGTTGCCTGTTCCAGAGTCGGTACTACAGATTTACAATCAAAATGGAAAAAAAATTTGTATATCTTAATGTTTTAGATTAAGTTTTAAATAGCTAGCAATTAAATAATATATTTTTTAAAGAAATGAATCGATGTTCTAAAAAATTTTTGTATTATTTCACTTTATACGTAGCAAAGCACGTACCGAGCCGCTAGTAATAATTATAAATGTGCCGCATATCACCGACAAGGTATAACTTAAACAACGTACTGGATGTAAATGAACACTTTTTCCAAGGATAAAGTTATAATAAAAATCTAGGTTCTTACTAAAAAATTTAAATCTACCTACTAAAAAAATTGTAAATTGATAATGAAAGTAACATTTTCTCAAAAAAAAATCTTTGGGTCTGAGCAATAGCACTGCATGATCAGTCTCGGCTGGAAAACTAAAGAAATTCATACCTGCGCATATGTGAGTCTTAGGGCATATTGAAGTGCTTGCGTCGTTTTCATCGTCCAATCTGCAGGAAAAATACCAAATTGAAAAAAATATTCACTTGACTCAATTTTTAAATCACTTTTCAATAATCAAAGTTAGACTTTTACATAACCTAGAAATCGAGAGACGAGCTATTTTTTTTTATCACAAACGCGAAATTTTACATGGACATTTTTTAACAAAGATTTAATCAATTAGATATTAAATAAAAGAAACTTTTATATGCTTTCATATTGTTTTAGAATAATTTTACGTACATCGATATCACCAAGTACCGCGACGAAAATGAAAATATCAGAAGTGTTGTCACACCAAATTTTAGAAAATCAGTAGGCGTCATGCCAAAAATTGGTAGAATTAGGTAGATGTTAGAACCAAAAGTTGGTAGATCTACCACCAGTAATTTTTTTAGAATAAAAAATGCTAGTTTATCCATAGAAAGTTTTATTGATAGTGTTTATATATACATATTTTTATTGAATAATTTTAAATGTTCAGCAGTCAGCTCTCGGCACTTTGTTCTTTGAAATTAGGTTCATTTCAAAGAACGAACGAAGAGCAACGTATGAAGCAAACCTTCCAATGCCGCCGCCCGCCGGGACTTTATTTGTGGCCCGCAAGATGTTAAACCATTTTGAAATTCACGCCCACCGAAAAAATAATTTAAAGTCGTCGTGATAGTCGTGAAATTTTTTCCATTTTTAAATCGTTAATTTTGAAGAATGTTATTTTTGAACCCTAAATTTTTTCTGTTGCGGCCCGCGTCACAAGACCAAAATTTGTTTGTACAATGCCCGCATGAAAAATAGGTTGAGGACCACTGTAATCTAATGTGTCAGTGCTGAGTCAGTTTCTCTGACATGTCTTTAAATTGTTGGCAGAGGAGAACAGTCTCTAAACATTGCACTGTTAAGTGGAAGTGCAAGTACCTACTTGTCTCCTCGACGATATTCAGACTATCCTGATAGATTTTTATCTTGAAATATTATTTCATCTTTAGGATCATATAATATATCTTTAATTTCAATAATAATAATAGCTATAATTATTTGAGAATCAATAATTAATCAACTATTAATTCACGTTTCGGACCATTCACAGTTTGAGTTTTCACATTAATATGAGTTTCGAAAGTGAGTGAACGACTCACAACAGCTGCAGGGCAATCGCGTTATTTTTAAACGTTTCAATTCAGGTTCACATCTGCTTTGTTTGTGGTTCAGTTACGGTTCGGTTCCGCTGCGTCTGAACAAATTTCAGTATCGTGCTAACGTTACAACCGTAACTCAACCTTATATGGAACTCGAACGGAGCGCAACGTTTGAACTTTAGACAGACATTGCAGCGGACCAATCAGCGCCCTTCTGATTTAATCTTGATTGGTTTAAATATGAACACATTTTTTCCGATGCGTTAATTGGTCAATTGACAAATCGTTTATTTACGAATGAATATGACACGAGTGAAGTTGTTTCAAGTAGTTATTGTGATTTGTGGATGATTATTACTTGGAGTTTATAATTTACGTAGTTAAATTTATATTGTTTTATTTTAATTTACAAAAGCCGTGTTGAGAAGTGACTTGTGAAGTTGTGACAAAAGTTTTTTGTGGCATAGAAAACATTTACGTAATGAAGTCATGTAAGTAATGTCAAAGTTCAATTCACTTTTTAATAAACTCAAATAGTCCTTTGCAGAGCTTTGAAGTAAAACATAAGCTTATATTATAATTTGATTATAGCTTATGTTATATTTTTCCATCGATTTTCGTCAATTTAACACACCAAAATAAGAAACGTTTCAGAAGCGTGCGAGTAGAAGTAGCTTTGTATCAACTTTTTGTTTGACAGCGTTTGCGCTCGGGCTGAGGTTCAGTAACGTCTCAACTGGCTGCCAAAACGTTAGCGCGATACCGAATCGTTCCAAAAATCGATCAACGTCCGAGTTTCATTTGCGGTTCAGTTGAAAACATTTTGCGCGATTGCCCTGCTGGTTGCAGCAGCTGGTGTAGTAGCGGTCCGTTTTTTTAATGATAATTGCTGAAGGAATTAGTGTTTAATGTTGTACCAAGACGACTCAATATACCAAAATGCTATCCGAGTAGCCTGTAACGTTTATTAATTGTACGTGAACAATGATAATTATTATGTTGAAAAATAGGTAGATTTGATACCGAAGTTGGTAGATAGGTAGGTGAAATAGGTAGATCTACCATAAAGTTGGTAGATGTGACAACACTGGATGGCAGTTCAAAAATTAGACGTCAAATGCGTGAGCTTCTTCTTCTTTTAAAATATGGCTCCTTGCGTGAACTTGACAGTTGACAAAATGTTGACAAATGACATAAAATTTAAGTAATTCTGACATCCGACGGCACATAGAGAATAGAGCATTAGTATTGGCCATTGAGAGTATTGGCCTTAGATTAAAATATCTTTGGTATTGGCATTTGGCACTAGTTATGCATCACACAAGTGTCAATTGTCAAATTCAAATATTTTTGAATTTGACACGGTGGCCATCTTTTAGAATTTCTAACGAACTAGGCCTCGCTTGGCCCCGTTGTTTCGGCTTCAATGTCATAGATGGCACTAAAGAGCTTAGCGAATATAATTTTATTTTTTACTCTTATTTAATTGTTATTACTTACTAAAATCAATTAGATGCTAAGCAGAAGATAAAATATGCATGTTAAATTATGTTTGAAAGCTTTCCTCAAAAGTTATATCCAATAAAAAAGATCTTCTGAGTCATTCTAAATCGCGCTGACGGTGTTTTTTGTGTCACTGAGTATAAATGAAACAAAGTTTGTTCGTTAATCGTACTCGCTTCGGCAGTACATATACTAAAATTGGAACGATACAGAGAAGATTAGCATGGCCCCTGCGCAAGGATGACACGCAAAATCGTGAAGCGTTCCACATTTTTTGCGTAATGGAGGCACTTCACGTGGCTATTTGTATAATCTAATAATATATAAAATTCTCGTGTCACAGTTTTCGTTGCCATACACCTCCGAAACAGCTTGACCAATTTTCATGAAATTTTGTGAGCATATTGAGTAGGTCTGAGAATCGACCAACATCTATTTTTCATACCAAAAATTATTTATATGGCAAAACAACGTTTGCCGGTACAGCTAGTATAAAATATTATGTCACCGTGAGATTGTAAACACCGCGAGATTGTATAGTGCGTTTCTTTTTTTTTTTATGCAATAAGGGGGCAAACGAGCAAACGGGTCACATGATGGAAAGCAATTTCCGTCGCCCATGGATACTCACAGCATCAGAAGAACTGCAGATGCGTTGCCGGCCTTTTAAGGGGTAATAGGGGAGGGTAGGGAAGGGAATAGGGAAGGGTAGGGAAGGGAAAAGGGTAGGGGATTGGGCCTCCGGTAAACTCACTCACTCGACGAAACACAGCCCAAGCGCTGTTTCACGCCGGTTTTCTGTGAGGACGTGGTATTTCTCCGGTCGAGCCGGCCCATTTGTGCCGAAGCATGGCTCTCCCACGTAAAAATATCAATTTCATCGAATAGTTCCTTTGCCGTCATGTTGGCATTCCTGTCTGTCAATAATGTAAGCAAGGTTGACATGCTCTGCGAGTTTTTTTAATTTTACTGTGATTTCGTGAGAAAATCACGTCGAAAACATTAAGGAGTGGTGAAAGAATGATGGTGCTAAGAGTGAAAGAGTTTTGTGAACGTGAAAAACGTAACCAGGCCCCAATAATTCCATTAAACTCGGGTTGCCGCCATTACGGCTTAGTGAAATAGGGTTACCAGCGTCAGTTTAATCACCCTTAAACACAGTAAAACTTATGAATACAATATGCAGAGCGTGTCTACTATTTAACGTGAACTATTTGATGAAACGCACTTCTAGTAACCGAAAACTACATACACGCGAACGAAGGCGCGGGTAAAAGCTAGTACAATAATATTATCAGGGTGAGCGAAGCGAGCCCTAGTACTTTTCACAACCTGTACATTTTGTGGTACACTTTACGGACAAACTATCACGCCAGCACGCCTATTGATTTGTGCTTTATCATAGTATTTACATGTAAATGTGTTATCATCAATCGTGAAGGCGTGATGACGCGAGCCCTCACAAAGCTCGGCTTTTAGCTAGTAAATGCGAAAGTGACTTTGCTGGTTACGCCTTCATACATAAAGTACTAAGCAGATCATCATAAAACTTTCAAAAGTACACGTTGTCTGGAACTCTGTAGTATGGAGTACCTTTTATCCCGGGAAAAAGAACGGTCCCCGAGGGATAGACGTTAACGTAGGCAGAGCCGCGGGCGGAAGCTGTTAGAATTATGTACAATTTTCATTAAGTGCATTTTGTGATAACATATTATCTCCCCTAATTTAAGGTAGCAAAGTAAGGGTAATGTGGCAGCATTAATTTGCATTAGTGCCAACATGACGGCAAAGGAACTATTTGATGAAACGCACTATAATTTGACGAAGTGATGGATTGTAAAACAGTTTTCCGGCGATTTTAAATTAATTATTTTGTATTTAAAATAACTTATACGTGGGGGAGCCATGCTTCGGCACGAATGGGCCGGCTCGACCGGAGAAATATCACGTTCTCACAGAAAACCGGCGTGAAACAGCGCTTGCGCTGTGTTTCGCCGAGTGAGTGAGTTTACCGGAGGCCCAATCCCCTACCCTATTCCCTTCCCTACCTTCCCCTATTCCCTTCCCTTCCCATCCCTACCCTCCCCTATTACCCTATTTAAAAGGCCGGCAACGCATCTGCAGCTCTGCTGATGCTGCGAGTGTCCATGGGCGACGGAAGTTGCTTTCCATCAGCGCCTGTAGACAAGTGGCAAAGCGCTAACGCTAACGCTAGCGCTACCAAATGTATGCGATTTGACATAAGTCATCGCTTTGCTAGCGAATACGTAATATATGTCAAATCCATAGATTTTGTAGCGCTAGCGTTAGCGTTAGCGTTTTGCCACTTGTCTACGGGGGCTGGTGACCCGTTTGCTCGTTTGCCCCCTTATTTCATAAAATAATAATATTAATATTAATATTTATATGACTTCGTTGTTCGTCCGTCTGTCCGTCTGTCTGTCCGTATGTTTCCAGGCTGTATCTCGAGAACCGCTATAAAGTGCGACAAGGCTTATAACTATAAATGATCGTGTGGGCGGAAGCGCTGCTGGCAAAGGAGAACTGTTAAAAATGACGTTTTGGTATTGTTATGATGGCAGCGTTAGTTCCTTTTTCGCCTCGACAAGGCTATAAAATATGAACGTGAGCTACTCTTCTGAAATTTTCACAGATTATGTAAAAACAAAATAATATTAATATGGGGCCTGGGGGTCTCCCATACAACAAACGTGTTTTTTTTGGCCTCTTTTGCTATTAATAATGGAAACAGGTTAGGTAGCACTTGAAATTTTCACAAATGCCCTAATTATATTATGTCGGCTGTACACTCTCGCCGAGACACAGCGAGGCGGCGCACAGTGTTTTAGAAATCCCCAAAACCGGACATTACTAAGTTAATGCAACGAGTCGATGGCGTCTTATAATTCAAATGCAAGAGTAGAACTCCCGTGTTCGCATTTCACTTCGTTTTTGAGAAAATCAATTTTTAAATTTGTCATTTTTGAGTCCCTAAAAACGAAATTATTTTATTTAAATTAATTACGAAGGTTTGTTATCTCTCTACCCAGCTGATTAGACTAATCATGAGACATAAATTTTGTACTTTATTTCATTCCTACAATTCAAGTAGTTCCTGACATTTTAATGTTTTTAAATATTTAGACTTTATTTTTTTTCTGCTTTCCTATGTGATTTTCGCACCTTCTGTCCATACTGAAAAATACTTTGGTATAGCATTTACACTATAATATTTTTATTTTTTGTGAATCGCGTATCATACCAGAGATTTACGAATTTATAATTTTTATTCGCGCCTTAAACATTTTAAGAGCAAAGTTTCATCAAATCAAATAATAACCAACCAATAACGTTTTCCAATACTAGTCGCGCCGCTAGACAGTGCAGAATAGAAAAAATAACAATATTAAACATCAATAATAGTCATTATCTGTCAGAAATAAAATTAAATAATATGATTAAAAATCTTTGGATTACAATGATACCTTTCGATGCATGGTGAATGGTGATCATTGATCGTAGATAAGTTTTCGCCATTTTTTATTTTTGTATTTTTGTTGTGTAAATATTTGGTAATTACTAATTATTTATAATAAATAGCTCACAGCACACAGAGCTACGGCAACTGCAAGAGAAGTGTTTTCGTCCATCTCATAGAGAAAAATAATGGTCCATCTTCTCTGAGTTCATAACTGCGATTGAACTAAGCGAGAATGTACATGATCGCACTCGGGCAAGGGGCTCTCGCACGAGACTCTCGCCCGTGCATAAACTTTATAAGTTTATGCGCCTGAGAGCTATCTGACACCGAAATAATTTTTTAAATCGGACCAGTAGTTCCTGAGATTAGCGCGTTCAAATAAGCCCTTTCAAATAATTTCCCCCGTTTTTTCTACACTTTCCTCTATTTCTTCACTCCTATTAGTCTTAGCGTGATAAAATATAGCCTATAGCCTTTCTCGATAAATTGACTATTTAAGAGCTCGGGCTACGTGGCCGCTCAAATCAAATTAGACACTAGCGCCACTACAAGTCTTATATATTGCTGTCTCGCTATTGCGAGGTACCCCGTGCCCCGCGCACCCCGGGCTCCCTCCACGGCAGCGTAAGTATGTGTGCGTGCGTCGTCATTCATTATTTTACTCTGATCAAGTTATTCAAGCCGTGCGTGTGTTGCGAAGTATATTTTACTGTTTCATGAATCATGAACAATGTTGTTTTTGTGGTTGTTTTATATAATTATTGGAATAGTAGGAATACAGGCGGGGGCGTAGTATCGTCGATCTTGTCACTGAACTGAACAGAATACAGATTCTACATAATATATTACAATAATATACTTATTGATAATATCTACATTGGACTCTTCACAAATCACACCACGTCAGTCCCAGACATATAATACCGGATATATTATAATTTATACTAGCGAGTAGCGACCCGCCCCGGCGTCGCACGGGTATAAAATATATAGCCACTGAAAAAATGATTAAAATCAATAGCCTATGATCTACTTCTTATCTGTGCCAAATAACATAAAAATTGCTCCAGTAGTTCGCGAGATAATTTTCCCCAGTTTCAAATAATTTCCAACGTTTTATCCACATACTCCTATTAGTCTTAGCGTGATAAAATATAGCCTATACTCTATAGCCTTCCTCAATAAATAGGCTATCAGTAGTGTGTTTTGGCGGGTTCTGGATCATGATTCTGGGTCCACCCCTCCCCCCGCTCGCAGCTCGCAAACTGTCTCGATCACTTTTTGTCGGATCGAGCGGAGACATCGCCTAAAAAAAAAAGAGTTTGGTGTCAAAATATGGGTCTTCGGCCATCCTCGTTCGATATATGCGATCCGTTTTTATGTATTTGCACTATTTCCAAAGTTAGCTTTTGTGTTTACCCCTCATTATCTACTATCTCCACGCTCCATTGTTCCTTCATAATTACAATCGCTACTTATTGCATTGTTATGCTCGCCTCAGTGTTCTATTGTTCGTAATGACTACCAGGCTTATCGCTTACGTCACCTTGCTTTCTTACAAGATTTTAAATAAATATGAATGATAATTAACTAATTAATGAATTATTGCAAATTAAAAGCAATAATTAATTATGTAGGTCACCCGATCATTCGATGGACTTCGTAAATACACGACGACGCGGTGTGCAAACTGACATGTTTTGCTTGTCAGCAAAATCCGACGAGTCAATGACCGCCGCCGCCACGATCGCCGCGGCTGCCACCCGCATCTCGCGGCTCGCGTCGAAGCGCAAGTGTAAAAGCTCAAAGCTCACAAAGCTCGCAACACACAAGCGTGCCCTGCGAGTCGCGAGCCGCGCCGCGAGACGGGTCGCAAGCTCAAGTTTACACTCTCGACTCGTAGTGCGTCTCGCGGCTCGGCTCGCGGTTCGCGCGCGAGAGTAAATCCTGTATTACAAGATTTTTAAATAAAATAAAACTTGATTATTTTTTCATTACATGTATTTTATTTCATTAAAACATTTATTGCGCGCGCGAGTGTAAATCATGTATTACAAGATAGAATTTGTATAATTTGTAATTTGTGTAATAAAACTTGATACATTTTTAATTACATTTATTTTATTAAAACATGTATTGAACATACTGTACGATATTATATTATCATTACACAAAGTGTTGCTACTAAATAACTTTTGAAACTCTACTAAACTTTCCCTATTGAACTTATAATACAAGGACATACATTAAACTATACTCGTCACAAACTGATGTGAAATCATTTTGTAATCTCAACAATATGTTACAATCCAATCTCCTACAGTTTCACCCCATAAAAGCCTTGTGATATTGCATAGAAGTGCGCCTGCAGGAATCAAAGTATTGACAAATGTCATTTTCATTGATGTGCATGGCCATCCAGTGGGGTCCAGGTGTAACAATATATTATCAGGATCCAAGTTGCTAATAAATGTATGTAGGGGGTTGAACATATTATTATATTATATAAGCAGACGATTCGCAGCGTATACAATATTATCTTCTAAAGTCTAAACCTTAACAAATTCTTCTCAAGTAATAACGGATCTTTATTGTGTTCATACTGTATTATCACAGAACCAATGGAGCGTGGAGATAGTAGATAATGAGGGGTAAACATAAAAGCTAACTTTGGAAATAGTGCAAATACGTAAAAACGGATCGCATATATCGTACGAGGATGGCCGAAAACTCCTATTTTGACACCAAACTTTTTTTTTAGGCGATGTCGCCGCTCGAACCGACAAAAAGTGATCGAAACAGTTTGCGAGCTGCGAGCGGGGGGAGGGGTGAACCCAGAATCGTGATCCAGAACCCGCGAAAACACACTACTGCTATCTAACACTGAAAGACATTTTCAAATCAGACCAGTAGTTCCTGAGATTAGCGCGTTCACGTTAGCCCTTTCAAATAATTTCCCCCGTTTTTTCCACATTTTCCTCTATTTCTTCGCTCCTATTAGTCTTAGCGTGATAAAATATAGCCTGCCTTCCTCGATAAATGGGCTATCTAACACTGAAAGAATGATCAAAATCCGTTGCGTAGTTTTAAAGATTAAAGGGAACAAAGGGACATGAGGGAAAAAAGCGACTTTGTTTTATAATAAGTATAGAAATAGATATTATGTAGATATAGATTTCCTTTTTATTATACTCAACTTATTTAAGATCCATACTTCCATACTAATTGTAAAAAATTAATGTTATAAATTTAAAAGTGTATCTGTTTGTCTGTCTGTTATTAGCTTATTACCTCTTCACGCCCAAACCGCTGAACCGATTTTGCTGAAATTTGGCATGGAGATACTTTGAGGCGGTCCCGAGTCTTTGTCCTTTGACATAATATAATACTTTTTATCCCGAAAAAATGCACGGTTTCCGCGCGATAAACTAGTTTTGGCGCAACAGAGTTGCGGGCGTCATCTGGTTTTTACAATATTATTATAATTATTATACACATATTTAATACACATCCATGAGTCATGAGTCATGACCCAGGATCCCCCGGCTTGAGCTACCATGCGCTCAACCACTGCGCCACAGAGGTCGATGCTTTTATTTAAATACTAGCTGTCCCGACAAATGTTGTTTTGCCATATAAATAATTTTTGGTATGAAAAATAGATGTTGGCCGATTCTCAGACCTACTCAATATGCTCACAAAATTTCATGAGAATCGGTCAAGCCGTTTCGGAGGAGTATGGCAACGAAAATTGTGACACGAGAATTTTATATATTAGATTATTAAAAGACAGTAGGTAACAATAAAGTTTCAAAAACAGAAAAAAGGTTACTCCAAACATTCCTCACATTGTTATCATTCAAAATAATAAAATCGGCCAAGTGCGAGTTGGACTCGCCCATGAAGGGTTCCGCAATCCGCAGCAACAATAAGGTTTATTTTTATGAAATTATAAGGCTTTTTTATAGTTTCGGAGAAAAGTGGCTGTGACATACGGACAGACAGACACACAGACATGACGAATCTATTAGGCTTCTGTTTTTTGCCATTTGGCTACGGAAGCCTAAAAATCAAAAGAGCATTATTAATAATCATTATTTGTAAGCGTGTTTACACAGGCGCCGCGCCGCCGCGGTGCATAATTTATTTCGCGATATAATCTTTTTTATATATCTCTATAATATTATATCTCCTTTTTTAAGTCGGTTAGTAGGTAATTAGATAAAATTTATAATATCGGGGCAAGACGTTTTTTTCATGCAAGTTTTATGACCGAATACGCGATAGGTAATATAAAACTTGTACGCATCTTGTACGAGAAATGCGACCCGACCCGATGCATTCCGTCACAATGTGCGCGAATTTTCTGCTATCTATACCATATCTATACTAATATTATAATTCTGCAGAGTTTGTTTGTTTGAACGCGCTAATCTCAGGAATTACTGGACCGATTTAAAAAATTCTTTTACTGTTGGATAGCCCATTAATCGAGAAAAGATATAGGCTATATTTTATCACGCTAAGACTAATAGGAGGAAAAAACGGGGGAAATTATATGAAATTGCTTATTATCTTAAGAACTACTAGAGCAATTTTTATGTTATTTTCAAATAATTTCTCCCGTTTTTTCCACATTTTCCTCTATTTCTTCGCTTCCATTAGTCGTAGCGTGATAAAATTTAGCCTGTAGCCTTTCTCGATAAATGGACTATCTAACACTGAAATAATTTTTCAAATCGGACCAGTAGTTCCTGAGATTAGCGCGTTCAAACAAACAAACTAACAAACTCTTCCGCTTTATAATAATACTAGCTGTTGCCCGCGACTTCGTCCGCGTGGACTTCAGTTTATAGTGATTCCCGTACATCGATTGAATAGTTTACGCGCAAATCATAAAGGTACATTTTGCGGAAACTGTAAATTTTTCCGCGACAAAATATATCCCCTGTCCTTCCCGAGACGTGCTACTAATATATATCCTGTGTCAATGCCGAGACCATAAAGGTAATATACCTTTATGGCCGAGACTCATAGTATCTCCATACCAAAATTCATCAAAATCAATTAAATAGTTTACGCGCAAATCATAAAAGTATATTGTGCGGTAACCGTACATTTTTCCGGGACAAAATGTATACTATGTCCTTTTTCGGGACTCAAAGTATATCTACTTATATCAAACTTCAGCAAAACCGGTCCAGCTGTTTACGCGTAATGTCGTAACCTAGGGAAAAATGGATTCATTTTTATGATATTTTATAGACGTTCCGCGCGGCTTCGCTCGCGTAAATTAGATATTTCACAGACAAATTAGTCCACAAAAAAGCCTATGATCCTTCGCGCACTCTACTTCCTATCTGACTCAGATAACAGATAAATTGCACTAGTAGTTCGTGAGATAAGCCCTTTCAAATAATTTCCCCCGTTTTTTACACATTTTCCTCTATTTTTTTGCTCCTATTAGTCTTAACGTGGTAAAATATAGCCTGTCTCGATAAATGGGCTATCTAACACTGAAAGATTTTCTCAAATCGGACCAATAGTTCCTGAGATTAGCGCGATCAAATAAGCCCTTTCAAATGTTTTCCCCCGTTTTTTTCACATTTTCCTCTATTTCTTAGCTCCTGTTAGTCCTGGCGTGATAAAATATAGCCTATAGCCTTTCTCGATAAATAGGCTATCTAATACTGAAAGAACTTTTCAAATCGGACCAGTAGTTCCTGAGACTAGCGCGTTAAAAAAAAAAAGCGCTTTCAAATAATTTTCCCCCGTTTTTTTCCACATTTTCCGCTATTTCTTCGCTCCTATAAGTCTTAGCGTTATAAAATATAGCCTATAGCCTGCCTCGATAAATGGACTATCTAACACTGAAAGAATTTAAAAAATCGGACCAGTAGTTCCTGAGATTAGCGCGTTCACACAAACAAACAAACAAACTAACTAACTAACAAACTCTTCCGCTTTATAATATTAGTATAGATTAGTATAGATAAATCCCACCAAAAACATACCTGTTAAAATAGGGCCTAGTTCCTTCAGGCTAATTTTTGGCCTGAAAAAAGAGCTGAAATCTAATCCCATGCCAAGTTCAAATGCACTTCATCGATCATTATAATCTTCATCAACAGCCTGATTCATAATACTTCTAAATTTAAACTTGGCAGGTCTATAAATATTATCAAATTATATAATTAATCAATTAGTTTTATTAATAGCACAAAAACCTGCCAAGTTCAAATTTAGAAGTATTATGGATCAGGCTGTTGATGAAGATTATAATGACCGATGAAGTGCATCTGAACTTGGCATGGGATTAGATTTCAACTCTTTTTTTAGGCCACAAATTAGCCTAAAGGAACTAGGCCCTATTTTAACGGGTATGTTTTTGGTAGCATTTCAATACTTTTTCAGGAAATCATACCTAAGTACGTTTTCTTTTTGTGCCACGCCCGATATAAACAATACTTTCGATAGATGCCGCTAGTTTTATTTGTTAAACTCCCGTTTCCGCTTATGCTCTCGCTTCCGGTTATGTTCCCGCTTCCGCTCCCGCTTCCGCTTATGCTTCCGCTTCCGCTTATGCTCCCGCTTCCACTTATGCTCCCGCTTCCGCTTATGCTCCCGCTTCCGCTTATGCTTCCGCTTCCGCTTATGCTCCCGCTTCCGCTTATGCTCCCGCTACCGCTTATGCTCCCGCTTCCGATTATGCTTTCGCTTTCGCTTATGCTCCCGCTTCCGCTTATGCTCCCGCCCCTGGTTTATGCTCCCGCTTCCGCTTATGCTTCCGCTTTCGCTTATACTTCCGCTTATGCTCCCGCTTCCGCTTATGCTTCCGTTCCCGCTTATGCCTCCGCTTATGCTCCCGCTTCCGCTTATGCTCCCGCTCCCGCTTCCGCTTATGCTCCCGCGTCCGCTTATGCTTCCTTTCCGCTTATGCTCCCGCTTCCGCTTATGCTTCCGCTTCCGCTTATGCTCCCGCTTTCGCTTATGCTCCCGCTTCCGCTTATGCTTCCGCTTCCGTTTATGCTTCCGCTTCCGCTTATGCTTCCGCTTCCGCTTATGCTCCCGCTTCCGCTTATGCTCCCGCTTCCGCACAGTCGTATCGATTATTAAAACATGGATTCGATGCCTCCGGCAGAATTAGGTCTTGTTTCGTTCTTTTTAGTAAACATTTTTTGCAGTCGGGTTTTTTGATTTTTTATTAATTTATTTTATTTGCGGCTTTTTAGATGTAGTTATCTAACCATTTTGACAATCAATCTAATAAAAAATGAAAAACTACCGTGCTGATATAACCATAATATATCATAGGTAGGTACACTTAGAAAAGTGTACCTACAATACGTTATAATAGGTACATAGGTTTGGTACTGTTTCAATGTATGTTTCTAGTTTTAAGTACCAAAGTATTGTTTTTTTTTAAATACTTTGTCATTATATTTTCATCTTATTTCAGTAATGTCAGTTAATTTTTAATTAATATTGGATTTATCCATGGTGTCGGCTTTTTTTATTTTATTACTAGCGGCTCCACCCGTGTGGATGTCGGTGAGCTCTGCAAAAAGAATACCCAGGAAAGACTTGGTCTGCAAAATGATTCCCAGGTCAATTCACAGACTCCGACACTAACATCGACGACGCAGGCAGAGGCTGCACCCTGCACAGATTGCCTTCCTCCCGCACGCCTTGGTGACGCCAACTATCGTAATATTTTAATTTCGCCATAATTTCAAAACCAAATGTCCAATTTTATTCATTCAAAGACCAAATATTATCTACATAAACATAATATTATAACACACGACCTATGTGCCAAATTTCATAACGTTAGAACAATTATTGGAAGTGACCTCTAAAGTTCGTAGGTGAGCCGACTCACGCTTGACCAACTACTAAAATTTCTTAAGTTTTTGTTAATCTATATAACATAACACACAAGCTGTGTACAAATTTTTCATAACGCTAGGACATTTGGAAGTGGCCTCTAAAGTTCAGAAATGAACCGGACTCACGCCTGACCGATTTCTAAAATTTCTCAATTTTTTGTTAATCTACACATAACACACGACCTGTGGGCCAAATTTCATAACGCTAGGACAATTGGAAGTGGCCTCTTAAAGTTCGTAGATGAACCGACTCACGCTTGACCAATTTCTAAAATTTCTCAATTTTTTGTTAATCTACATATAACACACGACCTGTGTGCCAAATTTCATAACGCTAGGACAATTGGAAGTGGCCTAGAGGTTTTGATTACCGGTCAGTGAGTGAGTGAGTGAGTGAGTGAGTGCCAAAATTAGTTATTTTTACAGGGACATATTTCAGGATCTACCGAAGCTATAGTATACTGCGTAAGTACTAGTATATAATTACGTAGGTATAATTTTATCTTTGCACTTGCAATAGGCACTGAGCTACAGGGGGGTCAAAAGGGCGTCGAAACGGTTCGTGTAAATAGTGCACGGCATGCGCGCGGCCTGCTGGAACTAGGCCTGCGCACTTCCGTGCGCTTTGATATAAATTTTCTTCAGTTTTATATTTTACTTTATTTCAAGACAGAAATTAGCAAGTCTGTTCAGGAGTTCTCGAGTTTTAGCGAGACTAACGAAATTAATTATACTCACATAATATCAATGTATAATATTATAATATTATGACTATCGCTATTCCTAAACGTTATTTACAAAACACAGTATAAGAAAATAATAATATTACCTATTAACCCATACAAAAACATTATTTTTGCCTATTTTTGCTGTATAATGATACGGAACCCTTCATGCGCGAGTCCGACTCGCACTTGGCCGATTATTTTTTTGGGTAACTGTAGGAATCTCGTCTCCCACTGCCGGACATTTATGACAGTTGTTTTCCTTTGCCAGACTATCTTCAAGTCTTACTGCCATACTCAGAGTGTAAAATTAATTTCTTAAGTGTTTAATTAATTCAAAATTTTGACATACGCCCCATACATTGAAGGTTAATCATAATTAAATGTCTCTGAGAGCGGCGGTTAAACTTTTTAATATACCTAGGTATTAGTAGGTAGGTACATAAGCACATACCGATTAGTTCTACTTAGCGATAAAAAATACGTGGTAAGATAAAACACCCAATTATTATTGACACGAATCAAGATACAAGAGTAGTTCAGAAAAGCAGGAGCTATAGGTATTTATACAGTATACTGTATACAGCAATTGAAAATCCTATATGTAACTTACTATCAATATTAATATTATGTATTATCTATCTATATCTATCTAGCCAATCTATCTTCAACCCCGCCAAGACACAAGTCTGCGCGTTCACCTCTAAAAAGTCACCAATGGTCGTATATCCTCGTTTCGAGGGCACGTCTTTTACCATCTCCCCTAGCATTGAGATACTTGGCGTCAACATATCGAGCGAAGTCCAGTTCCGATATCATCTAGAGGGTAAGGCCAAATTAGCCTCGAAGAAGCTTGGTGTTCTTAACAGAGCGAGACAGTACTTCAGTCCGAACCAACGCCTACAACTCTACAAGGCGCAAGTTCGGCCTCATATGGAATATTGTTCTCATCTCTGGGCAGGGGCGCCAAAATACCAACTGCTCCCTCCGGATCGTATCCTACGAAGGGCCGCTCGAATTGTTGACTGTCATAGCGTTTCAAACAGCTTGGACCCCTTGGAATTACGCCGAGATGTAGCTTCACTCTGCATCCTCTATCGGTTGTATCACGGGGAGTGCTCTGAGGAGTTGTTCGGAATCATACCACCTGCAACTTTTCGCCATCGTCCCACGCGAAAAACATACCATCCTCATCACCTTGATGAGTGGCAGTCTTCCACAGTGCGTTTTTCGCGTAACTTTCTGCCGCGTACTGTAAAACTCTAGAACGAACTGTCATCAGCAGTATTTCCAGACCTATACGACCTGCAAACCTTCAAGAGCGTATTCCCTCTTAAAAGGCCGGCAACGCACCTGCAGCTCTTCTGATGTTGCGAGTGTCCATGGGTGACGGTAGTTGCTTACCATCAGGTGACCCGTTTGCTCGTTTGCCCCCTTATTTAATAAAAAAAAAACAAAAATCTATACATATTATAAAACAAAGTCGCTTTTTTCCCTCATGTCCCTTTGTTCCCTTTAATATTTAAAACATACGCAACGGATTTTGATGATTTTTTCAGTGTTTTTTTTTTTTTTAATATCTTTATTCAAAAAAATGTTTACAATGGTAACTTATACATAAAAAAATTGCCAAACTGCACAACAGTTTGTAAACTTAATAAAAATAATTATAAATTTTTAAATTGAATAACACATTCACAACCTCTAATAAAATAAGTGGAACCTCTGATACAGAACTTTTAAGAAATAAACTAAAGTGGATTAATTCTAACATACATTAGATAGCCCATTTATCGAGGAAGGCTATAGGCTATAGCCTATATTTTATCACGCTAAGACTAATAGGAGCGAAGAAATAGAGGAAAATGTGAAAAAAACGGGGAAAATTATATGAAAGGGCTAACTTGAACGCGCTAATCTCAGGAACTACTGGTCCGATTTGAAAAATTATTTCAGTGTTAGATAGCCCATTATTGAGGAAGGCTATATTTTATCACGCTAAGACTAATAGGAGAATGTGGAAAAAACGGGGGAAATCATTTGAAAGGGCTTATCTCGCGAACTACTGAAGCAATTTTTATGTTATTTGGCACATAATAAGGATCGTAGGCTATCGATTTTAATCATTTTTTCAGTCATAGCCATATATTTCATACCCGTGCGACGCCGGGGCGGGTCGCTAGTAATTTATAAAGGCGAAAGTTTGGATGTATGCATGGAAACTCTAAAGTAATTTTCTCGTGAAAATTTCGACACAAGTACTAGATATTATCGTACCATACCTTCGCTATACTATGTACATTGTGTACTCACAGTTTGCATTGCTTATCTCATCATGAACACTATCTGGAGGAATTAGGACGATACGAGATGAAAATAGAACGTAGGCGATTGCGGTAATAGCCGCATAAGAAGACATTTAGGTCGTAGGGGTCGAGAAATATAGCCATTATGCATCCCCGGCAGCGTTGGGGAGAAACTACCGGGGTATACAAATGTGGGACTCGTTGCGGCCAATGAGATGGTAAGTGGCCGCAGCTCTACCCACTAAAACCCGACCGTGGTCCTGCTTCCGGGCTGGACGGGGACGCGAGAGTCTATACTCTATGACATGCCTTCCATGACTTCCGTCCGTCCAAGCTTTTCACCCTAGGCTTGCACATGCTTGAGGAACTCGGATCCAAAGGCGGTTAAGTCTGCTACTTATACTTTAGTCTATTATCCATATCCATACTTCCATACTAATATTATAAATGCGAAAGTGTGTCTGTCTGTCTGCCCGTCTGTCTGTCTCCTCTTCACGCTCAATCCGCTGAACCGATTTTGCTGAAATTTGGAGATACTTCAAGTCCCGGGAAAGGACATAGGATAGTTTGTATCCCGGGAAAATGTAGGGTTTCCTCGCGATAAATGAATTTTGACGCAAAGGAGTTGCGGGCGTCATCTAGTAGTCTATATACCAGCGGTTCTTAAATTTCGTGGCGGAACCCTTTTAAGAAGTGTCATTTTTGACTGACCCCCCAAAAAAAAAAGTGTTGTCTTTGAATAAATTATTGTCTTCCTCACGCTGGTGTCTGATGAGTGATGACATTTAAAAAAAATATATAGGCATCGCTCGTGGAGACCAAGGAGACCCATCCGCGAGACACTTTGTGAATGGCATGTGAATGGCTGGTCTATACTATACCTACACTATACAGTACAGTATACACGTAACATCTTTCATTCTATTGTAAAGGTATATATATAACTGCCCTAGACAGACAGTCTAGGGCAGTAGCCCTAGCAGTAGTAGTAGTAGGGCAGTAGCAGTCAGTAGTCTGACAGTCTGCCCGACAGTCTGGTCGACAGTCTGGTTAACAGTCTGCCCGACAGTCTGGTCGACAGTCTGCCCGACAGTCTGGTCGACAGTCTACCCGACAGTCTGGTCGACAGTCTGCCCGACAGTCTGGTCGACAGTCTGCCCGACAGTTTGCCCGACAGTCTGGTCGACAATCTGCCCGACAGTCTGGTCGACAGTCTGCCCGACAGTCTGGTCGACAGTCTGCCCGATAGTCTGGTCGACAGTCTGGTCGACAGTCTGCCCGACAGTCTGCCCGACAATCTGGTCGACAGTCTGCCCGACAGTCTGGTCGACAGTCTGCCCGACAGTCTGGTCGACAGTCTGCCCGACAGTCTGGTCGACAGTCTGCCCGACAGTCTGGTCGACAGTCTGCCCGACAGTCTGCCCGACAGTCTGCCCGACAGTCTGCCTGACAGTCTGGTCGACAGTCTGCCCGACAGTCTGGTCGACAGTCTGGTCGACAGTCTGCCCGACTGTCTGGTCGACAGTCTGCCCGACAGTCTGGTCGACAGTCTACCCGACAGTCTGGTCGACAGTCTGCCCGACAGTCTGGTCGACAGTCTGCCCGAGAGTCTGGTCGACAGTCTGCCCGACAGTCTGGTCGACAGTCTGGTCGACAGTCTGCCCGACAGTCTGCCCGACAGTCTGCCCGACAGTCTGCCCGACAGTCTGCCCGACAGTCTGGTCAACAGTCTGCCCGTCAGTCTGAAACACTTATTTTTTACCGTGATTTCTTTATTTTACAAACAAAATTCGCTAATCTTTGACCTTGTCATCATCCCTATTCTCGACTCTGTAACGTTACATTACAAGCGAATGCTCCCAGTGAGGGAGCACCTAACTGTTAACACCCTAACATTATAGCAGAGGGCAATGTTGGCTGTAGCTATTAGCTCCCCTAGATAGTAGATAGGGAGTAACGAGCAAGCTGGTCGCATGATGGAAAATGTTCACTCTTGCTCAGGGACACTTAAAATGTTACAACTTAATGTTTATTACAATACGGAGGATTCGAAGGATCGAATGCCCGGAATTAAAGAAAGCGAGCATTCAAGTTTCAATAAAGTATCTTTGTATGGCAGAGAAAACTCGGGTAAAGAGCAGATGGAGGATAGCAGATAAACCGTATAACTTAATACTTCAGTCGGAATTTCCAGGAATTGCTATTGTATTCTATTGTTGTCGCGATCACCGGTGCTCGCGCGGGGCCTGAAGGATTAATGGCCAAAAAATGCCATTATATGTTAGCTGATTAATAGTTACCTACCAAGAAAAATCGCATTAAATTAGCATTTAGCGATGCTTGGCAAACATCGGGTTCTGGCTAAAGGACAACTGAATTCACTAAGCCTTTAAGGCTACGTTACAAAATTGAAGGCAGATAAAGTTTTTTGAAATAGAGCCTAGAGGAAGCAGGCAAGAACTTTTTTTAATCCCCTTACCTAATTTTATGATTAATTCTGTGAAAAAAGAACATACGAAGTGAGGTAAGGTCTTACTGCAGTTAGTACGTGCAATAAAATCTAATCTACCATACTCCAGCTGAGCCTAGAGCGACACGAATGGTTTCTAAAACAATAAAACGACTGGTTACCGCATATTCAATTCAAAATTAACTTTAAAAGCCAGTGCAGTAAAACTAGTTGAACAATAGCTGGAAATCGAAAGCGCGCAGCCTTCCCGGCTTTAAGATCGTTTTTCCCGCATTCTGACTTCAAAAGATATGAAAATATGAATAATGCGTGTCCCATACAGGTGTGACGTAACAGGTGTGCTCATATAAAGCACCGTCCTGGGGCCGAGACGCCATTTTAACGAAACATTTCTTCGCAGACTGTTCGTTTTTTGAATTTTTTAACATAATTATCGCTCAATTAGTGCCTCGCTGATTTCGAATTCCGAAAATGTACTCTAATAGTTAATACTAGTTCAATCGAGCATTTCGACAAGTAACAAGTGTTCAATTGATTTCCGGAATTTTCGCCTTAGAGTTTTTACCTGAAAAATTATGGCGCCAAATACTTTGACAGTCTTTTACCACACCTATTATTTTAACTGGTCTGTGATTGGTCATATGACGTTGGACGTCGTATTACGAGACAAACATGTGATTCAACATGGCTGAACGTTTTCCAATGAAAATTCTGTAGAGAAGCTGTGCGGTAAGACCTATTGTTTTTTCATTAAATTTCATAAATGTTAGAATCTAATAATATTGTATTTAACATTTAAGTTAATGTATAATCTTAGAAAAAACTTTTGACTTCAGTATTTCTTTATTTGGAATGGAACTGACTTACTCTACAATTTCAAGTGAACCAATATTTATTTAGCCCAATCCTTATATTTTACTTGACGAAATTATAGTAAACGTAGATTTTATTGCAATTAAACTATTATTAAACCTAACCTAATATTTAAACCTTAAACAGCATTATGAGTGATCATAAAACAAAAATTCTTATAATAGTTACCACCGCGGTCACATTGCCAGTGTAAATAAAGCCATATCTCAGATATTAAGAGCAGTAAACTCGCCTGATAAGGTGTATCAGAAATGTAACTATCATATTTACTAAACTAATGGTGAAAACGGTTCTACGATCATTAAACGACTTCAAAATGGTTATGTACTTACTTATTTTTAAATATGGAACAAACGTTCCAGGTAACGGTAAACGTAATAAAAAATAATATTTTAATATCTAAAGAGTTATATTTCTGTGATAAGTTGTAAGGTTGAAAGTAGGTAAGTGCCACACACTACTTAGTTAAAATGTACTGTAATACTTTTTCGTACCTTTTACAGACTTAATTAATGCTTTGAATTATAAAGTAGCGCTACGTAAAGCGCTCAGGCGTTCATGCAATTTTATAGTTTTTTGATCGTCGTTATTTTATACATAATTCAATCGAGTCAAAAAAACACAGTCCCCTAGACATTTTCTTTGTCTTTCGTTCAGTGTAAAAATTTTCTAAAAATTCCAAATAATTTGGACATAGTATGGCAATTTCGTGAAAAGAAGGGGTAACTTTGGAATTTTTTTCTATCGAGTGAAGTTCATGATATTGCGTAATGGAATATGAACTCCACTGTGTTAGATCCTTAACTAACACATATTATATTTTTTTAGAATTTAAATTAAGTACTACTTATATTTTTATGTCTCCTGTCACTTTAAAATCTTGAAAATCGTCCGCTTCTGGAAATACAGGGCCTTAACAAAACAAATTAAAAATATCACAATGGATGAGTCGTAGATTTCGCAACAACATGAAATAGATATGCCTTTAAACGAGCTCTTATCAAGTAGGTATTATATATGTATATAGGTACTCAATTATAAGTTTCATACAACTAACATAAAAGTGATATTAAAAAATTGCTGCAATTAGACAAAACTAAACGTTTAGTGTTTTTTTTAATTCTTGATTAAAAGTTGGTTATAAAATAGCTTATTTTGTCGGCAATGGAGCCGTTGATCGAGGTGGTAGAGGCGTTGTTCATGTGTCTTCATACTATTTGCACAGTTGGAACACATTGTATTTCATATTGCAATTTTGTTTTATTAACCGAAAACGTACCGCGGCAGGCACCATAAGTAGGGTTGCCAGGCGTCCGGATAAAGCCGGACTTATAATAGCCGGCTTTATAATAATAATAATAATAAAAATCTTTATTCAAACCAATAATGAAACACGGGTTACAAAGAAAGAGGAAAAAAAAACAGTTTGAATTGGCGGCCTTACTGCTGGAAGCAGTCTCTTCCAGGCAACCGTAAAGGCTTTTTGGTTGCGTGTCCGGCCAAAATTAAAAGGTGTTCGTCCGGCTTTTGTAGAGCTTTGAATCTGTAATTTTATATGAAAATCCTACTAATTTCAGACGGTTTTACATCTAACGAGACGTAATATTTTATCAATCAGATGTTGAATTGATTATATTGTGGTGTCACACCTTTGGTCCCAGCAGAAAACCAGTGCAGCAGACTGGAAGTGGCTGCTAATGCTGAGCTGGGTCTAGTTTTGACGTCACACAATTTAATATTAAGTACATAATATTATAATTTTGTGTTCTTTTTTCTGTGTATTTTTGTAATAATTTAATATTGTGTTGTGTGATTGTCAAAATAAACTTTTCTTATTATTATTCTTATTCTTAAATAAAACAGAAATTTTTAGATTGAATAAAAGTTTCCTGCTTTTTTATACGAATGTTCGGCCAAGCTGCCTATTTTGTCCGGCTTTTCGGCTTAGCGACCTGGCAACCCTAACTACATATAAGTATATATTTTTTTTAATAGCACACCTTTAATATCATGTACCATCACAGAAATTGATTCATAGACAATATATGACGGACCTACATAATTTGATCGGGTTATGTTAATTCAATATTAATCGTGATCTGTCGGCTGGGTTTGACATAACGTAACCAAATTACGTAGTTCCGCCATCATCTGCCTATGAATCAACTTCTCCGATGGTACCTATTTATTCCTCACGAGGCTAGAGTAGAGAGCCCAAATCTAGAGATCATTGATGTACCTTAACATAGTCCGTCTAGTGTTCTAATTCCACACTTTACCTAATATTACCCGAAAACGCTTAAAAACCGTGTTACATAAATATATTCAGCTGTAATCAGTAGTAGTTGTTTGTCTCGAAAATAATACTGCAAATTAAAAATAATATTATAATTAAAAGTTTTATTTTTATAAACAATGCAGTGATTTTTTTTATTATAGCATCAAGCTGATCATCAAGAGGTAACATCGTCATAAGCAGACAAAATAAATAGGACAACAATGTGTTTTTAAATTTCGTTCTGCGTGACTTTGAATCACAGACTCGTAAAATAAGAAGGTTGCTGAAACATTGTAGCCTGTAGGTACATTCGCTGTTAAATAGAAATAAAAAAAAATCGAACAAGGATTTTCAAATCTAAGCTTGACCTAGTTTAGCATCGGTTTTTATGTTGATCTTACTTATAATAATTTAATTTAACTTATACGATTCTTCGAGATAAGGTTTTTCATACGATGCGTCCTTTTTTTATGAAATAAGGGAGCAAACAAGCAAACGGGTCACCTGATGGAAAGCAACTTCCGTCGCCCATGGACACTCGCAGCATCAAAAGAGCTGCAGATGCGTTGCCGGCCTTTTAAGAGGGAATAGGGTAATAGGGGAGGGTAGGGATGGGAAGGGAAGGGAATAGGGGAGGGAAGGGAAGGGAATAGGGTAGGCCGTAGGGGATTGGGCCTCCGGTAAACTCACTCACTCGGCGAAACACAGCGCAAGCGCTGTTTCACGCCGGTTTTCTGTGAGAACGTGGTATTTCTCCGGTCGAGCCGGCCCATTCGTGCCGAAGCATGGCTCTCCCACGTATATTTAGACGCGTCTTACTGTCGCAGGCTCGCAGCATGCTATATCAACTCGGAAAGGGATCATTCCAGGGCGAGGCGATTACATTACGATTCCGTTAAGTGTGCCTTGCAGTAGGAAGTTTCATACAAATAATACTGAAAGGATCGAGACGATACGGGCACGATCTCTTTCCGACTTGATAGTTGATACCCTGTGCCTTTATAAGCCTTTACATAGAAATAGGCATAGGTAAAGGCTTGTATAGACAAGCTTTACATTTTTGTCACATCTTCGACTTTAGACGTCCAACTAAAAAGTAACTGTGGCTTGTGAAACCCGACAATCAAATTAGTCGATTTTCGTGAGCGTCCAGTTCACACAGTTAGAGCGGAGTCGTTAATTGCCCGCTGTGTGCTCTGTACACTGGAATTATTGACATTGACCGATATTTTGCCGCATTTTCTACGCTAAAGTAATGTCTAAGCAACCCATTTTGCTGTACCATCTCGGTATAGCAATTTTACTTGGTCCATTGATAGGTCAAATTTCTCACGTCCTCTAGTGCTCAACTCCGTATAAAGTTACCTCATGTAAGAATAAGTAAAATAATGTTTTCACTGAGATAAATGATTGTATGTTCTGAAGATTATATCTGATTGATCTGAACCTGAAGACAAATGCCATAACCGAAACCTATACCTTAAACTTATCTATGTAGACATAGATCGTAGCGCCGCGCGCGAAGACCAATGATTAATCTATGTATGTAGATGTATTAAGAAACTGCCCAAATCCGAGCTAGAAACTTGTACGCACGTATTTTTCTTAAACTGTAAGCAACAACACTAAGAAGTGATTTTTTTGTATCCCCAATTAAGGGGGTTACCATTGTGGATATAAGAAAAGGTTTTAAAGGGGATCAAATATAACCTATTTCACGGTGAAGCCAAGGCAAAAGCTAGTTACCAATAAATACAAATGCTAAGCCATTACTTTAGCCTCCGCATAATAACTCAACAAAATGGGTCAGTTATATCACCACAAGACGAGACAATAGCGCACAAAACACATGCTAATTGTCTTCTAGAACGATCTTTCTGATTTGCTTTTGAATGGCGTCGGTAGCGGAGACCGGCACATGATCACGACCGCCGCGCCGTGGAATGTATTGTAATGAAAATGTACAAAAATGACAAAGGACTAACGGTCTGCGGCCTGTGTCAATACGACACGGCTACACTTGTTCACAAATGAATTATTGTTGCATGTTTGTCCAGAAATGACTTAGGGAGCACAGGAAAATCTTATTTATCGTATTCGTCACACATCTCTGGAACTAAGCATTTACATACTTTACCAGTTTAACAAATACCATGTGTTAACTAATCATTTTGGTATTTCTCTGAAGTCTGATTAACTCTTCGTATCGTCTTCCCTTGAGTCTTTTCTTTGTAGCTCTTCCCCAGGCGCTAGAGTTTTCTGACAATTACCTCCTACCGACCACATTATTAACTATTTCCATAATATTCATTTCATTATATTATGAGGTGCTCCATGTATCAATAGAATCAACTTCCCTCACAAACTGTGACGGAAACGGTTCACCTAATCAAACAATGCCAAACAAACCAAGTAACCGCCACTGATCCACAATACATTTCGTCACATTGTCATACCAAATACATACAAGTCAATATTTGTATGTTTGTTCGTGTTTTACACCTAAACCGCTAACGCTACCAATATGTCAGTGCGTGACTTGTATTTGTATAGATGTAGAGCCATAAATCATAACGGTCATATTTTATCGTCCAGCTAAGCATTAGCAGGATAATATAGGTATTTAGAAAAAAAATTGGTTCCTATCAGGCTTCTCGGTCTTGTTTTCAGGATATTATACAAGGTGTAACAAAACCTAGTGATAAACATTTAGGGTTTGTATGTGTCCCTTATAATGAGTTCACTGTAAAAGAAGCAGCGCTGAAAGAGCAAAAATATTTGCGATTTGTATGGGGCATGGGCAAGCGCTCCAGCCTCCAACGTCAAGAATTTTTCCAAACAAAATTTTTAAAAAATCTTTAGGAGTGATTTTGTAAGGAGGGTGTAACAGGCATATTTAACAGATATTTTAATTATTTTTCCCAAGTTTCAGGGCTGGTAGCTGCGGTAACATCGGCTATATTCTGTTAATGAAGAGAGCTATCCGTCGACAGTATTGACAATAAACACTGTCATGGAGTTGCTCTCTTTATGAACGGATGCTGGCTCAACACAACAACTCCACAACAAATTCAAGAAGATTTCGGGTGGAAAAACGACTGAAATGATTGCAGATGAACTTAGAAGAAATTGCATTTACCTAAATGTTACTGACTCACTGTTTATATAAGTGTTCCTTACGGCCGCACTCAGATACAAATATCAATTACTTAACTGTAACTAAATGAAGGGGGGGAGTTCAGAAAAATCTTACGAAATCTCACCAAGGGGGAGAGGGGGTCAAAAAATCCTCAAAAATGCCTGTAAAAATCTTCATTAGTCTGACTCCGAGAGCGGCAGTAAGACTAATTAGTAATTAAGTACCAACAATTAGGAAATTTAATATTTTTTTGCAATAATTATTAATATAAGGTTATAGGTACTAACTGTTATTAACTTATTAGACATTCGAGTTTACGATGTTATAAAATGTCTATCATAAAATATAATTGTTATAATATTAGCAAAACTGAGATTGTAAAAATGTTACAAATAATTGATTTTGTTAAAGACCGACTTTAAAACGGCCGTCAAACTAATTGTTAATTTAACTTATCTGTTATTTGTGTACATTTCAAAAACACTGAGAATTCATAATATAGTAAAAATCAAGAAATAAGTGTTAGAAGTTCAAGATATTTTTTTTCTCTCTCAACTTTTTCTGTAAGGACTTCCAAATTGAATTTTACCGTCATTTAAAAAGTTATATAACTGTGAGATTCCACTTTTATCGTCATTTACACTTGAGACCTCGCTGTTTTTAATGAGTATCAGAAGAGCTGTTTGCACTATGATAGATGCAAGCCTCACTATCAGCCTGGCCTGATTACATGACATTATTTACTTGTTTGTATACGTCTTTACCTCATCTCTACCTAAATGATACGCTGACGTCTTAGCAAATACTGCTCCAGTTATCTATTCCATGATTGTACCTAAAGAGAGTTAACATTAATTTGTGTACCGTAACTCATTATTACATATTCATCATCATCATCATCATCATCATCATCATATCAGCCTATATTCGTCCACTGCTGGACATAGGCCTCTCTCAATTAACGCCAAGATGACCAATCTCCATATTCATATCAACTCTTTATTTTTTAACCGACTTCCAAAAAACGAGGAGGTTATATGTTCGGCTGTGGATATTTTTATTTTTTTTATTTTTGTATGTTCAACGATTACTCCGCCGTTTGTGAACCGATTTTCGAAATTTTTGTTTTGTTGTATTAGGTTTCACTCCAATTTGGTACCATGTTCACAAAAGTGGTGACCTGATGATGGGATCCATGAGTAATCGAGGGAACTCCTCGAAATTTATATGGAAACATATGGTGATTTTGGTTTTATGTGAAGTGTACTAAGAATATGCTACCAAAAAGTCAAATATTGGGTCAAGGTATACCATGGTTTCGAAGATGCTGAGAGAACTCCTGACTCCTTATAGATACACGTTTGGGAGTTTCGGCGTTGTTTTAAGAACAGAAGGCATATGCTACTATGCAATTTATATTCATCATCATAATCATCATCATCATCATCGTCATCATCATCATTACCACGTCGTGTTAAGGTCACCAATGTCTCATGGCACAGACTAGATAATAGTACAAGGCATAGGTATGGATATACTAATAATAATAATTATGTACTGTATAACAACACCTGTTTATTTAATACATGACGGCGGTCGGCGCCGTAGAGGCGACGGCGTCGCCGCCGCGCGGCGCATGGCGGCAGACGACAGATAGAATCCTTTACTAACTACTTTATATACAGATCGAATACTTTATTAACTACTTTATAAAATTTAAATAGACAAATAGAATTGAAATAAAGTTATTGTAAAAAGAGCATTTAAACAAAACAAAGTCATTAAGAGTCTTTTTAATTAGTTATACTTATTAATCGATAGATGGCGCACTAAGTATCGATTTGAATTCTTTATTACAAGAACAGCTGTCAATAATTATGATAATATTAAATATTATGAGTAGCTACGCTACATCCTATGCAAGTTTATACAATTTTTTATCTGATAGATCCTTCGATCGTGGAAAAACGAGACACAATAGCCTTTCTATTGTTATCGCAATCGCCGGTGACCGCTTGGGGCTTGAAGCATTAAAATTGTTAAATTACTTAGCACAATATGTTCACTTCACTGATAATAGGTATATTATTTTGTGAGTGTGAGTTGTGACTCTTAACAAATTGTAATAAGATACTTAGGTAAAATATACGCGAAGGTTTATCTACTAGTGTAACTAAAAAGAGTGAAATTATTATTATTTTTAACAAAAAATTAAAACCGACTTCCAAGGTAAAAACAATAATAACATTAATATGAACTAAAAAGTATTAAATAATTTCTACTATCTAATAGTGCCTTTTTCCGAATTCGGCTAAACCTCAACTATTTCTGTACTCAATCTTCATAATTTTGAAGTCGGTGCCAGTTCCAAAAGTTTCAAATATTCTGTCAGAGGACTGAAGTTTCAGCTATCTGGTACCGACTTCAAAATTATGAAGATTGAGTACAGAAATAGTTGAGGTTTAGCCGAATTCGGAAAAAGGCACTATTAGATAGTAGAAATTATTTAATACTTTTTAGTTCATATTAATGTTATTATTGTTTTTACCTTGGAAGTCGGTTTTAATTTTTTGTTAAAAATAATAATAATTAAGTACTACCATAGATACTACTGTACTCTTCTAATAAGTTAATAACAATAATGTGTAAATTGAAATAATTATCTAAATTTTACTGCGGCCCATACGATGACTTTAATTGTCTATATTGTTTTAGCAGCACCGTAGGTAATCGTAACCTTTAATGTTAAAATTTTCACACAAACGCTACCAATTACGCATCTTTCAACAACTCGTTTACCCAGCTTGGTCAATGAAGCAGAGGGAAAGTACTTCCTTGACTAAACGATATTAAAAGTTAATCTACAGAAACTAATTATAAAAAAAATTGTAAGGAAAGTTTTCAAAACTATTTTCCGTAGTTTTTAACCGACTTCCAAAAAACGAGGAGGTTATATGTTCGGCTGTGGATATTTTTTTATTTTTTTAATTTTTGTATGTTCAACGATTACTCCGCCGTTTGTGAACCGATTTTCGAAATTTTTGTTTTGTTGAATTAGGTTTCACTCCAATTTGGTACCATGTTCACAAAAGTGGTGACCTGATGATGGAATCCATGAGTAATCGAGGGAACTCCTCGAAATTTATATGGAAACATATAGTGATTTTGGTTTAATGAGAAGCATCCTAAGCATATGCTACCAAAACGCAAGATTTGCACCAAGATATACTATGGTTCCGAAGATACGAAGAGAACTCCGGATTCCTTATAGATACAAGTTTGGGGGTTTAGGCGCTGTTTTAAGAACTGAAAGCATATGCCGCTATACAAATTACATTCATCATCATCATCATTACCACGTCACCACCACCAATGTCACCAAAATTGAACGTAACAAAATATTCAACCTTATCTCCAGAGCGTAAGGCACACATTTGACATTACTTCTGAGAAGTAAGTTGCTTCAATAATACAAGTAGCATGCTAGTGCACTGTCACACTTACCAATCGAGGCCACGGGCGGCCGTAGACTTCTCAAGCGATATTATGTATTACAATAATAAAGATAAAGATTAAAATCATATGACACTGAAAACCTCGCCGCTGCTAAAATTTCGGTTTGGCACGGCCCTAGCACGTGTCCACTTCGATTTTTTTTAATGTATTGTTTAAAATTATCTGCAGCTGATATTATATTTTGTAAGTGTGACTGTTAACAAATTGTAATAAGATACGTAGAATAATATACAGGTGTATTAGGGCCGATTCACACCGGAATGGCGGAGGCGAGGCGAGCAGTTTCAGTGTCATATGATTTTAAACTTTATCTTCATTGTTGAGAAATCTACGGCCGCCCGTGGATGCTCGTGGCCTCTTGCGGCTGCCGGCAGCGTCGTTTTCTCAAGCGATACTATGTATTACAATAATGAAGATAAAAAACTGCTCGCCTCGCCTCTGCCATTCCGGTGTGAATCGGCCCTAATCTACGTATAGTACGCGATGATTTTACTAGGTAACTAAAAAGAGTGAAATTATTATTTTTAACAAAAAATTAAAACCGACTTCCAAGGTAAAAACAATAATAATATCCTTATAATATGAACTAAAAAGTATTAAATAATTTTTCCTATCTCGTGGTGCCTTTTTCCGAATTCGGCTAAAACTCAACTATTTCTGTACTCAATCTTCATAACTTTGAAGTCGGTGCCAGTTTCAAATATTCTGGCATCTGGATTCAGCTATATCTGATACCGACTTCAAAATTATGAAGATTGAGTACAGAAATAGTTGAGTTTTAGCCGAATTCGGAAAAAGGCACCATGAGATAGGAAAAATTATTTAATACTTTTTAGTTCATAATTATTATAAGGATGTTATTATTGTTTTTACCTTGGAAGTCGGTTTTAATTTTTTGTTAAAAATAATAATGGCTGTTAGAATAAACAGTTTGTTCATAATCATGTGCTTTGGCGACTGATAATGATATGATGAGTGTTTTGCTTTAAAGTTGCTGTTACATGATACAAAAGTCCCCGTTTTGATGCGCTTCTTGTACTGTCTGATATAAATTCGATGTTTAATGACAGTCCCGGCGGCTTGCTTCAGCAACAATGTTGAAATTGGAAGGCTCGTGACTTCTAACTTCTAAGAGTCTCCAAACCTGGTGGAATATTTCGACTCTATTACTATTACAATAAGCTTCAAAACGAATACTAGAGAATCTTCAAATATAGTTGACTATTTCGACCCTATTACAATGGCCACAAGATTCAAAACGAATACTAAAAGTGTGCCTTTAGAGCCCAGAATATTTTCCACCTGAAATTTGGGTGTTTGCTGGGTCGGTTTGTGGGGCGGTTATCGCGTTTGCTCTCCGCTATCAGTGATAAGCGCGATTAATCTGTTTGCGGTGACTGTGTGCTCGGCTCACATGGAACATTCTTGAGATGAACAATATCATCATCAGTACTTTCATTACTTTCAATCATTCAGTACTTTCAATATTTATGAAATGATGAAATTCATTCCAATGAAAGTAGTTACCATCGAGAACATTGATTCCGAGGCAGTTGACGGACCTAGGTCACGTGGTCAAATTATGTCTATTCAATGTCAGCTGTGGGCTGTGATCGGTCGGCTGGGTTTGACATAACGCGACCAAATTACTTAGGTCTGCCATCTGCCTAGGAATCAACTTCTCTGATAATACACATCAATTAACTTTTAATGGAATAAATTTCATCATAATATATGCCTGCATTCTGAGTATTAAATGTGACTTATATTTACTTTTATTTAGGTATTTCTTTCAGGTCAACATACTGTAAATATGAAAGTGTTCAACTTCTAGCTGTCGGTTTGCCTCTCTCATGTCCTTTTCATTACCTCTTCACGCTCAAGCCTCTGAACTGATTTTTTATATAAAGGTACTTAATTTAGAAGTTAATTTATTATAGTAGAGGAGGGGAGGGTGCTATTTTTGTAGTCACTCGAGCGTCATGCAGACCTAGTAGGTTTTGTACATTAGGTAAAGCTGATAAAAAAATAATAAGAGCGTTTTTTTTTTATTTTAGCGGTTGGTTCAGAAACTGCAATTATTTTAAAGTTTCGAAAAAGAAAATATATCCAGAAAATTGCTTATTTAGGTAAATTATAAATATATTTTAGACAACAAGGACTAAATCATTTAGTTTAGAGCAAAATAAAATGTCCCTACAGGCTTACCTAACGTCTGAATCGTCAGTGCTCTGTATGGAAGCTTCTTTGGGGCATACTAAAGATCTCCTAACTTAATCCGACATTTCAATATTTAAAAAAAAAATATTTTTACCCACCACGTGGGCACGTGAGAAATCTGATTTCTATACCATGATAACTAGACAGTAGACACATGTTGGAAGCCTATGCAAGCTTAATCTGACACGCTCGAGCTACTCCCGAAATCCCCTCTTCCCCTCCCCCCAACTATTATTCTCGTATGATGTGCTTAATGGATTTATGATGAAGAAACGTACGATCCCACTATAGGAACATAAATTTTCTGGAAATGAAGTTGCCTTATTTTTACTTAATATCATTAAAAATAAGGCAACTTGTTATTATTAATTGCCTTTAGTTAGAATTAATAAAATTATCAAAGTAAAGGTGATGTTTTTTTCTCTGATTCTTACATTGATAACGGCTTCTTTCAATTGATGCATGACGTAACTACAGACTACAATACCTAATAATAACTACCAGCTAATTCAACTAGGGGATTTATTTAGCACATTTTCAGCTTATAGGACTTAGGTGTACCTAGATTACTGTGACTGTACTGAGAGTACTTTTTAACGTGGGAGAGCCATGCTTCGGCACGAATGGGCCGGCTCAACCGGAGAAATACCTCCTCATAGAAAACCGGCGTGAAACAGCGCTTGCGCTGTGTTTCGTCGAGTGAGTGAGATTACCGGAGGCCCAATCCCCTACCCTTTTCCCTTCCCTACCCTTCCCTATTTCCTTCCCTACCCTCCCCTATTACCCCTTAAAAGGCTGGCAACGCACCTGCAGCTCTTCCGATGCTGCGAGTGTCCATGGGCGACGGAAGTTGCTTTCCATCAGGTAACCCGTTTGCTCGTTTGCCCCCTTATTGCATAAAAAAAATATGTACTAGATTATTATCATGTAAAGTTACTACCAGCTTCCGGGCTTTAAAAAGTTCTATGCAATGCTCTCCCTATAGTTACATACAGGGTGCAATTAAACCTTCCTGCCAAATTTTTTCCAGGGCATAGGTATCATTAGGAGAGTCCATTTAACCAAAAAAATTGGGTGTTATTTTTTTTCAATGACATATTTTATCCCATTAAAAATTAAAATCGTTGCAGAATGGTCACTCGCGGCGCGGGGGAATGACCGGGGGTGACGCAGGTGGAGGCGCGAGCGCGGGGTCACGCCACGTCAAGTCAATTTAGTATGGAGAATGGAGATACTTTGAGTCTCGGGAAAGGAGAAGGGATACTTTTTATCTCGGAAAATGTATGGTACCCGCACAGTAAACTTTTATGATTAACTTTTATCATTGCATCGTTAAGACAGAACAATGTCTGTCGGGTCAGCTAGTACCTTTTATAGTGTGTATAAGGCTTAATTTAATAATAACGTAGCCTATATTTTTTTCAATTAGCTACCTACATACTTCAAAGAAATAAATTATCAGTAGATAGCATATCAGATATTAATTATCGAGGATAAGGTATTGAAATCACAGACCGAACAAAATGGCTGTGAAAACCGACACATTGTTTATTTATTTTCTATTGTTGTTCGTTTACGTAAAGTGTGATATTTTGTGCCAGAATGGATACTGCCGGGTACGTGACTGACATTTAGTGGTGGTCTTATTGTTCTTCAAAATGTTAGGATGTGCAAGAAAATTCGGGAAAATATTACGAAATCTCCTCATTCCCAAACTTTAGATATTTTTAGATATTGTCTAATAGGACTGCCGAATATGTGACGTTAATATTATTTTGTGGTGGTTTATTTCTCTTCTAAATAACTGTCAACAAAATATGTGTGCTATAGAAATCTCAGGAAACAAAGTTCGGAATATAACGTAGACGGGGAGTTTCAAAAAAATACTACAACAGACAAAAATCGGCCAAAAATAATAACTTTCACATAAGGCGGTTTTACGATTTTAGTTATAATAGTATATTACTAAATTTATTAAATATCATATTTTTTTGTGACTAATAGACTATTTACTAGTAAAAAATTCAAAAATATGTGAGTTAGTATCAAATTTGTGTCCGTTTTGTTACCATAATCAAGTTGAATAGAAATAAAACTATAATATATTTTGAGACTCTTACGTATTTATTGAAATAATATAGTTCTTTTACATTATTTTTTAAAGTTCACTGCATTATTTACATAAAAAATTAAGACACTGCACATTTTAAAACAGATTAGAAAATCCAATTTTTATTTCGGGTTCCAAAACTACATCAATTTTCTATAGTACTTTCTCAAAAGCTGAGCTGTTTAAAATCTGAATGCAATTAAAAACGCTTAATATTAATTGTTTTAGCTAAGACAGGAGACATATCTCATAAGATAGAAATTTACGTCAAAATCTTAAAAATACCTTAAATTCAGGGACAGTAACAAAACCGACAGTAACAAAATTTTAAGGCATAGTGTAGAAGATTTAGAATTCAATATTATATTAAAATTAGCAATTTTTTTTTAACTCCACTCGTCTATTCTAGCTTCTGCCTCAGCTGGATTCAGTTCCGATATGTTTTTCTTTTTTTATTTAATCTTCGTAAAATTTTCCTTAATTTAATCTAGATTTTAATTTTTTAACCTCTCCCTATACCTATTTGTAAAACAAGAATTTTAAACAAACTATCAGCTATCTTTAACTTTACAAATTTTTTATTTAATTGAAACTTCTTAGATAATTTATCACCATGCAAATCCACAGTGTATGACTAGCTTTGCGCTTTCGGTTTTGTTACTTAGCTGGCCCGTCTACATGTTACCCTATAAGCAGTAACAAAACCGAAGTAACATTATGCGTCTACCTTACACTTAAAGACATGTAAAAAAATTCTGTTTTACGCTGAATCAAACTACACACACTTACTTTTAGTTCAAAAATCAGTCTATTTTTACAAACTATTATGTTACAAATAAAGATAGTAAAAAGTATCAAACAGTCGTAACAAACCTGACTATCAATTTTGGTCCATTCCAACTGATCACACATTTCTTTGCACCACCGAAAAAATTACTCAGCCAAGCCGTATTAAAATGGCCCATCGTACTGAATATTAGTTTCGCCATAAACAGAACACAAAAAATATATTTTAGTAGAATGTTATCATGAAAAAAATATGCTAACAAAACTGGAATGTCCGGAAATAGCATATTCCGGGGACAACAGTCAACAGATAACTTTAAATGGATTAAAGTAGTCTTACGCTTTAAATTAAGCCTTAAAAGTAAAGAACATGGTTCATTTAACCAAAAAAACAATTGAATGTGTCAAGTATTTCCAGAAAAATTTATTTAGTTCAGTCCGAAGTTTTAAATTGTTACTGGGGACACTGGAAAAAGAGGGGCTTGATAAATTATATCACCATAATTTCTTTTTTCTTTCTATTTGAATTAAGTTTTTAATTATCCAAAATAAAGTACAAATAGACACTCTTTCAGTTACTTTATAAATAAATACCAATAATGGTCAAAGTTTTTAATAAAATAAATATTAAAATGAAGGACATGCCAAAATGGCTGTTGTATTATTTTTTTGAAACTCCCCAGGTGTAACCTCCATTATTTCTAAGGCTTTTCTTTTGTGCGTGCGAAGTACATTTAAAATCTAGCTATCACCTACTATTACCTTATTCAGAACAAAATAAAATAGGTTAACGTTAGATATAATTATAACAATTTTATAAATCCATAGTGAAGAACTCTGAAGTTCGGATCATTATTCCTCGACCCCTACAAAAGAGTTCAACGCAAGCACACCCCCTTGTTAGTTAAATAAGGACAGGACAACTTATTTCGAACTTTCAGTGTTTAGGACTATAAGAGCCCCCGCAGACTACAGACTTTAAGTTGGCCGATAGTGTAGGTGTACAGTCCGTACACACTACATATATTATGTATAATGGATATTATGTATCATTGCATTATGTTACGCTTGCATTCCTTGAGCCAGTCGAGGCTCGCGCTCCTATCCGATTGTATGTATTAAATGTGTCAATAAAGTACTTTACGGATTTCAGTGTTATTAATGGAGAGTCCCCTAAAGTGGTGACCCCGAACTGTTTAGTGAGTGCGCGATAGTGAATAGTTCTATAAGATGACGGAATCGACGGAACAAAGTAAGCCCACGTCTTCGGAATTAGCTGCTATTACGTTGACTACTAAGATCCCAGATTTCTGGACAGATCACCCGAAGATATGGTTCATACGCACGGAGGCTATGCTCGCGCCTCAGAAACTCTCTGATGAAACTAAATACGACATCGTGGTATCGAAACTCAGCAGAGAAGTTATACAGCAAGTTACGGATATCCTTATCGATCCTCCGGCAGTAAAAAAATTTGACACACTCAAAGCGCGCCTCCTGCAAATTTATGAGGAATCTGAAAATCGACAGCTCCAGAAACTCATTAGTGAGATGGAGCTCGGTGATCAAAAGCCCTCACAGTTGTTACGGCGCATGAGGGAGCTAGCCAAGGATAAAATACCGAACGAGACCCTCAGGCTACTTTGGCAAGGCCACCTTCCGGGTTCTACGAGAGCGGTTTTAGCCGTGACTGAAACTAAGGATTTGGATGCGTTAGCCAGAATTGCAGACAACGTGCTGGAGTCTTCACGCAGTATGCACCAAGTTAACGAGGTGGCCCACTCGCCTTCGACGTCCCGGGATGCGGATTTAATAATGGCTGAAATAGCTAAATTAAGCATGAAGGTCGCCGACCTCGATAGACGTACACAGGAGCGATATTCGCGACCTTGGAATAGAAACTTCAGGCGAAATAATAATCGCAGTCGAAGCAGAAACCGTTCAGCTCCGCGACGGACACCCGAGGATCCGGATTGGCTCTGCAGGTATCACAATCGATTCGGCAGCAGAGCGAGGACTTGTGAGGAGCCGTGCGCATGGAGAAGGCAGCAGGAAAACTAGAGCAGACGCAGTCGGAGGCGGGACTCTGCGTCATATCGCCCGGACACCGCCTTAGAGTCACGGACAGCAACAGCGGGTTGAGTTTTTTAGTCGACACCGGGGCGAACATCTCGGTCCTTCCGGTGAATAAGAAATACAGCAACCGTGAGTGTAGTGATTATAAACTATTTGCCGCCAACGGTTCGCAGATTAAAACGTATGGACAAAAAACTCTTATTCTGAATCTTAAATTACGTAGACCTTATCGATGGGATTTCGTGATCGCGGATGTGAAGCAACCCATTCTGGGAGCTGATTTTTTGGGTTATCATAAGCTCGTAGTGGACGTCGGAGCACGAAAACTTATCGATCAGGTAACCGATTTAAATATTGTCGCACCCCTTACTTTAATGCATGAACCCTCTGTGTCTTCTATTAATCTCGATCATCCTTATCGAGAATTACTGTCTAAGTATCCCAACATTACTAAGCCAATGTCATTCACGGAAACCTCGCCGAGTACTGTCCAACATCACATAGAAACCTCGGGCCCGCCGGTTTATGCTCGAGCCCGACCGTTGCCGCCGGCACGTTACAAGCGAGTTAAAGAGGAGTTTATTAAAATGCAGGAATTGGGAATCTGTCGGCCTTCCAGGAGCAGTTGGGCGTCTCCTCTTCATGTTGTCGAAAAAAAGAACGGCGATATTAGGCCATGCGGCGACTATCGCCGACTTAACGCAATCACGAAGCCCGACAGATACCCAATTCCGCGACTGCAAGATTTTACCTATATGTTGAATGGAAAGAAAATATTTTCAAAAATTGATATAAACCGAGCTTACCATTTTTTACAGACGGCACCAGAAGACATCGAAAAAACGGCCATAATAACGCCATTCGGTCTTTTCGAGTTTCCGCGAATGACATTCGGATTACGCAACGCGGCACAAAGTTTTCAACGTTTTATGGATTCCATATTTAAAGGATTAAATTTTGTTTTCAATTATGTCGACGATGCACTAATCGCCTCCGACGACCCAGAACAGCATCGTGAGCATTTGGAAATAGTTTTTCAAAGATTGAATCAGTACGGCATTACTATTAATCTATCAAAGTGTTCATTCGGACAGAGTTCCTTAGAATATCTAGGTTATCATGTGTCGTCGGAGGGGATCAGGCCGTCAGAGGAGAAGGTCAAGGCCATAGTGGAGTACCCTAAACCGGAGACGATCGACGATTTACGTCGATTTACAGGTATGGTAAATTTTTATCGTGCTCATTTACCAAACGCAGCGTCATACCAGGCCGTACTCAATAAATATTTATGCGGCGCAAAGAAGAAGGATAGGAGTAAAATAGAATGGTCGGACGAGGCAAGTCGGGCGTACGAGCAGTGTAAGTTAGGTCTCAAACGGGCCGCTACGTTATCGCACCCCCGCACCGACACGACATTGGCGCTCATGTGCGATGCGTCCGACAAATGCATAGGTGCAGTTTTGCAACAAGAAGTTAACGGGATTTGGGAACCGTTAGGCTATTATTCAAAAAAATTAAATAACGCCCAGCAGAAATATTCGGCCTACGATCGGGAGTTGCTGGCCATTTACATGGCCATTAAATATTTTCGTAAACTTTTTGAGGGCCGTCCGCTAACGGTTTATACGGACCACAAACCGCTGACCTATGCATTTGTCAACTTAGGCAGGGACTCAGATGAATCACCGCGAAGAGTTCGGCACCTGTTATACGTAAGCGAATTCACCACGGACATTCGCCATATTAGCGGTAATAATAATATAGTGGCCGACAGTTTTTCCCGAGTAGAAACGATATACTGCCCGACCACTATCGATTACGATGAAATAGCTAGGTTGCAGGGCACGGATGAATATATTAAAAATGTTTTAGGCGTCCGGAAAAACGATAGTAGTTCGCGTATCGTAATAAGACAATTCAAAGTTCCGACGAGCGATAAACTAATATATTGCGAGGTTTCTAACGATCGTGTGAGGCCTTATATACCGGAAGAGTTTAGGCGAGCCGTTTTTGATAGTGTCCACAATTTAAGCCACCCGGGCATACGCACTACTAGGAAGTTGATTACGCAAAAATATTTTTGGCCCAAAATGAATACTGATATAAATTCATGGGCCAAGACTTGTATTAAGTGTCAAAGGGCTAAGATTAATCGCCACACGATTTCAAATTTAGAATCTTTTCCCGAGGCTGGGAGATTCCAACATATCCATGTGGACCTCATCGGTCCGCTCCCGACCACGGAAGATGGTTTTAGATATTGCTTGACGATGATATGTCGCACGTCACATTGGATGGAGGCCGTGCCTCTCAGAACTATGGACGCGGAGTCCGTCGCGGAGGCTGTCTATACGCAATGGATATGTCGTTACGGTTGCCCCTCGAGACTCACAAGTGATCAGGGGCGCCAATTTGAAAGCTCAATGTTTCAGCACCTCATGCAGATATTCGGCATTAAAAGGATTCACACGACCGCCTACCATCCGCAGGCGAATGGAGCCGTGGAGCGTTTTCATCGGTCCCTTAAAGCCGCCCTTATGGCACGGTTAGACAGCGACTCGTGGGTTCGAGAGCTACCGACGGTTTTGTTAGGGCTGCGGGCGGCGTGTCGCAGCGACAGCGGTATTTCGGCTGCGGAATTGACGTTCGGCCGTACCTTGCGACTGCCAGGGGATTTTTACGACATTACTCGCGCAAGCTCGTTGGAACCGCATAGACTCGTGGAAGATATCAGAAATAGTATACGGTCATTGACTCCGGTCTCGGTTTCGCATGGTAACCCTCGCGCCTGTTTTGTACATCCCGATTTAGATAAGGTTCAGTATGTGTTCGTCAGGGATGACACCGTCCGTAAACCTCTTAAACCTCCTTATGACGGTCCATACGAGGTTTTAAAGAGGTATCCGAAAGTTTTTGTCGTTCAGTTGCCCGATAGGCAGGCTACTATATCTATCGACAGACTTAAGCCTGCATACGTGTTAAGAAATGATATTGACACTAGCCCGAACGTAGAAGATAAAATCATAGAACCTAAAAATTTAAGTTTCGAACCCGCTACTACGATTAAGCCAATTCTTAAAAAAGATTCGGAATGTAAAATTACAAAATCGAACAACGAAAATTCACGCGTTAGCCGTTTCGGTCGCACAGTAAAACGTCCAGTAAGATTTCTATAAGCTAGTTAACCAGGTTAAGCTATAATTAAAATAATATATCGCGAGTCACAAGCAAAACATGAAATAATATAAACATTATATCGCGTAGCATGTAGTGTGAGGATACCTTTACTATTATTTTAAAAACTTTGTGCCGACTTGCTTTTTGTCATTGAGTAATAACTAAATTACACAATTAAATTATAGTCTAATACCTAATCGTAGTGGTAATTTTCAAATGTGAAATTTTATCATTTCTAGAAACATTTTCATAGAGTATAGTAGTCTTATATTTTCTTTTTTGGGGGACTATCACTAAATTTCTCAAAATGGGAAAGACGTACAGTAAACAGGAAGAGATCGTCATCGCCCAAAATGGGGCTAATAGTGCAAGCCACAGTACATTGGAGCAGAAGTTGGAATTTTACGGCGTAGCTATAGCGAGCCTTATTTTTATATTGTTAATCATCGCGGCATGTTTCGCGTTTAAAAAGTGTCATAAGGGCACAAAGAAATGGGCCAGGAAGGAGTTAGTGTCTGCAATGGCTATGAACTGTGTCGACAAACCGAACCAGCAGCCGACAATAAATTACGCGTGATCTGGTGTTCTTCGGGAGTATTCGGAATAGTGGAGCAGCGAGCTCATGATTATTGTTAGCGTTTGTTCATAGTGTAAGTAGCAAAAGTTTCCAGCTAGGCAGCTCAAGTTGCAAAATGTATTGTGTTTCAGTCTACGAAGTGCAGCATGCATTTGATTGCATGTTTGTAATAAATGTAATACGATATTATTATTGTTGTTAACACGTTATAATGTCACCTTACTTATCGAGTGTACAGTTTACAGAATAAGTTTATCTCATTTTTTTATTGTGTGTTGTATTTTTTTTGTATAAGGGGAGGAATATTGTAGGTGTACAGTCCGTACACACTACATATATTATGTATAATGGATATTATGTATCATTGCATTATGTTACGCTTGCATTCCTTGAGCCAGTCGAGGCTCGCGCTCCTATCCGATTGTATGTATTAAATGTGTCAATAAAGTACTTTACGGATTTCAGTGTTATTAATGGAGAGTCCCCTAAAATAGTTTGACCAAATTTGGGTTTTACACTTTCAGTAGGTACGTTATTATCGGCCGATACAAATTGTTTAGTGTGCGCACCTCAGGCGCACCTTCATACATTTTCGTACTAATTAAGCTTTTGATCAAACTATCGGTCGACTAAAAGTCTGTATATGCAGACTTTTAGTCGGCCGATAGTTTGACCGAAAGCTTAATCTTAGAGCCTCCGCAGACTGCATGTAGTCTGCGGAGGCTCTAAGATTGACTTAAAGTTTGAGTCAAAGTTAATCTTAAATTAAACAATCTAAGGTTATTTAGTTCCCTTTGAACGTACTGAGAGTCAGAGTTAAAGCTAATCTTGGCCCTTGGATCAAAGAGTTATCTCTTCCAATCTTAGTAATTTTGGAAAAAAATTGCATAATATTTATCTTACGTCGGTAATTATAAACAGTTTTTTCGAATATGTGCATAAATTCGGAGCAGCTATACCTACACAAATCCTAGGGAGGGTGGCAGCGTCTTAGGATGGCAGCAGTCGGGCCAGTCGGCAGAGTTCGTACATATAGGGGTGGCAAAATTAAAGTGGCCTATATACTCATAAAAAATAATAAATCTCGCCCTGACTGAGTTAACTATAACTCCTTGATTAATATCATATATCTCTCTCACCTTGGTTTATATGAAAGAGAAAGCACGAGATGCTTTTATAGTATGCTACTTGAGCCGGAGCAAAAGGCAAAAGTAGCAATTAGTATGCTATGCCGCCTAATGCCTATGCTACTTAGTACTTTTGCCTCTTGCTCCGCGGAAGTAGGCCTCACTAATAAGCTAGATTGTGACCTTTACTAGGACTACCTCCTGAAGCCGGGTTGCGCGAGCACCGCCGCGGAGTGCCGCATCAACAACGCCACGCACACCGGCATATGGCTGCCGTCACCCACCACCTGCAACTGCTGCGAGTTCTGTCTGCCACTCTACGGTCAGTGCTAACCTCCACCAGGACCACCGCCTAAACTCGGGCTGTGCGAGCATCGCGGCGGAGTGCCGCATCAACAACGCCACGTACACCGACATATAGCTGTCGTCACCCACCACCTGCAACTGCTGCTAGTTCTGTCTGCCTCTCTACGCTCAGTTCTATCTAACATATTCCCAGAAGGTTCATCCAAACCTTATATGCCTACTTTGGATAAGAGATTCCTCAAGAGGAAGTTCCATTCGTCGTCAGACCCACATTTACTAATCTACAGTCTCGCCAAGGTGGTCTTATTTGGCGTACTAATGCTATTACTTATTAGGCATCATCTACGGAGTAATTGCCTTAAAATTTGTATGAGTAGGTAATCTTAAATCTGGCAACAGGCCTGCATACTTGGCTAATTTATCATCTCGGTCAACCATGCAGACCAGTAGCCTTAAAATGCGTGTTTATGGTGTTCCAGGTGTGGGCAGCGACTGCAGCCGCGGCGGTCCGGGTGTGGGCTCGACGGTCGGCCGCTGCGGTCACGGCCTCTACTGTGATGCGGACACACTCAAATGTGTTAGAAGTATGTCATTTTACTTACTTCCAGATAAACTGTTGAGCGTTTTGATAGATCATAAACTTTTGAACAAGTAGTTCAGTAGTCAACACTGATAACTCAATATGAATCTTCGATAAATTACCAGTAAGCAGTGTGTCGAGTGTCGATGTTTGGATAAACGACGCTTATATTCAGGTGCGACTTCTTCCTTAAATTTTAAAGGAGTGGGGGCATGAGATTAATGGAGGACTCTTGACACGCATAGTGATTAGCAATTACCCCAAAAACTTTTGGGAAGATAATAATATTAAGAAAATTAATAACGAAAATGAAATAAATTATCATTCCCTATTGCTACATTCCAGTGAAGTCGAAATGTCACGACGCGCAGGACGACTACGACGCGCGTCACGAGCGCGGGGAGACGGGCGCGCTGGAGACGCGGCCCTACTGCGACGGCAAGGGCAACTTCGCGCCCTTCCACTGTATACCCACGCAGACGTAAGAACTAGTAGAGAAGTTGGTTTATAGGCAGATGGCAGACTAAAGGCTGTCACAGATAGAGCAGGTAATGTAAAGATGTACATATTATAGCACGATACATCTCGATACATATTTCTATAGAAATCGTCAGGAGACCACACACAACAGCTATAATGTATATTTTTTCATTATAGCTGTTGTGTACGATTTCTATAGAAAGATGTATCGTGCTATAATATACATCTTTACATTACAGCTGCTCTGTCTGTGACAGCCTTTACGTTACTTGTTCGCTTGTTACGGGCTTGACATTGCGACCGCCGACCAAGTTACGTTGGTCCGCCATCTGGCTATGAAGCAATTTCTCTGATAGTACATTGTATCATTTGTATCCGCATTTACAAGAAGGGCAGGTTTCTGTCGTCCTCCAAACTTGAAACTTGTGGTAGAGCATTATGGAAACTTTTGTGATAGTTCAAAATTTAGAATAATTTCGGATATACTTAATTATATCTAAACATAACGGCTAATTCGGCAGTTTTTTATAAAATATTTTCAGATGTTTCTGCCAGTCAGATGAAGGGGAGCGATTATTCGGAGAGGTGCCTTACAGAAGCGCAACGCAAAACATGCCATGTGGTAAGGAAATATCAAATAACTGCTTTCGGTTGTCATTTTACGGCCGTTCCTTGTTATTCGTAGACCATTCCCAATGATCTATCTCTGGTTTTGCCCTACTAGAGATATCAATAGCTCTCATTAGACATTAGATACATATATTTTATGTCAATTCAATGTTAGCTGCGATCGATCGTATGTCAAACCAGAGATAGATTGAATATTGGGAACGGCCGTTAGAGGTACAGATTTTCCCGATTTGCCAATAGCGCAACCAATGAGCATAATATCTTTCATCTTTGGAATAATAGAATCGGTTATCATTGTATAAGTGCTCTATTCAGAACTGTATCTTTCTCAGGCTGTTCCCGTCTGCACGAGAAAATCACGAAACGAATCGAGCCAGGCGTTCCGTACCCAGTTATCGCACCAAGATGCACCTCGGACGGAAATTTCAACCCTGTGCAATGTTTGAATAGGACCTGCTATTGCGTGGACAAAATCACCGGGGAAGCTACTGATCACCACACGATAGACCTAGATGAAAAACCCATTTCTAAATTACCATGCTGTAAGTTAACCGAAACTGATCTCTTGTAAACATTATCTTTATAATCCTTTCTGCCTAAGCATATCCACAAAGAGAAGTGACTTTCAGAGCACTCGTTCAGTCTTTGTGTATAGCTTTCGGGCTTCGGCCGATTTTTTTCACCGACGGTTGACATTTGAGACCAATTTCTCTATCTTCTCACTAAGATGCTTATAAACATTTTCAGACGATCCAGAGCTAGATCTGTTCCCGAGTCAGTCCCAAGGTCATCCGCCGTACAACCACACAACGCCTTGTTATTTGAGCATCGACGAACGAAAGGCGCTGATCATCCAGAGTATTGAAGAAGGGTTCAACGTGGACTTCTTCTCAACCTTCAACTCCATCCGATGTCTGCCCGATGGGACCTACGGAAGAGTTTACAGAAACGCGAATGGCTCGTAAGTTTTGCTAATTGCTAAATACTTGGGTTTATTGTTGCATTACGGGTAGACGAGTAAAATCGCCTAAAGTTTAGACAATTGCTTGATCATCTTTTGTATTTAACAAGCACCTATGCTTTAAAGTTTAAACTAATAATAACCCCTTTTATGTCAAGTCTAATTATTTTCGTTTATTTCATTTAGTATTTCATGGTATTTCAATGTAGAGATCAACTACGATAATATAAAATTCAAAACGTTTGAAGTACGTTGTCTTGCGATGTAGGCTAGTTATGATTAGTTGACCAATAAATCTTAGCTATATTAGTTGACCAATAAGTGACATTAACTGAAATATTACGTGTACTGTGATTGGTTGAATACTTACTACATACAAACTTTCAGGAAAATTTGTGGAGACGAAAGGGGTATAAGGATAGGTGAATACGAGGCGGAACCAAGTACTCCAGAGTATGACACCATGAATTGCAGTAAGTTCGCCCTTTTATTGGTGCGCAAATTTTGTTTGGCAACATTATGCAGGACAAAGTAACGCAGCAGCCAGCACGACAATATAGGTACTTAGGTGCAGTTTAATAACAACGTTAGGAGCTTAGGACTTAACTATACCTAGGCTGTTGCTGTATCAATGTCAGGTTGTGATTGAACCTGCGCCCTCTCGAGTGCGAATCAAAATTGTTATTTGTTCCCACTAGCATAACATCGTGAACAACAAACAATTCCTAATGACTATTTTGTTTCAGAATGTGCAATAACCTCATCGCTAATGGAGTCGTCACATGAGCCGCCGAGGTGCTGCAAGAACGGCAACTTCAGGAGCGTGCAGTGCCGCCGCGGACAGTGCCGCTGCGTCGACGACGACGGCCGCCAGGTTAGCACGGAGACCAGTGACGTCACCAGTTTACCCTGCTACACCGCCAACTGGAAAGAATGTTAAATAAAATTAATGATAAGAACAATAATAATTATTATTTAACGTATTTTTTGCTTAATTTTACTGCATTCAATTTCTTATTAAAGATATCGATAGCAACGGTCATAATTTGCAAAAGCTGGCCAGTGGTTACACTGGTGTGGGCTGGCTTGTAAACTTAAGTAAGAGCCAGACCACATTGCGTCGACGCAGCGCTGTCGTTTGACGTATAGCCGGCTACAAGGGCGCTGCGTCATCGCAGCGTTATTACTTATTAGTTATAACGTCAACACCCCCTCTCGCTTCGTCTTGGGGGTTGCTGTTGTCCGTCATTTGTGTGCATTGCGCGCTGCAGCACCGCGACGCGACGCAGCGCGCTATGTGAGCGCCTAGGTTATTTGTATGTAAAGCAACGCAACGGCAGCGCTGCATCGACGCAACGCTGACGCAACGCTCCTTGTGGACTGGCTCTAAGAGGATCCGGTTAAATTCTAAAAGAAACGGAACATAATATTATGGATTTGGAGTCCAATTTGGGACGATGACTTTTGTGAATATAATAATAATTATATTACCTAAGTATTTTATCTGCAATTTATAATTTTTTTATTATAACTGCAATGTTTTTACGCTAAAGGCAGCAGTAGTACCAGCATAGAATGTAAAGTGTAAAAACAAAAACGTTACACGTTTGACAACGTTTCTATCAATATCCTGTGTCGGATTTTGGTCATATTATTTACAGTATGTGCAAGTAGCGCCCTCTGCTTTGACCTTTGCGTAATATTCTCTATTTACTTAATAGCAATTTTGGACTCCATAACTGGGACAACTTTGGGAAAAAGTATAATAGACTACAGGCCCATGTCGAAAATGGATGGGTCATAATCTAAATAATATGAACCACCTGGTGACGTATATAGGACGATGTTAGAGCATATTATTATTTTTAACAAAAAATTAAAACCTACTTCCAAGGTAAAATAATAATAACATCCTTATAATATGAACTAAAAAGTATTAAATAATTATTCCTATCTAATAGTGCCTTTTTTCGAATTCGGCTAAAACTCAACTATTTCTGTACTCAATCTTCATCATTTTGAACTCGGTACCAGATGAATCTTCTGTTCTCTGACAGAATATTTGAAACTTTTGGAACTGGCACCGACTTCAAAATTATCAAGATTGAGTACACAAATAGTTGAGTTTTAGACGAATTCGAAAAAAGGCACTATTAGACTATTATTTAATACTTTTTAGTTCATATTATAAGGATGTTATTATTGTTTTACCTTGGAAGTCGGTTTTAATTTTTTGTTAAAAATAATAATTTCACTCTTTTTAGTTACCTAGTAAGCAAACGCGTACTATACGTAGAATAATACACCTGTATATTATTCTACGTATCTTATTACAGTCACACTTACAAAATATTATAATATCAGCTGCAGCCTGCAGATAATTTTAAACAATACATTAAAAAAAATCGAAGTGAACACGTGTGACGTGCTAAGTAGCCGGTCACCGGACTAGTTTCAATAGGCTGGCACTCGCTCGACTTGTCGCACACGCAGCGCACATAGTACCTCCGTGAGTAATTTGTATTCTGTGCATAGTACCCGGCCCGCGCCCGCGCCGCCGCGCCGCTTGCTTGACAGCCCTGGCAGATATGCGATGCGATGCGTTATTATACTATGAACGCTAAACGCAATGCAAAAGGTTGAAATTAGGTTGTTTTCCAGAATATCTCGGCGAAGTGAAACAGAATGCTGCATTATCGAAGCAACTTTAACTTCTCAGGAGTAACGTCAAATGTGTGCCTTATGCTCTGGAGATAAGGTTGAATTTGGTTACATTGGTGACCCTGACGTGGTAATGATGATGATGATGATGATGAATGTAATTTGCATAATAGCATATGCTTTCAATTCTTAAAACAGCGCCTAAACTCCCAAACTTGTATCTATAAGGAATTCTCTTAGTAGCTTCGGAACCATAGTATACCTCGGTGCAAAATCTTGCGTTTTGGTAGCATATGCTTAGGATGCTTCTCATAAAACCAAAATCACTATATGTTTCCATATAAATTTCGAGGAGTTCCCTCGATTACTCATGGATCCCATCATCAGGTCACCACTTTTGTGAACATGTTACCAAATTGGAGTAAAACCTAATACAACAAAACAAAAATTTCGAAAATCGGTTCACAAACGGCGGAGTAATCGTTGAACATACAAAAAAAAAATATCCACAGCCGAACATATAACCTCCTCGTTTTTTGGAAGTCGGTTAAAAACTACATGATATCTCATATATATAAAATTCTCGTGTCACAATGTTAGTCCACGAACTCCTCCGAAACGGCTTTACTGATTTTTACCATATTTTATATGCATATTCAGTAGGTCTGAGAATCGGTTACTGGGTACTTTATATATTGATAGTGCATTTGTTGAATAAATAATAGTAAATTATTACAACCTGAGACTGACGGCGACCATTGTTTGTGCGACGGGATAGCGATCGACGTTGCCATGGTGACATACTTATTTAGTCACTTCAATAAAATAATATGGCAAATGGCAAATATAATATCATGGCAAAGCAACGTTTGCCGGGACAGCTAGTAATATTATAAAAATAAAATAATAAGATTTAGCACTATATGCCGTCACTTGTAAGTTGTCCAATTACTGAGTGACTGAGTGAGTGAGAATTCAAAAGTGTATTTAGGGTGACTACATTTTGGTCATATATGATTCTGTACGGCATTTTTACCATCGATAGATACATGAAAAATAATAAGAAAGCCCGCAGTGCCGTACAAAAATGATGCGCCACCAAGTCGGTATTTTTATTTTATTTTAGCTGACAATTTCCATGCTAAATTTGGTCATATTTTGATTCTATACGGCATAAGTTTCATACTGTTTCAATACAGCTTCGAATCAATAATTCCGCAACGCCGTACAAAAATAATGCGACATTGGAAAAAATCGAGGGTTACAACCCCCTCTTTTTCAGTGGTCCGGGGGGTGATTTGAATCAGTACGGCTTCGGTTCCAAACATTATTTTAGCACTCAAAAGTACTATGAAAAATAAAGCCGTCTAAAAATTGTTATATTGTATTGTGTTTTTCATGTATCTATCGATGGTAAAAATGCCGTAAAGAATCATATGACCAAAATGTAGTCACCCTACATGCAGTTTTGAATTCTCACCAGCACTCAGTTGGACTCAGTTGGAGTGACGGCATAGTGCTAAATCTTATTATTTTATGCTCTAATATCGTCCTATATACAATGTGTCCTGACACCGGTGTCCAATCCTTTAATGTCATGATCTATGGCATATTTTATCGACAAATTGGCCCTCAAATATTTTTTTTTCTCTCTCAAGGTTGTAAAATGGCAGCCATTTTAGTTTTTCTCGGGCTTTCACACTAATCTGACCAGAACTGCTCTTGTAAATATCCTATGAAGATAAGAAAGGTCTCATTTGATAGTTAAATTTGTGGACTACGCTTACACAGGCAATATGTTATAAATTTCGTGGAATTAAATATAGAAAAACCCAAGTTTAAGAAAAAAAAGTCTATTTTTATTACTTAATGGCTTTTTGTGAAAAATCGAGCATATTAAGGATGTATATAAGGTCAAATTCCGTAGTACATCCAATTAAATTATGAAAGTACTAAATATGTAAAAAATTGGACACCCAGACACATATTATTAATTATAATGATTATTTATGATAGATTTTTAAGGAATTAATAGATATTTAATTATTATTGAAAAAAATGAGATGCAATTTGACCACCGCAGACACAATGGTCATCAAAGGGAATATAATCACCACGTATGGTCGTTTTCGTTTCGCACGCGCAAAGTTAAAAATTAGTGTCAGTGTTAGTGTCATGTGCCAAAATCTGACAGAAATTGATGTTAATTTCTATTAATGCACATGCGCGAAAGCTGCACGTCATGCGCATTGAAAATGACAGAAATATGTCTAATCTAACAGCTGTGAGCTGTATCGCCATTACTTTTCCAACAAAAGTTTTCATAAATTTCAATTTGAAATATTTCCTCAGAATTACCGGTGACCCCACTGTTATTTGGGCTTAAAAAATCGCAAATCGTACAAAGAAACTGATAGCAGTTTTTTAGCTCTTTCTCTTTGATACAAAGCTCCCAATTTTGACGAATCGTCAAAAATTATAACACTTCCGGCAAAAATTACGTACGATACATAGAAATTTTAAAATGAATTATTTCATATAACTTGTCGGTAGGGTATTGATTTTTTTTGTATCAATCGATGCAGGATGTTTTATTCTACTATATATATCTAATTTAGCTCAAAATCTTTGAATTTATAAATGTTATATACATCCTTAAACTGATTCTTTTTTATCTTAAAAGATAGAATAAGTTTTCATCTTCTAAAATTCTTTTACTTCAATGCTCTAAGCCAGATAGTTTAGAAGTTATAACGATTTTCTTAACCCATTCAATGCCACCAATCCACCTGTAGCATACCGGTGGTGCCACTTGATTTTTTTGTTTTTTCTAACTTAAAATACATTGTTTAGCGTATTTTATATATTAAATAATGCAATAAATAACGAAAACCTCTCTAAATACGATAAATACACCAATTGCGTTGGTGGCACTGGTGAGACAAATCCAATCACAAGTGCCATTCAACGCACCACTTACGTTACGCTTACGTTGATGCTTTTGTTTTAATTATTGAACTGTGTTATGCAACATAGTGGGTAGCTGAATAATTTTTAAATACAGGTAGGTTTTTTTCTACATACAGTTAACCGCTTATCAAGCTACCTATGGTAATTCAAAGTCTTTTCTCCCCTTCATTCTTTGAAAAAAATCTGAAAATTGAAATAAAATCCTTATATAATAAATAAAATCCTTACTTAATTGAAATATTTTTTTCTTAAATATTGAAAAATACTATATATATATATATATATACATATAATACTATACTATACTATATATATATATATATATATATACATATAATACTATATATATATTGAAAAATAGTAAAAGATTTTGTATCAATTTAATTATAAATACAACGTATGGTTGGTAAAATTTACTAATTTGAACATAGTAGTGTTGCGTCATGCATGAAACCATCCAACAAAATTCGCCGTTGAAATGCCATTGAACGCACCATTTGCGTTATGGTAATTTTATTCATAAAATATACCATGAATCGAAGAAAAATTGTGATATACCTAAATATATTGCTTACTTTTATGTTCTTAATCAAAAACTTCTCACTCTAATTCAATAAAACTGAAAATATGTTGAATTGAAATCAGGCAGTATTTGGGCTAACGGTTTTTTCGCTGTCAAAAAAAGAGGGGAGTTCCAGATCAAAAACCGACAATGTTGTAATGTACTTGTTCAGTACTTACGTCATAGGTCCAAAAATGAAATGCAGGATACGGAACCACTTAGTTTATTCACCTATTTACACTTTATGTTTTTGTACATTCAATCACACTAATTGTCTAAACGATTTGAAGTTACTTTACAATAGTTACTATGCAATTCACTACCGCAAGTACAAGAATATTAACTCCGCAATAACAATTAATATCGGTAGGTAACTAGTACTTCACGCGCGACTGTAACAAGCTTTTAATTCACTCACTTATTATTACGACTGACTAACAATATTTTACGACCTCACCTTATATAGGCGACGATCACAGATTACGAGTGTTAGTGCTGACGGCCGGTATCGCCAATAATGAAAAATTATTCCGCCCAAAATCTGCACGAAAAAGTCGTGCAAAAATAGAATTGGCGGCGTAGTCTAAATCTGATGTAATATTATTTATTAGGTACCTATTTATTTTATATATGATGAAATATTATGAAATATTTATTATTTGATTTACATGTTTATAGGTACTATACTATACTAATACATTGTTCTAAGTTGCAGTAGCTGCCACATCGTCACCACATGTAAAATATATCTCCAGTAGCTAATGAGGCCAAAGATTCAAATTAAATATAGCCAATATAAAGAAAAACCGGGAAAAATATCAAAGGTACCTCAACGCATATGCTGCGTTGGTGGCACCAGAAAGTAAACTCGCAAAACGCAAATGGTGCGTTGGTGGCACTGAATGGGTTAAGATGAGGTGGTCAGATTAGTATGAAGCCAGAGAAAATATTTTTTTTCAAAAGTTGGAGAAAAAAATTATTCAAAAGCCAATTTGTCACTAATATAAGCCATACATCATGAGTTCAATTTTTTTCTGCAACTTTTGAAAAAAATAATTTTTCTCTGGCTTCATACTAATCTGACCACCTCATCATAAGAAAATCGTTATAACTTCTAAACTATCTGACTTAGAGCATTGAAGTAAAAGAATTTTATAAGATGAAAACTATCTCTATCTTTTTAAAATAAAAAAAACAGTTTAATCTCCTAGATTTTTCACAAAAAGCCGTTAATAAAAATACACATTTTCTTTTCTTAAGCTTGGGTTTTTCTATATTTAATTTCACGAAATTTGTAATATATTACCTATGTAAGCGTAGTCCACAAATTCAGCTATCAAATGAGACCTTTTTTTATCTACATAGGATATTTACATGAGAAGTACTGGTCAGATTAGTGTAAAAGTCCGAGAAAAATTAAAATGGCTGCCATTTTACAACCGTGACAGAGAGAAAAATTTTTAAAGCCAATTTGTTGATAAAATATGCCATAGATCATGACATTAAAGGATCAGACACCGGTGTCGGGACATATTGCATACGTCACCAGGTGGTTCATATGACTCATCCATTTTCGACAAGGAAGGCGACTATCTTTTTTTTTTTTACGGAATTCTTTTTCACTCTGAGGGAGTGAGTCAGGGCTTCAAATAACGTTATTTTTTCATAACGTTACTGCTTCAAGGGCATAGATAACGTTATGAAAATTTACCCGATATTAAAAATAACGTTAAAAATTGATATTAATAACGGTTAATGTTATAACGTTATATAGGATTTATAACGGTAAATATATGTTTTTTGATAACGTTATAGTCTGTCAAGAAAGTCATGACAGGCGGGAAAATTTTCTAAACGTAATCACGCTTTATAGGTGTATTTTTTCTTTGTATTTTCACACAAATCTCGCAAAAAAGTAGGATGCGAGTGAGATTTAGTACACCGTGCACGATCGCATACCTGATGCCAGAAAATAACGTTATATTTACCGTTATTATTATAACGATATTTGTTCGTTTATACATAACGAAAAAATATCGTTATAATAATAACGGTAAATATAACGTTATTTTACTAAATATCGTTAAAAAAATAACATTATCTGGCTACCATTATGAAAATAACGGTATTAACGGTAACGGATATTTTTTCTGTTAATCGATAACGTTATGAAGCCCTGGAGTGAGTACGATGATTTATTTAAATAGTCAATAATTTCGAAACATTTATTATTTTGTGATTCAACTGTATGCCAAACTGTATACAGTATTGTACTGTGGGCTGTAGCTTAACTTACTGTGGCATAAAGCTTTCTTATTAAATTTTCTTAAGAAGGAAACGAAGCACAGACAGCTGTGCTGACTGCTGTCACATTATAAAGTGGCATTTCACATTTGTCATTAATTGTCAAATGTCATTTGGTCTTCCGTCAAACGTCATCGAGATAAGAGTTTATAATTTTTATTTTCAATTCGCGTCTTGAAACAGTTTTGGTGTCGATAAATAATTCTAAATTCGCGTTCATAAAGAATTATCTAAAATAATTAATGCCTACAGTTTTATGAAAGAACTCTTCGTAAAGCTAAGCTTAGCCATTGCGTGAAAGACAGTGAAAAAAAACCCTTTCTAATGTATTTGTCGACCGGGCACCCTAGGTTATAGATTCGTCATCAAATTAACGTATGGGCACCTAATGAAGCTATATTCATATAATAACGGAAGAAATACGAAATACAGTGCAAAGTGCTAACAAAAGGAAGAAGACAAGGCAGCCGCTGGAACAAAAATGGGTCTAATAGTATCTCGCTTTCGGGTAAGTTCAGAGATCGCTATAAATTATGTTTTGTAACCTGGCCAAAACTATTTCTATAGTTGAACTTCTAATATTCTTTTGGCTCTAATTCAAATTGTTAACTGATTAACTAGATTAACATCACTATAGTTAGTACTCTTAATAAGTGCCTTGTGAGGCACTTATCAAGAGTACTAAGAAGTAGATACCGTATTTGAGATTTGTTTATCAAGAGTACTAAGAAGTAGATATTTGAGATGACCTGTGGGCTATCTCAAATATCTACTTCTTATTACAAATTCGGAGAAAACTGGTTTGAAAAACAAAAACTGATTATAATTGTAAATAATCGGCCAAGTGCGAGTCGGACTCGCGCGTATGGTTGCCCAAGCGCATACGGCATTCTCGACACTCGTTCACTGGTTATTTGTATAAAACAATCACAAAATTTCTAATAGGCAACATATATTTTTCTCACACAGTTTGATAAATCTGGAAGACTGGACTTTGCAGCAGTTCAATAATAATCACAATTTCCTCCTAGCATAAAATATCAGGAAAACTGACAAATATTTCATTCAAAACAAATAAGAATTATTTATCACTAGCTGTTGCCCGTGACTTCGTCCGCGTGGACTTCAGTTTATAGCGCGCGGTGTCAACAAAATTGGTGTCAAATTTAAAAGCTTTTTAAAACTCTGGTACCCCTTAAATCAAAATACTCAAAAAGAGCTGTGCAGTGTGCGCATAATATTTCATTTTTTAAAATTAAACTTTATTTATACTTTAAAATTTACTAAAAAATTTACAAATTTAAAGCTTATTAAGCCCCCCATTACACAACTTTAGCTTTACCCATAAACTATAGTTTATCATTGGTATGTTTAAGGTTACGTCACTACATAGATAAAGTAGTGAGTTATAACATATATAACAATCAAAAGAATCGAAAAACATGATTTAACATGGTACCATCACTTATAGAAAGACTTATGAGCAAGCGATAGCGCGATGTAGGAGACGCACGGCGCCATCTGTTATAAATTTTTGGAACTAACTTATTTTTAACACATTTACGCATTTTCTCCCCCTTACAACCCCTTTTTCCAGCTAAAAAGTAGCCTATGTCCTTTCTCAGGCCTTAGACTATCTGTGTACAAAATTTCATTACAATCGGTTCAGTAGTTTTGGCGTGAAAGCGAGACAGACAGACAGACAGACAGAGATACTTTCGCATTTATAATATTAGTATAGATTTAAAGCTTACAAACTACTAGGCAGAATCATTTTATGTTATAGAAATAAATTAGTGTTAAGATTTTATTGTAGTAACACAAGCTTAGAATCTAATAAAGCCTATTAAAATAGACATTCAAACAAAATTTTCATAGAATTTTATTAGCTATCGGCAGTACATATATACTAAAATTGTTGTTATAGGTTTTACCTCATCCTAATAAAATGGAATATTGCTTTAAATAATTGACTGATGAAATAGAACTTAAGAAATGTTGTAATATGTAAAAGGAACTGATGATATATAGTCATGTACTGAGTATGAAGTAATACAAAACTATGTAAAAGTAATTTCTACTTGGTAATAAAACTGCTCAAGTGCAATGCTTGAGCAATTTTATTACCCGACGGTAAAAATCATAGTACAAGTCAGGCTACTACAAAACTACTGATATTGTTTGTTGTATTTCCCTTTAAGTACTTTAAATACTCAAATTTTATAATGTTTTAAAGTTCCTGTTACATAGCACCTCCATCGTGGGTATCGAAAACACAATAGATTTCCAATTGTTATGCAGCAGCCGGCTGCGGCTTGGGGATTGATGGGTTAGTATTCATTCGTTTTCCACTTTATTTTAGACAATGTTTGTTGTATTATTTGTTTGCAATTGTACTCTCAGGCATGCATTTTTTCCATTTGTCTCCAGTGATAACAGTCTTTGTAATATTTTGTATCTACACTCAATATTGGTATAGCCGCAAGGGCTGCAACCAAAAAACTTGTGCAGCATAGAATAGGGTGTGGAATGTGGACATTGCCTGTTGCGTTCTGAAGAGTCTACAGGAAGGAACCCTAGTGAACAATCTAATTATTGACAACCTCTGTGGCTCAGTGGATAAGCATGTTGGTAGCTCAATGCCGGGGGTCGCGGGTTCGAATCCCACCAACGGAACAAAAAAGTTTACAAAGTTCCTGGGTCATATAGGTGTATTAAATATGTGTATCGTGTAATAAAAATCATAAATATATGTATAGTATAAAAGTATTAAATAAATATACCTATTTCCATTGTCTGATACCTGTAGCACAAGTCCTTCAGGTATTTAGCATGGTACCAGACTGATATGGTGTGAATAGGGATTGCAAAAAACGGATTTTTAAAAAAATCCGGATTTACGGATTTTTTCATCCTCAAATCCGGAAAATCCGGATTTTTTGAAATTTTTTAAAAATTTTTGATAAACAGCTTTAAATGTGAGTTATTTTCTTATTATTTCTTTTATATAACATTAATTTTAAAATTGCAAAATAAAACGTCTCAAAAATTAACATTTTTCTTTAAAAAAAACGCTAAGATGGGTGTAAAAAAGCAAGAGATTAAAATAACAGTATCTGGTACTTTCAATTTTAAGAAATTATCAGAATTAGTGCTCATCTTGGGTAGGAACCAATTAAGAATCCTTACCAGAAGCCTAACTGGGCACTGCAAGCTCAACAAACACCTAAACAGAATGGCTATTTGTAGCATAACGACTTGCAGATTATGTGAGGAGGAGGATGAAACACCTATTCACCTTCTCCTTGACTGTCCTGCTCTACTACAGAGCAGGAACAGGCACCTTGGTCGCCACGAATACTCATCCACAGAGGAAATTCGTGGCACCAACCCCAACCATATAGTTCAATTTATGAGCAGTATTGGGTTGGGGATGATTCTCTAGTGCGAAGGAGTCACAATAGATCCTCATGGGTCGCATTGGCGTCAGGGCTATAGCGACCTGCCTTCTTTAATAAGAAAAAAACTTACAATTTTATTAAGAACTTAAAAATACCCAGATTTTTTCAACTACATATTTAAAACTATTTAAAAATGTGAAATTTTTGAAAAATGTGTTAACAAGACAATCCTAAGCAATCTCCGCTTTATCAATTCCTTCGTCATTTTTACACCTACAGATCTGTAAGCCTAGAGGAGGAACTTACAAAAAATAGGTCAAAGACAAGAACAATTATCAACAGTACGAGACGTAAGGTTGAAGTAGACGAGCAAGGAATTCACTGTCAACGAGTAGCTGTACTTGGACCAATTAGCTTCTTATAACAAAAGAAAAGCAGAAAAACTGGTCCATGAAGAATGGTGACTTACCAATCTCACTGAAGCGCAGACTTGCTATGTATTTCGCTCGTCATAACCAACGATGCGCAAACTGCAATCAGTCAATACTGACTTACGATTTACAAAAGTTCCAACTCAGAGTCTGCCAGAGAGCAATAGAGCTCAAATCTCAACAAATCCAAAAAACATAATGTGCTCCCAAACTAGAATCAAGACGGCCAAGCTAAAGTGGCATTGGGCTGGTGCCTGGTGACGCTATCCGCATACATGCTGGATATCGACTGAGTGGGTATCTAGGCCTAAGAAAAGATAGCGCTATGCTTTGGAGGTATTTTTTCCTACAGATCACTGTAATCCTGACGTTAAGATTATCTTTGAGGATCTATTGTGACTCTTTCGTATTTCATATTTCGTCCCGTCCCCAACCTAGTGCTGCTTATAAATTTAACTATGTGATTAGGATTGGTACCACAAATTTCCTCTTTAGTAAATTAGGAGAGTTTTTGCTCTGTAGTAGAGCAGAAGAATCAATTAGAAGGTGAATAGGTGTATCACAGAATCTGCAGGTCGTAATGCTATTAACACCTATTATTCTGTAAAGGTGCTTGTTGAGCTTACAATGTCCAGTTAGGCTTCTGGCAAGGAGCCTATTTTCTTTTCTTACTAGCCAACTCATCACTTTGCCCAGCGGTTGGATAGTATATTTATATTTAGGCTATTGCACAGAATATTACACTTTAAATCAACATTTAGTTATAATATAAACTTACTATATGCCTTTATTTAATAAGACAAAATCACAAATCGGCATTCGTTACATCTTATATATAAAATTCTCGTGTCACAATGTTAGTCCACGAACTCCTCCGAAACGGCTTTACTGATTTTTACCAAATTTTATATGCATATTCCGTAGGTCTGAGAATCGGCTACTCGGTACTTTATATATTGATAAGTGCATATTTTGTTGAATAAATCTTGTACCTTTAAACGAGCAATTCTTGTACATATATATATATAATTGGAATCTCGGAATCGGCTCCAACGATTTTCATGAAATTTAGTATATAGGGGGTTTCGGGGGCGATAAATCGATCTAGCTAGGAATCATTTTCATAAAATGTCATTTTATGTGTTTTTTTAATTTTTGAATACCGAGCTTCTAGTAATAGTGAATTATTACAACCTGAGACTGACGGTGACCATTGTTTGTGCGACGGGATGGCGATCGACGTTGCCATGGCGACATACTTAGTCATTTCAATAAAATAATATGGGCGAAATACTTTATATTATGGCAAAGCAACGTTTGCCGGGACAGCTAGTATTTATAGAAAAAACTGTATATAATACTAAAATGTTCTAAAATAATTGTATAAATTTTGTTACGTGCTAGGGTTCGAGGATTCGGAGAGAAAGACCTGGTGACTCTCTTGAAGACTTTATTCACAAACACTAGCTCACACAAATCACTAAGTCCAAACACTAAGCACTAGATCCAAATCACTGAGCACTATCACTGTCCTAGATCGTAGCCGAGTCGTTAGTTCACTATCACAATCACTCACTATTGATCACTTGTTTTCACTATTGAAATCGCCTTGATGATCGCTCGGATCGAACTAGGACAGTGATAGTGCTCAGTGATTTGGATCTAGTGCTTAGTGTTTGGACTTAGTGATTTGTGTGAGCTAGTGTTTGTGAATAAAGTCTTCAAGAGAGTCACCAGGTCTTTCTCTCTGAATCCTCGAACCCTAGCACGTAACAACTGGTGTCGGAAGTGAAATTTGGAGATGCCATTGACTCCGAGAGGACTTCAAGGGGAGTATCAGGACAAGGGCGCAGCGAGCTGCTGCCATTGACTCCGAGAGAGGAGTTGGAGGTGGAGCTGCGGAGGCCACACCCACTGGGGACCAAGCTCCGCCCACTGCGGGGCAGGCCCCACCCGCTGGCCCCGCCCACCAGGCTCCGCCCACTGACCACGCCCTCCAGGCTCCACCCACTTCGGGTGAAGCCACGCCCACTGGCTCCGCCCACCGGGGCCCGCCCACTGACCACGCCCCTCAGGCCCCGCCCACTCTGGACATGGCCACGCCCACTGGCTCCGCCCACCAGGCCACGCCCACTCAGGCCCCGTCGACTAGCTACATCTACCCTGCCACGCCCGTAGTTTCTACGGCCCCTCAAATGGCTCCTCAATTGGAAAGCATAATTGAGTTAATTCAGGCAATGATGGAGGCACAAGACCGCAAGCTCGGCGCTATGCAAGATTCTCAAAGGGCTGAAATTCAGGCAATGAGGGAGTCACAAGACCGCAAACTCGGCGCTTTGCAAGAGTCACAAGAACAACAAAAGGACCTTCAAGAAAAGGCGCTTCTGGCTATAAAGGACGTCAGTAACACAGTGACAAAGCTTCGTAAAGATGTCGACGTAATCGACGAACGAGTTACCGGGTTAGGAGTTGATGTGGAAAATGTGAAAAGCGGCCTCACTGAACTACAGAAGAAAGTAGTACGCCTGGAAACCACAGGAGTCGCGACGTGTAGTGGAACTCCCGGGGTGGCACATGGACCAAGAGTTAAAGTGCCACCATACGACGGTACTACTTCTTGGAACGCTTATCGTCAGCAATTCCAAACGGTTGCTTCTGCCAACGGATGGACTGACGAACAATGCCTGACCGCCCTCACTGTTGCGCTCAGAGGGCAAGCTTTGTCGGTCCTAGAAGCACATACAGGAAATGGGTTCCAAGACCTGATGGAGGCCCTTGAATCCAGATACGGGGAGCGACACCTGGAGCACGTGTTCCGTGCTCAACTTCGTGACAGAGTCCAACGCTCAGGAGAGGGACTACAACAATGGGCGTTGGAAATTGAAAAACTGGTCAAGAAGGCACATCCAGGAGCAGACTCCAAAATGGTCGACACGAATATTGTACAAGCATTTGTCGACGGAATCAGGGATCTGGAGGTCAGAGCTGCAGTAAGGCTACGTCACCACACCTCGCTAAAGGAAGCGTTGGCGCATGCTTTAGAGGTCGAGGCTGTTCGGCGTGACATACGGCAGACCTATAAGATCCGCGAGGTCCCCGAGGAAGTCAGGGAGGTTAAGGCTCCTACGAAGAGAAATTATGGAGCCATGTGCTATAAGTGCGGTGAGAGGGGCCATCTTCAGCTCAACTGCCCGCAGAAGGAGACCCATCTGGCAAGGATGAAAAGTCTCGAGGAACGCATGAAACAAATAGAGGAGCTGAAGAAAGGAGCTTCATCCCCTGCCCGGGATCAGGGAAACGAATAAAAGCCAGGACTGAGGGGCGAGTACTGGCTGACGCGGAAGAAGCCCCGATAACTGTTATCTCCCAAGCATGCAGCGGGAATAGTCTTGTGATTCAGGGGACTATTAACAGGACGGATTGCAAAATGACTCTAGATACAGGAGCCTCTAGAACGATAGTTAACCCAAATCTGGTAAAAGCCACAAGAAGACACAAGAGGAGAATTAACTGTCGGCTCCTTACTGCCTCCGGTCAGCCAATACCCGTCCTGGGAGAAATGTCAGTAACGATTAATGTAGGGGGATCCTCATACCCCCATGACGTTATCGTGGCTGAAATTATGGATGATTGCATCTTGGGTTTGGATTTCATGAAGAAGCATAACTGCAGAATTAATGTCGCTGACGGAGTTTTCAAGTGTGGCGAAGAAGAAATTTTCATCCTTGGAGGCGCCTGCGGGAAAGTCGCATGTGTAAAGGAAGTCATTATACCTGGACGAGCGGAAGCTAGAGTGCTCGTAAAACTACCGCCAGCTGGAAAGAAGAAGTCAAACAGATGCGTGTTGATCGAAGACATACCTACCAAGACATCAGCGCGGAAACTGATGACGGCGAGAACCCTTGTTAGAGGAAGCAGTAACGCTGTGGTCAGGGTTTTGAATCTGGGTGATCACGAGATCTGCTTGAACAAAGGTGACGTCATTGGAAAGTGCGAGGAAGTTGTCTGGATGAGAAAGTGCAGTTCGATCCGAGCGATCATCAAGGCGACTTCAATAGTGATCAATAGTGATTGTGATAGTGAACTAACGACTCGGCTACGACCTAGGACAGTGATAGTGCTCAGTGATTTGGATCTAGTGCTTAGTGTTTGGACTTAGTGATTTGTGTGAGCTAGTGTTTGTGAATAAAGTCTTCAAGAGAGTCACCAGGTCTTTCTCTCCGAATCCTCGAACCCTAGCACGTAACAATATTTATCATCATTGCATTTATATAAGTATTTAAGAAAACATAACAATTAATAAGATAGTAAAATGATAGCTAGAATTTAAGAAATTAAAATATGTCATTATTTCTTTTGAATAAAATGATAAAATGTAAAGAAATTTAATTACAACCACCAAATAACTACACAATGCAATGTTACACATACGAAATTCTGACTTTGTTACGTGTAGACCACTCAAAGTTGTGATAGCGCCTTTAGTCAGATGTGAATTTGTATGTCGGATATTACACGATATATTTGAATTAATTTTATATTACGTAAAAGCTACTTTTTCATAATTTTATCTACTATTCGAAAAAACCGAAAATCCGGATTTTGAAAAATAAAATTCCGGATTTTTCAAAGGCCCAAAAAATCCGGATTATTCGGATTTCGAAGTATCCGGATTGCAATCCCTAGGAGTGAAATGTCCATAGATATTATTATAATTATACTGCTTTTTAAATGCTTATTATTAAGAATATTGATTTGAGATACAAAAATAGTACTATGTAGTATGTTATCTTTTTGACCTAAAATTTTGCAAAGAATTAAATTAAAAAACTCGATTGCTCTTTAGAAGTAAAAAGCTCTTTTGAATCGCCCACTCAAATCGTAACAATTTAACGACGTAATCGAAAGTAAGCTCCGTAGAGCGTGACCGTCGTTAAGGTCTTATTACGTAAGCGATAAGGCTCAAGTTGTTCAGCACACTTACTTTCGATAAGAGTGAAAGGTGCGGTTCACAATCACAACTGAAAAGTAATTAGGTTCAAATCGTGACGTCGCAGATCGCAAAACGGCAACTCACTACACCTCTGCACTGCTGTAGCTCTTATCATCAGGCGATTCGTTTGCTCGTTTGTCCTCTCAGGTCGAGCCGGCTCCCACACATAAACACGATACGACGTCGTGTCGTAGATTTCCACGACACGACGTCGTAAGTTGTCTTCTGCTGATAATAAGAAAACGAAGAAAGAAAAGACAGTTTAATATGTCCTGAGGACAGGTTAACTAATGAGTGAATTAATGAGTGATAGACGAATCATGAAAAAAACTATTACTTATTAAGAATTCTTAGGTCAGACTACATTTTCTGGCGATAAAAAGTAGTCTATATCCTTCTCTATGATCTTTTCCATATTGTATAATATCTGTGCCTTACACTTATCCAGTAGTTTTGGACTACTCGTCCACCCTTGGCCTTGTAATATAATTTTTTATTTGGTTCAAGAAGAATTAAAGTTTGTAATGTTTTCCAGATTGACGAGGGAGAATCTTGTGGAGACGAGGTGGGGATATCTGTCCAAACTTTCATTCGTTTCCCAAAGAAAATTCCATTATTTTCAATGTCGAAATTCGTCTCAGTTCATAAATATTTTAAAATTCGTCGAGTTCAAACTTATCATTATTATTATTATTTTACCGATCGTACTAAATTAGGATACATATATTTCGTATGATCATATACGAAAGAATAATATTCTGAGATATTTAATTACGCATGTAATAGTTTTCCAAAAGAAATTCCATTCTTTTCAATGTAAAATAAATCGTCTCAGACCCAATTATGATTTTGCCATCCATACAAAATTAGGGTTAAGTATATTTTTGGGAAAATATTACTCTGGATACTTTCGACAATATCCGGAATCATGATTCATATGACGCTTGCAAAACATTCAGCAGCATGGTAATCATTAATGAAAAGCAAATAAACGTAAAAATCCAAAGGGAGCTCGGTTACCAATGGGCGACTGCCTTCTCTTCTTATTTTATTGGCCCATCGCCCAATCGCTGTCATCGAATGTGGCCGGCCCCCTTTTTCATCGTGGCCATCAGTCGTGTTGTTTATAAATACTCATTGACCATTGTCTGTTGACTGTAGATAACAAATACATATAATAAGTAGACGAATGAGTAACTAGTAATGTTTTGTTAATTTAATGCTGTCTTATAACATATTAATCCTTCAGGCCCCGCGCGAGCACCGGTGATCGCGACAACAATAGAATACAATAGCAATTCCTGGAAATTCCGACTGAAGTATTAAGTCCCTTAATAATAGAACGATCCACATTGTTTATAATATGTACAGATCTTTTTAACGTGTCGAACAAGGGCACTGTATTGTATAAATATACAGTTTTGTCCTCGTTCGATACGTTAGAAAAGTGACTAGACAGACAATGTACACGAAATTGTTTTTTATCGTATGTACAAAGTATGGCTGATTTTATTACTAAGAGGGACTTTAAAATGTTTCAAAAGAAATTATAAGCTCATAGCTCATAGGTTTAAGAGCTGTAAATACTTTGCAAACTCAAGAATCTAATAAAGCACTGCACTTGATTGCACCGGCAAGAGACGTTTAGCAATAGAAATGATTACAAAATACAAATCCATCCTACGCGCTGTACCGGCTAGGAACTGCTTAGTGCTCTCAATAGCACTAAAGTCTATTTTCAGTTTGCTTTCACGGCCGCTTTCTAATATAACTGGACCGATTTGAACTCGTCTGTTGTACGATTGCTCTTTGGTATCGCCGCTTGGGATTACGATTGGGGGGGGGGCTTGGCTTTTATTTGAGATCCTCTTTAATGCAATTTTCTTAGACGACCACAAGGAAGACTCTTAGGAGAATGTAGCATTTTTCCAACTTAATCCTAAATTAATTGTGTCACTTAAGTCCTGCAGCTGTTTGGCAAGCTAAAATGCCCATCAGTATGTTATCAGCAAGTTGGTACCAAGCCAACAATCTGCTTGAAGTACGATTAAATTGAGACTTCAATCTTTAAAATGTTAATGCAGTTTTGAGCTTGATTTTACCAATTAAAAAAGGAAAGTTTAAATTCAAATTCTTTATTATACTCATACAATAATACACAATAGCACAAATTAGACAGTGTAGAGATCGACTACGATAACTTGGCGCGCCCCTCCAAAATTCAAAACGTTTGAAGTGCGTTGTCAAAACGTTTGATATGCGTTATCTTGCGCAGTAGGCTAGTTATGATTAGTCGACCAACAAATCTTGGTAATAAGTGACATTAACTGAAATATTACGTGTACTGTGATTGGTTGAATACTTACTACATACAAACTCTTTCATAAGGATGTGACTGCACACATTGAAACAGTCATTTGGAAGGGCGCGCCATATTATCGTAGTTGGTCTCTACATCATCTCTACATCACGTCGTCTAGTCCCATGCTAAGTTGAACTTGTATTATGGCAATCAGACAACGGATGCACACCGAACAGTCTTATCCTACAGCATATTATTATTCTCATAACACTCTCACATTCACACTATTATCACGTAGTCTTCCTTGGCGGCGACGTGATGCGCGCTTCATTGGAGAGTCTTCCCCGAAATCTTCGGTAAACTACACCGGCGGGCCAGAACTCCTCCACCTCGAGAGTGGACAAAAGTTTTGTCGGTACTCTCACCACAAAGGAACCAAAGTCAACTTTGTGCCGAGAGTACAGACGATCCACCCTCATAGCAAAACATAAGAACTTTCAATTTGAATTATAAACATCATAAGTTACAAACAGCAGGCTTATCGTGACTATAGTAGAAAGAAGAGTAGCAAAAATACTCACAGAGTTTAGGAGTAACAAACATCCATCTGCAACTTTGTCGGTTTCTCCGTCATCGACTCTATTGTGCATACTTTGTAGCGACTATCGGGCTGTGTCATGTTGTGTGTGATAACTGATAGAGGCAAAGTCAATATTGGTAACTGGACTAATCCACTGGTCTTTATCGTTTTAAACGTGCTAATGGTCAAAACCAGTAGCATTGTAATGTTGAATAAAGCTGTGGCTGTAATGATATTAAATAACTATAATGACACCTCCAATGAAGTGTAAATTCAATCGTTATCGAATGTCATCAATATTTCGACTTTGGAGCGGTAGACTTCAATGTCATACGTAAAAGGAACTATACTATTTCTACCTGTAACACGTAGAAGTTAATGAGCCACCTCGTTCTACAGAAACCCAATGGAAGCCGATGCCAACTTAATTTGTTCGTGCTATATGAACTATGATGTTGGTCTTTAGTCTTTACTGGCTTATATGGAGTGCCTTCATGTAATACATGAGTCATAATACACCGACATAACGTAATATAATCCGCAGAGAGTAGACGCATATCGTTCGTATAAAGCGTAAAGCAGACTGCACTGTAGCCATATTATGCAGAAGAATGTGATTGTACTAACATCAATCCATGTTTCTGTAGTCTGCACTGCTTGTGCAAGTATAAATTTTCAGAGGTTTGGTTAGGGACTTCAAATGCAAATATTACGCAGAAGGAAGTGGTTGTAACATCAATGATTAAGAGCCCGGGTAACCCTCGAAATTCTCATACATACGTAATACCAAAATCATTTTGTCATACGAAAATATTTAACATGTTTGAGTTATTTTTCAGCATAAAATAGTAATTACCTAGGTTCCTGAACAAAAATTAACTTCAAAATATTTAAACACTAAAAAAAATTTTTTTGTGTATAAATTTTTTTTACTAAATTTACTACTAACTATTTAAACACTAAAAAATAGAGTAAAACACTCAAAAATTTATAAATAATTAGAAAAATTACTACAAAATATTTTGATACTAAAAAATATTTTTTAAAGTTGAAATATTTTGTAGTAAATTTAGTATTTATGTATATATTTTTTAGTGTTTAACTCTATTTTTTAGTGTTTAAGTATTTAGTAGTAAATTTAGTAAAAAAAAATTATACACAAAAAAATTTTTTTTAGTGTTTAAATATTTTGAAATTAATTTTTGTTCAGGAACCTAGGTAATTACTATTTTATGCTGAAAAATAACTCAAACATGTTAAATATTTTCGTATGACAAAATGATTTTGGTATTACGTATGTATGAGAATTTCGAGGGTTACCCGGGCTCTTAATCTGTGGATACTCATTTTTTGGATATTCGGATGTTCTCAGCCATAATGACGTGTTTGGTGTAACTCTCTAATCTTCGCAGTTCGCACTCTACATCTATGTGCTAAGAGCTCCGACAGAAGAATGCACGCAAATGATATGCGTTTACGTCCACGAACGCTGCCCGCTGAAATGGCGCAAGGGTCAAAGAATGAATAAATAAATACTGAGTTGGGCCAGCAAACATGTCTCAGAGTTATAAAATTTTTAGCGGCTAAAATAGAAGTTACACCTTCAACAATAATTATTATTCATCACGAAATAAAGACCATCGAGATGATATTGTAAAGACTGTTGATCCCTGTCAATCCTGTGGTACAGTAGACAAGCCTTGTTCTTCTTTAGTGGGAATCCCTAGCCTGTACTAGTTAACTGGGTTAGGGGATGAGTAGAGATTTGGATAACGGTCTTTAAAATGTAAAGTCCATAGGACTGGAGTAATAGGTACCCCAGAGCACTACTGTTGTGCCATTTAGCAATATATTGTGGATCTTTGTAGCCTGAGAGGGAGATAGACCGCAGATTACTAAATAGTAATTATACGGTAACGAAAATCTACAATTTGCTTACTAAAGTCCAAAACGCAACACTCGTGAAAATGTCTCGCCAAATGCTTTACTTGGCTCTGTTCCATACCACCATTTGATCATAAATTTGGTTATTGCTGTCAGCTATCCAAACTAGAAACTTTTCAACTAGGTTTCATAGATTTACCATAATAATATTTGATAAAGATGAGAGATTTAAAATTGGAAAGGACTCCTAGCTTATAGCCATGATGCTATAAAAGCTTTGCTTAGTGAATATTCAAAGAAGGGGCTACTGCTGCAGCCTGCCGTACAACCAATATTATATTAAAGATGTATGATAAAAATAAATGATAATTAAGGGAGAACGATTAATGATGATACTCTACGAATAACAAAACTACATGATACTTAAATAAAACCGCTCCCTTTGATGGATAAATGATAACTGACTTTATTATACGTAATAAGTACAAATGAATATGATCCGCGATATTATTGAATCTTAACGTGTAAGCATATTTATGTACGGTTGGCAACAACCCGTTTTAAATTAAGTTTTAAATTAAAATAAGATTATGCGGAGTAACTTATTAATAGGTACAACTACAGTACAGCATGACCATTGACCATCCTACTAAAATTGCTTGAAAATCATCACTTTTACCCGACTGGTTCAGAAGAACATTACCTGTCATTTCAAACGAGCATTCTACATATTATTGTAACTAGCTATATGACCGAGCTTTGCTCGGTATTCAAAAAATTCAAAAAACACACATAAAATGACATTTTATGAAAACGATTCCTAGCTAGATCGATTTATCGCCCCTGAAACCCCCTATATACTAAATTTCATAAAAATAGTTGGAGCCGATTCCGAGATTCCAATTATATATTTATATATATACAAGAATTGCTCGTTTAAAGATATAAGATGATGATGATCTAACAGAGGCCGGTCGGTATAGCTCGATACAATATGGTTCCACTGCAGAATCAATCGATTGCGCCTGATTCAGTAATCGAGTGCATTGTACGAATAATTACCATTATCCGATCGATCGGTATAAATAGCTGGACTAAATGTCGATAAATGGACTAAATAATGCTGGTAAATAGTTACGGAAACTAGAACTTTATTATGAACGATAAATTCATTCTGCGACCTCCGGAAAAGAAAATACAAAAATATTGGTCTTAAATTATTATAAATATGATTATTATTATTAGCTTCTGTAGTGTCATTCAGGTAACTCAAAAATACATGGATATGCGTACGTAACATAATATATTATACCTAGATCGTTTTACCTCTCCCAAATATGAAACATGCAAATTCGGGCCGTTGCCTATCTAAATATAGAAGATTGTCTCACTTGAAATATAGGATTAGTAATTATTGAGAATAATTGAGATGCACTCGAGCAAATGCACTCTGAAACTGAAGTTACCTTTCCAAGTGGGAAGATTTACGAGTAAATTGTACTACGTGTACTGATCACTGAATATGTTAACCACAACCACGCTATTTATAGAATGAGCGTCATCGATAAAAATGTGATGATATAATCGAAATTAGATCTTAATATATCAGATTCTAAAGAGTATGAGATGAGATAATAAGGAGAATAGGTTATTATAGAATAGAACATGCTATATTTTGAGGGGTCATGTCCTCTTAAACTCCACCCTCTAAATCCGCTATCCCCAACCCGCGGCCCGCCGGGACTTTATTTTGGCCCGCGTGATGTTAAACAATTTTTAAATTCACGCCCACCGGTAAAATAATGTAAAGTCGTCTTTACAGTCGTGAATTTCTTTCCACTTTTAAACCGTTAATTTTGAAGAACGTTATTTTTTAACCCTAATTTTTTTTTGTTGCGGCCCGCGACACCAAGATTTTGATCTTGATGGCATGTTTGTGGCCCGTGTGGAAAAAGACATCCCTCCACTTGAGGGTCGAATGTCTGCAAAGGAAAGTAAGAAGACATCCCTCCACTTGAGGGTCGAACGTCTGCAGTCTCGCCACAAGGTCAACTTCAGTTCCTTTGTGGTGAGAGTACCGACGCATCTTCTGTCGACCTTTGAAGCGGAGGAATTCTGGCCGACTGATGTGGTCTACCGAAGGTTCCGGGGGAGACTCCGGAATGAAGCGCGCGTCACGTCGCCGATAACTAAGTGACAAAGTGTAGTTATTAAGTGTATATAATTTATATGTATGTTAGTCATTAAGGTATATATTGTATGGGCCTATGTAGCCTGAAATAAATAAATAAAAAAAAGGTTGGGGACCACTGTTCTAAATCATATAAGCATCGATCATTACCGTTGTGGTAGCAATATATATATATATATATATATATATATATCCATTATCCAGTGAGACCGGAGACACGAGTTTCTCTTCATTGTAAGAAACTTCAACGTAATCCAACTGAAATAGCGGTCGCCAGATATTGGACGCTGGATACGGAACCAGCCATTGTATCCATCTACACTAACTCATCAGATGTTTCCACTGATAACGCATTTATGAGCACTAGAATCTAGATCTATTCACCCCATCCATTTCAGCGTAAGAAAACGACGACGGAAATCCTCGAGAAGTTGGAGATCAACATAAAGAGCATAGAACAAGATGGTGAATACAAGGAGAAGAGCCACAAGCGCGTGATCGGCTACGTCATGGCGTACTCTGTGGGGCTGTACGTGCTGTTCGCGATACTGTACTACTTCATGTACGTGGGCCGCAGCCAGCACTGGCTGTACTCGCTCATGCACGCGTCCCCGCTGCTGGTGCTGCCGATACTGTGAGTTTTTTTTTTTTGTTGGGGTCGTGGCAAAGGTTTTGCATTGCGACCAGGGTTCTTGAATCTTGGTTCGATTGGGGGATCGGTGTACGTCTCTGGATAGCCTGAACCAGACTCATAATATTATGGTTATAACTAACTAGATGAATCCCGCAACTCCGTTATGCATCCCCATACTCAGCAAAATCGCTTCAGCAGTTTGGACGTGAAGAGATAACAGACAGCTGACAGACAGACACACCTTCGCAATAATGTTAGTGTGGAAGTACCTATCTGTGTACCTTTATAACTCACCATGTGAAAAGCAGAACATTTTGTCATAGTTGTCCTCAACAATTTGTCGACAAACCGTAATCTTTATTCTTTAGCTTATTAAACTGTTGCTTTTTAACTTTTTACATAATACCACGTGCACGAAGATTTATCTATTTCTCATTTACTTGAGATACAATAGAATATAGATATTAAACTCGATACCGCCGTACAAGGACACAATACTAGATACGGTGAGAGGATATCGAAACGTGTTTACTACTGATTACCTACATTTCGGATAAACTAAGATGCTAAAATTTTTATGAACCGTAAACGCCTTGGGAGATTTCTTTGGGCCTTAATCCTATAGGTGCTCATGCACATGCCCTTTTTTGAAGAAATCTTTCTGAAAAACTCATAAACGTGCCATTCAATTATGTATTATTTTTTTGTGATTGATGTGCGTATTTCAAAAGCTGCATAATGTGGTGGTTGCTTAATATGCAGAGGTGGATCTATAAAGTTGTTTCGCCATGCCTGCTAAAAGGGCTTTAAACACCTTACATATAACTTTGGTGTTTTGTTTTCGATCCAAAATCCTACGGATGGATTGCCAGATTTTTTTACTGTTTTTTCTAGTTTGAGAACCTTCCCGTACTCATATTATATTATCAACTTTGTCCGCAGAGTGGTCTTCCTAAGATCTGGCATCTCCTGGTACTACAACTGGATGCTGAACAAGAACAAACTGAAGCTGGCCAAAATGAGGGCGGAAAAGAAGAAAATTCTAGAGGAGGTCATGAACACAGAGACCTACAAGGTGCAGTGAAATTTTCTCTTTGTACTCAAACATCAGCGCAATGGGCAATTACTTTTAGGCTGTGTTCGCATACACCACTTTAGCATGACGTTATAATATCTTGCCGATGACGTCACTTCAAACTTACGGTTCCATCTACATTCTACATGTATATCATGAGACACAACTGAAGTCGATAATCGGAAATCATCGTCGAATTTGTCCCACTACCGGCTACACATTCGTTATCCCTTGAATTGGTCTCTCAATTTAGCTTTTTTTTAACCTAATATTTTCAGGTGGCGAAGGAGATCCTGGACAAGTACGGCAGCCCGGAGGAGCAGAGCAAGGCGCTGAAGCCGTTCGTGCCGTCAGTGAACGTGCCCGGTAATTCCCCTAGCACGACGCCCCCAGGTAGATTCCTCTCATACATCGCATCCCTGCTCGGGCTTAGGGACCGCTATAGCGGGTACGCTCGCGTCGATAGTGACTATGTTTAAACTTTAGGTAGTAGACGTGTAGAACCGGTATAAACGAAGTACAGTCGCGTTGATCAGTGTTCCGCAAAAGGTGTGCCGGTGCACACTGATGTACCGTGGCCAGTAGTTGGTGTGCCATAAAAAATTACATTTATAAGAACCAAAAAAGGCAACATCTCAGAACGATAGACAGACAGTACGTCAGACGTCAGATGTAGACGCGTAGAACGAGTAACTTAAATGAAGTACAGTCGTTAGATAACCGATAATTGGCATCAAGGGATAAAACCTCAGATAAAACGAATATGTATAGGTAGTAGGTACTGAGGCGTGTAAAGCAAGTTTACGTGAAATAATTATTATTTTAAGCGACGCGCCGTCTAAGTTCTGTAAGTGCCATACATGACCAAGTCAAAATTCCTGCCAAAAATTAAATTTAATAATTATCTTAAATCTTTAACTTAGTAGTTACGATATAATGATATTGGTTCTAATTATGTATATCCCTTTTTTGAGTGCAACGTTAGGGTATTAACTTTTACATACATATTTTGATAACGTAGATTGTAGTGCTAAGGGATGCGCTGTTGCCTCTTATATCAAGAATTTGTTAGGTAATGTTTGACATGCCTTGTCTTTACTCTTTAGTATAAGAGGTATATTCTTACATAACATAATATTATGTAAGATAATAGATTTTATCGTTTATAAAAAGTGATATTCAAATAAATTGACTAATTATAATTAAAATTTATAATAGTGTATTGGTGTATCTTGCACAACTGTTAAGCAAATTGTATTTTGTAAAACTTTAAGACTTTTAAAATGTTTACATTTTGATACTAAAAATACTTTATGGATTTTTTCATAGGCCTACTTCTACCAATCTTGGTATTATTGCTAATCCTTTGTAAAATATCATGCCTTCTCTTTTATGTTATACAATAAGCTCTAATTAGACAACTGACAACATATTATTTAATTTAGGATTAACTAATCCCAGATTGGTCTAAGAGCTATAAAAGATTAAGTTAGATATTACATTAATTAATTATTATAAGAGCAAAAGCATTTATAGTTTATACTTTGATAGTTAATTAATTAAAAACTTTTATACAAAGTTAAATTTTTATTGGATATCCCTAGCACACACGAAAAAATGGGTAAAAACTTTTATAAAACAGAATTCTACTTCAGCAATGGGTAAAGTCAAGTCCTATTTCATTATTCGACTTTTGTAAATCATGGATCATATTATATCCCGCACGGTTTGACTTGTCATATATCTCTGTATATCTATCCCATCATCATGTGATTTTGCCCAAGTACGCCAGTATTAGATAAAGTTAATTGTGGATTAAACCCACGCTGGTGCAACGGGCTTCAAAATATTTGATTGCGAATCACATACATATTGCTATGAGCTGTGATGATTGTTTGTACTTTTCGACAGTTAAATGTTTATTTCGAAAATGCATAACATAATTAGCAACTCATATTTCGTACAAAATAACTTGAAGCAGAAAGTATAAGATGACATTGAGTAGTATATCAGTAATCAGATGACATAAATAAGCACTTTCAGTGCATTTATAGTTGTTTTACATCTGAAAGGGTGTTAGTGTCAGAATGGATTATTTGTGTCAGAATGGAGCAGTATTTCCGGACCTATACGACCTACAAACCTTCAAGAAAAGAGCGTATTCCCTCTTAAAAGGCCGGCAACGCACCTGCAGCTCTTCTCATGTTGCGAGTGTCCATGGGCGACGGTAGTTGCTTACCATCAGGTGACCCGTTTGCCCCCTTATTTAATAAAAAAAATGGAATAAAATTATCAGCAAAGCAAATTATTTGAGTTGGTGTTGGATATTATTATAAGTACTTACTCTGTAAATATTTGGTTTTTGTTGTTTTTCATCGAGAGCTAGATACAGGCATTTTATTCGTTCATTATCAACGTGAATTTTGTTTTTATATTTTAGTGTTGTAAATATGTAAATATAAATTTAACAGATTGTATCGCGGTTTGTGTTTATTTTGTCTCAAAGGAGAATAAAAGCTTAGACGTTCGACGTTCGTGTTAGACTAGTTCTAGCCTAGGCTACTGCTAATTTGCTCATAATTACGAAAAACTATCCGACATTTAATCCACGGTCAAGTTTAACCCAGATTGTGGAAAGTGAGCCTTAATGTCATAAGCAGTAGTCCGTATTATAAAAGTTATATAATTAAATTTAATGATCACACTCGCTGCAATATAAATACAAACCGCGATATAATCAGTGACGTTTTATTATTTTTTTATATTTATAATCTGGATACTAGCTTTTGCACCTTCTAGCGACGCCGGGGCAACTGCGGCAGCGGCAGATGGCGCTGGCGTCTCCCACGCCCGTGAAGAACATGAATCTCGTGCCTGTCAATACTCCCACCGCGCTGTACAAGAGTCCACGGTTACGGGTAAGTGGGATGAGATTGGTTTTATTTTGTATGAGCTAAACTGTAATAAGTGACAACGGAACTACGTGACCCATCATTTCAGTAAATCTCAAGTCGCTCTATTCCAGTGTACTGTGTAGGTACCTTGAATTGAAATTGCTATGAGCTACTCATAGCTGTAAGATCGCTTGTTAAAAAATGGATGGAAGGGCAATGTTTAATTTATAAGTCACTCTGGTCAGGACGAGTGTCACGCTATTAGGAGATCGTAATCGGCGTAACGTTATTGATCTAGGTATCTCTATTGTATACATCATTGCTAGATTGCACCGATTTTCCCCTTCAGTTTAGCTGAGTGATTAAAGGTATTATGATAACACCACCACCATCAGAGAAGTTGTTTCATAGGCAGATTAGGGAACTGCGTAATTTGGTGGCGTTATGCCAACCCAGCCGAAAGGTGGCGACTAATATTGAATTGTCATAGATCAACCAAATGACGTAAGACCGTCAACAGCCTATGGATCAAATTCTTCGATGATATGTAGGCCTATAACATAGATTAATCATTGGTCTTCGCGCGCGGCGCTGCGACTAGATACCACCGGAGTACTTGAAAAACGCGGCAACAAATCGTATGCCTTATACGGCGTAACCGCGCTAGTCGCGCCGCAAGCTTTCGGGTGAGGTAGATATTGTGTTGCTAATTTTCGAAATTTTAAGTTACGTCCGTAGCAAAATGCCAGTTTGCGTATTGAGACTATGCAATAATAACACTACAAGAAACAAGAAAGATACTGGCATCACATACCATCAGTAAATCTTATATATAAAATTCTCGTGTCACAATGTTAGTCCACGAACTACTCCGAAACGGCTTTACTGATTTTTACCAAATTTCAAAAATCTGTAAACCATGGGAGAAAAAAGTTAACGGGGAATAAGGTAAGAAAAAATCACAAAAAAACATCCTGTATTATTGTATCAATTTATAGTGTTGTTGGTAAGGAATTACTTTTGGAAAGTAATCGTATATGACAAACTTAAGGAAAGTGTTATATTTTAGTATGTTGTTTCATATTTTAAAGAAATGTATGAGAAAACAATAAAACCTTAAAAATATAACCTTTCCTGGATTTTATCGTATATAATCACTTTGGAGAAATGTTTTATTATTAGCAATACTAGCGAATGGCACAATAATACAGGAAATTTTATTTTTTTCCGATAATGATAAAATAACACCTGTATTATTGAATTAATTTGTAGTGTTGCTAGTAAGGAATAATTTCTCAAAAGTAATCAACTAATCATATATGGCAAACTCAAGGAAAGCGTTGTATTTCAATATCTTGCTTCATATTTCAAAGAAATGTATGAGAAAACAATAAAATGCTGAATGTCAAACCTTTGCCTGATTTTTTCGTTAATTATCCACTTCGGATTTTTTTCACACAATTGTTTATAATAAGCAATACTATCGCATGGTGCAATAATAAAGCATGTTTTTTTATTTATTAGCAAAAAAATAAAATACCCTGTATTATTGCACTATTCGCTAGTATTGCATAAACAATTTTTCCAAAGTAACAATATACGGTAAAATCCAGGAAATGTTAGACTTTTAAGGTGTTATTGTTTTCGCATACATTTCTTAAAAATATGAAACAATATACTAAAATAAAACAATTTCCTTCAGTTTGTCATATACGATTACTTTCCAGAAATGATTCCTTACCAGCAGCACTATAAATTGATGCAATAATACAGGGTGTTTTTTTGTGATTTTTTCTTACCTTCTACCCTCATTAACTTTTTTCTTCCATGGTTTAGAGATTTTTCGTCATACAATAAAATATTCAATTTTTCAAGCCCTTTCATTTGGTATAATACGTCTCAACGTGCTACATTGGTGGGTACGAAATGCCCCTCCTTTATTCCAATGGTAAAGTTTATCTGACGATTGAGAAATCAGCCCTTACTATACTTACAATATTAATAAATTACAAGACCACAGCAACTAATAATTCTTCCCCATTGATCGGGCACCAATCAAGTATCTGACAAGCCGATTATCTACGCAACAACAATATATTTTGTGCATTGTTTTACACACACATGTGTCTAGACACTACAATATTGAGTTGCCGCATTCAGAAATCTGTTTTTCTATACAGCGCGGTATCTAGTCGTAGCGCCGCGCGTGAAGACCAATGATTAATCTATGACCTATAAGTTAATTCTTCTAATGAGGTGTGTGTAACAGTCGGACCAGCTGCCGCGGCCGCTGGCGGAGCGGGACCGGTCGGCGCTGGACAAGGTGGTCGACTATCTGTTTAAAGACGGGCCCAGCCACCGCATGGCGCTCATATGCAGCGAATGCTTCTCGCATAACGGTTAGTTGTATATTATATTATGGCAGGTGTACACTAGTGTTCGTAAAAATAGCATTAGCAATATTAATTAATAATTGCTAATATTATCGTGCGTAGCAATAGTCTGCGAGCATGATAAAAAAATTACATCCGCGCTATTAGTTGTTACGCACCGCGGCGCTAACTGTTAATGAAATAATATGAATTTCTATTTTTCACTCGATGCGAAATAATACTCGACGCGAGCGGTGCGATGCGTACCGATAATTCACGATGTTGCGTTTTTAGCAAATAGCAAAGCAAAACACGTAGCGTGCTGTGAGTCAAAATTAGCATGTTAATGAAATTAATAGAAAATAGCATTAATTCCCATTACTAATGTACACATTCGACGAGAGCCTCTCGCCGAGATCTTCGGCCGTACATGCTTGCTCTGGTTTTCCTCGCGAGAGTCAACGAGACGAGGACGAGTACAGACTCGCGCTCGGCCTGTCTCGGTTTGTCTCGACCAGTGTGTACAGCCGCCATTAGCATGTGCGCCGGCAGAAATAATTTCCAAGGAAGAAAAGAAAAAAAAAACAAATCTGCACCGATTTTAGTTTTTTTTTTTTCTTTTCTTTTTAGTTTTTACAAACGGCAGTGACTATCTATTTATATACGTCACATATTTTAGTGCCGAAACATTACGAACTATCTTTGTACGTCATGGCAATAGGGTTACAGACGGCTTTTTATTTCAATAATTCCTGTTGATCCCGAGATTCCCATTTTTTAGATGGGCCATCTAAAAAAATGTTTTGAATTATATAAATTCGGAATAAATCAGAGCGCAGCGCGACGCGTAGATGCATTTCTAAATTTGTATGGATTTGACAGATTTTTAAGATGTCTCACGCAATTGAGAACTGTGAAATCAGTACAAATTTAGAAATGCATCTGCGGTTGCGGTCTGAATTGGCTTCAACAATGTGTGTGCAGGCATGGCGATGGAGGAGGAGTTCGAGTACGTGTCGTACGTTTGTGCGTACTGCGGGCGCATGAACGCCGCGCGCAAGCAGCGACCCGCCGCGCCGCTGCTGTCGCCCCGCCCCCTGCCGCTCATGCCGAGAAACGCCGGTCAGTACAGCTTCGTATTATGTGGCAGTGGTTTTGTAGTCGGTGACTAAGTGTGTGCACAACTGTACAATACATAAGACGGATCTGACGAAGTCTAAACTCTAAAAAGGGTTGACAAATAGTTGTCGCTTTCATTCGCTCACGCAAACGTTCCGATCACGGTCTTTTCGCTGACCTGCAGAACCAGTAGGCCTACTACGAAACCGTTTTGAAACTCAAACAATCGAAAGAGAATACTGCGTCCTGCTCTAACAACGTAATTTCACGTTTATTAGAGTAGGACGCGGCGTTTTATTGTTTGAGTCTCAAAACAGTTTCGTGGTACGGCCCCAGTATAGCGTAATAATGTTTAAATGTCATTGTATGACAACAGTGGGATTTGTGGTAAAATATAACGATGATGATTGTTTTTTTAAACGGGCAAATGGCCCACCACACATTCCCACCACTGCAACTCCTGTGTCACCAGGATCAACAGTGGTAACCAACCACGAAAACACTTTGATATGATCTCAGGGATGCCCGAGGGACAAGCTAAATCTGTCTTGGGACCCGCAACGAAATTAATCAGAAGAAGGTAGGAGGAGTAGGAGAAATCCAATTTCCCTCCCCAAGCAAAGCGGGAGACAGCCAAATTTTCGTGACATTAATGTCCGAACAAAGGGGGGAGCACCACGGGAAAATAATTAAATTGTATTGTAAGCCTACTTAATAAAAATGACCTATACTTTAACTGACAAGTTTGTGTTAGATTGATGATGATTGTTTGCAGCGGGTAGCGGCGACGAGTCGTCGGTGGCCAGCTCCGGCAGCGACAGCGAGGAAGACAAGAGGAACGAAGTCACGAAAACATGCGGTGAATGAGACGACATGTCTTTCTATCTTTGTCACACTTTGCCTTTTGAGGTGAGACCGCACTAGGCGACAGTCGACACCACTGCAGCAACAGTTCATGGCCAAATATTGTTTGTATGAAATCGTATTAGCTAAGCCGCACTACGCGGCAGCGGCAGCACGTGAGTCGTGACATAAACGTCGCTCCGATACAGCGTAGTGTTGCCTAGGGCGGTCACGCCTTCAGTTTAATATCAAAACTTCTTGGTCAAAGTTTATCATGTATCTGGGATGAAAATAATATAGGATATTTTTTTCAGAATCTAAAGGGGACTCCCCTCTACCGACCCCCATTCCCAACGGGGACGCGAAAACGGAACAAGAAAAAAAAGAAGACTGAAAAAATGTTTGTTATTAATTTTTGGTTTTTTGTAACGCGAACATCGATAGTGGTTTATTAATGTTGTATGTTTGTGAATTAATTTATTATGGGAGAGTTTAAATGTTCTTTTAATGGATAACCTACGAATAATATAAACTAAGGAAACGTAGCTCCCATACTATTACCGTTTTAAATTTGGTCCCATTCGAACTGTCATGTAATGTCAGCCTTTATACCGCTCAAGGCCACCTAAATATTGCAAATGTATTGAAATGTGTACCTAAGGTACACTTTTTTGACAAGTATTTTGGAGCATGTTTTTTGACGGAGTTACTCTTCCTTAGTTTTAATTATTCGTAGTGGATAACCGATACGAGTTAGTTATTTTTTAACAATTTCGAATTTTTCTTCACGAAAGCGTGAAAGCAATAATGTTACATTTTCTATAATATTCTACAGATTAAATAACATTTTAGCTCCAGAAAAACAATACTTAACAGACATTATTTATTCAAACTTAATGAAGATTTTATAATACAATAAAATCCAAATAAAAATATTTGGTTAACATTCAGATGGTATTAAATCAATATACGTTTAAAAACTTATTCCGAATGCAGTATAATGAGTGCACTATACATCGTAATAAAGGACAATAGCGCTCTTGAGCAAGATGTTAAAGCGAGAGCGCATACGCGAGTGACAGAGATGGACAATGTTGTGGAATTTAATAATATCGATTACGAAACATGAGTAAAATTTAAGTCACTATTGATCTGGTCAAGAAATATGTAAGTTATAATAGGTTTTGTTTTTAAGCTTCTGGGAATAGTTTTTTGTTTTTAAAATGTTTGGATATTAAGGCCCGTATAAATAGTCAGTACTCAAGATGCATCTCGGTCTCAAGACACGGTTCAGGCTCTGTGATTGGTTGGCTGTAAAAATTTGGACCAATCACAGAGCCGAAACGCGTCTTGAGACCGGGTCGCATCTTAAGTACTGACTATTTATACGGGATTGGTATTTGTTGTATAGCTTACATGACAGTGATTTTATAAAGGTTGGCGGGAGAAACGATATGGGGACTGGGGAGTGATAGATAATAACTGTTTAGAAGATGATATTGAATGCAGATTTTGTTAAAAATATGATTGCTACATCCTCGCAAAATAAGTATTTTATCCTCTTCATTAGATTAAATATGGATTTATAACTGTCTTCGCCTACTGTCAAATAAAAAAACAGGCCAAAGTCTTGCATTTCCTCATGATCTACAAATGCTTCCAATACTCCTAAACTAAGTAATATATGTTTGTAGATTTAACGGAATTTTTATAATTTTGTTTGGTTTTGGCGTGCTTATGAAACTACGAACTATCCTTTCTAAACGATGCTGTATACTATAGTCTGGTCGCTGGATAGAGATAATTTTTGAAGAAGGCCAAACACTACTTGTCTCTTTCTTTTCGTTACGTTAAGTTGCAGAAATGTGACAGAGACAAGTAACACTAGCTCGTTTTCAATGTTCTACTTTTTCAGTGTCCAGACTGTATTAATAATAATTTTAGTTCAGATACTCTAAGAATCTTTGTAGATATAAGATTAGTTAATTTAAATTACATGTTTGCTGGTACATTTTATTAATTATTTCATACACACAGAATAAAATAGCCAAATGAAGCTTTAATTGCTTGTCTTCAACTGTTATCAAATCACTCCATCGCAATTATGTAATGTGCTAGCTTTTTTAGGGTTCCGTAGTCAACAAGGAACCATTATAGTTTCGGTGTCCGTCCCTCTGTCTGTCTGTCCGGGGTTTAGCTCAGATACTATAGGACCTCCAAAGCTGTAATTGCTGTAATTTCACATATTAATGATGGCAACAAAATGGTACATGAAATCTTAAAAAAATATTTTTTATGATACCTTCCATACACAATACACATTAAGCGGGGATGAAAATTTTTTTTTCGCGTCCACCCCATCGTGTGGGTTGTCGTTGGATAGGTTTTTAAAAACTATTATGAGTATTCATAGAGCATTTTCCGATTTAGGGATCCGTTTGTGAAATATTATGTTTTAAAGTGGAAAAAATCGTTAGAGTCCAGTGTCTCCTTCTACCAGCTAAACGGTTGCTTCTGGAAATGTGAAAAAATTCACGGGAGTAGGAAATATGCTGAATCTAAAAGGTAAATTGAGTAATAGTCGATCAACTAAAAAAAATGTATTCGGCAAAGTATAAAGGAACTTTTCGTTCAAATTCCTTTGAAAGTAACTGAGATGTTGTTAGTAGTGTAAAACACGTTATAAATGTACATTCATTGACAATACAAAAATTTAAAAAAAAACTAGCGGTATTACGGAACCCTATATTGCGCGTGGCCCGACTCACACTTGGCTGGTTTTTAATCATATTATTCTCTATCGACAAACCATAGACAATTTAGTCTGTAGTAACAGAGTTGCTGCCAGGTACTTAATGTTATTTATTTCATAGTTTATTTATTCGAAATCATGTTCACTTGTGCACTTTTATTTTCCAGACTTCAGAACAGTTTTAATTTATACTATTATACAGATATCACATACTTTTGTGTAGCTAGTTAACCAGAAAGTAATTAGTTTCATTATAATGATTAGGACATGTAAATCTTATTTGCTGCAATTTTATTAACCTTTTATTTTCAAAATGATCTAAACAAAATAATGTGATCTTAAATTAAAAGTGTAACAACTAATTTTCGGTCGCCCTGTAGAGATACAGTTTGAACAAGACTCAAAACCTACGGTACTTATCTCTTTTACTGGCACACCAAAATATAGCTGTCTTGGTCATTACTGGGCCTGTGCGCCTGGTAATTTGTGCGCGTGCGAAAGATACAAGTACTGTTAGGGTGCGTCCACATTTGTATCATTTGCGCGATCAGATCTCCGTCGCGTATCATCGAAGCGTGTCAAAATGATACGCATATCATGATACGCCCCGATCGCTATTAACTGCGTATCTGATACGTGTCGTAACAAATACACGCATGATCGGCAGAATGATCTAATAGGCGTCCACACTATGATACGCATACTTGATACGGCGCGATGATTACGACGGTGATCTGATCGGAGATCTGATCGCGCAAATGATACAAATGTGGACGCACCGTTAGCCGTTTTCAAAATGTATCCTGTTCGCTGACCGAAATTTATATTTTTTAAACTTTGATAAAAAACATTTCGATGCGTGTGATAGTGTTCACTGTCTTTGTTATAATATTATGTAAGTTTATGACTAAGTATTTATTTCCTTGTCGTTTTTTATTTTGTAAAAATCGATGAAGACTTAATATACAATTAACACAATATGGTTATATTTTATTTTGTTTATTAATAAGCTATTAAATTAATTAACTATTGTATAAACATTTCAATTAGTAAGGAATAAATCTCCATGTCGTCGCCTGAGTGATTGTCCAATTGACCATTGACTGTGTCTTTACTCCATGCCATTGACCAAATTTTTCACTAGACAGGTTTTTAAGTTTATTTTTGTGATGCATGCCTAAGGTGACCAATTACTTAAATGACTATGTTTATAATGATAATTGGAATCAAAAACTACTTCTTCAAAATCAAAATGTGATGATTTGATGAAGTTTCATTCATTTTTAAGTTTTAAAATGGAGGTTGAACAAAATACCACCAACAAAATTTTAAATTACGAATGTGAACTTAGAACAAAACTGTATTGCACAGCAAAAATTGTAAAATAATCGGTCAGTGCTTCTTTGTTCAAGCTAGCACTTCAACGCTTACGTCATGCCTATAGCGAGCTGTGATTGGCTAAATAGTTGGATGTTGACCAAATAAGCACGTAATAACCAAATCGTGGAGGTTGGATTATTAAGCAGGGAATTAATATTTTTTCACTGTGAACAAAAAAACTTTGAACTTAAAAAACAGCCCTTTTGTTTAGGAAATTAAACCTTATCGTCAATGTAATAAAATTTTTGTCCGTTGATCATTCTGCATTTAAATAACTCATTTTTGGTCAAAATGGTCGGTTGAACAATCTAGCACTCAGGCGACGATGTCTAATTTTCATTTGATGCTCTTTGTCTATCTAAAACTAATCTTAAATACTAAATACTCACAGACATAGATCAAGATAGATACCGCATGTCGCTCCATTGTATTTGTATGAAAACGAGCGTGCCACTTTTTTCCGTCCTACTGTGGCGTACGGATAATAAGAAACGTGTCTATTACCTAGGCCAACGTTTCTATTTGAATTTCTACAGCTCAATGCGGCACTTTTAGGCATTTAGACATTTTTAAAATTCCGATTGATGACGTCCGATTTCGATAGCAGACTAAAGAACAGACTTTCGAAAGACGAGCATTGCTCGTCGTTTGGGATCGCGAAATGGCACGCGAAGTACATACACATGCGATATCTATCTTGATCTATGTCTGTGATAATAGAGATAAACTACGATAACACGGCGCGCCCCTCCAAAATTCAAAACGTTTGAAGTGCGTTGTCTTGCGCGGTCGGCTAGTTATGATTATAGTCTGATTAGCAAGTGCCATTTTCGTCAAAACCTGATCTCATGCACCGAAAATTATGATTTTGGGCTCATTCGATTCGGAATACCATTTAGAACACTCTATCAAAATTCCAAGAGGGGCTGAAAAAAAATGCAATAGTTATAAACAATTAAGTAAACATAAAAAGAAGGGTTTGGATTTTTTTTAATATTTCAAAAACTATTTGAGATAATCAAAATTTGAAAATAGATCCTTAAAGAGCAGAAAATTTCCTAAAAAAATCTTAGATCCTCGAACCTTACCAATAATCCTTATAGCTTTAATTGAGCGGCGAAAGTAACGGTAAAACAGCGTGGTTCGGGTTTCGCGTGATTTGCCGCAATCTGCTACGTGAACTAAAAAAATATTTTAAGTGATTAAATATTAATATTAAGGAATAAAAAAATTGGGTACTAAGTAGACATATCAATAAACAATAATCCGTCAACAAAAATAAATTATCACAATTTGTTTAAATGTTATGCTTTTGTTCATTTGTTAATAGTCACCATTTTAATGTTAACATAAAAACGCTGATTATTTCTAAACAAGAAATCTAGAATTTTTTTTTTTGTACCGTAATTGCTTTATTTACATGAATAATTTTGTAATGCTTTCGAATGTTAATAAAAAAGTGAAAAATAAAAAAAAAAGAATTTTGTCAACGGGAATCTCTTCTAAGCCCTTTTAAGATTAGCTCAAAATAATAATAAAAATTTCTAGATTTCTTGTTTAGAAATAATCAGCGTTTTTATGTTAACATTAAAATGGTGACTATTAAGAAATCAAGAAAAGCATAATAATTAAACAAATTATGATAATTTATTTTTGTTAACGGATTATTGTTTATTGATATGTCTACTTAGTACCCAATTTTTTTATTCCTTAATATTAATATTTAATCACTTAAAATATTTTTTTAGTTCACGTAGCAGATTGCGGCAAATCACGCGAAACCCGAACCACGCTGTTTTACCGTTACTTTCGCCGCTCAATTAAAGCTATAAGGATTATTGGTAAGGTTCCAGGATCTAGGATTTTTTTTAGGAAATTTCCTGCTCTTTAAGGATCTATTTTCAAATTTTGATTATCTCAAATACTCAAATTATCTGAAAATGTTTACTTAATTGTTTATAACTTTTGCATTTTTTTTCAGCCCATCTTGGAATTTTGATAGAATGTTCTAGATGGTATTCCGAATCGAATGAGATCAAAATCATAATTTTCGGTGCATGAGATCAGGTTTTGACGAAAATGGCACTTGTTTACCAGAGTATTAGTTGACCAACAAATCTTAGTAATAAGTGACATATTACGAGTACTGGTTGATTGGTTGAATACTTACTACATACAAACTCTTTCATAAGGATGTGACTGCACACATTGAAACAGTCATTTGGAGGGGCGCGCCATGTTATCGTAGTTTATCTCTATTTACTCCATGTCTCCACTTATCTAAAACTATCAGCATTCAGCATAGACTTATAATATTATAGCAATATGGCATAAAAGTGTTAAAATTAATGTGTCGGTTCAGTAATTAATAATAAAGATCAAATAATGAAAATCGATTCAGTAGAAAAAATCGATACTGTTCCATTGTTCTGGTCCCCAACCTTTTTTTCATGCGGGCCACAAACATGTTTTGGTCTTGGTGTCGCGGGCCGCAACAAAAATTTTGTAGGTTTAAAAAATAACATTCTTCAAAATTAACGATTTAAAAGTGGAAAAAAATTAAACAAATATCATGTAGACTTTACGTTATTTTGCCGGAGAGCGTGAATTTCAAAATTATTTAACATCACGCGGGCCACAAATAAAGTCCCGGCGGGCCGCGGGTTGTGGATAGCGGCAGTGACTAGAAAATGCCAACCATTTTTTAATGGCAAAAATGGAAACATTGATGAGTTTTATTAAAACTTTTAAGGGGCCGGGCTTCCCTCGAAATTCTCATACATACGTAATACCAAAATCATTTTCTCATACGAAAATATTTAACATGTTTGAGTTATTTTCCAGCTTAAAATAGTAATTACCTAGGTTCCTGTACAAAAATAAACTTCAAAATATTCAAACACTAAAATTTTTTGTGTATAAATATTACAGTCCGTTCTTGGTGGAAATTCATGTTGAACACTAATAAAACACATTTTTCTTGCACTTTTTTACCACGTAGTGATTATATTCTCTTTGCTTTTTACGACCGGTTTCGAAATTATTCATCATCATTCATCACTCATCAGTCATCAGGTTCACATAGGGTTGCCAGACGTCCTTTATTTTAAAGGACGTCCTCTTTTTCAGACCCAATATTTGATCTTGTCCTATAATTTAAAATGTTCAATAGAGGACAATACTTTGTCCTTTATATGTAGTATCTACTAAAAATTATACAATTCGTGTTTTCTCAAGTTCAATTCAATCTCAGTTTCCAAAGCTCAAGCTGAAAGAATTTTTTCTTTGTGTATGAATATGTGGACCAAGAACCGAAATAAGTTAGATATAAAGTCTGTAAAAGCAGAACTACAAATAAACGCCATGTAAACAATGTTATCATTTCATTATAGAAAACGAAGAAGCTCTTAAAGCCGCATACATAATAACATTTCATTGCAAAAAATGTCCTTCATCTACAGGCTCTACAGCTCATATCCTTTATTTCGTCCTACCCAATCCTCAAAAAATTAAACTTGGAGCTGGCAACCCTAGGTTCACATGTTGCTAAATGGACTTTTTGGCGGGAAGTCGAAAAGAGCGGGTTATTAAAATTTTCTCTGATAAATAAAAATTAATTTTCCAGTAATATTAGAGTAATTTAATTGTAAATAGTACTTTTTCAATAGTGATAAAGAAGATGAGTGTAGATAGCGACATCTTCTAAGAAAAGAAAATTGAACGATACCTGTACAGTGGATTATAGAATGTATATAAAAACAAATTACAAAAGACAATTCCCGGAGAATTATAGCAGCGATTGCGTTTTTTACGTAGAATCGATAAACAATGAAAAATTGGGAAACAAAAATCCCATTGCTTTGACCAAATTATTCACGGAAAATATAAAGGGCATTATAGGAGTGCATAGAGTTAACGCTTATAAAGTTGGTGTCACCTTTAAGAAGCCCGCACCGGCGAATAACTTCCTTAAAATGGACCATTTTTTAACAAAAAATAAACTGAAAGCCTTTGTACCGGCCCACCAGTCAGAGATCACTGGTATTATTAGGTATGTGCCCAAGGATCTGTCCAATGAAACTATATATAAAAACATTACATGCGACACAGAAGTGATTTCAATTAAAAGATTTTTTAGGAAAGTAGAAAGGAAACTTACTCCACTGGGTACAATTGCAGTTACATTCGCTGGTACAACTTTGCCTCAGTATGCCTACATACAAATGTTTAGATATCCAGTACATTTATATATACCACCATTACTACATGTTTCAAGTGCCTCAAGTTTAACCACTCTGCTAAAGTTTGCAGAGGAGAACAAAAGTGCTCCTCATGTGCTGGTAAACATTCATACAAAGAATGTGACGTCGAAGAAATTATATGCCTCAATTGTAACGGAAATCACTTGGCCATCTCGCGAGACTGTCCAGTGAAACAGAAGAAAATGCAGGAAAAGAAGTCCAAATATGAGAATTTCAATCTTAGTTATGCCACTGTGGTGAGTAGTGTTCCGTTGCTCACTGACCCTAAATCTTTTCCAGCTATTTCAAAACCTGTTAATGTACATTCTGTTAGTAATACCAAAACGACTTTCAATGTTGACCAAATTTTGAGTAATGACATAATAATGAATGCCTTAGTTAAGTCTCTTGTAACCCTCGGTAATAACAATACTCCAGTCACAAATAAAAGAATCAAAGAAATATTGTTATCTAATTTAATCACATAATGGATACATATTTAAATATAACACAATTTAATATACAAAGCTTGCAGAATAAAAGAGCCTTATTAAAACATTTCTTTATGATCATAATATAGACATGTCTGTTAAATGAAACATGGCTTAAGAGTTCAAGTATAATTCCAGATTTCACACCTTATAATTTCATTCGTAAGGATTCATTAAATTCACATAATGGAGTAGGTATACTAATTAAACAAAACCTCAAATATAAAATTATAAATACAACTTTTTACGAAAGTATTCAAAATATTTGTATATCATTAGAAACTACAATAGGAGCAATACACATTTTATGTGTGTATTGCAATTTTAACTGGTCTGTGGTCCGAGTTAAGCTCGTGGATTGTTTCCAAAGAGATGTTGAGGTTAATGTTTTTAACTAACGCAATATCAATAACACTAGGGTTATGAATAAGGTTGTTACTACGGCTAGCAGTGTCGTAGCGAGTGGGGTCGTTAGGGGCTAAAATTGCAAAATTTAAGGAGTCGCTTAAGACGGATAATCTAATGCCATTCGTATTAGAGATGACATTGCCCCACTCTGTGTGTTTGCAGTTTAGGTCGCCGGCAATAATGACGGCATTGCCTAAATTAAATAGCGATCTTAATTCGCTAGAAGTTATGGGCATTTTGCTGGCTAAATAGGCAGATACAATTATGATAGGTTGATGGTCTGTCATGCTAATGTGACAAATAGAAGTTTCTAAGTTAGTTAGGGATGGGGGTTCTAGGGGAACACAGTGCAATGATTTTTTGTAATAAATCATTGTGCCTCCGAGTTGGGATCGGGTTCTGTCATTTCTAACTATTTTATAGTTAGCTATTTTTGGGCTTTTTCTACTAAGCTTAAGGAACGTCTCCTGCATTAGTAAAATATCGACATTGTGGTTTATGACGAATTCGCGGATTTCGTCTATATTATTATGTATGCCGTTTGTATTAAACGTAACTACCTGTAGGGAGCGCGGTTTTATTCTTCCGGTTGAATCCATTAGTTAAACGATAGTGATAAATTGAGAGAATTGATCCTGCGGATCAAATCGTTGTAAGTCGACAGACAGGCGGATAATTGTGAAAAAGTCCTAGCCGTCCGTAGTCCGTAGGAGAATTCGGCTACCTCTGACGGGTTTATGAGGCTTAGGAAGTCGTTCACGTTACGCAGGTCGTCTCCGTAATTGGAGGTTAAATTCGCGGGGGGAGTGGGCTTTTTCGCGGGGGGCGCGGGTTTTGCCACGGGAGTTGCGGGCTTTGCCGCTGGGGGGCGCGGGTTTTGTCGCGGAGGGCGCGGGTTTTTGCGCGGCGGTGGGATTGCTTTACATTACATCCTGAGAATCATAAACTAAATGACTCCTAAAAAATATTGTTTTTAATTTTCAAATTAAACATTACATTTCTAAAATAAAATTGACCTAACACTATATTGCATATTATATAATTAGTAAAGAAAACAATAAATTTATAAATAAGACTATAATCCAATATATGGTAGTCTTAATATAACTTATTTATTTTTGTCTCTTTTAGATTCAATTGGTGTCAGTGATTTACGGAATAAGCCAGGAACTACCCAAAATACATATGTAACTTCAACTTACTGTACAGGTATTTGTATATTTTGTTTCCTAAAAAGAATTTAAGAATAAATTGTTTTTGCAGAAGCAGTAAACCAAATTTCCAGTAATCTTGAGAGTGTATCTGGAACATCCCATTTATCAGTGAATAACACTCAGGTAAAATAAACATATTATACATTCATTTTTACAGCTATCGTTCAAGAACTAATGTTAATTTACTTCTTACAAAAGAAAATGATCTAAGCCCTTTAAAAATTATAATATTTATGTGCCTTATAACATTAAATGGGTTGTTGATTTCTGTATTAGTATTCTGTTTCAAAGTCAGATGATATAATAGTTATTTGCTGTTCATAATTTATATTGACTAGAAAGTGGGTTAATAATTAATATTATTAACTTCTTATCTTATCTTTGCCAATTGTGTTATGTTTTATGTAAATAATTCAAAATTTTATATACTTTTAGCCTCAAATCAAATTGAGAAAACCAGACATTTGATGGTGCTAAAAGCAAGAAAGCGTATCATTCATAAAATAAAAGATTTGACACCAACGGCAAAGTGTATTTATCAAGAGTACCAAAGAGCTAAGCGGCAAAAAGATTTTTACATGAGAGCCAAAAGAGCCTTAGCTTTTACGAAAGAACAGTTATTTGAAAAACTAACAAATGATATGAATCCATACGCTAGAAAAATTATGAACATGCAAATTAAACTTTGCAACAAAAATAAGAAAGGCAGAAGGTTCACTAATGAAGAAAAATTATAAGCGATGTGCATAATGAAGCAAAGCCCCAAGGGGTATAAGTTTCTGCACAATATATTTATATTGCCATCTAGGTCTACACTAAATAACATGGTGTCCAAATTTAATATAGAAACGGGAATTTGTCCACAACTTTTCAAATTAATGAAAGAAAAGGTTAGTTATTACTTATTTCAAATGTCACCACTACAGAGGTATTTGTCACAATATTTTTTGTTATTTTTATATCACTACATTAAAAATATTTATTTCAGGTCGCATCTTGGAAAGAGAACAAAAAACTTTGTTCGATAATCTTTGATGAGATGTCATTGGAGACTGCACTAAACTATGACAAAAACAAAGATAAAGTCACAGGATTTGTAGAATTAAATAAAAAAACTAATGACTTTGCTGACCATGCCTTAGTTTTTATGCTAAGAGGAGCAGTGTTTAAATGGCAGCAACCACTTGCCTTTTATTACTGCCAAGGAGCCACCTCAGGCATCGATTTGAAAAATATTTTAAAAGATGTTGTGAGTGCTGTTGTCAAATGTGGCTTAAAACCTATAGCCTTAATATGTAGTCGCATATGTGCAGCCTTTCAATCAGCCCTAAGAAGCCTTAAGCAGGATACACGACGTGATCAGCTGATTTCCAATGAGGAGCCAGGTGTGTTTTGTGGGATATTTGTTACATATTTTCTAGAATTAGGCACTTTTCACAAATTTCTTAAATCTTATATATAAAATTCTCGTGTCACAATGTTAGTCTATCCACGAACTCCTCCGAAACGGCTTTACTGATTTTTGCCAAATCTTATATGCATATTCAGCAGGTCTGAGAATCGGCTACTCCGTACTTATTATATTGATAAGTGCATTTGTTAAATAAATAATAGTAAATTATTACAACTCGAGAAAAACGACGACCATGATAGCGATGGACATTGCCATGGTGACATACTTATTTAGTCACTTCAATAAAATAATACAGGCGATATACTTTATAATATGGCAAAAAAACGTTTGCCGGGACAGCTAGTATATTATAATATTTCTTGCTTTTTTATTTCCAGATGGGACTGTGCAAATAAGTGGAGCCAAATTGAGCATTATTCACGATCCATGCCATCTAATAAAAGGATTGAGAAATAATTTCTTAAATAAAAACATTATTTTTGATGGAAAACTTTCAAAATGGAATGACATTGTAGATGTCTACAAGACCGACTGCAATCATACAGAAGCTAGGCTTTTACACAAATTAACAGACGAACATGTCGTTCCCGAAAAAATTAAGAAAATGAAGGTGAGTTATATATTATAATATTAAAATATCTATTTGGATTTGAAAGAAAATTTTACTAGTCCTAATAATACTTTTTTGTTTGTAGGTGAAAAATTGTGTTAAAGTTTTGAGCTCCACTGTTGCTGCTGCTTTATTGTATACAGCACAATTTTGTAAGTATTAAAATATTTTCATGTAACATTGATTATTATCAATTTTATAACAAGATACTGTTATGTGTGAACTGTGAAGAAAGGCCAATATAATATTATGCTTATGTGATTATGTCTGCGAGTCAGACAATGCGAGTCAGTCGAATGTACCGGACATTTGAATATATCGTCCAAATTTGCAGTTTGGACGATGCAGCAATGGAGCAATGAAGTACTTAATAATTACTATGTCAATTTTAATTAATGATATCTAATTTATTTTTTTCCATCTTCCCATGCCCAAACTTAGATCTTCGTTCTCATAAAATAGTTTTACTAGAATCATAAACAAATGCTTCTTTTTTGCAGCACACTACGCAAATGGTACACCGGTCAGTGAGACGTTAAAGAATACTGCAGAAACTGTTTTATTCTTCGACCAGCTATTCGACAGTGTCAATGGGTCAAGCACATATTCAAAAAATAGCAAAGGCAAATTTTTGCGGTCTGCCGTTACTTCGAAATCGCCCCATCTCGATTTTTGGAGAGAAGCTATATTAAAATTAGAAAAAATTAAATTCGTCGATGCTACAGGAAAGGTGAAGTCTGTGCCATCTTTAAATAATTTTATAATAACTCTTAACAGTTACATAAGGTTGTGGCAGAATTTAAGGGATCAGAGTATAAAAATAATGAGGCCGAGATACTTTAACTCTGATCCCATAGAAAATTTTTTTGGGCAAGTGAGAGCTTACAATTATAGAAGCAATAACCCTACCTGCCACAGATACATTTAAATTCAATTGTGAAGATGATCCGGCCGACTAAGTTGTAAATTTACAATCACTGTTTAATGAAGAAATAAAAAATAGTGTCGGACCGATCTTTCGAGGTCAGCAGAAACAAGTGTCGAAAAAATTATAGAACAGGCCCGGCGGGAACGTATTAATGTACACTCACGGGCCTACACTGCTGGATGGGTAGTTCAAAAAATTTTTGAAAAGTCTAAAATCAATTGCACTAATTGCAAAAATTGCTTAACTAGCCGAAAGCCAAATGCGATACATACTTGGATAAGTCAAAGAGAATATAACAAAACGAAGCATAGTTTGAACTACCCATCCGAAGGTGCAGTTAGGTGTTTCGGTACAGTTGTTAAGGAAACAAATGAATATTTGGAAAACCGCCCTGAAGAAGACAATATTTCTGTAAAAATAAAAAATATAATCGATTCCAAATATTCATTTGTTTTCTTTACTTGTACCGATCACAAAGATACACTGCTGAACCTATTTGTTGTTTTAACCAGGTGGACGAAATTCCCGAACAAAAAAAAATTTGGGTTCCAAATTTAAACGTAGCAACTGTACCCAATCAGATAATCTGTGCAAGGTCGACTGTGATTGGCTGATAAAAAAGACCATAGAGAATATAAACTACATGAGAAAAAAGACGAAGAAGGAGTTTAAAATTCAAAGTTCGATTTTCATTTTGTGAAAATTATTTTGTAGCAACTCATACAAAAATTGTAAATTAAGTGGAATAATTAATGAAAAACGAAAGGTAAGCCATTGTAAAATGTAAATGTAACCGTAAATTGATAAATTGAAGCAAAACATAACTATGTCATACCATATTCTAATACAAAGTATGTCGCAGTATTATTTGCATATTTGTACAATAATTTACAACATAAACTATATTAATATGAAAAAGATAGATTATTATTTCATAGAAAATATTATAATGTATATCAGTATGCAGTTAATTTGGAAAATGTTAAAATGTGTATATTATTTTATTGTAATAATACATGAGGTTGATAAGTATACTTAATACTTCAGTCGGAATTTCCAGGAATTGCTATTGTATTCTATTGTTGTCGCGATCACCGGTGCTCGCGCGGGGCCTGAAGGATTAATAATTTATGTAAACTGTATGGAAATGTAGTAAATGAAAAATGTTTCATTAATTTCAGATTTTTAGGTCCCTATACTAGTTTGCAACATTTTAGTCTGCAAGCAATAGCTGGAGAAGGAAGGTATGGGATTATGAGTGGTATGGCCACCAAGGAAAAATCCTCTGATCAAGACGTGAGGTGGTATGCAGCTGGCCTGAGCCCACGCGATAGATTTCAGCTGTCGTATACAGGGTGTAACAAAACAAAGTAATGATACTTAAGTGTATACTGTTACATGTATAATGGTGCGCGTCTACTGGATCGGGATCGGAGCATACTGCGTGGGTATGCAGCGGACGGATTTGTTGCTTTGTATGTATGGTACTGACTACTGTGAACTGCACTAGAAGTACTGGAACGTCATTCTGCGCCTAACAAAATATATATGACGACACGACGCGCAGTCCGCACTGTACGCCCCGATTCTGACCTGGTGGACGCGCAGCTTTAATCCCCTCCCTATATAGAGTTTACTGTGTAAGCCAATCAAGTAGTTAGTAGAGTAGCATAGACAGCTATTCTATTATATTTATAAATAAAATACATAAAACTGTACTGTAATATTATAATATTGAGTAATAGAAATCAACAAAAGCTTGTGGATTAAATCTGTTTTATTGTTTAATTTACCTTATTAGCCTATTTATTTAGCTGTGTACAATAATTTTTATTGAAATAAAACATTTATTTGAGCTTATTTATTTTTTAATTATTTTTTTTTAATTTTTGGTATGTTTAGAGTGAAAGGTTTTGCACTTAAAAATTTTAACTTCAGTTTCAAATTAAAAAAATAACGGATGTTTATTTTTTTTCTTCTAAGTCCGACCTCTTGTTACGTAGTATACAGTTTACATCCTCTTTGGTTTTAACAATTAGATTTTCGATTGTGAATTGGTGCAATATTATTAATAAAATTTTAAAGGGCACAGACATAATACGACTGAAAAATAGACAGTTACCAAAGATACAAAATAAAGCATATGATAAATATGTGAAAAAATTAAAAAATAAATCATTTAATAAGTGAAAATATGTCAGTCGTTTTATTTACTTAGTGATTTTAAAAAGCGATCCATGTACTTAGTTTATGTAGAAAGTGTAACATAAATGAGTAGGTAGGTAACAATACTTCAGGGTGTTTATCATAAACAATAAACAGTTTATGTACCATCGAGGAAATTGATTCCTATGCAGTTGAGAGACCAACGTCATTTGGTCGATTATGTATGTCAATTCAATATTAATTGTGATCTGTCGGCTGAGTTTGACGTACCTAATGCGACCAACTACGTAGGTCCCCCATCTGCATAGGAATCAACTTCTCTGATAGTACATACAACAATAATATTATAATAACACTCATTGACTGTCGTTGATTTTGCTATCTACATAAGTTATTTTTAGAGTGACCGCAGACTTAAAATTTCAAGTTGGCCAACTAAATTGCACAACTAAACTTTTCGATTACCTACAAATTAAAAAGTTGTCCAATTAAATTATGAAACTACGCAATTTACGATAGTCGGCCAACTTGAAATTATTGTACCTATATCTGGTGACCCTTAAAAACTTTTAAAGAGACAAAAAAGTAAAAACAGACTAATTTGATGTTAAACAAATGTAATAATACATGTTATACATTTCTTTAACATCAAATTACATTTCTTCTACACTCAAAGTGCAAGATGTAACATAATAAATAATAAGTTACATTTTGCACTTTGAGTGTAGGTAAAATAGTAAAATTAAAATATAGGTAGGGAGCTAAAAAGAAAAACTTCCCCTTCTTCTTTAAAAAAAATTACTCTTTGGCTGTTATACCTAAATTCCTTTGCCGTAAAGATCTTGTCACACACTAAAAAAATAAAATGTCATGTATGGTTGGTTTCCAATATGGCGCTTTAAAGTTGAAACTTTTGTCCGCTAGTTGGCAGTCTGATACGTAGAATCCCTTAGTAGTCTGTGTATAAATTGATTATCTCAGTTGTATGTTATAGGTCTACCAGGATCTAATGGCAAATTTAATTGGTAATTTTTTTTTAAATATCCTTGATCATTAGATAAAATTTTATATTTACATGTTTCACACACAAAATTAGCCGTTTTATGCAAAAAAAAGTTTTATTCCAATTACCCCGGTATTGCTAGAGTCAATTTCTTTCCCCACTTTTACCATCAGATCCTGGTAGACCTATAATTATTGTAAAAAATTATATTTTGTATTTATTCCATACAGGATATAACAAAACGTGATAATACTTTAGGGTGTGTCCCCTGTATAGAGTTCGCTGCTGAAAGTAGCAGCACTAAAAGAGTTTTTTTTTCACTTTCGTATGGGAAACTTTACGGCGTGGCGCTGGGATGCTTGTCCATACAAATCACAAAACAATTTTTTTTCAGAGCTGCTACTTTCAACATTAAAGTTTAAAAACAAAAGTATTATCACTAATAAAAATATAGTATTATCACTTAAAAAAGTATTATAAGGTTTTATTATATTTTAGAAGAATTGATTTATTAATATTTGATAGATTTTATATTTTGTTTTAATTATTTTTTTTATTTGACGAATTATTTGCTCTAATTTTTTTAATTTATTATGTTAGTAGTGATTGATTTATTATTAATAATATTTTAATTTAAAAGGTAACTGAATTGATGTTGATAAGATAAAAGTAATGTAATTATTAATAAGTTTGACACGCCATTTTCATGGTAGAATGAAAGCATTGTGGTGACATAGTACATACAATAAGTATACAGTCTCACACCACCAAGGAACTTCTACCCAAAGTAGAATAGTTTGGGTAGAAGTTCCTTGCACACCACACACGTTACACATGTTTCGTCTCAATTTTCACCGCTATCGTTTTGTTTATGTTTTGTCTCTATTGTGTACATATGTATCGTCTCTTTCTTGTCTGTATAGCCGTAAGTTTCATGAATAAAACACTTCTTCTGATCTGACAGTCGAGTTATCATTTATGAAAACTCGCAGAGCATGTCAACCTTGTTTACATTATTGACAGACAGGAATGCCAACATGACGGCAAAGGAACTATTCGATGAAACGCACTATAACCATCATTATAAAGAAAATATACCTACTACTCGACCAAGCCAAATAGACGACTGTCAAATCATGCTCTCTCGCACTTATGCATTGCTAGCGACGTGCGTAAGTGCGAGAGAGCAAGCTTTGATATTCGTCTAGTTCAGGGATTCCCAATATTTTTCAGCCTGCGGCGCACTTACAAGTCAATATTTTGTCACGGCGCCCTAGTCCACCTAGCTATCACAATAATCGGCCAAGTGCGAGTCGGGCTCGCGCACGAAGGGTTCCGTACCGATAAAGAGCAAAAATAGGCAAAAAATCGTGTTTTTTGTATGGGAGCCCCCTCAATTTTTATTTTATTTTAATATTATTATTAATTATTAAAGAACACATACCATCAAGGATTTTGTGTAAATTTTATGAGTTACCATTATTGAAACCGAGCAAAAAAGGCCAAAAAATCACGTTTTTTCTATTGTATGGGATTATTAATTTTATTAATTATTAATTTTGTTTTTAGTATTTGTCATTATAGCGGCAACAGAAATACACAATCTGTAAAAAATTCAGAAGTCTAGCTATAGCCGTTTTTGAGATACAGCTTGGAGACAGACAGACAGACGGACAGACATCGAAGTCTCAGTAATAGGGCCCCGTTTTACCCTTTGGGTACGGAACCCTAAAAAGCACATACATTGATCATTTATGTATCTTTTTGTAATACTTTTAATGATTATAATTAGGTAAAGCAGGTACTTAAATAATAATAAATATTTAATATTCTGCCTGCTTTGTAAAATTCATATTCTAATTAAATTTTATTATATTTGTGGTTATGGATAATGATGGAGGATCGACTCACGGCGCGGCGCCTCTCTTGCCTTTCCACGGCGTACCAGGGCGCCGCGGCGCACAATTTATGAACCCCTGGTCTAGTTGGCTTGGTTAAGTAGTACACTATCATCGAGTTATTATGTCTGTAGGTTAGCTGTTAGATAATCATAAAAGCATATATGCATACACTAAAAATATTTAAAACTAGCTGTCCCGGTGAACTTCGTGTCACTTTCCTTCCCTGGACTTCTACGAATATTTTAAGATTAAAACCAGCCCAATCCGTTCACAGTAATAACATACACTTTTCATGCACTTTTTCCACTTTTATTAATTTATTTTATTACAATTGTGTTTCACACGACCGGTTTCGATAAAATCATCATCAGGTGTAGTGCAGGTAATTTTAATTTTTTCCCTGTAATTGTTCCCTGTGTAATAAGTGCATGAAAAGTGTATGTTATTACTGTGAAACATGAATTTCCACCAAGAAGTTACGGTACATTCAATATCATATACCAATCCGTTCAGCCGTTTGCGAGTTTTAGCGCGACTAACACATTTAAAAATCCATTTTTATGTTTTAAAACTAGCTGTCCCGGTGAACTTCGTGCCACTTTAAAACCTGGACTTCTACGAATATTTTAACACTAAAATCAGCCAAATCCGTTCAGCCGTTTTCGAGTTTTAGCGCGACTAACACATTGGAATATCCATTTTTATATATAAGAAAGAAGATAATATGTAGTAAGTACTTGTAATCAATGCTTGTATATAATTGGATTTATTTAAATAGTTTTGTGGATAAATAGGTAAATGGTCCAACAGAAAATACCTATCTAACGACATACATTATTATGTACCGTCTTTTAAATCTCTGTGATGCTCGGTCTCTAAGCATTTTCATTTTTCTAAAAAAATAAGTTAAGGGCCCTCTCTCCCTAAATTAGCAGGTCGATTGTCTATCAGTGCGAATATCGACGTAAATGACATTAAAATAACATTCATAACAGCGCGCCTTGTACGGTGGCGGTTACGACGCTCGCCGCGTCCATGATAGGGCGAAATAGAAGAAAAAACCTTTTTAAGGCTTAATATTATAATACATATTTCAAAAAAGTAAAAAAACCAAATTATTAACATATGTATTGCAAAGCAGTAGATATTTTTTGAGGTGATAACGTCTTATAATTCGATATGGGGTGCGCGCCCGAAAAACATGACAGTTCATGCGGCGTTACCTCGCTCTGAGGCGTTCCATATAAGGCTTGAAGTGCAAGCGAGAGCGCGGAACGAGCGACAAGGAAGCACAATCGGCCTTTGCGTTCGGCAGCGTTCGACATCCGTCTCTCTCCTAAGTCCTACTTGAGTGAGCGATGCTTATATTTTTTGTTCGTCTTAGATTCGGAGTTGAATCAATATTCTAGTAATGAGTAATCTCGTGAAAAACTTCTCGCTATTCAGAAATTTTTATACGGCCCCCGGTGAGGATCGAACCTACGACTTCGGTAGGAGTTATTAGTATCGTCCACCTGCGCCACTAGAGCGATGACGTAAGTATCAAATAACAATAATAAATAAATAAATAATAAATACATCGAAATAACTTTAGGTTACAGTCGAAAAAGTTTGTTTCTATTTATAGAGATTCGGAAGCGACACGACGGTTAAGGGGTTAAGGATAGTTGAACGTGACGTCATACGCTGTCACGTTCAACTATCGTCAGTAAACCGACTTTACAGACAACCGATTTTTATATATTCTTTTGATAAATAATGAATGAGTAAAGTGGTTTCATTCAACGATTTGGAGGTGATTTTGTTTTTTTTTTTATTATGTGATACCGATAGAAAAAATATGGCAAAACCAAATTACGTATCATATCATATAGATTACTAATTATTTTTTTCAGATATAATTTCTCTGTTAATGCCGATGAAAAGTTGTTTCATCTGCACGTTTTTTTCGAAAGAGCAGCCTTAAGTATAGGTCTACCAGAATCTGTTGGCAATTTTTGACAGCAAATCAAAAAATGTCCTTAATCATTGGATAAATTTTTATATTTTCATGTTTCACACACAAAATAAGCCGCTAAAGGAATGAAAAAGGATGAAAATGTTTATTCCATACTGGTATTGCTAGAGTCAATTTATGTTCTCTTTATTTTAATATTTATTCTGGTAGACCTATAATTAGTAATTACCTACGTCGTGACTCGTGTGTGTATCTGTCATAATGTAATATTACGTGATGTGGGTCCGTGGAATCGTACTTCCGATTTAAGAGGAGTGTGCATATTTTTTCGAACAAATTTTTTTTTCAATATTTTAATGAAGAAGTAATTCATTATCGTTAGCCCAGTCAGTTCTGATTTCTGAAAAACTTGTGTTCATCTATTTCATGAAAGGTTGTAGACTGTAGTTACTAGGTAATTATGAAACTAGGCCAGTGATTTGATCGGCCAAATATATTGCATTCTGATAAATAAATAAAAAACTCTTAATAGAGTTTTGTATGATATGACGTTCCTATACTTCCTACTTCCTACTTATTACTTTCTTGATTTATTGTGACTTTTTTGCGGGAAAATGTACGGTTCCCACGTTATTCCTTATTTACACGGCCGGAGCTGGGCCCGATAATAACCTTTATTAAGGTAGGGATCAATCTCAATCCAAAACGATAACCTTGCACACAACCAAAGACCAAGCGTATGTGCATCGCAATAAGATTCATTTTAGCTTAGCATAAAACTGTAGTTACTAGGGGCGGATCTTCTCTATTTTTCATGTTTTTTTTTAATGTCTTTGGAAACAAATATTAAGAAACAAAATTGTTCGGTTAAAGATATTTAAATATAGATTTACTAACAATTTATTCAAATAAAATGTATAATTATCCTAGTTAATACTTATATTTCGATGAATTAGATTTTTGTCGGAGGTGAGTTTGTAAATTAATTACAGCCAAAGTATTACGTTTTATAAAAATGTTTATGGTTGAAAGTCTTTTAAATATTGTGCTTTATATGTCATATTTTTTACATTTCGTTATTATATTGGAACTAGGTAAACCGGGAGTCACGGAATAACAAATTGGGGTTTATGCCCGCCTTAAGTGGTAATTTAGCATTTCAATATCAACATTATAAAAAAAATTAATCATTCCATACGCCCGATATGCCGCTACGTACATTTAAAACATCATGCACTTTTTACATCAACAAGAACTCAATAAATGGGCGACGTTGTCGTTATACACATAGTTTTTGCGTCTGGCAACACTCATTACGCCGTTTCCTCCCGCGCTTTCTTCAAGAAAATTAAAGAGACGCATTTAATACGTACGCCGCGTTTTTACCTTTGGCGTTATAGCTTCGTTTTTGCGTGAGGAGCGTCCAGTTCTCGGACCCAGGGTAAAAACATTGGAGCCGTTGTCTGGAGAATCTGAATAAAAACACAACACAATAACTCCCAGCGTCGGTTATGAGTTATTCAGTTTTTACTTTTCAGTGATTTGCATCGACCGGCGGCGGCCATGTTTCTTGAAACTGCCGCGAAAAAGTTCGGTATTCTCGAACGAAAAAATATACGGTCGTTCGTCGAAAATGTACATATTTTATCTACCTACTTAATTGTTTACCTATACGAAATATGTGACATGCCAAAACTCAAAATCTCTACCTGTGAAACACTGGTTTTGCTAGTAACATCAATATTTATGTACTTAGTAAGTACAAAATGAGAGAAAAAATATCTAAAGTCCTATTTTTGAAAGAATTTAGGAAGTTATAAACTGGTGTGAAGATACTTCGAGAGAAAGGATAAAGCAATTTTTTCCCGAAATATTAGCGGTTTCCGCCCGAAAAACTTTTCGACGCGACTTTGACGCGACGGAGTTGCGGGCGTCATCTATGTACATTATTGAATTTTAAAAAGATAAGACCGACTTCAAATTTTTGTACGTAATTAAGAATTAAAATTCCCTATCTCAAAAACTACTGAACCGATTTTGATGAAACTTGAAGTATTCCCTAAGTTGAGCAATACCTAGTACAATAAAAAAGAATCACTAAAATAGGACTTGTGGTTCCGGAGATATGCATGCACAAACATAAAAAACATACATACGTACATACATACATACATACATACACTTTTGAAATTTGGCACATTTATTCAGAAGCTCTCATAGATTACATATAATACAAAAACTGGGCAGTTCTGGAAATATTACACACATACGCGTCGAATTGATAACCTCCTTTTTTTGAAGTCGGTTAAAAAAAACTGGGCAGTTCTGGAAATATTACATACATACGCGTCGAATTGATAACCTCCTTTTTTTGAAGTCGGTTAAAAATAAAGCAAACCGCTTACAAGTTACATGTGAAAGCTAGTAAAAATAATTGTGGCGCTGAAAGTCTCTGAATAACGCAAAGTATTTGAGGTGAAAGGGCTTGAGTGGTGTCAGGGACACGCCCTAAACGACATTTAGAAGAAAATACGATGTGCTGTCCAGACTCAGCGTGAGAAAACCACGCGAGAGCGCTTGAGCGAGGCGGGCCATCAAACTAGCGAACTTACTCTATAGCAGCGGTAGGCAACAGGCGGACCGCGAAAGGTCGAATCTCGGACCGCGAAAGTATTGTAATGTATTTTATACCAAGTATCAATACATAGATAAGGTATACGTATACATTATTAATTAAAATTATATTTTAGGCTACATTTAGGACAAGTGTGTTTTTTTCTGGACCTCGTTAAAATTTCCCCACAGTATGCGGACCCCACCTAAAATGACTTGCCGACCCCTGCTCTATAGGTTTTAAGACATTTAGGGCCGCGCCTCACCGGAATGGCAGTGCGCGGCGCGGCGCGACGAGCACTTTCAGTGTCATGTGATTTTAAACTTTATCTTCATTATAATAATAATAATAATAAACTAAGTTTATTTCTCCCACAACAAGTACATTGAGTAAGTAAAACAAAATTAAAAAAATATATATGACATGCACACTTGCAGTGTGGGAGACAGGAGCCCAAACTAGGCTACCCTGTGCATTGGCACTCCTGGCTCCCCCTCTCTAGTACTCTTAGCTAACTAATAACTTAATTATTATTAACAGTAAGTTTGCAATACTTAAAAGTTATAAATATCAAACATTGTACTACATTTAACACTAGATTGTATTAACTTAGCTTTTTATAATGATTATGTGTGCGTATGTGTGTGTGTGTGTGTGTGTGTGTATGTGTGTGTGTGAAAATTTATTATTTTTTTAAATTGTAATACTTAGTAATTACTAATTAGTATCGCTTGAGACATCGCGGCTGCCGGCGGCCACGGGCAGCCGCTAGACTTTGCAAGCGATACTATGCATTACAATAACGAAGATAAAATTTAAAATCATATGATTTTAAACTTTATCTTCGTTACTGTCTTCGTTACTTATCTTCGTTACTTAGGGTGGGTTGCACCAACTTACTTTAACTATAACTATATTGCAAACTGTCAAATCTTTGGTTAAAGTTAACCGCTATAGGTATCTAATTCGTGAAAATTTACTATGTTTTACAGTGTCATATTTTTCCTGACGATTTTTACGGATAATAATTTTTTTTTATACGGTCAATCCCGTTACCTGTAGCTTGAATAAGAAAATAAACGCAACAGACATCTGTGAATTTCTCCAGTCAAAGTTAAGGTTAAAGTTAAAGGATATTTAACTATAACCATAACTTTAACTTTAACCACGCCTCTGCTGCAACCCACCCTTAATTTATCAACCAGACATTTTCTTAAATGGTCGGATTCACACTTTGACTGCGACATTAAATCTATCAGCTATAACTAGTCAAGCAAGATTGTAAAGCACAGTTATTACTTATTGCAAGCTAGTAATTTCATTGGTGAGGCAGTCAAATCAGTAAATACAGAATAAAAATAATAACAATAATTACAAATATTGAGAAAATTGGGCATTTTTTGGAAAATTAAAAAATGATGAATGAGTTGCGATAAATAATACATATATTTATCACGTTTCGAAGCTTTATTGGTAAATTGTAACGTGCACATTTTTATTCTTATTATACTCTGTTTCTTCTAGTCACCACAAGATGGCGTTGGACATATTATATTGACTTATTTCGATTGTCTGAATATACAATTTGACATGAAACTGTATTTTTTTTAAATTTAGTAATTTTCCCTAGTAAAAATATGCATAAGATTTAAATGTTAAAGCAAACGCGCTAATTTTATATATTACGAGCTTTTGCCCGCGGCTTCGCTGGCGTTAAGAAGTATTATTATATACAAACTTTCATCCCCTATTTTAGCCCCTTGGGGTTGGAATATATCAAAATCCTTTCTTAGCGGATGCCTAGAAATATTGTAATACTGTGCCTACGTCATAACATCTACCTGAAATCTGCATGCCAAATTTCAGCCCGATATTTCAGTCCCCATAGGTATAACTGAAACAAAAACAATTTCAGTCCCCATAGGTATAACTGAAACAAAAACAATTTTTTTCGTCTAACCTACGCGTGTAGGGTATCTATGGATAGGTCTTAAAAAATCGTATTGAGGTTTCTAATATCATTTTTTTCTAATCTAAATAGTTTGCGAGAGAGACTCTTCCAAAGTGGTAAAATGTGTGTTTTATTTTGCCCTTTTAAAATTATTGTTAAATAAAGAAATAATAAGCAAAATAACTCACATTTAAAGCTGTTTATCAAAAATATTTAAAAAATTACAAAAAATCCGGATTATCCGGATAATCCGGATTTGAGGATGAAAAAATCCGTAAAAATTTTTTGCAATCCCTAGTGATAATACTAAATAGTGTATGTATGTATGTGCATTTTTGTATGAGGAAACTCGTCACGCTGCGGCGCGGCTGAAAGACCATTTTTTTTTACTTTTGTGAAAGTATAGGTCTACCAGAATCTTATGGCAATTTTTGACAGCAAATTTTCAAAAAATATCCTAAATCATTGGATAATTTTTTTATATTTGCATGTTTAATACACAGATTATCTGCTAAAAGAAAAGGATCAAAATGTTTTATTTCAATTACCCCGGTATTGCTAGAGACTAGAGTCAATTTATTTTCTCACTTTTTGCCATCCGATTCTGGTACACCTATAGTTTATTTTGTAATGTTACTTTTGTAAAGTAAAAAAAAAAAATGGTCTCACAGCGCTGCTACTTTCAAAATGAACTCTCTAAAGTAACGCATGCACACCCTAAATTTTTATAATAGTTTTGTTACACCTTTTACATTTTAATACAAACGCTTGCTGCCGAACGCTGGTTTCGTGGCCAGAGTTTTTCTGTCAATAATATAGTGCGGACAGTTAAGGCAGAATCGGTTTTTCCTCCTAGTGAAAGGTTGTGCATGGTTAGCTGGAAGTATGTATGATGATAGAATAACTGTCGCACCGTGGGAACTCACAACGAGTTTTTCTTACGGGAAAAACTACAACTGGACCCGTGTGAAAATCCAAAAGAAAAGCTCTGCACGTTGACGCTAATGGAAAAGTTTGGTTGTTTGTTAACATCTATATTCTATACTTCTATAGACTATACTATCTATACTTCTATACTAATACTAGCTGTCCCGGTAAATTTTGTGTCACTTTAAAACCTTCCCTGGACTTCTACAAATATTTTAAGACTAAAATCAGCCCAATCAATTCAGCCGTTTTTGTGTTTTAGCGCGACTAACACATTTGAAAATCCATTTTTATATATAAGATTATAAATGCGAAAGTGTGTCTGTCTGTCTGTTACCACTTCACGCTCGAACCACTGAACCGATTTTGCTGAAATTTGACATGGACATACTTTGAGTCCCGAGAATGGACATAGGATAGTTTTTATCCCGGAAAAATGTACGGTGCCCGCGGGATAAACGAGTTTTGGCGCAACGAAGTTGCGGGCGTCATCTAGTGCTTTCTATTTAACTATCTGCTGTTATAATTATTGGGTTATTCTGTAAAAGTAAATATAAACTTGATTTGACACGCTACCGCCCCGCCGCGACTTTATTTGTGGCCCGCGTGATGTTAAATAATTTTGAAATTCACGCCCATCGGCAAAATAACGTAACGTCTACGTGATTGTCGTTAAATTTTTTCCACTTTTAAATCGTTAATTTTTAAGAATGTTATTTTTTAACCCTGAAAAATTTTTGTTGCGGCCCGCGACATCAAGACCAAAACGTGTTTGTGGCCCGCATGAAAAAAAGGTTGGGGACCACTGCGCTACCGCGTTTTAGGGGTAATACTGTGTGTGTTTTAATACAAATTTTTATTATAAGAAAGTATTTCTATCTATCTATTCTGTCTGTCTGTCTATCTGTTACCTCTTCACGCCCAAACCGCTGAACCGATTTTGCTAAAATTTGGTATGAAGATAATATGTCGAGTCACGGAAAACGACATACCTAATTAATACTTAATTATTGTTGTAGGATACTTACTTATTTTATCTCTAAGCATTTCTTCCAAGGATTGGCCATAGTTATATTCATGTGGGAATGCGCTAGTTAATTTGACTTGCCATTCGTCCCAAGTAAATAATATAGTACTAAGGCTTTCGTACCAACGCTTGGCCAATCCTTGCAATTTTTGCATAGCGAAATGGATAGTAGTCTTTTCATCCCAGCCATAGACAGCAGCGCATTCGTTAACCTTTTTTAGCCATATATCTATTCTTTGATTGTTAGATGACGGATCAAATTCCGGTAAATTATTTTTGTAATCATTACTTCTATTGGTGGCTGGTGTCTGTGGCTGCGAGGTAATCGATTGAATAAACTTTAAAACATCGTCCGTGGACATACGGGGGCTCACTGACCTTCTGTTCAACTCGTTTACGTCTCGCTCCTGACGCTCTTGGCCGCTGCGACGCGAGGACTCGCGGTCGACGCGCTCCCGGCTGCTGGAGCGCAAGTACTCATGGTCGTCATGCTCGCGGCGTGGTCTACTTCTGCAGCGAGAGGACTCGCGGTGCGGCCTATTGCTGCGTCACGACGACTCGCGGCTATCACACTTGTGGCGTAGCCTGCTGCTGCGTCGCGGGGACTCGCGGCTGTCACGCTCACGGCGTGGCCTGCTGCTGTATCGCAAGGACTCGCAGCTGTCACGCTCGTGACATGGCCCGTTGCTATGGCGCACAAATCTGCCGCACTCTCGGCGCGGTGTTTGAAGTCTGCGTGGCCGTTTCTTGTCCTGACTACAGCTGCGACTTCTGTGTCTGTCGAGTCGGGACCTCCTCCCTTGTCGTAGCAAACGCTGATGTCCACGACGTCGGGGATGGTCGCTTTCATCACTCGAAGTAGACTGGTTTCTCCTGTGGTCCTCAAGTCGTCTCTTTCGCGATTCGTGTTCCATTGCGTCTCAAACACACAAAAAGTGGAATGCTTTAGTATATGATACCACTAAAAGAAGAGAAATACAGTTGAAGTTTTCAAATAAACAAAAGCAATTTTGTAGGCGTGTACGTGTCACTTCTGATATGTAATAAAAACTAAGAGTAATTAACATTAGGTCTAACTCACTGTGAGCACGTTACATCAATACAGCAAATAATTATAATAAGTATAAGAAATTCTTAAAGTGACTTACCAGTATAACCTGCCGAGGTCAACGTTGATACCAGAATCCGCCAAATAGGGCTCAAACCCTCTATTTTATACCCAGGTATTCCCGCCAACCCCCGCCAATTGCTATCAACGCCGAACTCTATTGAGGGAAGTCAAATGCAACTTCCTTTTCTTTAATACATTGTTTTATTTTAACAGCACTAGAAAAAATCTTAACATACTCTCAATAAATTACCCTTGAATAAAATTTATAGAAATTGCAATAAAGTATTACTTCCTTTTAATCAACAGTTTTACAAAAATCCAAAAACAACCTTAATAAACATAGCATAATTATTCATCGTTTTATAATGACAATTGTTGATTTTAGCCGTCTTATTTTAATTTGTAATCATTTACTTTACATTACATCCTGAGAATCATAAACTAAATGACTCCTAAAAAATATTGTTTTTAATTTTCAAATTAAACATTACATTTCTAAAATAAAATTGACCTAACACTCGGTTCACATTGCTAATAATAATTTTTCATCTTACAAATTATAACTGATTAAATCTTACTCTTTTATTAAACTGATTAAATATTACTCTCTTACGAGGTCTTCTCGATTACGCTGATCGTCCTTCAACCTCAATTACTTTACAAATTTTAAATCTCAATCATTTACAAGGTCTTCTCGATTACGCTGATCGTCCTTCAACCTCAATTACTTTACAAATTTTAAATCTCAATTAATTACAAGGTCTTCTCGATTACGCTGATCGTCCTTCGACCTGAATTACTATACAAATTCCAAATCTCAATCATTTACAAGGTCTTCTCGATTGCGCTGATCGTCCTTCGACCTTTATTCTTAAAAATGTAAAATTGGTGAAATCAAAATAATATTACTAAAGATAATTAATTCATTTATCATCAATACTGTTACTTTCATCAATACTATTAACATCATCAACATCATTATGTACATCAAGGGCAGCAATATTAACCCAAGGTAACATGCGACTTGCGGATACGACTGTTTTACGTTTGTTTTTACTACTAGTTAAGCCTGGAATTGTTATCTCATACCGATCATTTCCTAGCACGGAGACCACTCGAAATGGCCCTATATAAGGAGGAACCAGCTTTTTACTTTGACCGTCATTCTTAAAAGAGGTTTTTGTTATTTTTACTAAATCACCTTCATTGAAAATTCGTGCTGGGCGCTTGCGTTTATCATAATACTGTTTTTGTTTAATCTGTTCATTATCTATTCTATCCTTAACTTCATGCCTTATATCGGTAACGGCAGTATTATCACGAGTTTCAGATCGCACTTCATTAAGAATAGGTTCTATCTCACTATTCATACGGGTTCCAAACATTATTTCTGCGGGGGTTCTACCAGTAGTTTTTTGGATACTATTATTAAGGCCCCATTGAATTCTACCCACCTTCTCATCCCAACATCGCAATTTAAGTTTTGAGCTGTAAGAGCGTTAAGAACAGTCCTATTGTAGCGCTCTACCTGGCCATTCGATTGAGGGCTTGCCACAGCATTTAACACGTGTTTGATTTTCCTATCTGTACAAAACTCTTTGAATAATCGCGAAGTAAAACAAGTTCCCCTGTCACTTATTATGCGGTCAGGAGTTCTAAAAACATTAAAAATTTCATCCCAAATTGCAATAGCTGTTTTAGACTTAGTATTTCTTACTGGATTAATAAAAGCAAATTTAGTAAAAGCGTCTATGATTAATAATATGTAAGAGTTTTGTTTTTTCGACTTTACGAAGGGGCCGAGATGGTCAATATGTAAGGTATGAAATGGATCTTCAATTTTAGTGATGGGGTGTAGTAATCCTTCAGAATTAGCTGATTGTTTTTTAGCATAAGCACATTGTAGACAGGCAGCCACGTATTTTTTTTATAAATTTTGTCATTTTTGGAAACCAATATGTCCCCTTTATTCGTTCCATTGTTTTATCTACTCCAAAATGACCAATATCATCATGGTTTAGCTTGCATATTTGCCATCTCGCTCCCTTTGGCACAGCCCATCTTAAATTATTCTTATCACCATCTATTACCTTGTAAATCCTATTATCTTTAATAACATAATTATCACTTATGTGTTTCACTTGTTCTGCATCTATTTTAGAAGTTAATATATCCCTAACTCTTTGTAGCTCTGAATCACCGAGCTGTAAATTTAATAGCCAATCTTCATTATTTATTAACATGACAGTAGGGTATTGTTCTAGCTCATCAGGAATTACTAAATCCGTTGGGTTACGTGACAGGGCATCTACATGTGACATACGAGTACCAGGGCGATATTCTACAGTGCATTGATATTCTTGTAATAACAACCACCAACGCGCTATTCTTGGAATAAGATCTCGTTTAGAGAAAGTAGTTCGTAGGGCACTACAGTCGGTAATTATTTTGAATTCTTTACCAATTAAATAAACCCTAAACTTTCTAAGGCAACAAATTAAGGCCAGGGTCTCCAGCTCGTAAGAGTGAAAATTCTTTTCCTCAGGAGAGGTTTGGCGACTGTAAAAAGCTACTGGTTTAAATGTGTCATTTTCTTTAAGCCGTTGCATTAAAATACCACCTACACCAATTTTGCTAGCATCAGTATGAAGTTGAAGTTTCAGCTGATGGGTCATAAATAGCTAAAATGGGTCTAGTAATAAGTCTACGCTCGAGTTCGTTAAAACAATTATTTTGTTTATCAGTCCAGACAAAATTGACATCCTTTTTTAATAATTTACTCAAGGGATAAGATAACTGTGCAAAATTTTGAATAAACTTGCGGAAGTAACTAACCAATCCGAGAAACTGACGTATACAGTGTTGATTTACAGGCTGAGGAAAATTTTGAACACTTTCTATTTTATGATTACCGGGCTGCACTCCTTCAGAGTTAATTTCATAACCTAGATAATCGATTCGGTCACATAAAAATTCGCATTTATCTAAATTAAGAGTCAAATGGGCGTTTTCTAGTAAATAAAGGACGTGTTTTAATTTATCCAAGCAATCCTCAACATTCATGCCATAAATAAGAACATCATCTATGTAGGCAGTAGCTTTAGTAAATCTAGAAGAGCCTAACACCTTATTCATCATTCGTTGGAAAACTGCTGGTGCATTGGCAAGGCCAAAAGGCATGCGGTTAAATTCATATTGCCCATCAGGCGTAACGAATGATGTAAGGTGTTTAGAATTTTAATCTACACAAAGTCTTTGCTTCCCGTTTTTCTTTTTAACTAGAACAATAGGGCTTGCGTATTCTGATGTTGAGTCTCTAATGATACCAGCCTCTAACATTTTGTCAATCATTTCTCTAACCTTTTCGCGTTCTGCATGGGACAGTCTATATGGTCTTTACACTACTGGTGTTTTACTATTTAGTTCTATATTCATTTCAGTTGCATTTGTGCATCCTAAATCCTGAAGAGACTTTGCAAAACAATGTTTGTACTCGTTTAGAATCTGTAAGAGCTTAAGTTTATGTGTAGATCGTGGATGTCTATATTTGTAATATTGTTGGCACATAATTTGGAAGAAGACATAGAAGTAATGCAGTTAATCATTTCAACTGGAAATGCGCTAGTTAATTTGACTTGCCATTCGTCCCAAGTAAATAATATAGTACTAAGGCTTTCGTACCAACGCTTGGCCAATCCTTGCAATTTTTGCATAGCGAAATGGATAGTAGTCTTTTCATCCCAGCCATAGACAGCAGCGCATTCGTTAACCTTTTTTAGCCATATATCTATTCTTTGATTGTTAGATGACGGATCAAATTCCGGTAAAATATTTTTGTAATCATTACTTCTATTGGTGGCTGGTGTCTGTGGCTGCGAGGTAATCGATTGAATAAACTTTAAAACATCGTCCGTGGACATACGGGGGCTCACTGACCTTCTGTTCAACTCGTTTACGTCTCGCTCCTGACGCTCTTGGCCGCTGCGACGCGAGGACTCGCGGTCGACGCGCTCCCGGCTGCTGGAGCGCAAGTACTCATGGTCGTCATGCTCGCGGCGTGGTCTACTTCTGCAGCGAGAGGACTCGCGGTGCGGCCTATTGCTGCGTCACGACGACTCGCGGCTATCACACTTGTGGCGTAGCCTGCTGCTGCGTCGCGGGGACTCGCGGCTGTCACGCGCACGGCGTGGCCTGCTGCTGTATCGCGAGGACTCGCAGCTGTCACGCTCGTGACATGGCCCGTTGCTACGGCGCACAAATCTGCCGCACTCTCGGCGCGGTGTTTGAAGTCTGCGTGGCCGTTTCTTGTCCTGACTACAGCTGCGACTTCTGTGTCTGTCGAGTCGGGACCTCCTCCCTTGTCGTAGCAAACGCTGATGTCCACGACGTCGGGGATGGTCGCTTTCATCACTCGAAGTAGACTGGCTTCTCCTGTGGTCCTCAAGTCGTCTCTTTCGCGATTCGTGTTCCATTGCGTCTCAAACACACAAAAAGTGGAATGCTTTAGTATATGATACCACTAAAAGAAGAGAAATACAGTTGAAGTTTTCAAATAAACAAAAGCAATTTTGTAGGCGTGTACGTGTCACTTCTGATATGTAATAAAAACTCTAGATCACAATTATAATACTTTATTTTAACAGACATCTTTTAATAATAATTATTAAATCACCTCCAACTAAGAGTAATTAACATTAGGTCTAACTCACTGTGAGCACGTTACATCAATACAGCAAATAATTATAATAAGTATAAGAAATTCTTAAAGTGACTTACCAGTATAACCTGCCGAGGTCAACGTTGATACCAGAATCCGCCAAATAGGGTTCAAACCCTCTATTTTATACCCAGGTATTCCCGCCAACCCCCGCCAATTGCTATCAATGTCGAACTCTATTGAGGGAAGTCAAATGCAACTTCCTTTTCTTTAATACATTGTTTTATTTTAACAGCACTAGAAAAAATCTTAACATACTCTCAATAAAATTACCCTTGAATAAAATTTATAGAAATTGCAATAAAGTATTACTTCCTTTTAATCAACAGTTTTACAAAAATCCAAAAACAACCTTAATAAACATAGCATAATTATTCATCGTTTTATAATGACATTTGTTGATTTTAGCCGTCTTATTTTAATTTGTAATCATTTACTTTACATTACATCCTGAGAATCATAAACTAAATGACTCCTAAAAAATATTGTTTTTAATTTTCAAATTAAACATTACATTTCTAAAATAAAATTGACCTAACACTCGGTTCACATTGCTAATAATAATTTTTCATCTTACAAATTATAACTGATTAAATCTTACTCTTTTATTAAACTGATTAAATATTACTCTCTTACGAGGTCTTCTCGATTACGCTGATCGTCCTTCAACCTCAATTACTTTACAAATTTTAAATCTCAATCATTTACAAGGTCTTCTCGATTACGCTGATCGTCCTTCAACCTCAATTACTTTACAAATTTTAAATCTCAATTATTTACAAGGTCTTCTCGATTACGCTGATCGTCCTTCGACCTGAATTACTATACAAATTCCAAATCTCAATCATTTACAAGGTCTTCTCGATTGCGCTGATCGTCCTTCGACCTTTATTCTTAAAAATGTAAAATTGGTGAAATCAAAATAATATTACTAAAGATAATTAATTCATTTATCATCAATACTGTTACTTTCATCAATACTATTAACATCATCAACATCATTATGTACATCAAGGGCAGCAATATTAACCCAAGGTAACATGCGACTTGCGGATACGACTGTTTTACGTTTGTTTTTACTACTAGTTAAGCCTGGAATTGTTATCTCATACCGATCATTTCCTAGCACGGAGACCACTCGAAATGGCCCTATATAAGGAGGAACCAGCTTTTTACTTTGACCGTCATTCTTAAAAGAGGTTTTTGTTATTTTTACTAAATCACCTTCATTGAAAATTCGTGCTGGGCGCTTGCGTTTATCATAATACTGTTTTTGTTTAATCTGTTCATTATCTATTCTATCCTTAACTTCATGCCTTATATCGGTAACGGCAGTATTATCACGAGTTTCAGATCGCACTTCATTAAGAATAGGTTCTATCTCACTATTCATACGGGTTCCAAACATTATTTCTGCGGGGGTTCTACCAGTAGTTTTTTGGATACTATTATTAAGGCCCCATTGAATTCTACCTACCTTCTCATCCCAACATCGCAATTTAAGTTTTGAGCTGTAAGAGCGTTAAGAACAGTCCTATTGTAGCGCTCTACCTGGCCATTCGATTGAGGGCTTGCCACAGCATTTAACACGTGTTTGATTTTCCTATCTGTACAAAACTCTTTGAATAATCGCGAAGTAAAACAAGTTCCCCTGTCACTTATTATGCGGTCAGGAGTTCTAAAAACATTAAAAATTTCATCCAAAATTGCAATAGCTGTTTTAGACTTAGTATTTCTTACTGGCTTAATAAAAGCAAATTTAGTAAAAGCGTCTATGATTAATAATATGTAAGAGTTTTGTTTTTTCGACTTTACGAAGGGGCCGAGATGGTCAATATGTAAGGTATGAAATGGATCTTCAATTTTAGTGATGGGGTGTAGTAATCCTTCAGAATTAGCTGATTGTTTTTTAGCATAAGCACATTGTAGACAGGCAGCCACGTATTTTTTTTATAAATTTTGTCATTTTTGGAAACCAATATGTCCCCTTTATTCGTTCCATTGTTTTATCTACTCCAAAATGACCAATATCATCATGGTTTAGCTTGCATATTTGCCATCTCGCTCCCTTTGGCACAGCCCATCTTAAATTATTCTTATCACCATCTATTACCTTGTAAATCCTATTATCTTTAATAACATAATTATCACTTATGTGTTTCACTTGTTCTGCATCTATTTTAGAAGTTAATATATCCCTAACTCTTTGTAGCTCTGAATCACCGAGCTGTAAATTTAATAGCCAATCTTCATTATTTATTAACATGACAGTAGGGTATTGTTCTAGCTCATCAGGAATTACTAAATCCGTTGGGTTACGTGACAGGGCATCTACATGTGACATACGAGTACCAGGGCGATATTCTACAGTGCATTGATATTCTTGTAATAACAACCACCAACGCGCTATTCTTGGAATAAGATCTCGTTTAGAGAAAGTAGTTCGTAGGGCACTACAGTCGGTAATTATTTTGAATTCTTTACCAATTAAATAAACCCTAAACTTTCTAAGGCAACAAATTAAGGCCAGGGTCTCCAGCTCGTAAGAGTGAAAATTCTTTTCCTCAGGAGAGGTTTGGCGACTGTAAAAAGCTACTGGTTTAAATGTGTCATTTTCTTTAAGCCGTTGCATTAAAATACCACCTACACCAATTTTGCTAGCATCAGTATGAAGTTGAAGTTTCAGCTGATGGGTCATAAATAGCTAAAATGGGTCTAGTAATAAGTCTACGCTCGAGTTCGTTAAAACAATTATTTTGTTTATCAGTCCAGACAAAATTGACATCCTTTTTTAATAATTTACTCAAGGGATAAGATAACTGTGCAAAATTTTGAATAAACTTGCGGAAGTAACTAACCAATCCGAGAAACTGACGTATACCGTGTTGATTTACAGGCTGAGGAAAATTTTGAACACTTTCTATTTTATGATTACCGGGCTGCACTCCTTCAGAGTTAATTTCATAACCTAGATAATCGATTCGGTCACATAAAAATTCGCATTTATCTAAATTAAGAGTCAAATGGGCGTTTTCTAGTAAATAAAGGACGTGTTTTAATTTATCCAAGCAATCCTCAACATTCATGCCATAAATAAGAACATCATCTATGTAGGCAGTAGCTTTAGTAAATCTAGAAGAGCCTAACACCTTATTCATCATTCGTTGGAAAACTGCTGGTGCATTGGCAAGGCCAAAAGGCATGCGGTTAAATTCATATTGCCCATCAGGCGTAACGAATGATGTAAGGTGTTTAGAATTTTAATCTACACAAAGTCTTTGCTTCCCGTTTTTCTTTTTAACTAGAACAATAGGGCTTGCGTATTCTGATGTTGAGTCTCTAATGATACCAGCCTCTAACATTTTGTCAATCATTTCTCTAACCTTTTCGCGTTCTGCATGGGACAGTCTATATGGTCTTTACACTACTGGTGTTTTACTATTTAGTTCTATATTCATTTCAGTTGCATTTGTGCATCCTAAATCCTGAAGAGACTTTGCAAAACAATGTTTGTACTCGTTTAGAATCTGTAAGAGCTTAAGTTTATGTGTAGATCGTGGATGTCTATATTTGTAATATTGTTGGCACATAATTTGGAAGAAGACATAGAAGTAATGCAGTTAATCATTTCAACTGGAAATGCGCTAGTTAATTTGACTTGCCATTCGTCCCAAGTAAATAATATAGTACTAAGGCTTTCGTACCAACGCTTGGCCAATCCTTGCAATTTTTGCATAGCGAAATGGATAGTAGTCTTTTCATCCCAGCCATAGACAGCAGCGCATTCGTTAACCTTTTTTAGCCATATATCTATTCTTTGATTGTTAGATGACGGATCAAATTCCGGTAAAATATTTTTGTAATCATTACTTCTATTGGTGGCTGGTGTCTGTGGCTGCGAGGTAATCGATTGAATAAACTTTAAAACATCGTCCGTGGACATACGGGGGCTCACTGACCTTCTGTTCAACTCGTTTACGTCTCGCTCCTGACGCTCTTGGCCGCTGCGACGCGAGGACTCGCGGTCGACGCGCTCCCGGCTGCTGGAGCGCAAGTACTCATGGTCGTCATGCTCGCGGCGTGGTCTACTTCTGCAGCGAGAGGACTCGCGGTGCGGCCTATTGCTGCGTCACGACGACTCGCGGCTATCACACTTGTGGCGTAGCCTGCTGCTGCGTCGCGGGGACTCGCGGCTGTCACGCTCACGGCGTGGCCTGCTGCTGTATCGCGAGGACTCGCAGCTGTCACGCTCGTGACATGGCCCGTTGCTACGGCGCACAAATCTGCCGCACTCTCGGCGCGGTGTTTGAAGTCTGCGTGGCCGTTTCTTGTCCTGACTACAGCTGCGACTTCTGTGTCTGTCGAGTCGGGACCTCCTCCCTTGTCGTAGCAAACGCTGATGTCCACGACGTCGGGGATGGTCGCTTTCATCACTCGAAGTAGACTGGCTTCTCCTGTGGTCCTCAAGTCGTCTCTTTCGCGATTCGTGTTCCATTGCGTCTCAAACACACAAAAAGTGGAATGCTTTAGTATATGATACCACTAAAAGAAGAGAAATACAGTTGAAGTTTTCAAATAAACAAAAGCAATTTTGTAGGCGTGTACGTGTCACTTCTGATATGTAATAAAAACTCTAGATCACAATTATAATACTTTATTTTAACAGACATCTTTTAATAATAATTATTAAATCACCTCCAACTAAGAGTAATTAACATTAGGTCTAACTCACTGTGAGCACGTTACATCAATACAGCAAATAATTATAATAAGTATAAGAAATTCTTAAAGTGACTTACCAGTATAACCTGCCGAGGTCAACGTTGATACCAGAATCCGCCAAATAGGGCTCAAACCCTCTATTTTATACCCAGGTATTCCCGCCAACCCCCGCCAATTGCTATCAATGTCGAACTCTATTGAGGGAAGTCAAATGCAACTTCCTTTTCTTTAATACATTGTTTTATTTTAACAGCACTAGAAAAAATCTTAACATACTCTCAATAAAATTACCCTTGAATAAAATTTATAGAAATTGCAATAAAGTATTACTTCCTTTTAATCAACAGTTTTACAAAAATCCAAAAACAACCTTAATAAACATAGCATAATTATTCATCGTTTTATAATGACATTTGTTGATTTTAGCCGTCTTATTTTAATTTGTAATCATTTACTTTACATTACATCCTGAGAATCATAAACTAAATGACTCCTAAAAAATATTGTTTTTAATTTTCAAATTAAACATTACATTTCTAAAATAAAATTGACCTAACACTCGGTTCACATTGCTAATAATAATTTTTCATCTTACAAATTATAACTGATTAAATCTTACTCTTTTATTAAACTGATTAAATATTACTCTCTTACGAGGTCTTCTCGATTACGCTGATCGTCCTTCAACCTCAATTACTTTACAAATTTTAAATCTCAATCATTTACAAGGTCTTCTCGATTACGCTGATCGTCCTTCAACCTCAATTACTTTACAAATTTTAAATCTCAATTATTTACAAGGTCTTCTCGATTACGCTGATCGTCCTTCGACCTGAATTACTATACAAATTCCAAATCTCAATCATTTACAAGGTCTTCTCGATTGCGCTGATCGTCCTTCGACCTTTATTCTTAAAAATGTAAAATTGGTGAAATCAAAATAATATTACTAAAGATAATTAATTCATTTATCATCAATACTGTTACTTTCATCAATACTATTAACATCATCAACATCATTATGTACATCAAGGGCAGCAATATTAACCCAAGGTAACATGCGACTTGCGGATACGACTGTTTTACGTTTGTTTTTACTACTAGTTAAGCCTGGAATTGTTATCTCATACCGATCATTTCCTAGCACGGAGACCACTCGAAATGGCCCTATATAAGGAGGAACCAGCTTTTTACTTTGACCGTCATTCTTAAAAGAGGTTTTTGTTATTTTTACTAAATCACCTTCATTGAAAATTCGTGCTGGGCGCTTGCGTTTATCATAATACTGTTTTTGTTTAATCTGTTCATTATCTATTCTATCCTTAACTTCATGCCTTATATCGGTAACGGCAGTATTATCACGAGTTTCAGATCGCACTTCATTAAGAATAGGTTCTATCTCACTATTCATACGGGTTCCAAACATTATTTCTGCGGGGGTTCTACCAGTAGTTTTTTGGATACTATTATTAAGGCCCCATTGAATTCTACCCACCTTCTCATCCCAACATCGCAATTTAAGTTTTGAGCTGTAAGAGCGTTAAGAACAGTCCTATTGTAGCGCTCTACCTGGCCATTCGATTGAGGGCTTGCCACAGCATTTAACACGTGTTTGATTTTCCTATCTGTACAAAACTCTTTGAATAATCGCGAAGTAAAACAAGTTCCCCTGTCACTTATTATGCGGTCAGGAGTTCTAAAAACATTAAAAATTTCATCCAAAATTGCAATATCTGTTTTAGACTTAGTATTTCTTACTGGCTTAATAAAAGCAAATTTAGTAAAAGCGTCTATGATTAATAATATGTAAGAGTTTTGTTTTTTCGACTTTACGAAGGGGCCGAGATGGTCAATATGTAAGGTATGAAATGGATCTTCAATTTTAGTGATGGGGTGTAGTAATCCTTCAGAATTAGCTGATTGTTTTTTAGCATAAGCACATTGTAGACAGGCAGCCACGTATTTTTTTTATAAATTTTGTCATTTTTGGAAACCAATATGTCCCCTTTATTCGTTCCATTGTTTTATCTACTCCAAAATGACCAATATCATCATGGTTTAGCTTGCATATTTGCCATCTCGCTCCCTTTGGCACAGCCCATCTTAAATTATTCTTATCACCATCTATTACCTTGTAAATCCTATTATCTTTAATAACATAATTATCACTTATGTGTTTCACTTGTTCTGCATCTATTTTAGAAGTTAATATATCCCTAACTCTTTGTAGCTCTGAATCACCGAGCTGTAAATTTAATAGCCAATCTTCATTATTTATTAACATGACAGTAGGGTATTGTTCTAGCTCATCAGGAATTACTAAATCCGTTGGGTTACGTGACAGGGCATCTACATGTGACATACGAGTACCAGGGCGATATTCTACAGTGCATTGATATTCTTGTAATAACAACCACCAACGCGCTATTCTTGGAATAAGATCTCGTTTAGAGAAAGTAGTTCGTAGGGCACTACAGTCGGTAATTATTTTGAATTCTTTACCAATTAAATAAACCCTAAACTTTCTAAGGCAACAAATTAAGGCCAGGGTCTCCAGCTCGTAAGAGTGAAAATTCTTTTCCTCAGGAGAGGTTTGGCGACTGTAAAAAGCTACTGGTTTAAATGTGTCATTTTCTTTAAGCCGTTGCATTAAAATACCACCTACACCAATTTTGCTAGCATCAGTATGAAGTTGAAGTTTCAGCTGATGGGTCATAAATAGCTAAAATGGGTCTAGTAATAAGTCTACGCTCGAGTTCGTTAAAACAATTATTTTGTTTATCAGTCCAGACAAAATTGACATCCTTTTTTAATAATTTACTCAAGGGATAAGATAACTGTGCAAAATTTTGAATAAACTTGCGGAAGTAACTAACCAATCCGAGAAACTGACGTATACCGTGTTGATTTACAGGCTGAGGAAAATTTTGAACACTTTCTATTTTATGATTACCGGGCTGCACTCCTTCAGAGTTAATTTCATAACCTAGATAATCGATTCGGTCACATAAAAATTCGCATTTATCTAAATTAAGAGTCAAATGGGCGTTTTCTAGTAAATAAAGGACGTGTTTTAATTTATCCAAGCAATCCTCAACATTCATGCCATAAATAAGAACATCATCTATGTAGGCAGTAGCTTTAGTAAATCTAGAAGAGCCTAACACCTTATTCATCATTCGTTGGAAAACTGCTGGTGCATTGGCAAGGCCAAAAGGCATGCGGTTAAATTCATATTGCCCATCAGGCGTAACGAATGATGTAAGGTGTTTAGAATTTTAATCTACACAAAGTCTTTGCTTCCCGTTTTTCTTTTTAACTAGAACAATAGGGCTTGCGTATTCTGATGTTGAGTCTCTAATGATACCAGCCTCTAACATTTTGTCAATCATTTCTCTAACCTTTTCGCGTTCTGCATGGGACAGTCTATATGGTCTTTACACTACTGGTGTTTTACTATTTAGTTCTATATTCATTTCAGTTGCATTTGTGCATCCTAAATCCTGAAGAGACTTTGCAAAACAATGTTTGTACTCGTTTAGAATCTGTAAGAGCTTAAGTTTATGTGTAGATCGTGGATGTCTATATTTGTAATATTGTTGGCACATAATTTGGAAGAAGACATAGAAGTAATGCAGTTAATCATTTCAACTGGAAATGCGCTAGTTAATTTGACTTGCCATTCGTCCCAAGTAAATAATATAGTACTAAGGCTTTCGTACCAACGCTTGGCCAATCCTTGCAATTTTTGCATAGCGAAATGGATAGTAGTCTTTTCATCCCAGCCATAGACAGCAGCGCATTCGTTAACCTTTTTTAGCCATATATCTATTCTTTGATTGTTAGATGACGGATCAAATTCCGGTAAAATATTTTTGTAATCATTACTTCTATTGGTGGCTGGTGTCTGTGGCTGCGAGGTAATCGATTGAATAAACTTTAAAACATCGTCCGTGGACATACGGGGGCTCACTGACCTTCTGTTCAACTCGTTTACGTCTCGCTCCTGACGCTCTTGGCCGCTGCGACGCGAGGACTCGCGGTCGACGCGCTCCCGGCTGCTGGAGCGCAAGTACTCATGGTCGTCATGCTCGCGGCGTGGTCTACTTCTGCAGCGAGAGGACTCGCGGTGCGGCCTATTGCTGCGTCACGACGACTCGCGGCTATCACACTTGTGGCGTAGCCTGCTGCTGCGTCGCGGGGACTCGCGGCTGTCACGCTCACGGCGTGGCCTGCTGCTGTATCGCGAGGACTCGCAGCTGTCACGCTCGTGACATGGCCCGTTGCTACGGCGCACAAATCTGCCGCACTCTCGGCGCGGTGTTTGAAGTCTGCGTGGCCGTTTCTTGTCCTGACTACAGCTGCGACTTCTGTGTCTGTCGAGTCGGGACCTCCTCCCTTGTCGTAGCAAACGCTGATGTCCACGACGTCGGGGATGGTCGCTTTCATCACTCGAAGTAGACTGGCTTCTCCTGTGGTCCTCAAGTCGTCTCTTTCGCGATTCGTGTTCCATTGCGTCTCAAACACACAAAAAGTGGAATGCTTTAGTATATGATACCACTAAAAGAAGAGAAATACAGTTGAAGTTTTCAAATAAACAAAAGCAATTTTGTAGGCGTGTACGTGTCACTTCTGATATGTAATAAAAACTCTAGATCACAATTATAATACTTTATTTTAACAGACATCTTTTAATAATAATTATTAAATCACCTCCAACTAAGAGTAATTAACATTAGGTCTAACTCACTGTGAGCACGTTACATCAATACAGCAAATAATTATAATAAGTATAAGAAATTCTTAAAGTGACTTACCAGTATAACCTGCCGAGGTCAACGTTGATACCAGAATCCGCCAAATAGGGCTCAAACCCTCTATTTTATACCCAGGTATTCCCGCCAACCCCCGCCAATTGCTATCAACGCCGAACTCTATTGAGGGAAGTCAAATGCAACTGTTTTATTTTAACAGCACTAGAAAAAATCTTAACATACTCTCAATAAAATTACCCTTGAATAAAATTTATAGAAATTGCAATAAAGTATTACTTCCTTTTAATCAACAGTTTTACAAAAATCCAAAAACAACCTTAATAAACATAGCATAATTATTCATCGTTTTATAATGACATTTGTTGATTTTAGCCGTCTTATTTTAATTTGTAATCATTTACTTTACATTACATCCTGAGAATCATAAACTAAATGACTCCTAAAAAATATTGTTTTTAATTTTCAAATTAAACATTACATTTCTAAAATAAAATTGACCTAACACTCGGTTCACATTGCTAATAATAATTTTTCATCTTACAAATTATAACTGATTAAATCTTACTCTTTTATTAAACTGATTAAATATTACTCTCTTACGAGGTCTTCTCGATTACGCTGATCGTCCTTCAACCTCAATTACTTTACAAATTTTAAATCTCAATCATTTACAAGGTCTTCTCGATTACGCTGATCGTCCTTCAACCTCAATTACTTTACAAATTTTAAATCTCAATTATTTACAAGGTCTTCTCGATTACGCTGATCGTCCTTCGACCTGAATTACTATACAAATTCCAAATCTCAATCATTTACAAGGTCTTCTCGATTGCGCTGATCGTCCTTCGACCTTTATTCTTAAAAATGTAAAATTGGTGAAATCAAAATAATATTACTAAAGATAATTAATTCATTTATCATCAATACTGTTACTTTCATCAATACTATTAACATCATCAACATCATTATGTACATCAAGGGCAGCAATATTAACCCAAGGTAACATGCGACTTGCGGATACGACTGTTTTACGTTTGTTTTTACTACTAGTTAAGCCTGGAATTGTTATCTCATACCGATCATTTCCTAGCACGGAGACCACTCGAAATGGCCCTATATAAGGAGGAACCAGCTTTTTACTTTGACCGTCATTCTTAAAAGAGGTTTTTGTTATTTTTACTAAATCACCTTCATTGAAAATTCGTGCTGGGCGCTTGCGTTTATCATAATACTGTTTTTGTTTAATCTGTTCATTATCTATTCTATCCTTAACTTCATGCCTTATATCGGTAACGGCAGTATTATCACGAGTTTCAGATCGCACTTCATTAAGAATAGGTTCTATCTCACTATTCATACGGGTTCCAAACATTATTTCTGCGGGGGTTCTACCAGTAGTTTTTTGGATACTATTATTAAGGCCCCATTGAATTCTACCCACCTTCTCATCCCAACATCGCAATTTAAGTTTTGAGCTGTAAGAGCGTTAAGAACAGTCCTATTGTAGCGCTCTACCTGGCCATTCGATTGAGGGCTTGCCACAGCATTTAACACGTGTTTGATTTTCCTATCTGTACAAAACTCTTTGAATAATCGCGAAGTAAAACAAGTTCCCCTGTCACTTATTATGCGGTCAGGAGTTCTAAAAACATTAAAAATTTCATCCAAAATTGTAATAGCTGTTTTAGACTTAGTATTTCTTACTGGCTTAATAAAAGCAAATTTAGTAAAAGCGTCTATGATTAATAATATGTAAGAGTTTTGTTTTTTCGACTTTACGAAGGGGCCGAGATGGTCAATATGTAAGGTATGAAATGGATCTTCAATTTTAGTGATGGGGTGTAGTAATCCTTCAGAATTAGCTGATTGTTTTTTAGCATAAGCACATTGTAGACAGGCAGCCACGTATTTTTTTTATAAATTTTGTCATTTTTGGAAACCAATATGTCCCCTTTATTCGTTCCATTGTTTTATCTACTCCAAAATGACCAATATCATCATGGTTTAGCTTGCATATTTGCCATCTCGCTCCCTTTGGCACAGCCCATCTTAAATTATTCTTATCACCATCTATTACCTTGTAAATCCTATTATCTTTAATAACATAATTATCACTTATGTGTTTCACTTGTTCTGCATCTATTTTAGAAGTTAATATATCCCTAACTCTTTGTAGCTCTGAATCACCGAGCTGTAAATTTAATAGCCAATCTTCATTATTTATTAACATGACAGTAGGGTATTGTTCTAGCTCATCAGGAATTACTAAATCCGTTGGGTTACGTGACAGGGCATCTACATGTGACATACGAGTAGCAGGGCGATATTCTACAGTGCATTGATATTCTTGTAATAACAACCACCAACGCGCTATTCTTGGAATAAGATCTCGTTTAGAGAAAGTAGTTCGTAGGGCACTACAGTCGGTAATTATTTTGAATTCTTTACCAATTAAATAAACCCTAAACTTTCTAAGGCAACAAATTAAGGCCAGGGTCTCCAGCTCGTAAGAGTGAAAATTCTTTTCCTCAGGAGAGGTTTGGCGACTGTAAAAAGCTACTGGTTTAAATGTGTCATTTTCTTTAAGCCGTTGCATTAAAATACCACCTACACCAATTTTGCTAGCATCAGTATGAAGTTGAAGTTTCAGCTGATGGGTCATAAATAGCTAAAATGGGTCTAGTAATAAGTCTACGCTCGAGTTCGTTAAAACAATTATTTTGTTTATCAGTCCAGACAAAATTGACATCCTTTTTTAATAATTTACTCAAGGGATAAGATAACTGTGCAAAATTTTGAATAAACTTGCGGAAGTAACTAACCAATCCGAGAAACTGACGTATACCGTGTTGATTTACAGGCTGAGGAAAATTTTGAACACTTTCTATTTTATGATTACCGGGCTGCACTCCTTCAGAGTTAATTTCATAACCTAGATAATCGATTCGGTCACATAAAAATTCGCATTTATCTAAATTAAGAGTCAAATGGGCGTTTTCTAGTAAATAAAGGACGTGTTTTAATTTATCCAAGCAATCCTCAACATTCATGCCATAAATAAGAACATCATCTATGTAGGCAGTAGCTTTAGTAAATCTAGAAGAGCCTAACACCTTATTCATCATTCGTTGGAAAACTGCTGGTGCATTGGCAAGGCCAAAAGGCATGCGGTTAAATTCATATTGCCCATCAGGCGTAACGAATGATGTAAGGTGTTTAGAATTTTAATCTACACAAAGTCTTTGCTTCCCGTTTTTCTTTTTAACTAGAACAATAGGGCTTGCGTATTCTGGTGTTGAGTCTCTAATGATACCAGCCTCTAACATTTTGTCAATCATTTCTCTAACCTTTTCGCGTTCTGCATGGGACAGTCTATATGGTCTTTACACTACTGGTGTTTTACTATTTAGTTCTATATTCATTTCAGTTGCATTTGTGCATCCTAAATCCTGAAGAGACTTTGCAAAACAATGTTTGTACTCGTTTAGAATCTGTAAGAGCTTAAGTTTATGTGTAGATCGTGGATGTCTATATTTGTAATATTGTTGGCACATAATTTGGAAGAAGACATAGAAGTAATGCAGTTAATCATTTCAACTGGAAAAGCTCGAGCGATAACTGTATTCTGAACAATATATTATTGACACAACGGTACAAGCCACCATTAACAATATACTGCTGAACCGGTTTACCTATTATTTTACTATCCAACAAAATATAACCATCGTAATCACCCTGAACCACAGCCTTAACAGATGAAATTCCAAAACGTGTAACAGTTTTCATTGTTCTATCACTTATTCCGTGAATAATACAGTCAACCCCACGTTTTCCCGTTATGTCACATTGATTTACAAGTGCTAATTTTTCATAAAAATAATTTTGTATCGATTCATTAAACCTACTTTTACGTCTAAGCATTTCTTCCAAGGATTGGCCATAGTTATATTCATGTGGGAATGCGCTAGTTAATTTGACTTGCCATTCGTCCCAAGTAAATAATATAGTACTAAGGCTTTCGTACCAACGCTTGGCCAATCCTTGCAATTTTTGCATAGCGAAATGGATAGTAGTCTTTTCATCCCAGCCATAGACAGCAGCGCATTCGTTAACCTTTTTTAGCCATATATCTATTCTTTGATTGTTAGATGACGGATCAAATTCCGGTAAAATATTTTTGTAATCATTACTTCTATTGGTGGCTGGTGTCTGTGGCTGCGAGGTAATCGATTGAATAAACTTTAAAACATCGTCCGTGGACATACGGGGGCTCACTGACCTTCTGTTCAACTCGTTTACGTCTCGCTCCTGACGCTCTTGGCCGCTGCGACGCGAGGACTCGCGGTCGACGCGCTCCCGGCTGCTGGAGCGCAAGTACTCATGGTCGTCATGCTCGCGGCGTGGTCTACTTCTGCAGCGAGAGGACTCGCGGTGCGGCCTATTGCTGCGTCACGACGACTCGCGGCTATCACACTTGTGGCGTAGCCTGCTGCTGCGTCGCGGGGACTCGCGGCTGTCACGCTCACGGCGTGGCCTGCTGCTGTATCGCGAGGACTCGCAGCTGTCACGCTCGTGACATGGCCCGTTGCTACGGCGCACAAATCTGCCGCACTCTCGGCGCGGTGTTTGAAGTCTGCGTGGCCGTTTCTTGTCCTGACTACAGCTGCGACTTCTGTGTCTGTCGAGTCGGGACCTCCTCCCTTGTCGTAGCAAACGCTGATGTCCACGACGTCGGGGATGGTCGCTTTCATCACTCGAAGTAGACTGGTTTCTCCTGTGGTCCTCAAGTCGTCTCTTTCGCGATTCGTGTTCCATTGCGTCTCAAACACACAAAAAGTGGAATGCTTTAGTATATGATACCACTAAAAGAAGAGAAATACAGTTGAAGTTTTCAAATAAACAAAAGCAATTTTGTAGGCGTGTACGTGTCACTTCTGATATGTAATAAAAACCCTAGATCACAATTATAATACTTTATTTTAACAGACATCTTTTAATAATAATTATTAAATCACCTCCAACTAAGAGTAATTAACATTAGGTCTAACTCACTGTGAGCACGTTACATCAATACAGCAAATAATTATAATAAGTATAAGAAATTCTTAAAGTGACTTACCAGTATAACCTGCCGAGGTCAACGTTGATACCAGAATCCGCCAAATAGGGCTCAAACCCTCTATTTTATTCCCAGGTATTCCCGCCAACCCCCGCCAATTGCTATCAACGCCGAACTCTATTGAGGGAAGTCAAATGCAACTTCCTTTTCAGCATAATTATTCATCGTTTTATAATGACATTTGTTGATTTTAGCCGTCTTATTTTAATTTGTAATCATTTACTTTACATTACATCCTGAGAATCATAAACTAAATGACTCCTAAAAAATATTGTTTTTAATTTTCAAATTAAACATTACATTTCTAAAATAAAATTGACCTAACACTCGGTTCACATTGCTAATAATAATTTTTCATCTTACAAATTATAACTGATTAAATCTTACTCTTTTATTAAACTGATTAAATATTACTCTCTTACGAGGTCTTCTCGATTACGCTGATCGTCCTTCAACCTCAATTACTTTACAAATTTTAAATCTCAATCATTTACAAGGTCTTCTCGATTACGCTGATCGTCCTTCAACCTCAATTACTTTACAAATTTTAAATCTCAATTAATTACAAGGTCTTCTCGATTACGCTGATCGTCCTTCGACCTGAATTACTATACAAATTCCAAATCTCAATCATTTACAAGGTCTTCTCGATTGCGCTGATCGTCCTTCGACCTTTATTCTTAAAAATGTAAAATTGGTGAAATCAAAATAATATTACTAAAGATAATTAATTCATTTATCATCAATACTGTTACTTTCATCAATACTATTAACATCATCAACATCATTATGTACATCAAGGGCAGCAATATTAACCCAAGGTAACATGCGACTTGCGGATACGACTGTTTTACGTTTGTTTTTACTACTAGTTAAGCCTGGAATTGTTATCTCATACCGATCATTTCCTAGCACGGAGACCACTCGAAATGGCCCTATATAAGGAGGAACCAGCTTTTTACTTTGACCGTCATTCTTAAAAGAGGTTTTTGTTATTTTTACTAAATCACCTTCATTGAAAATTCGTGCTGGGCGCTTGCGTTTATCATAATACTGTTTTTGTTTAATCTGTTCATTATCTATTCTATCCTTAACTTCATGCCTTATATCGGTAACGGCAGTATTATCACGAGTTTCAGATCGCACTTCATTAAGAATAGGTTCTATCTCACTATTCATACGGGTTCCAAACATTATTTCTGCGGGGGTTCTACCAGTAGTTTTTTGGATACTATTATTAAGGCCCCATTGAATTCTACCCACCTTCTCATCCCAACATCGCAATTTAAGTTTTGAGCTGTAAGAGCGTTAAGAACAGTCCTATTGTAGCGCTCTACCTGGCCATTCGATTGAGGGCTTGCCACAGCATTTAACACGTGTTTGATTTTCCTATCTGTACAAAACTCTTTGAATAATCGCGAAGTAAAACAAGTTCCCCTGTCACTTATTATGCGGTCAGGAGTTCTAAAAACATTAAAAATTTCATCCAAAATTGTAATAGCTGTTTTAGACTTAGTATTTCTTACTGGCTTAATAAAAGCAAATTTAGTAAAAGCGTCTATGATTAATAATATGTAAGAGTTTTGTTTTTTCGACTTTACGAAGGGGCCGAGATGGTCAATATGTAAGGTATGAAATGGATCTTCAATTTTAGTGATGGGGTGTAGTAATCCTTCAGAATTAGCTGATTGTTTTTTAGCATAAGCACATTGTAGACAGGCAGCCACGTATTTTTTTTATAAATTTTGTCATTTTTGGAAACCAATATGTCCCCTTTATTCGTTCCATTGTTTTATCTACTCCAAAATGACCAATATCATCATGGTTTAGCTTGCATATTTGCCATCTCGCTCCCTTTGGCACAGCCCATCTTAAATTATTCTTATCACCATCTATTACCTTGTAAATCCTATTATCTTTAATAACATAATTATCACTTATGTGTTTCACTTGTTCTGCATCTATTTTAGAAGTTAATATATCCCTAACTCTTTGTAGCTCTGAATCACCGAGCTGTAAATTTAATAGCCAATCTTCATTATTTATTAACATGACAGTAGGGTATTGTTCTAGCTCATCAGGAATTACTAAATCCGTTGGGTTACGTGACAGGGCATCTACATGTGACATACGAGTACCAGGGCGATATTCTACAGTGCATTGATATTCTTGTAATAACAACCACCAACGCGCTATTCTTGGAATAAGATCTCGTTTAGAGAAAGTAGTTCGTAGGGCACTACAGTCGGTAATTATTTTGAATTCTTTACCAATTAAATAAACCCTAAACTTTCTAAGGCAACAAATTAAGGCCAGGGTCTCCAGCTCGTAAGAGTGAAAATTCTTTTCCTCAGGAGAGGTTTGGCGACTGTAAAAAGCTACTGGTTTAAATGTGTCATTTTCTTTAAGCCGTTGCATTAAAATACCACCTACACCAATTTTGCTAGCATCAGTATGAAGTTGAAGTTTCAGCTGATGGGTCATAAATAGCTAAAATGGGTCTAGTAATAAGTCTACGCTCGAGTTCGTTAAAACAATTATTTTGTTTATTAGTCCAGACAAAATTGACATCCTTTTTTAATAATTTACTCAAGGGATAAGATAACTGTGCAAAATTTTGAATAAACTTGCGGAAGTAACTAACCAATCCGAGAAACTGACGTATACCGTGTTGATTTACAGGCTGAGGAAAATTTTGAACACTTTCTATTTTATGATTACCGGGCTGCACTCCTTCAGAGTTAATTTCATAACCTAGATAATCGATTCGGTCACATAAAAATTCGCATTTATCTAAATTAAGAGTCAAATGGGCGTTTTCTAGTAAATAAAGGACGTGTTTTAATTTATCCAAGCAATCCTCAACATTCATGCCATAAATAAGAACATCATCTATGTAGGCAGTAGCTTTAGTAAATCTAGAAGAGCCTAACACCTTATTCATCATTCGTTGGAAAACTGCTGGTGCATTGGCAAGGCCAAAAGGCATGCGGTTAAATTCATATTGCCCATCAGGCGTAACGAATGATGTAAGGTGTTTAGAATTTTAATCTACACAAAGTCTTTGCTTCCCGTTTTTCTTTTTAACTAGAACAATAGGGCTTGCGTATTCTGGTGTTGAGTCTCTAATGATACCAGCCTCTAACATTTTGTCAATCATTTCTCTAACCTTTTCGCGTTCTGCATGGGACAGTCTATATGGTCTTTACACTACTGGTGTTTTACTATTTAGTTCTATATTCATTTCAGTTGCATTTGTGCATCCTAAATCCTGAAGAGACTTTGCAAAACAATGTTTGTACTCGTTTAGAATCTGTAAGAGCTTAAGTTTATGTGTAGATCGTGGATGTCTATATTTGTAATATTGTTGGCACATAATTTGGAAGAAGACATAGAAGTAATGCAGTTAATCATTTCAACTGGAAAAGCTCGAGCGATAACTGTATTCTGAACAATATATTATTGACACAACGGTACAAGCCACCATTAACAATATACTGCTGAACCGGTTTACCTATTATTTTACTATCCAACAAAATATAACCATCGTAATCACCCTGAACCACAGCCTTAACAGATGAAATTCCAAAACGTGTAACAGTTTTCATTGTTCTATCACTTATTCCGTGAATAACACAGTCAACCCCACGTTTTCCCGTTATGTCACATTAATTTACAAGTGCTAATTTTTCATAAAAATAATTTTGTATCGATTCATTAAACCTACTTTTACGTCTAAGCATTTCTTCCAAGGATTGGCCATAGTTATATTCATGTGGGAATGCGCTAGTTAATTTGACTTGCCATTCGTCCCAAGTAAATAATATAGTACTAAGGCTTTCGTACCAACGCTTGGCCAATCCTTGCAATTTTTGCATAGCGAAATGGATAGTAGTCTTTTCATCCCAGCCATAGACAGCAGCGCATTCGTTAACCTTTTTTAGCCATATATCTATTCTTTGATTGTTAGATGACGGATCAAATTCCGGTAAAATATTTTTGTAATCATTACTTCTATTGGTGGCTGGTGTCTGTGGCTGCGAGGTAATCGATTGAATAAACTTTAAAACATCGTCCGTGGACATACGGGGGCTCACTGACCTTCTGTTCAACTCGTTTACGTCTCGCTCCTGACGCTCTTGGCCGCTGCGACGCGAGGACTCGCGGTCGACGCGCTCCCGGCTGCTGGAGCGCAAGTACTCATGGTCGTCATGCTCGCGGCGTGGTCTACTTCTGCAGCGAGAGGACTCGCGGTGCGGCCTATTGCTGCGTCACGACGACTCGCGGCTATCACACTTGTGGCGTAGCCTGCTGCTGCGTCGCGGGGACTCGCGGCTGTCACGCTCACGGCGTGGCCTGCTGCTGTATCGCGAGGACTCGCAGCTGTCACGCTCGTGACATGGCCCGTTGCTACGGCGCACAAATCTGCCGCACTCTCGGCGCGGTGTTTGAAGTCTGCGTGGCCGTTTCTTGTCCTGACTACAGCTGCGACTTCTGTGTCTGTCGAGTCGGGACCTCCTCCCTTGTCGTAGCAAACGCTGATGTCCACGACGTCGGGGATGGTCGCTTTCATCACTCGAAGTAGACTGGTTTCTCCTGTGGTCCTCAAGTCGTCTCTTTCGCGATTCGTGTTCCATTGCGTCTCAAACACACAAAAAGTGGAATGCTTTAGTATATGATACCACTAAAAGAAGAGAAATACAGTTGAAGTTTTCAAATAAACAAAAGCAATTTTGTAGGCGTGTACGTGTCACTTCTGATATGTAATAAAAACCCTAGATCACAATTATAATACTTTATTTTAACAGACATCTTTTAATAATAATTATTAAATCACCTCCAACTAAGAGTAATTAACATTAGGTCTAACTCACTGTGAGCACGTTACATCAATACAGCAAATAATTATAATAAGTATAAGAAATTCTTAAAGTGACTTACCAGTATAACCTGCCGAGGTCAACGTTGATACCAGAATCCGCCAAATAGGGCTCAAACCCTCTATTTTATACCCAGGTATTCCCGCCAACCCCCGCCAATTGCTATCAACGCCGAACTCTATTGAGGGAAGTCAAATGCAACTTCCTTTTCAGCATAATTATTCATCGTTTTATAATGACATTTGTTGATTTTAGCCGTCTTATTTTAATTTGTAATCATTTACTTTACATTACATCCTGAGAATCATAAACTAAATGACTCCTAAAAAATATTGTTTTTAATTTTCAAATTAAACATTACATTTCTAAAATAAAATTGACCTAACACTCGGTTCACATTGCTAATAATAATTTTTCATCTTACAAATTATAACTGATTAAATCTTACTCTTTTATTAAACTGATTAAATATTACTCTCTTACGAGGTCTTTTCGATTACGCTGATCGTCCTTCAACCTCAATTACTTTACAAATTTTAAATCTCAATCATTTACAAGGTCTTCTCGATTACGCTGATCGTCCTTCAACCTCAATTACTTTACAAATTTTAAATCTCAATTATTTACAAGGTCTTCTCGATTACGCTGATCGTCCTTCGACCTGAATTACTATACAAATTCCAAATCTCAATCATTTACAAGGTCTTCTCGATTGCGCTGATCGTCCTTCGACCTTTATTCTTAAAAATGTAAAATTGGTGAAATCAAAATAATATTACTAAAGATAATTAATTCATTTATCATCAATACTGTTACTTTCATCAATACTATTAACATCATCAACATCATTATGTACATCAAGGGCAGCAATATTAACCCAAGGTAACATGCGACTTGCGGATACGACTGTTTTACGTTTGTTTTTACTACTAGTTAAGCCTGGAATTGTTATCTCATACCGATCATTTCCTAGCACGGAGACCACTCGAAATGGCCCTATATAAGGAGGAACCAGCTTTTTACTTTGACCGTCATTCTTAAAAGAGGTTTTTGTTATTTTTACTAAATCACCTTCATTGAAAATTCGTGCTGGGCGCTTGCGTTTATCATAATACTGTTTTTGTTTAATCTGTTCATTATCTATTCTATCCTTAACTTCATGCCTTATATCGGTAACGGCAGTATTATCACGAGTTTCAGATCGCACTTCATTAAGAATAGGTTCTATCTCACTATTCATACGGGTTCCAAACATTATTTCTGCGGGGGTTCTACCAGTAGTTTTTTGGATACTATTATTAAGGCCCCATTGAATTCTACCCACCTTCTCATCCCAACATCGCAATTTAAGTTTTGAGCTGTAAGAGCGTTAAGAACAGTCCTATTGTAGCGCTCTACCTGGCCATTCGATTGAGGGCTTGCCACAGCATTTAACACGTGTTTGATTTTCCTATCTGTACAAAACTCTTTGAATAATCGCGAAGTAAAACAAGTTCCCCTGTCACTTATTATGCGGTCAGGAGTTCTAAAAACATTAAAAATTTCATCCAAAATTGTAATAGCTGTTTTAGACTTAGTATTTCTTACTGGCTTAATAAAAGCAAATTTAGTAAAAGCGTCTATGATTAATAATATGTAAGAGTTTTGTTTTTTCGACTTTACGAAGGGGCCGAGATGGTCAATATGTAAGGTATGAAATGGATCTTCAATTTTAGTGATGGGGTGTAGTAATCCTTCAGAATTAGCTGATTGTTTTTTAGCATAAGCACATTGTAGACAGGCAGCCACGTATTTTTTTTATAAATTTTGTCATTTTTGGAAACCAATATGTCCCCTTTATTCGTTCCATTGTTTTATCTACTCCAAAATGACCAATATCATCATGGTTTAGCTTGCATATTTGCCATCTCGCTCCCTTTGGCACAGCCCATCTTAAATTATTCTTATCACCATCTATTACCTTGTAAATCCTATTATCTTTAATAACATAATTATCACTTATGTGTTTCACTTGTTCTGCATCTATTTTAGAAGTTAATATATCCCTAACTCTTTGTAGCTCTGAATCACCGAGCTGTAAATTTAATAGCCAATCTTCATTATTTATTAACATGACAGTAGGGTATTGTTCTAGCTCATCAGGAATTACTAAATCCGTTGGGTTACGTGACAGGGCATCTACATGTGACATACGAGTACCAGGGCGATATTCTACAGTGCATTGATATTCTTGTAATAACAACCACCAACGCGCTATTCTTGGAATAAGATCTCGTTTAGAGAAAGTAGTTCGTAGGGCACTACAGTCGGTAATTATTTTGAATTCTTTACCAATTAAATAAACCCTAAACTTTCTAAGGCAACAAATTAAGGCCAGGGTCTCCAGCTCGTAAGAGTGAAAATTCTTTTCCTCAGGAGAGGTTTGGCGACTGTAAAAAGCTACTGGTTTAAATGTGTCATTTTCTTTAAGCCGTTGCATTAAAATACCACCTACACCAATTTTGCTAGCATCAGTATGAAGTTGAAGTTTCAGCTGATGGGTCATAAATAGCTAAAATGGGTCTAGTAATAAGTCTACGCTCGAGTTCGTTAAAACAATTATTTTGTTTATCAGTCCAGACAAAATTGACATCCTTTTTTAATAATTTACTCAAGGGATAAGATAACTGTGCAAAATTTTGAATAAACTTGCGGAAGTAACTAACCAATCCGAGAAACTGACGTATACCGTGTTGATTTACAGGCTGAGGAAAATTTTGAACACTTTCTATTTTATGATTACCGGGCTGCACTCCTTCAGAGTTAATTTCATAACCTAGATAATCGATTCGGTCACATAAAAATTCGCATTTATCTAAATTAAGAGTCAAATGGGCGTTTTCTAGTAAATAAAGGACGTGTTTTAATTTATCCAAGCAATCCTCAACATTCATGCCATAAATAAGAACATCATCTATGTAGGCAGTAGCTTTAGTAAATCTAGAAGAGCCTAACACCTTATTCATCATTCGTTGGAAAACTGCTGGTGCATTGGCAAGGCCAAAAGGCATGCGGTTAAATTCATATTGCCCATCAGGCGTAACGAATGATGTAAGGTGTTTAGAATTTTAATCTACACAAAGTCTTTGCTTCCCGTTTTTCTTTTTAACTAGAACAATAGGGCTTGCGTATTCTGGTGTTGAGTCTCTAATGATACCAGCCTCTAACATTTTGTCAATCATTTCTCTAACCTTTTCGCGTTCTGCATGGGACAGTCTATATGGTCTTTACACTACTGGTGTTTTACTATTTAGTTCTATATTCATTTCAGTTGCATTTGTGCATCCTAAATCCTGAAGAGACTTTGCAAAACAATGTTTGTACTCGTTTAGAATCTGTAAGAGCTTAAGTTTATGTGTAGATCGTGGATGTCTATATTTGTAATATTGTTGGCACATAATTTGGAAGAAGACATAGAAGTAATGCAGTTAATCATTTCATATATATATAACTGCGATAACTGTATTCTGAACAATATATTATTAACACAACGGTACAAGCCACCATTAACAATATACTGCTGAACCGGTTTACCTATTATTTTACTATCCAACAAAATATAACCATCGTAATCACCCTGAACCACAGCCTTAACAGATGAAATTCCAAAACGTGTAACAGTTTTCATTGTTCTATCACTTATTCCGTGAATAATACAGTCAACCCCACGTTTTCCCGTTATGTCACATTGATTTACAAGTGCTAATTTTTCATAAAAATAATTTTGTATCGATTCATTAAACCTACTTTTACGTCTAAGCATTTCTTCCAAGGATTGGCCATAGTTATATTCATGTGGGAATGCGCTAGTTAATTTGACTTGCCATTCGTCCCAAGTAAATAATATAGTACTAAGGCTTTCGTACCAACGCTTGGCCAATCCTTGCAATTTTTGCATAGCGAAATGGATAGTAGTCTTTTCATCCCAGCCATAGACAGCAGCGCATTCGTTAACCTGTTTTAGCCATATATCTATTCTTTGATTGTTAGATGACGGATCAAATTCCGGTAAAATATTTTTGTAATCATTACTTCTATTGGTGGCTGGTGTCTGTGGCTGCGAGGTAATCGATTGAATAAACTTTAAAACATCGTCCGTGGACATACGGGGGCTCACTGACCTTCTGTTCAACTCGTTTACGTCTCGCTCCTGACGCTCTTGGCCGCTGCGACGCGAGGACTCGCGGTCGACGCGCTCCCGGCTGCTGGAGCGCAAGTACTCATGGTCGTCATGCTCGCGGCGTGGTCTACTTCTGCAGCGAGAGGACTCGCGGTGCGGCCTATTGCTGCGTCACGACGACTCGCGGCTATCACACTTGTGGCGTAGCCTGCTGCTGCGTCGCGGGGACTCGCGGCTGTCACGCTCACGGCGTGGCCTGCTGCTGTATCGCGAGGACTCGCAGCTGTCACGCTCGTGACATGGCCCGTTGCTACGGCGCACAAATCTGCCGCACTCTCGGCGCGGTGTTTGAAGTCTGCGTGGCCGTTTCTTGTCCTGACTACAGCTGCGACTTCTGTGTCTGTCGAGTCGGGACCTCCTCCCTTGTCGTAGCAAACGCTGATGTCCACGACGTCGGGGATGGTCGCTTTCATCACTCGAAGTAGACTGGCTTCTCCTGTGGTCCTCAAGTCGTCTCTTTCGCGATTCGTGTTCCATTGCGTCTCAAACACACAAAAAGTGGAATGCTTTAGTATATGATACCACTAAAAGAAGAGAAATACAGTTGAAGTTTTCAAATAAACAAAAGCAATTTTGTAGGCGTGTACGTGTCACTTCTGATATGTAATAAAAACTCTAGATCACAATTATAATACTTTATTTTAACAGACATCTTTTAATAATAATTATTAAATCACCTCCAACTAAGAGTAATTAACATTAGGTCTAACTCACTGTGAGCACGTTACATCAATACAGCAAATAATTATAATAAGTATAAGAAATTCTTAAAGTGACTTACCAGTATAACCTGCCGAGGTCAACGTTGATACCAGAATCCGCCAAATAGGGCTCGCCGCTCAAACCCTCTATTTTATACCCAGGTATTCCCGCCAACCCCCGCCAATTGCTATCAACGTCGAACTCTATTGAGGGAAGTCAAATGCAACTTCCTTTTCTTTAATACATTGTTTTATTTTAACAGCACTAGAAAAAATCTTAACATACTCTCAATAAATATTAAATAAATATGTAATTTTAATAGGATAACTTTCTAATTTTACATACCCTTGAATAAAATTTATAGAAATTGCAATAAAGTATTACTTCCTTTTAATCAACAGTTTTACAAAAATCCAAAAACAACCTTAATAAACATAGCATAATTATTCATCGTTTTATAATGACATTTGTTGATTTTAGCCGTCTTATTTTAATTTGTAATCATTTACTTTACATCAGGGGTGTGACAGTGCAGTTTCCAAATGTGCCGCTTTGGCGCTGCGATCGCCCAACTCATAATCTGTGACGTCGCCTCTACTTTATTATAACTCTTAATCTGTGACGTCGCCATTTTGTGACGTATTTTGTTTATTGTGTTGACTAACCGCGTTGAGTGTGCTGATACTTTGTAAATCCTCGCTTCTTGCTTGAGTTGATCCAAATTAATCAATTACTCCGCTGTTTTTTGATACAATATAGCAGTCTTTTATAGTGTGCTACTGTAAAAGCTTGTTTAATTGTCGTTATGGGACTATTGTGTTGCTCCTCAACCAGCGAAACGCATCGGCTTTTTTCTTTCCCAAAGAATGACAATTTAAGAACCCTGTGGATGTCCTTCCTGGTGCCAACTAATTCTATCCTCATCGGCCTATCTAAAGAGCAACTTCTTCGGAAACGTGTTTGCGAAAAACATTTTGATATAGATCAATTTGACGAAGAAGGCAAGAGACTTAGGTATTCCTATCCATGTCTCTTTACGGATGTTGAAATAGAACACGGCGTACCCCTAATGCCCAGCGAATCTGGTAAGTTTAACTTCTAATTTTTTATATCTAAGTAGATAAAACTACATAATATTTTGTCAGGTATGTCAGGTTTCAACTCATGTAGATGCATTTACAAAATTTACAAATTTACAAAATTTATTTATTTATTAATCTATATTGTATAAAATTCATATTGAAGCTTCAAGTGATCAGTCGAAATTTCGAACGTCTACGAGACGTTTCAACTTAAGTGTCTAAATGCATTCAAAGACATGTCACAGACAGAGCAGGTAATGTAAAGATGTAAATTATAGCATGATACATCTCGATACATCTTTCTATAGAAATCGTCAGGAGACCACACACAACAGCTATAATGTATATTTTTACATCTTCGTATCTTAAGATACAGAGCTATATGAAAATATATATATGTATTTACATTTTGATACATCTAATTACATTTCCGTGTAAAATATACATCTCTTCTCTTCATAGGATGTTCAAAAATTTGCAGCTGAAATGTGTTTCAAGGCTACCATTGAAATGTAGGGAAAGATACATTACATTACCTGTTGTGTGTGTGATAGATTAATATAATGTAAAGCTATACATCCCGGGATGTAATGTATATTAATATACATTACCTGCTCTGTGTGTGAACCCCTTAAGACTTTATTAACATTGAGATTTAAGTTGTGTAGATGCTTGTTAACTTTACCAATGTTTTTTACATATTTTGTGTACCAATAATCTGAAATGCACTCAATTGTTTCAGACCGAAATGCTCTAAGTGATCACAATTATTGCAAAAGAAACTCCGATGAGGATATAAATGTTACTGATGAAATATTGGTCCTCGGAATAGCAGGTAGGTATTCTGTACTATGGCATGTTCAAATTAATTACATGAGTCAGGCTTTTCGCTTGCGTGTCCGGCCAAAATTAAAGAGAGTCCGGCTTTTGTAGAGCCTAGAATCTATAACTTTATATAAAAGACCTACTTTTAGACGGTTGATGGACACCTAATGAGATGTAAAATTGTAGAGCTATTAGATGTTAAATTGTTTTAACCTAATACTTAGATTTATTGAGCTTTTGATGTTTAGAGCTTTTATGTACTAATGTCCGGCCAAGTTGACTGCCGGCGTTTCGGTCTAGCAACCTGGCAACGCTAAATCTATATGATCATATCAGATCTCTTCCTATGTTTGTTATGTTGTTTTGGTCATCCATTACCATAACCCACTAGGTCTGACTAAGGGCAAGGGCATACGGGGCTACTGCTGTATATGACAGACTAAAATTAGACAGAGTGCTTTTGTGTACTACAAAATAAGGAGCTAATATGAACTTTTAGGCATTCATGTTAATAGAAATTAACAATTTATCTTTTTGTTGTTGTAGGTGATGATATTCATGGACATCCATTATACATACATGAAGTTAATATGGCTGTTAAAAGACAAGGAGGTATGTAAAATAATAACAACTCGTTATTCAGAACCTTCATTCTCCTAACTTCTAAAATTCTTTATAAATGTGTGTTCTATTTAATGTTAATAATTGTTATTGAAGTGAAAACTTCTTTAGCGGCGTTGAGCACTTTTGTGGGATGGGTAAAAACTGTGAAACTCGCGCCAGATTTTCGTGTTGATCGAAAAACCATACAAAACGCGTAAGACGGTTGGAGAGTAGTGTTTTGTGTCGAACTCGAACTCGAACGAAATGTACAGTCGGGGAAATGAGTTGTTTAGAAGAAATGTACAGTCGGGGAAATGAGTTGTTTAGCAGAAATGTACAGTCGGGGAAAATTGTGCTAAGCAGAAATGTACAGTCGGGGAAATGAATAGTTTAGCAGAAATGTACAGTCAGGGAAATGAGTTGTTTAGCAGAAATGTACGGTCGGGAAAATGAGTTGTTTAGCAGAAATGTACAGTCGGGGAAATGAGTTGTTTAGCGGAAATGTACAGTCGGGGAAATGAGTTGTTTAGCAGAAATGTACAGTCGGGGAAATGAGTTGTTTAGCAGATATGTACAGTCGGGGAAATGAGTTGTTTAGCAGAAATGTACAGTCGGGGAAATGAGTTGTTTAGCAGAAATGTACAGTCGGGGAAATGAGTTGTTTAGCAGAAATGTACAGTCGGGGAAATGAGTTGTTTAGCAGAAATTTACAGTCGGGGAAATGAGTTGTTTAGCAGAATGTACAGTCGGGGAAATGAGTTGCTTAGCAGAAATGTACAGTCGGGGAAATGAGTTCTTTAGAAGAAATGTACAGTCGGGGAAATGAGTTGTTTAGCAGAAATGTACAGTCGGGGAAATGAGTTGTTTAGCAGAAATGTACAGTCGGGGAAATGAGTTGTTTAGCAGAAATGTACAGTCGGGGAAATGAGTTGTTTAGCAGAAATTTACAGTCGGGGAAATGAGTTGTTTAGCAGAAATGTACAGTCGGGGAAAATTGTGCTAAGCAGAAATGTACAGTCGGGGAAATGAGTTGTTTAGCAGAAATGTACAGTCGGGGAAATGAGTTGTTTAGCAGAAATGTACAGTCAGGGAAAATTGTGCTAAGCAGAAATGTACAGTCGGGGAAATGAGTTCTTTAGCAGAAATGTACAGTCGGAGAAATGAGTTCTTTAGCAGATGCGCTGATTAAGGCCGCGTTTCCACCTGCAAGACAACTGTCGCGAGAAGTGTCTGTCAGTCTGTCTGACAGCAGCTTTTTTTTTCGATTGTCGATATTTTTTAATCGATAAAGGGTTTCGATTAATTAATTAAAATTTAAAACGATCGTTTTTTTTAATTATTTTTTTTAAATCGATTTTCATAAAAAATGGGTTGAAAAAATAATGCGCAACGTTAATAATCAAGTTTTCACTTCTGCCGGCACTCCCGGAGTGCAACCCATCTTTTATTTACAGATGTGACAGACCAGCCTTCATGCTCCTTCAGCAAGCCTTTAGATATAGAAATCCCTACTCTTTCTGAACATACAGGTTAGTAAACCTTTTTGTTCTGGTCAATTATAATAATTTACCTGAACCCTGCACAACATACCCCGTGGAGTCTCTCGGACTCCCAGAAACAAAATGGTAAACTTAACCCATCAATCCCCAAGCGACAGCCGGCTGCAGCATAACAATTGGAAATCTATTGTCTGCGATTCCCACAATGGAGGTATTATTAATATGAAACAAGAACATTTTAAAAGTGAAATACTTATTATTTTTGTTAATTATTTAATTGGTTTTAATCTACGAAAAATAAAAACTAAGGAAAAGTAACTCCGTCAAAAAACATATTCTACACCTTTTCAATACATTTGCAATATTTAGGTGGCCTTCAGGCTGATGTTACATGGCAGTTTAAAAGGAACCAAATTTAAAATGGTAATAGTATGGGAGTTACGTTTCCTTAGTTTTTATTATTTGTAGGAATATTAAAATTTAATGCCATTGTTTATTGCACTATGGAACAATAAACCAATATTTTTTTCAGAAAATGAAATTGTAAAAACTACAGAAAGAAAACGCAATTATGAAATAAGGATTAAGAGGTTTAAAGGTATTATTTTTATTACTTTATGCATATCAGTATTATAATATTATGAGAATGAGTGTCTGTCTGTATTTTAACTATTGAACTTCTGAACTGATTTAGATAGACTAGGTATGCAACTGCTAAACAGACTATGTAGAAATTTCTTCTGTAGATACTTTTACTTATAAAAAGTATTTAAAGTAATAATAAGCATGTTTACAAAAGTGTTAATATAATGATGGGATACATGAGGAATTTAGAAAACTCCTTGTAATTTATTATATCTATGATAAAAAATGAAATGCTAATTTATGTGTGTACAAAGATCAGATTTAAAATTTTCCTAAAGTAAACCAAGCATAAAATTATAATAGACGGTTCACATTATCCCTATCCATGGGGTATTGTATAGTGCCTAAGCAAATTATAAGTTGTCTAAGCATTGTTTAAAATTCCATGTATAATATGCATTATGCATGTAACATATGAAAAAAATTTATACAGGTATGCTTTTACAGGTTTGGCTGTGAAAACAAACAACTTCAGGGAAACCAAATTTGTCAAGCGAGTGAAAGAAATAACTTCAAATAGATCTATAATATTTAAAAACTTTGGCTGTCTAAGCAAACAGGCACAAACATTTTTATTTATGCAACTGAAGCTATGTAGCAAAAATAAAATGGCGAGAAGATTTAACTTGGATGAAAAACTAACTGCCTTGGTATTATGGAAGCAAAGCCCAAAATCTTACAGATTATTGGAAACTATGTTTGCTTTGCCAAATAAAAGAACATTAAATCACCTTACAGAAAAAATGTTTATAGAACCAGGCGTTCTAGAGTTTTTAAATATATTGAAAACAAAATAAGGAATTGGAAGTCGCAACAGAAATTATGCACAATAGTTTTTGACGAAATTGCATTAACGCCACATTTAGCATTTAATGAAAAACATGATGAAATATTCGGGCTAGTTGATGTAGCTGGAGACAAAAAAATGCGATTTTGTGACCACGCTTTAGCTTTTATGACCAGAGGAGTGTGCTCATCGTGGCGCCAAACTGTCGCATTTTATTTTTATGAAGGGACTGTGGTCTGTGTCACAGCTTCACTGCAAAATATTTTAAAACAACTTGTGGAGCAGGTGGCATTATGTGGATTGATAAAACTGGGACTAGTATGTGACCAAGACACAACATTTAGATCAGCTATTAAACATCTAAAAGAGATGACCATTCAATATTGTATAAAACAAAATGAAAAAGATGGTAAGTGTTACATTTAATAATAATTAACAAAATCTTAAAGTAGTTAGACTGTTTTCTGCAATAATAATATAATGGTCAGGGCCCCCGCTACCATTTATGTGCAACGTGTGCAATGCACACGGGTGCCATCCTCTAGGGGCGCCAAATCGCCATCTTTAAGGGCGCCAAAACCAAGGACCCAAAAAATTTGCCTAAAAGGGCGCCAAAATCCTTTTTTTACACACAGGCGCCAGTAGCCCTTACGGGGGCCTTAATAATGGTTATTTAAAATTTATTCAGCATAAAGTATGCTGTGCTGCTATGTAGTATGCACTTAATAATGTATGTTTACATTTCAGATGGTACAATTATCATAGCTGGGTACAGCTTGAGTGTACAGTACTCCAAAATTAATAATGCGCATGAGTGACCGTGAATAATGACCGTGTTACAAAAGCTACAGGAATATCACGACGAACTTTGACTGATACATGTATCATAAACGCAATGCAAATAGAAAATGCAATATCGTCTACCGTCGCTCGGGAAATACGACCGTTTCCGACAAATTTCGGAAACTTCTATGCGCATTATCACTTTTGGAGTACTGTATTTTTCGACCCACCTCATCTTTTAAAAGGTGTAAGAAATAACTTTTTGAATAAAAATATAATTTGGAAGGGTAAAACAGCCACATGGAAGGATATCCAATTTATTTACGATTTGGATAGCAAGGGCACTACCTAAACTAACGGCTCATCATGTTCAGCCAGAGAAAATTAAAAAAATGAAGGTCAGTGTGGCTGCCCAAGTGTTAAGTGCTTGGACCGCAGCCATGCTAAAATATACAAATACACTCAGTAAGTGAATATCAAACTTTTTTTTCTAACATGAGAGATGGATAGAGTAAGTTTAAAATAAAGCAACACACCACATCCACAATAATACTGTGTAGTGTACAGTAATGTAGAAAAGTTGGTGTTTTGTATCCAAAGCTTTTTTTTCTACAGGATGTTGAAGATTGTTGTTTATAGAATTTTTAGCACACCAGGGGGGTTTGCCAAAATTTTTTCGTTTTCGCTTCGCTATAGAATCGCCGATGAAAATGTATGGAAGTGACATAAGCGTTCATTAATATGATGTTGACGTTCGACTCGTCCAATGTCAATTCCATACATTTTGATCGGCGATTCTATAACGAAGCGAAAACGAAAAAGTTTCGGCTAAACCTTCCTCCTAATATTCCTCGTCCCACTAATCTTAAATCTATTTTATCGTTAGTATATTCTCCATTTATATACACCTTATGCTCGTTCATTGCTCGTAATCATATTGGGCTCTAGGTGTAATAAGAATTCTCTTCCTTTTATTTAATATATTATTACTTATGTACTTATGTTTATGTATTCCGTGTATATTTAAAGGTTAAGAAACAATATTTTGCTTTATATTTGCTTGGTCTGGTATTTTCTGTTTTATCTTGTATTTGCATGGTCGCATGAAGTCATCACTCATTACCCGTGCCCAGTGCATGGAAATCAGTTTTCGTTTTAACTGTACATATTTTTCGCCTCAACTCTGACGCTGGCAACTCCTAAATGGGGAGGCTTACCCCAAAAGAAGAAGAAGATAACGAAGCGAAAACGAAAAAGTTTTGGCTAAATGGCCAGGCCATTTAACTAGTTAGTACCTTCTAATATTTAGCTCACTACAGTTTCTAATTCTGTATATTTAATTTTCAGATCAGCATTACACGGGCAGCAGCAGCAGCATGGAAACTACAGCAGAAGTTGTTGCATTTTTCAAGCTTTTTGATAGCGTAAACTGCTATCCTGGTGGTGCTATCAAAGGAAAATTAAGAAAAGCAGTTAAAGTAAATTCCCCACATATGCAGTTTTGGACAGAAGCCATTAAAAAATTAAATCAGTTGAAATTTGAGGACACATCTAGTAAACTCGCCATACAATCCGGGAAACCTCGATATGTACGGGTCCCTTCCGTAGATGGTTGGATTACAACATTAGAGAGTTTTATTAGGTTAACTAAAATATTATTTGAAAAATATGCCGTAGAATATTATTATCCTCGATACATTAATCAGGACCCACTGGAAAATTATTTAGGACGTGTAAGAGCTCTAAATTATCGACATGTTAACCCAGATGCAAACACTTTTATTTAGGTATGCTTATAAATCATTACTGTTTTCAAACTTGTTAAGTCCACATTCAAGATTTTCTAACTGTGAAGTGGATAACGGAGACAACTTAATTGACATACAATTTTTATTTGAAGAAGATAATAATGAAAATTTTGAAGAAGAAAATAATGAAAATATTAATTATTCATCCACTTCACAGGAAAGAAAGAGTGTAAGACCCGCTCTGAGCGGGTCTATATCAAAGGATGAGGTTATTTTTGGCTGGTTTAAGGCTGGTTATATTTGCAGAAAAATGACGAAAAATGTAAAATGTTCAAAATGTATAGAGACTTATACAAATAGTTCTACAGGGGATGATATTTATTCATATATACGGCATAGAGAATACAAATTGTTAAAAAACAATAATTTAGTTTATCCTAGTCATAAACTTTTAATGTTGTATAGAGATGCCGCTTCACATATTCATAATTTTTTAATTAAAAAATGCTTGTCAAAAAGGAATAGGGGCAACTCTAAGAAAAAAATTAGAAAATTTAGAGTTTTCCTGGTTGGGGTGTCAGTATGTGCACTCAGATTTGTTAAAAAAAATATTTATAAATTATGTGATCAGGCTTCATGTCCACAACTGGAGCAATATACTTAGTAAAATTTTAAAGGGAGACATTGAAGAAAACTATGTTACAAAAATGTCTAACATTCATAAAATTGCTTTTCATAAAAATTAAATATATAAGACCAACAAGTTATGAAAAAAGGCAATAAATAAATGATAAAACTTAAGCTGGTTTTATTTTTAAAATACATAATCAAAATAGCTGCAGTAACCAGAGCTATTATACTACCTATAAAACATTTTATCGATAAAGTAGGCACCTCACTAGTATCGACATCTGGATTATCGATCGTTTCAAGCTCTATATGACGTTTCATACTGATGATGCTGTCAAAATGACAAACGCTACACAAGCGCCAAAACGGAACAATGTGAAACTAGGGAAAACATCACTGTCGCATCTGTTAAGGGCCAAGACAGCTTTGTTTCCAATTGTTGCGTATTGGCGCTGCTGTCGCGGGTTGTTCGCCGCCATTTTGAGACGTCGTTGACGTCAAATGTCACACGTCTTGTCAAATGTTAAAAACGCTTTTCTTTTGCAGTTTGAATTTTGATTCAAACTTCAAAGTTTCTTTTGAGTGTGTGTTGAAAACTTCTGAGTTGAATTCCCGTTGGCCGTTTATCAAGTTGCACCTCCTCGTATTTTATTGAGTTGAGGTCCTTGAAAAGCAATTATTCCTCAGACGTTTGAGATAAAACTGTAAGCCGTCATGGAGAACAAAAAGTGCTGTGTTGGTGGTTGCAATGCAACAAGCAGTGTGTACCGGTATTTTTGTTTCCCCAAGAACGATAAACTTAGAAATTTGTGGATGTCTTTTTTAGTGCCCACGAATTCCCTTCTCATTGGACTCTCTAAAGAGCAATTACTTCGAAAGTGTGAAAAACATTTTGATAAAACTCAATTTGACTGTGAAGGTAAAAGACTCCGATGGTCGTATCCTTGTTTATTTACAAGCGACGAAATAAGTCACGGTGTTCCTCTTGCCTCAGCAGGTTAGTTGTTTTTTTATTTAGATCTTTTAGATAATAATTTACTCTGGTAAACAACATAGTATTGGCAACTGCATATAATATACTTATATAATGCAGGAATCAAACAATTCAATGTAGCTATATACAGTAGGGCCTCGGTAATCTGGACTCCTGCTTGTTCGGTTTCGCACAAGGTGCAAAATACAAAAGCATTATTTGGGGCTCTTACGTTTCATAGATTTGGGTGTTTCCGTGATAGCGAATATTTGCATGCGCATTATTAATTTGGGAGTACTGTACTAAGTTATATAAGTTTTTCTTTTGTTGTAAAACAATATTATAATGTTCATCTTGACTCTAATATGTGATATCAATCCAAATGGCATTTTTGCATTGTGGGCAAATTGGTGTCTCGGGTTCGAATCCCAGTCAAATGAATATTTTGGTGATTTTTTTATTTGCTAGATCTCTAGAGCAATGCCTCTGAGCAATGCTCGGTTACTCTGTACTTTTGTCGTTAAAAATTAAATAGAGTGAGAATTTATATTCATGTATGTATTTACATTCAGCATCTACCTGCTGAACTAAAGATGATATATTTTTTTTTAGATAAATTACGTGGCGTAGAAGAGGCAACCACTATGGCAACTACAGCGGATGTAATAGAATTCTTTGACAAGTTGTTTGACAGCGTGAATGGCCATGCAGGTGGAGCAAAAAGAGGAAAATTAAGAAGTGCAGTGAAACCTAATTCCCAACACCACGAATTTTGGATCAATTCTATAAGAAAAATTAAAGACATCTATTTCATTGATAAAAATAGTAAAGTTGCTCTCCAGTCAGGAAATCATCGTCATGTTAAGGTGCCGTCTCTACAGGGTTGGATTACAACTCTCGAAAGCTTTGTATGATTATCCAAATTGTTATTTAACAAATTTGCAGTTGATTATTTCTATCCAAGAAATATTAACCAAGATCCACTAGAAAATTTCTTTGGACGAATTAGAGCACTAAATTATAGAAATATAAATCCTGACGCTAATATGTTTGCTCATTCTTTTAAATCATTAATTATAACTAATATCTTGACTCCTCATTCGAAAAATGCAAACTGTGAAGAGGATAACGGAGAACAAATATTGAATGTAAAAAATTTATTTAGTAAAAATAGTGAAAATAAAGAAAATGTTCATCCTAAACAACAACAAAGTTCTCCCTCGTCTTCTTCACAGTATTGTGCGAACTGTTACATCCCTAGCTACTTAGTACATTACGTTTAGTAAGCATTTCTATATTCTACTATATTTTTCCGTTTGCGTTGCAGTTTTCGTTTAGCATTCATTTTAATTCAATTTATCGTACAGTTAGAATCTGGAAGCCGGGCTAGTAAGGTGTGGGAAGTCGTAACTTGTAGCAAAGTGTAACTAATTTTAATTTTGGGAAAATAAATTAGTTTAGGGTGAACTTTTGGTTTTTTTTTAAAAACTTACACAGAGGGTGCTGCAAACCAAATTGGTGTCAGAAGTGTGTAGTAATTTGATCCCGAAAAAAAAAGTCTAACGTTTTAGACCTAGGGATCACGAACCCGTGGCACCCGTGCGCCGTGTTTAAAGTTTTTGGTCGACGGTAAGACTCCGCCACCGAAGGCGCGAGCCCGCACCACGTTTTTTGGACGACAGTAAGCCTCCGCACCTCTGCGCGAGCCTGCTCCAACCGGTTCACACACTCGGACGACGGTCAGCCTCAGGCCCTAGCCTGAGCCCGCTCCAGCTACAACCCCACGAGGACTTCGGTCTGCCCCAGCAGTTTCAACAGCGGTGCTGTGCTGTCTGAGCCGCTCCAGTCTAACTCGCCAGGGCCACATCATCGGCCCCCAGCTCCGGGTAAAGCGTAGCCTCTGCACGCGACTCCGGCTCCACTTCAGTCTCCACGACAACGGCATGCAGGTTATCGTCGTGTTCCTGTGAGTGTTTTCTAATTTTTCTAAATCCTCTGTTTCTACTAAATCCAAGAAATCGTGCTAAATCAAAAGTGCTAAATCTAAAGTGTTCTAAATCGTGAAGTGAATTCTAAATCTAAAATTTACAAACTCTTAAATCTAAAATAATTCTAAATCCTAGTTTATTCTATTTTTAATTTCTAAATTTTTGCTGTATTATTTCTAATTTTTATACAAGTTCAGCATAACATAATTCATAATGTCAGTCAAAGGAGAGTCATCTAAAAACAAAATGTCCGAAAAACTAACGCTTTCATTTTTAACTAAATTTATTAAACCTTATTCTGGTGACAGAGAGTCACTTCCTGCATTTCTCACAAACTGTGAAAATGCTATGTTACTAGCTAGCCCAGATCAACAATCAATTTTATGCAAATTTATTATATCTCAATTAGAAGGCAAGGCACAAGTGGCCTGTAGCTTAAAAACATTTTCAAATTGGGCGGAATTAAAAACATTTTTGCGCTCAACTTTCGGCGAAAAGAAACACGCAACTCATTTACTTTCCGATCTTCAAAATTGCAAACAAATGTATACTGAGGATGTTGTAAAATATTCACTAAGAATTGAACAAATTTTAACTCGAATTCAATCTGATATCCATTATAGTTGCGTAGACGAAAAAGAACTTCCCGGCCGAATTGCGGCTATGGAAGAACTCGCTTTAAATACATTTTTATTGGGCTTAAATTCTTCTATTTCTACTATTGTTAGGTGTAAAAATCCTAAAACCCTCAGTGATGCAATTCAATATGCCACTGATGAGGAGAAATTATTCAATTTATCTAAAAATAACACTAGGACTCAAAAACAGTGCTCTATCTGTCATAAATTCAGACATGGCTCTTCTGAATGTTTTAAAAATAAAAAGCCTATTTTTCAGAAATCTTATCACGTAAATCCTCAACATAATTTTAATTCTAACTCAAATTCTAATTTTAATTCTAACTCTTATCCTAAAAATAATTCTATTTCTATGTCAAATAATAATTCTAATTTTTATGCTAAATCGTGTAATTATTGTAAAAACGTCGGTCACACGATCATGGAATGTCGTAAGCGTCAATTTAATATGAAACGCCGCGTAAACGCTGGCAATGCACAACGTGACGACGGTCATATTCCTTCACATACATGTGACTTTGAATATAATGCTAATAATGATCATCAGACTCAATCCAAGCACAATGATTTAAATTAAAAAGGATTTTGGTTCCGTGTCTGCCAAAATCCAACGTAAATCATAAGGACACGATATATTCTAAATCTTATTCTAATTTTCCTAATTCTACATCTCAGCCACAGATGCTGAGTCCATCTCAGTCAAAGTTACTGAGTCCGTCTCAACAAAAAATGTTGAGTCATTCTAAATCTTCTAATTTTTCTAAATCTACATCTCAGCCACAGATGCTGAGTCCATCTCAGCCAAAGATGCTGAGTCCACCTCAACGAAAAACGTTGAGTCAAACTAACTTTTCTAATTTTTCTAAATCTACATCTCAGTCCCAGTCACTGAGTCCATCTCAGCCACAGATGCTGAGTCCATCTCGACGAAAAACGCCGAGTCAAACAAATTTTTCTAAAATTACATCTCAGCCAAAGATGCTGAGTCCATCTCAACAAAACATGTTGAGTCAATCAAATTCTAAATTTACATCTCAGCCAAGGATGCTGAGTCCATCTCAACAAAACATGTTGAGTCAATCAAATTCTAAATTTACATCTCAGCCCATGATGCTGAGTCCATCTCAACAAAATAAAATGTTGAGTCATCATTCATCCCAAAATTTGGGTCCTACTAAATCTTCATCTCGATCAAAAGAGTCGAGTCAAACAAATAATACATCTCTGTCAAAAGAGCAGAGTCATTTAAATTTTAATGGCCAAAATAATTGCCAAAAATGTAAAAATATTTCTAAATCAAAACATGTCTCATTTTCTAACTCAATTAATACTAATTTGTCTCAATCGTCTCAATCGCCTAAATCGTCTCAATCTAATAAATTAATTTCTACTAATTTTAACTTAAATAATCCTAAATCTACATCTCGGTCAGATGAACCGAGTCAAATTAATTTTAAGGACGAAATTGTCCAAAATACTAATTCTAATATTAAAAATAAGTCACTAAAATCTAACATAAATCCTAGTTCTAGTTCTAAGTCTATATACGAAATTAATAATTATACTAAGAAGGTGTCATTGCCTCATACTTATTTGCATTGTAAGCATGCACCGGGATCGGGTATGCTATGTTTTCTAGTTGATACGGGATCAGCCATCAGTATTATCAAGGGGTCCTGTCTAACACAAATTCCAGATCTTTCACATGAAATCGTTAAGCTAAAAGGCATTAACAGTTCCGAAAATCCTGTCGAGACATTAGGGACTTTTCAACTAGAATTTTCTATATCTTTCGAAAAATTTAATTACAAGTTTCATGTGACAAACGATGACATAAATTTAACTAATTACGATGGTATTATCGGTAGTGATTTTTGCAATTTCTTTAAGTCTAACATTGATTATTCTTCTAAATCTATGACTATAAATAATCATTCTGTTCCTATTGTTTACACTCAGCCAACGTATATCATTCCGGCTCGTGCGGAAGCCTGTATTGAGTGTACTGTATCAAATTTCTCGTCCGAGCTTTATCATAACAATGAAGCTCTAGTTCTAGATCATACCTTAAGTCAAGGCGTTTATGTCGCTAATTGCATAGTAAAGGTCAAACCTAATGGGAAAGTGAACCTTACTATTTTAAATACCACTGAGTCCGATATTGAGGTCAAAGATTATCACGTAAAATTAACACCATTCGAAAATGAATGTCTTAATAATTCAAAAAATTGTATTAGTATAAATTCTATTTCTAGTTCCAAATCTAATCGCGCAAGTCAAGTACTAAATTCAATTCGATGTTCTCATTTAAATAATGAAGAAAGAAAAGCTCTCTTAAACTGCGTCTCGTCTTACACTGATATTTTCCATTTAGATGGCGAGCCTTTAACTTGTACTAGTGTCCTTGAACACAGTATTAATACGGGTGACACTCCTCCTATCCATGTTAAATCCTATCGTTTTCCTGAGTGTCACAAGGAAGAGGTCGATTCCCAAATCCGTAAAATGCTAGATCAGAAAATAATCCGGCCTTCTTCTTCGCCTTGGAGCGCCCCAGTTTGGGTAGTCCCGAAAAAGATAGACGCTTCTGGCAAACAAAAGTGGAGAATCGTCATAGACTATCGTCGCCTTAACGACGCCACTGTTTCAGAGTCTTATCCACTGCCTCTTATCACAGACATCCTAGATCAACTAGGTCATTCAAAATATTTCAGTACCTTAGACTTAGCAAGTGGGTTCCATCAATTAAAAATGAGTCCCAAGGACGCCCCAAAAACGGGTTTTACAATTAGCACTAATTCAAGCATGTCTGGACATTATGAGTTCACCAGAATGCCTTTTGGGTTGAAAAATGCCCCAGCCACGTTCCAGCGGTTAATGAATACCGTATTGTCAGGCCTACAAGGTCTAGATTGCTTTATATATCTTGATGATATCGTTATTTTTAGCCAAAATTTACAAGATCACATTGAAAAATTAAAGCGCGTTTTCGACAAACTTCGTCAAAGTAATTTAAAGCTTCAACCAGATAAATGCGAATTTCTTCGACATGAAGTCGCTTATCTTGGTCATGTCATCACCGATAAAGGTGTCACTCCGAATCCTGATAAGGTCAAGGCCGTTTCCTATTTTCCAGTTCCCAAAAATCCTAAAGACATCAAATCCTTCTTAGGTCTAATAGGCTATTATCGCCGTTTCATTGATAATTTTGCAAAGCTTACTAAGCCTCTTACGTGTCTTTTAAGAAAAGATGCCGTATTCCACTGGAATGCGGAACAGCAACAAACATTCGAATTTTTAAAAGAAAAATTAATCTCTGCTCCTCTTCTCCAGTATCCCGATTTTTCTCAACCATTTAATGTTACTACAGATGCTAGTAATTATGCTGTAGGCGCAATTCTTTCTCAAGGTCCTATAGGCAAGGACAAACCTATAGCATACGCCTCGCGAACTTTAAATAAGCCTGAAGGCAATTATTCCACGACAGAAAAGGAACTCTTAGCAATTTTATTTGCCGTCAAAACTTTTAGACCATATTTATATGGCAATAAATTCAAAATCGTCACGGATCATAGACCACTTGTATGGTTATTTAATGTAAAAGATCCAGGTAGCAGACTCATTCGCTGGCGCTTGAAACTCGAGGAGTATGATTACGAGATTGTTTATAAACAAGGTCGTCTCAATTCTAATGCCGACGCTCTGTCTAGGTGTCCGGTCAATGCACTTAATATAAACAACTTAAATAATTTAACCTATGAAAAATACTTTAAAAGTCAATTTACTAATCAACTTCCTATTTCTAATACTATTATTGAAGAATGTACACAAGGTTTACATTTATCTAAATTAAATAATATTGCGTGTCCAGTTTCTCTAGATTTCGACAATTCTATTCCGCATTGCGAAGAAATTTTATCGCAGCTAGAAAATGCTGACGAATTACTAAATTCTGAACGTGAGCCGTTCACAATTAAACATTATAATTTAAAAGATAAAAATTACTATTTCCTTTTTACTAAAGTTCATCATTTTGATGAAACTCATTATAAAGATGTTTTTAATCTATTAATTAAATTAAGAAATATTTTAGTCGATTGCCAAAATATTACGGATCTTGCTATTTCAGATTTTTCAGATCCATCTTCTAAGTTATCATATACTAAAATTTATAACATGATTTCCTATATTTTTCATAATACTAATATTAAAATTTATATTTACAAAAATCAATTAATTTATCCTACTCCGGTAGAAGTTCCTAAAATTTTAAAAGAAAATCATGATTCGCCTATTGCGGGTCATCCAGGTTCTCAAAGAATGTATAAAAGAATTAAAGCCAGTTATTACTGGAAAGGAATGCGCTCTGATATTGAGCATTACGTTAAAAAATGCAAACTTTGCCAAATCAACAAGCCTTTACGTAAATCTAATAAAGCTCCAATGGAGATAACTTCTACTTCTACAAGGCCATTTGAGAGATTAGCTCTGGATATTGTGGGCCCTCTGCCCGACGCGGGTTTCCAAAATTTTAAATTCATCTTAACGTTACAAGATGATCTTACTAAATTCATTAGCGCTTATCCTATGGTTTCGTCGACAAGTGACGAAATAGCTCGAAATCTTGTTCATTTTATGTCTCTTTTCGGATTTCCTAAAACTATTTTAACAGACTTAGGTACGCCCTTTACGTCTGATTTATTTAAACAATTAACTGAAATTTTGAAAGTAAAAGCATTATTTACTACTCCTTATCATCCTCAAACAAATGGCGCACTAGAACGCTCTCATGCAACTTTAAAAGAATATTTAAAATCTTTTGTCAATGAAAACCAAAACGATTGGCATTGCTATTTATTTACTGCAATCTTAGCTTATAATACGACGCCGCATTCTTCTACTAATTTTACGCCACATGAACTATTGTTCGGATATAAACCTTCTATTCCTAGTTCTTTATACGAGAGTAATAATAATACCACTTATAATGAATATATTCGTGCTTTACAATATAGAATGCGCTTTAGTCGCGAAAAAGCAATTCAGAACCTTATTAGTAGTAAAGAAAGGTCAAAACAATATTATGATTCTAAATCTCGCGAAATTTCTTATAAGTCAGGCGATATGGTGTATTTAAAACACCATCATAGATTAAGAAAAGCCTTATCACCTATATGGAAAGGCCCATATAAAATTCTGAAGGTTCATAACAAACATAATGTGACTCTACAAATAGGTCGCAAAAATGTCAAACATCATACTAATGAAATTAAGCCTGCCACTTCTTAAATTTCTATATCTATGTTATAAAAACATATTTCGTCTCTTTCTTTTCAGAATATTATGCTGTCATGGCTTTTGCCGCAGCGACGCGGAGTCAAATATCATTCCTATATCGCATAGTCCAGGAATTTACTTTGAACCTATTACTTATGTTAATTTTTATAATGATTACTGGAAAGTTGTTACGCATATCGATTTATTTTCTATTGAACCTTATTTAAACAAAATACAAAATCTTTTATCTAATACAATTGATATTTGTAACAAGATTCAATCGCAAGATTTAAATTTTTGTAAAGACATATCTAACCCTATCGAGGTCTTAGTTCATAGTAACAGTATTAAATTACAATCTTTGTCTCATATTATTTCCGATCATAAGACTAGTAAAGTCAAACGGTCACTAGAGTTTGGTGGCGAAATTTTAAAGTTTTTCTTCGGCACGTTAGATGCTGACGATGCTAGAAAATATGATGCTGCAATTGAGTCTTGCAAGAAAAGCGAATCCGAAATGTTTCATTTAATGCGTGATAATATACACGTTATAAAGTCTACAATTAATAATTTTAATACTACTATTTGCAAGCTCAATCAAAATGAAATGAAATTAAATACGCAAATTAATAATATGAATAATATTCTTTCTAATATTACGGATACAGATAATCTATTATTATACAATTCTAAATTAAATAACTTACTTAATATTATCGAAGGTTCTTTGCTTACTATTTCTAATTTACTAGATACTACCTTAAATTCTATCTTATTTTCTAAAGTGAATGTTTTACATCCTAGTGTAATCAGTCCTATAAATCTCTATAATGAGTTAATTAAGCATAGCAATCAAATAAGTAAAAAAATTGGAGTTTCCAATTTCTCTTAGTATAGAAAATATACATACTTTAATCGATATTTCTAAACTTAGTTACTACTTCTTAAATAATAAAATTATTTTTATTTTGCAAATTCCTTTAGTCACACCTGAAAAATTTATGGTGTATAAAAAATATTCCTTTGCCAACGCCTCATGATGATGCTCATAATACTTTCGCGTTAATTCAACCCTCCGACTCATATATCGCCTTGAGCGACGACAGACTGCATTATGCTATGCTGAGCTCTTTAAATGATTGTAAATTAATAACTAGTAATTATTCTATTTGTGAATTGTTCAACATTTACTCTTGTATAAGTAATCCAAATTGTGAATCAAAAATCTTAACCGAGGTCACACTCTCGTTGCCCTCCGAATGTAATTCTAAAATTCTATACAAATAAAATAAATATAAAATTCTAATTCTAAAAGTTGCAAAATAATAAATGGATTTTTGTACAGTCAAAGCCAAATAAATTAACTATTCGTTGTGATGATGAAATTAATGATTTTTCTATCCAGGGTACTGGTATTGTTAAATTAACAGCTGATTGTGTCGGCTATTCTAAAACTGTACAATTGTTACCTACTAATTCTTATTCTTTTATGATTAAATCTCCTTTAGATATAAGTTTTGATATTACCGAAGACGATTGTTGTAAAAAGGACATATTTAATAAAAGTTTACCACATTTATCTCCTATTTCCTTAAGTAAAATAAATTTAGATTCTTTAAAATATGCTTCTCATCAAATGGATAATTTAGAAAATGAAATTAACAATTTAGAGAAAGAATCTCATTTTATTAAATATGGCCATTATTATTCTACATTTACTTATATTTTAATTGTGTGTCTATTTTTGTATATTGTCTATAATATTTTCAGATGTTTTAAAAATAAAAATTCTATGAACGAGTCAGGATGTTGCATTCAAATTTTTAATCAATGTAATAATAAGAAAAATATTCGACATAAATCTAAAATTTCAAATTCTATTGAGATGACTCAGATTTCTTCTTCAGATGAAGAAAGACAATCAGTCAAATCCTTGCCATTGCAACATCGAGCAAATACTTTTGACAAAAGTCAATTTTCTTCGAATAGAAATTTAAATTTTTAATTTGATAATTTTGTTCTATTTTATATTATTAGATCAATTTCTATATTTTACGAAGTCTACGATTTTTCAATTTTATGAAATCTTTGGTGTTTTATTATGTCAATGTTTTAATGTCTATGATGTTTTATTTTTAGTTATTAACTTTCTATTTCATTTGTGTTTTCTATGTTTTTTATTTCTATGTTCTGTAGACTTCGCACACTTTATGTCTCTATCTTTTTAACTTCGCTTATCTTAAAAAGATAAAGCTTCGTCAAAAGGGGGGAGCTGTTACATCCCTAGCTACTTAGTACATTACGTTTAGTAAGCATTTCTATATTCTACTATATTTTTCCGTTTGCGTTGCAGTTTTCGTTTAGCATTCATTTTAATTCAATTTATCGTACAGTTAGAATCTGGAAGCCGGGCTAGTAAGGTGTGGGAAGTCGTAACTTGTAGCAAAGTGTAACTAATTTTAATTTTGGGAAAATAAATTAGTTTAGGGTGAACTTTTGGTTTTTTTTTAAAAACTTACACAGAGGGTGCTGCAAAACAGAACCAACCAAGGAAATTTTCTGTGGGTCAAGTGGTAATGGAAAAAATGAAAGTTCACTGCTCGGCATACACTGCTGGATATGTGTGCAGAAAAATTTGTAAAAGTATAAATTGTAAGGCCTGTTTAGGAACCCTAACTACAAAAAAAGAAGAAAATATACATCTGTATATTAGATACAGAGAGTACCATTTATTAAAAAACAAAAATTTAAAATACCCTACTCAGCAATTTTTAATATTATATAGAGACGTTGCATCTTTGATTCATGAGTACTTAAATAAAAATTGTTATAAAGGTTTAATAAATACAGTATTGAAAGAAAAAATTAAAAATATGAGGATTTCCTGGCTTGGGTGTTCAAGGCACCATGAAATTGTTATGACAAATTTTATTAATATTTTAATAAGGTTACAAACACACAATTGGTGTAACATTATCAATAAAATTTTGAAAGGCGATATTTCAGAAAAATATGTCAATGAAATGGGTGAACCACAAAAAAAAGCATTTCTTAAATATAAAAGCTATAGGCTAAAATCAAAAATGAAAGAAAAGTAATTAATAAAAAACCAAAATTTTTATTTTGTTTTATTTAAATTAATTAAATTAAAAATCGAAGTAGAAAGTAGAAACCCCTACGCACTGTTTATCGATAAAGTAAACATCACTATTTATCGACTAGATGTCGATATCAAGCTGTACATCACTAGTCTTATATTATCTGTGGTTTTTACTGTCATCAAGTTTCTTGAGTGTCATGTCCACTAGCGACTGCAGCGCCAGTTCGGAGCAGTCGGTAACTTACGAAAAGTCACTGTCGCATCTGTACTAGGTACATATGACTAATCTGTGGGTGGGATGGGCCCTGTTGGGGAGCACGGGGAAGTTATTAGGGGCACTAGTGCTGTTCATCCAAGGTGATTTAGTGGGAAGGGGAGCAGGGATAAATCTCTGCTTTGTTTCTTCCTTATGGTTTTTCTTTGTTTGAGGCGCAATTCGTCTCTTTACTTTGGGTGCTTTTACACACCCTCTGTAATTAGCCGGATGGCCTTGTGTTTTGCATAGCACACAACTGGGGGACTTCGACTTCGTCTTCGGACTCCTCAGCTGGTGTTTTGCGTGGGCAGTCAGAGGTGCCGTGGTCTCCTAGGCACTTGACGCAACGCGGTCGGGCTTGGCAGTTTCGCGCGGAGTGCCCGTAAAGTTGGCACCTGTGGCATTGGCCAGGAGTGCCTCTTTTACGGGGGGGTTCCACGCGTATACCGGTTATATTACATACGGCGCGTATGTTAAAAATTTCCTTACCCTCGGGGGTAAGGGGAGGATCACTAGTACCATGTTGTACACGTGTTTTTTGACGGGGTGGTACATCCTGTGTACCTCGGTCGCGGGGTAACCTTGGGCTATTAGGTCTTCAAGTACAGCCCTTTCGGAGATGAACTTGTCGACACCTACTATGACGACGCGGAGGACACGTTCGTCCTCTAAGGCCTGTGGTAACCAATGTTTTTTCCACGGAGGAACGCAGTTAGGAGGCGATGGTCCTGAGGCGTTTGGACCTGGACCTTTATCCCGATCGGAGTTGTGGTAGCCGACGAGTAACGGAGCTTTTTCTCGTTTATCGCGGCCGAGATGATGTTCCATTTTTCCTTCTCCTGTACTATGACAGGAGGAGGCATTTTGGGAGCGGGCTCCGTCTCGGAAGCCAGAGGAGCCTGAGACGGAACTATTTGAGAGGCCTGCGAGGCCTGGGATGCCTGAGGGGCGATCGGGGGGCGAGCGGGGGACGCGGCAGTACTAGTCTGCAAGGACATCGCGGGTAGCTCGGGCCTAGGGGCCGGTTTAGTCTTTCCAGACTTTGGTTTCCCGGCCTGTTTAGTCGGGGAGGACGAGACTGGAGAGGAAGAGCCTTCAGCGCGCTTCCTCTTCTTTGTCTTTTTACTGACGACCGTGGTGAAGTCGCCTTCACCAGGGTCAGTCTCTTGCTCCGAGCAAGACATCTCAGGAGACGAGTATGTAAGTCGGGGGACCACGGACTCTACAGGAGTCACAGCGGTGTCACAGTCGAGAGACGCGGGGGAAACAGCATCGTGATTTCGCACGAAGTTGTCCCACCTTTTCGCGGCGTCAACCCTGACGCGAATTTTTATCTATCTTAAAAGTAGAGTACCCACTCTACTTTTAAGATAGATAAAAATTTATCAATCATGTCGGCCATGATGTCGGTCGGTCAGTCTGCTCTTAATGAAGAATTTCCGAGAGGGTACAACCCCGCCCGGCAACCGGGAGGGGAGGTGTGTAAAGAGGTACAAACCTCGTGTAGTGTACCTAGTTTTCGTGTCGCCGTACTTACGATGTGTTCCAGGCGGTCGGGAAACACACACAAACACTCACAACACTAGCACTCGGGCGCTGGCGAGCAAGGCGCGGCGCGACCTACGGCGGCAAGCGCGGGCGAGGGCCCGCACTCGGGCGAGGCGAAACAAGCGCCGGCGCAGAGTTCGCTCGATCGCGGACACACTAAAATCGAAAAACCTCGTGGCGCGGACGTGATCGCGAAATCGCAACAAGCACAAAGTGTGCCGAGCGAGAGCGCGCTGTCTATAGAAAGAAGCAGCACCACAGTCGCCTAGCAGCGTGCACTTGATCGGGAAACGCGTGCTCATCGGACGGGATCCGTAAGCCGTTGATGTCGCAAAAGCATTCGACAAAATTTGGCACAATGGGCTAATTTATAAACTTTTTAAACTCGGCATTCCCGATAGTCTTGTTATAATAATAAGTAACTACCTCAAAAACCGTAAATTTCGTTTTAGAGTTGAAGGCATTCTGTCTTCACTTAGAGATCTAGAGGCTGGAGTACCGCAGGGCTCGGTTCTCTCCCCGACCCTCTACAATCTCTACACGTCCGATTTGCCCACCCACCCTCGAGTACAAAAAGCGCTATTCGCGGATGACACGGCCCTTTTCTTTGCTCATCGCCAAATAGCTTTCGCGTCCAAAAAACTCCAAGAAGCAGTTACCGAACTCGGTAAATGGTTCGCTAAATGGAGAATTGAACTAAACCCCGACAAAAGTCACGCTATATTATTTAACGGACTAAAACGTAAGAAAATGCAACCTATTAGTCTGCACGGAAAATTAATTCCCGAAGTCACGGCTGTCAAATACTTAGGAGTAGTACTAAACAAGTCGATGTCATTCACAAACCATATATCGAATACCGTACGTAAAGCGAAATTTGTGTTATACAAATTATATCCTTTACTCAACGCGAGTAGCAAAATGTCCTTAAGACATAAGCTCACCTTATACAAAACATGTATAAGAACGATACTCACTTATGCGTGCGTCTCTTTCGCACACATAAGTGACAATCAGATGAACCAATTGCAACGAGTTCAAAACCGTTTTTTGCGCATGGCAACAGGTGCCCCCCGTTACATGCGAAACATCGACTTGCATAGAGACTGCGAGCTTATCACTATCAAAGCCTATATCAAAGAACTCTCAGAGAGATTCTTTGAGAAAGGCAAAGTACATCCCAATCCGATCATTCGTAAGGCTGTGGACTATGAACATGACGCACGGACATTCCGATACCCCTTCAGGCGGCCTAAGCATATCTTAGCCGACCCTGTAGACGCCATCACAGAATTCGTAACGTACTGTGTACAGTTACGTAAACACAAATCACACTCACCCGCGTGGTTAGTACTGCACCGGGGACGACGCCGGCGCCTTCCCCAAGGACTTAACACGACCCGAACGACAAACAGACAGACCGACCGAAATCCGGTGCCGAGCTCGATCCCGGGTTCGAGTTCGCATGCGGATAGCATAGGAACACACCTAAATCATGACCGCGACCGCGACATTGTCGTAGAGAGCTCTACCAATTACTTTGACATTAGAACATACACGCGTATGTCACGCCAACCGGACTCGGAAGGGGAGAGGGACGGCCCTCTTTTATGCAATAACATTAATAAGTTGAGCTCATCTACCGCGATAACTCGTACGCAGCTAGTTTGTGCTATCGCGCGCGAGCAGTCTCACTCGTCAGAGAGTGAGTAAGGGGGTCGGACCCCTTAAGAGCAGAGGGGATCCGTGTCCCCACGTCAGATGAAAATAGCTTATTTTCGTAGCTCTCCCCAATATTGTCCGATTAGAATGTCACACGTGTGACTTTAGGGGAGGGGGCCAGGCCTCCTCATTGTTTATCTCCAAACCAACTAGCAACAGACTAGTTATAGCCACGATTAAACTACCATGGTCTTAACCAGACCAGTAGCTTAGACCCTTTCGAAAAAAAAAATGTCTCATCATGGGAGACTTTAATGCACACCACATTTTATTCGGATGCCACTCGAACAATAACAGAGGTAACAGTTTGTTTAACATCATAGATGAATTCGACATGTGCATATTGAATGATGGCAGTGTCACAACAGTTCAGGCACCAAATACAAAACCATCTGCAATTGATTTAGCTCTTGTTAGTCCTTCTTTAGCTCCTCTTTGCGAATGGCTTGTCCACAGTGATCCAATGGGCAGCTATCACTATCCAACTCAGGTAACTATTAATGTACAGCCCTCAATATATGATGTTCGTCCTGTGGAAGAAAAATATATTTACAGTAAAACAGATTGGAATAAATATTTTAAGTTATCAGAGACATATTTTTCAGAATTAAATGTAGATAATAATAATTTAGAACCACTTCAGTTATACAATAGTTTTGTCAGTATTTTATGTAATCTAAGATCAATAACAGTACCAAAACAAAATCCAAAGCCAGTTTCGAAGCCATTGAGAAAACCAGCTCCTTGGTGGAACCAAACATGTGAAGATGCAGTTCGAAAGTCCAAGGAAGCTTTAAAAAATTATAGAGCTTTGCCCAGCATTGATAACTTTATTATTTATAAAAAATTTGATGCTCAAAAGAAAAGAATATTAAATGATGAAAGGGTTAAATCATGGCAAGATCTGTGTAGTAGTTTTAATAGAATGACGCCAGTCTCTAGAATATGGGGATATATTAAAAGATTCAAGAGAATAAATACTTCCCATGATAGGTTTTTAAATGATGATTGGGTACCATCATTTTTAAATAAAATTTCAGATCAGTCTCAGGTAAATGAAAGCAATTTAAAAACTATTTTTGATCAAGCCGTTGAAGATGAAAGTAATTTGTTTCTTAATAAACCATTTACACTGAGTGAGTTGTACATATCTTTAAAAAGTAGAAAAGACACAACACCAGGATTGGATAGTATACCATATATTTTAATTAAAAACTACACCCTAATGCAATAGAAATTCTTTTAAAGATTTATAATAGGTTATGGGATGGTTTAGTCATACCGGAGTCGTGAAAAACTCAATGTGTCTTTCCTATTTTAAAACCAAATAAACCAGCTAGTAACCCATCTTCCTACAGGCCCATTTCCCTATCATCATGTTTAGGTAAGCTTTTTGAAAACATGTTAAAAATGAGATTAGATTATTTTGCTGAATCACAAAACATTTTACCGGATATTCAGTTTGGATTTAGGAAAGGAAAAAGTTGTTCTGGAAGCTTTGTATCATTTACACAAGATTTAAAAATGGCAAAACTTAGTCACTGCAGTGCTGTATGTATATTTTTAGATGTAAAAGCTGCCTTTGATAGTGTTAACATTGCAGTGTTAATTAAAGTTTTACAGGAACTGGGATTTCCGGTGAAAACTTTAAAATGGATTCAGAAATTTTTAAGCAACAGAAAAGTTTATGTAAAATTCAATAATATATTGCATGGGCCTAAGACGGCCAATAAAGGCACAATGCAAGGGGCTACGACATCGCCATCATTTTATAATTTTTATACATCTCAAATCCTTAAATTTGTAAATATTCCTGGAGTAAAAGTTTTGCAATTTGTTGATGACTTGCTTTTGTACAGTGTAAATAAAATCTTAAATATGGCTATAGATCTTATAAATGGAGCTTTAGCTCAATTACAAAATTATTATAAGAATATTTTAAAATTAGAAATAAGTTCAGAGAAAAGTTCAGTGCTAATATTTAGTAAACCTGCACATTCCGTAAATATAATTGAATATAACAACAGAATTCCCATTGTGAATCACCACAAATTCTTAGGAGTTATTGTGGATAATAAACTTAAATTTGATAAGCATATTAATTATGTATGTCAGAATGCTATGAGAAGCATAAATGTAATGAGAAGTTTGGCAGGAACATTTTGGGGTTCAGACCCAAAAACTTTTAATATTTGTACAAAAGCATAGTCAGAAGTCATTTTGATTACAGTTCATTAGCTTACATGAATGCAAGTATATCATTACTAAGGAAATTAGATGTTGTACAGAATATAGGCTTAAGAATAATAAGTGGTGCCATGCGTAGCACCCCTATTGTGTCTATGGAAATTGAAAATTGTATACCTCCATTGTCTCTGCGCCGTTTACAATTGGCTGAGAGATTTTGTCTTAAAGAGTTATCCTGTAATAACAATTTTCTAGTGAAGACATTGTTGCATCCTATAGAAATTGTACCATCAGCTACACCAACTATCACATCTAATGATCTCATTTCTGCTTCTTTACCTGAAATACCAAGAATTATGTTATTAACGAAAAATTATTCTAAAAATATGTACACTAGTAACAAGTGGCCAATTTATCATTATCCATATGAAACTACAATTTTTAATATTAAGTGTCATTTAGATTCTGTTACAAATAAATTTGACTTTTCACAATTTCTACAGGATAAGAGAGATTTTTACACAATATGTACAGATGGTTCCAAAAGTGAGGAAGTTAAAGCTGCATACTATGACCCACATTGTAAGATAAGTAAATGTTTTAAAATGCCACAAAGTTGCAGTATTTTTACAGTAGAAGCCTGGGCTATATTAGCAGCTTTAAAATATGTATTTAGTTACTGATGTAAATAATGTAAATATTTTAATAATTACTGATTCTAAAAGTGTATTATATAGTTTAATCCTTCAGGCCCCGCGCGAGCACCGGTGATCGTGACAACAATAGAATACAATAGCAATTCCTGGAAATTCCGACTGAAGTATTAAGTAACCAAAGTATGTCTTTTAAACAAAATTATATTATATTTAGAATTAGATTTATGCTAACAAAATTGGTGGAAAAGAACATAGAACTAGTTTGGGTTCCCTCCCACAGTGGCATATTAGGTAATGAAATTGTAGACGAGGTGACCCATAGGGAACACAATGTAGATCTTTCAGAAAGTGTTAAAGTACCATTTACTGATTTATACCCACAAATTAATAGTTCAATTAAAAGTTTATGGAAAGACTTTTTTGGAAAGAATTTAAAGGAAAATGGTACTCAGAATTCAAAAAGACTTACCGACGATACCATGGTACAATAAGATAGTTTATGTGAACAGGAAATTAATCACAACAATTAATCGTTTGCGCTTTGGTCATTGCCTGGTCCCATCACATCTTAGGAGAATAAATGTAATAGACAATAGTATCTGTTCTCATTGTTCAGAAGAAAATGCAGACATAGATCATGTGCTTTTTAAGTGTCCAGTCTTCGCCATACAACGATCCTTAATTGATAATAATATCAAGGAAACTGCTCAAGAGAACTCTTTAAGTGTCCCCCGCCACAGTCAAGACCTATTAGCCAGGTGGACGAAATTCCCGAACAAAAAAAAATTTGGGTTCCAAATTTAAACGTAGCAACTGTACCCAATCAGATAATCTGTGCAAGGTCGACTGTGATTGGCTGATAAAAAAGACCATAGAGAATATAAACTACATGAGAAAAAAGACGAAGAAGGAGTTTAAAATTCAAAGTTCGATTTTCATTTTGTGAAAATTATTTTGTAGCAACTCATGCAAAAATTGTAAATTAAGTGGATTAATTAATGAAAAACGAAAGGTAAGCCATTGTAAAATGTAAATGTAACCGTAAATTGATAAATTGAAGCAAAACATAACTATGTCATACCATGTTCTAATACAAAGTATGTCGCAGTATTATTTGCATATTTGTACAATAATTTACAACATAAACTATATTAATATGAAAAAGATAGATTATTATTTCATAGAAAATATTATAATGTATATCAGTATGCAGTTAATTTGGAAAATGTTAAAATGTATATATTGTTTTATTGTAATAATACATAAGGTTGATAAGTATACTTAATAATTTATGTAAACTGTATGGAAATGTAGTAAATGAAAAATGTTTCATTAATTTCAGATTTTTAGGTCCCTATACTAGTTTGCAAGTCTGCAAGCAATAGCTGGAGAAGGAAGGTATGGGATTATGAGTGGTACGGCCACCAAGGAAAAATCCTCTATCAAGACGTGAGGTGGTATGCAGCTGGCCTGAGCCCACGCAATAGATTTCAGCTGTCGTATACAGGGTGTAACAAAACAAAGTAATGATACTTAAGTGTGTTACATGTATAAAGGTGCGCGTCTACTGGATCGGGATCGGAGCATACTGCGTAGGTATGCAGCGGACGGATTTGTTGCTTTGTATGTATGGTACTGACTACTGTGAACTGCACTAGAAGTACTGGAACGTCATTCTGCGCCTAACAAAATATATATGACGACACGACGCGCAGTCCGCACCGTACGCCCCGATTCTGACATGGTGGACGCGCAGCTTTAATCCCCTCCCTATATAGAGTTTACTGTGTAAGCCAATCAAGTAGTTAGTAGAGTAGCATAGACAGCTATTCTATTATATTTATAAATAAAATACATAAAACTGTACTGTAATATTATAATATTGAGTAATAGAAATCAACAAAAGCTTGTGGATTAATCTTCTGTTTTATTCAATTTTAAAATTCTGTTTTATTGTTTAATTTACCTTATTAGCCTATTTATTTAGCTGTGTACAATAATTTTTATTGAAATAAAACATTTATTTGAGCTTATTTATTTTTTATTTTATTTTTTTTAATTTTTGGTATGTTTAGAGTGAAAGGTTTTGCACCTAAAAATTTTAACTTCAGTTTCAAATTAAAAAAATAACGGATGTTTATTTTTTTTCTTCTAAGTCCGACCTCTTGTTACGTAGTATACAGTTTACATCCTCTTTGCTATTAGCAAATTCTCTTTACTTTGACTCTATTTTCAAATATATTGTAAATACTGTACAAAAAATATAATGATTTTTTTTTGGTTTGATTCGTCCCATTCAGGACAGGCAAAGGGAACAAAGCCCATATAGCCCTTTTTTAGGTTATGTAATATCAAATATGTTTGTGTTTTGAACTTTTGAGTTTTGTATTTCGTTTTTTTAGAGATGTCATGTCACATGTGTCAATTGTTTTGTTTTTTATGTTCATAAGAAATGTAAAATGTTGTAAGTTGTAACTTGTATGATGTATCTTTCTTATAGTTTGTAGGTTTTATTTTTGTTATTATTTTAATGTAATAATTATTGTATTTTAATGTAAGTTCATTGTACTATTATAATGTATTCGACTGAAGGACCTGTATCCATATTCCATAGTCAAAATAAATTATTTAAAAAAATGTTGCTAAATAGTAAGCCTGTGGTAAGCCTAGCCTACAAAAAAAAATTGACATATCAGCTTTGACAACTGACATTGACGGTAACAAAGGGTGTGTTCTGAAACATTAATAGATTGCACAGAGCAATTTCACCAGATCAGATTGGTTATCGCGTCGTCAGATTCTAATGACCACGTACTGCTTGGAGTTAGAAACAGCCAAGTATTCCAGTTAATCCGGATTTCGGGTTTAGAAAGTTTGCTATAGTTTTGTTAATTTTATCAATTTTATGACTTGATTTTAAAAAACTAATTAAAGTAAATCCGCTTGCATACTAATAATATCAAGATAAGTTATATAAAACGCAGATTTGACGAGGCATAAACCATTATCAGTTATCAGCCAAGCTCTTTAATAGTGTTAATTTAGTTCAATCAAGTTATTACGGAGACAGACACGTACTTTTTGTGTCGGTGAGATTACCAATTGCTATTTAATTTTTTGTGGATTACTTTTAGCATATTGGAAGATGTCTGTACTAAGTAATTTCACCGTGTCTATAGCCAAAGGATTAAGACGTAAGTATACTTAATTTATTGTATTGATAAACACATTTTCTGCCCTCACGAATATTATGAAAAGGGAGAAATAGATTCCTATTACCTACATACAACAAGTACGTCTTGTCCACATGGAAATATTTAGATAAGAAATATGTTATATGCCTAATGCCACAGTCATTATTTTGGCGTCATTTATATAATACTAGGGCATTTAAAAAAAATTGTACCCCTGGTTTTCACCTTGTCCCTTGACTTCGCTACAGATTATTTATAAAAAATTACATAGGTACTAACATTTTGTAATTTTAATGTAGGAGCAAAAACAAGTTTTTTTTTTACTAAAATAAATTCACGTTTGTATAAAATTTTATTTAGTATGAGATTTATAAGGATTTTTATGTACCTACCAAAAACTATTACGTTGGTTGGACGGTTCCCTTCCCACAAGTTGTAAAAAAAAACTATTTTTTTTTAAAGTTGCTTAAAAACATATTTTAGATTCCTAAATAGTTAATGTATCAATTAAATGTATTGTTATTGAAAAATCTAACATAATTTAACTAAAAATTAATTATAATTATAATCATGAAAAAACGACCGTGTAGGATATGTTTTAGATTGCTAATTTTCTTGTTTTTTAATTTTGTTGATGCCTCTCATAGAAAACAAGCAATGGAACAGCAAAAAATGGAAAATGCAAATAAGCGACAAAATGGTTTTTGTCGTAATTTAAAAACCATAAATTACATTAATTCATATAAGCTATGGACAAATTAAAGTGTATGCTTGAACCAATCTATGTACAAATTTTGGAAGCTTAAATCACTCTCCTCTGTTGGAAAAATAAGAATCCCTTTTTTTTACAGAGGTCTTTTTGATTGATTATTCTGTGTTATAAAAGTATACCAATTGTGTTAAGTTATGGGTAATTCAAAGACAATGACATGATGAATACTGACAATGAACTTTAATTTCTTAGCTTTAGTCAGCTAAGAAAAATCTATATCGCTACAGCCAAATTATCAAGGCATCGCTTTAAGTTAACAATAACGAATATAGTGTTTAAAGTGTACCTAAAAGTTTTATTTCTTAAATAATTTTGATTTTATTTCCACTACTTTTCCACCAGTAAAGTTGAAAATCATTTTGTGTCATTGATATTTGCAGATTTATAATAACTTAGGAATTCGTAGACGTGTGAACACATCTTTATGATTATGAGATGTTTGTCCCTCTAATTAATGAAGTTAAATCTGTGAAATCAAAGAATTTTCTACTTTTAAAAGTAGTGCAACAATAAAAATGTTTAAATAAAAGGTTTTTGTGTTACAAAAACTTCTTTAAATATGTTAAATATTACTACTCGTGTAAAAAAGTGAAAACTATCCTAGTCACGCTACGGATTTAAAATAATTGCTACTCTTTTTGAACCTTGAAATTATCTATATTTTCTTTGAATAAACAATTAGATATGCATTTCACTAGATTAAATGAATGAAGAAATCCGTTTATTGCTGTATTTTTTGTATTAAATTATATTTTACATTTAGTCACACAACGGAATCTCTTTCGGCGAAAATTCGATTTTGTTTCAATAATATCAGAATAATATAACGTTTTCGGCGTTTTTTTTAACTTATTCCATTAGTTCAATATTTTTTCTTGTATATGACATTAAAATATAGGTAAATTTAAAACATAGACATATTTTTGCAATGGTACACGTTTTTTTTTAAATGCCCACTAGCGACCCGCCCCGGCGCGGCGTCGCACGGGTATAAAATATATAGCCACTAAAAAAAGAATTAAAATCGATAGCCTATGATCCTTCATGTGGTCTACTTCTTATCTGTGCCAAATAACATAAAAATTGTTCCAGTAGTTCGCGAGATAAGCCCTTTCAAATAATTTCTCCCGTTTTTTCCAGATTCTCCTATTAGTCTTAGTGTGATAAAATATAGCCTATAGCCTTCCTCAATAAATGGGGTATCTAACACTGAATGAATTTTTCAAATCGGACCAGTAGTTCCTGAGATTCGCGTGTCCAAGTTAGCCCTTTCATATAATTTTCCCTGGTTTTCCACATTTTCCTCGTTTTTCCACATTTTCCTCTATTTCTTCGCTCTTATTAGTCTTAGCGTGATAAAATATAGCCTATAGCCTTCCTCGATAAATGGGCTATCTAACACTGAAAGAATTATCAAAATCCATTGCATAGTTTTAAAGATTAAAGGGAACAAAGGGACGTGAGGGGAAAAAAGGAACTTTGTTTTATAATATGTATAGATTCTTATCGACATAAAATGTTGTTTTTACTGACGTGATTATTAACACCAACACTCATTGCAGAACGGCCTTTTCTGGTATTTGAAGGACAGACTATTGTTTGATGACAATGAAATGCATTTTAATTCATTTAGAATATTGCAGAATTTGCAGATACGACAATAAAGAAAATGTAGAAATTTAGTTGAGTTAATATAGAAAAAAACTAAGAAAACTTTGAATGTATGAATTCATTATCATCATTTAACAAATTAAGAAAATATTTGACTAAATTTCTTTTTGTACAATTTTATTCGAGCAAAAAATGCACTTTACATCCTCATTTCAATATATATAGCTATATATGCACTTATGTTCAATGTTTAAAATAAGGAAATAGGTATTTACACTTGATACTCAGAGATAATAGTGATAAATGTGTTTCTCACAATTTCCTGCTTATCAATTATGATTCTAATTACAAATTGTTTATAATTTAATCTTCATTACTAGGTTGACAGTCGTAAGGTCACTATTGTGGTATAGTGGTTTAATCTCACTTTATCTGAAATTCTTACTCGTGTAGATGATTGCATGCTTAATTAATCAGAAAATAAGTCTGGGTATAACAAACTAACATAAAACAAAAAAAAAGTGTGTCAGCTCCGACGCACGACTGGAGTTTACTCCTTAAGAACGAGTATCTAACCATACGCAAAAAGAGTTTATTCAACTGAAAAAAAGATTAATATAATATGAAATCAGATGTTCCGCCAATATTATCTACACCCCATTCTGCCATAGTTATTTCAAAATATTTTTTTCTCAATTCTAAGGCCAGAATCGAATAGAGGAGAAAAATCCAGGAAGATCAAGCCGAAGAAACTCATATCCAGGACAAATAGTTGCCGAGTTACAAGCATTCAAACTTTGACATTGACAGCTCGGCAACTGTCAAACGTCGAACAAAAGCGGCCATAACTCAGCTTCCAATAGGCCTAGAGGAACGGGGTTTCTTCTAACATCAAAGGCAACACTTCGGCTACCCCCTCCCTGAATTTGAACTAAATCAGAGACATCATTTTTTTTTCTCAATTCTAAGGCCAGAATCAAATAGAGGAGAAAAATCCAGGAAGATCAAGCCGAAGAAATCCATATCCAGGACAAATAGTTGCCGAGTTACAAGCATTCAAACTTTGACATTGACAGCTCGGCAACTGTCAAACGTCTTACTAAAGTAGCCATAGTACTAAAGTAGCCATAACTCCGCTCCCAATAGGCCTAGAGGAAGAGGAGGATTTCTTCTAACATCAAAGGCAACACCACGGCTACCCCCTCCCTGAATTTGAAATAATTATATTATTATATAATTATATTATTATATTATTTTATATAATATTATAATATAACTATCAATTTTACAAAACTTGAAGAACAAATTAGACGTTGCATAAATAGCAGTAAAGTAATGAAAACCAAAATTTTAAATACACCAAAGAAAGACTGGATAAATAAAAATGTGATTTCAGAAATCAACAAGAGGAATATTTTATGGACAAAGCTTAAAAATAATAAAAACGATGAACTATTAGAGCAATTTACAAAAAAGAATAGTGAAGTAGCCAAACTAATACAAGTCACAAAGAATACCTATTATTATAAAGAGTTTACTAAATGCTTAAATAAACCAAAGAAAATGTGGAGTCTAATAAATTCACTCGCCACTAATAAAACAAATCAAAGTTGTGCTCCTTCGAAACTTATATTAGAATCTACTGAAATAACAGATCCCAAAATCATCTGCGAAGCATTTAATAATTATTTTTCAAATATAGGGCCAAAATTAGCAAATGAGATTCCCAAATACTTTCATGACAATCATTCACAAGTGTTACCACAATCCATGCCCCATGTTCAAAATATCTCAATTTTCGAACCATGTACAAAAAGTGAAATTCTGAATATCATTAAAAGCTTAGATTCTAACTGCAGTGTAGGGTTAGATGGAATCAGTACAAAGATAATCAAATCTACTAAAGACCTAATAGTGGCCAAGTTGACCGATAGCATAAACAAATTATTAGAAGATGGTACTTTTCCAGACTCACTAAAAACGGCGTAAGTTACCCCCATTCATAAATCTGGTCCTAAAACCGATCCAGGTAACTACAGACCTATCTCTGTTTTACCGACTTTGTCAAAAATACTCGAGAAGGTCTTACACACAAAGCTTGTAAAGTACTTAAGCTCAATTAACTACATCTCGGATCGTCAATATGGATTCAGGCCTAAAAGTAATACATTAACAGCCACTATTGATCTGGTTACTAAAATTAAACATAATATTGACCAAAAAAATATTGCATTATGAATATTCATAGATTTAAAAAAGGCATTTGATACTATAAGCCACAGCCTTCTCCTAAGTAAATTGGAAGCGATAGGAATAACCGGTAAAGCACTACAAATACTCAAGTCTTATCTCACCGGGCGATCCCAGATTGTAAAGCTTGCCCATAATACACAAAGTAGTGCACTACCGGTTACCTTTGGAATACCCCAAGGCTCTATTTTGGGACCCTTACTGTTTTGTAAGAACTGGGCCTCAAAGGTCACATTACACTCTATGCCGATGATACCTGTCCGTTTTACTTTGGTTCATTTATACTTGACATAATATCACAAGCCCAAAGTGACTTAAATTCTATACACATTTGGTTCCAACATAATCTATTAACTATTAATATAACTAAAACCTGTTATGTAATATTCAAAGCTAAAAATAAGCGGATCCCACAACATCCTCCATTAACAATTAATAACATACCTCTCCAACAAAAGGCTTCAGAAAAATATCTTGGGTTAACCATTGATGCTCAACTTACTTGGAATACCCACCTAGAAAAAATTAAAAATAAACTTGTAACACTTCGGGAATCTCTGCGTAATATTGTACGATGTATCCCAAAAAATATACGCTACACGATTTACAATTCCCTAGTAAAACCGCACCTTACCTATCTCATTGAAGTCTGGGGATCGGCCGCCGATTACAAAACAAAATTATCAAAACCCTTTTTAATTACAACCGATTAACACCAACATCTAAAATCTACGACGAAACTAAAATAATGAACATTAAAAACTATACAAATACCACATTTGCTTTTTTATTCACAAAACGCTCAATAAGAATATCCACACTAACCTTTCGTTCACTAAACATAAACAAGTTAGCGAGCGCCGTACGCGCCAAGCGAGCTATCTCGTCATACCCAACATCGCACAAATTACGGTAAGTCGGCACCTACTGTCGAAGGAGCGCAACTATACAACCGCATACCCTCGCGCATAAAACACTCCCAATCTTTGAATATTTTTAAAAAGCAATTAGCTGAACATATTATTAACCAAAGTAAAGTTAGCTATATTTTGTTAAATGTGAGGTACGTACACACTTTTTTTTTTACCTGTTATAAGATTTAAATGCTTGTGCCTTTGTGTACCAGTAAATTTAACTGTACATAATAATAAATTGTATTTTCGACGACGAACGATGAAATTGTATCTAGACATAGTAATCATTGTTATCAAATAAGTGGCAGCTTGCCTTTGTTGATAATAAAGAATCTTTAAACCTTAAACCTATATAATTATATAATATAATTATATTATTATTATTATTATTATTATTATATAATATAATAATATAATTATATTATATTATTATATAATTATATTATTTTATATGACATTATATTCCGATAGGTATATTACCTTTAAATGGTCTTAATACACTCACAGCCAAATTAGAAAGATTCCGTCGTCCAAAAACGTGACACATTTTCGTTACTTGTTAGTAGGTTTTACCCCTCGGATTTTTCTCATACCGGGCGCCTTATATATTATGAAAATCGATTCCTCCGAAAATCAGGAACAAAGAACTGGTACTCAAAAGAAACCAAAGCAAAGGGGCATCTAAAATTATGTTGAGATGACACAAATTTTAAATCTCAGTTAAGACAGAATATGTAGGAAACCTGTCTCAGATTGAAGACAAAATAACAGGACATAATAATAGCAGCAAACAATTAAATAATCGGCCAAGTGCGAGTCGGACTCGCGCACGAAGGGTTCCGTACCATTAGGCATTATAGAGCAAAATTAGGCCAAAAATTGTGTTTTTTGTATGGGAATTTAATTTAATTTTTTAATTTTTTTATTTTACTTTATATTATTATTAAATATTAAAGTACACATATAACTAAGGATTTTGTGAAAAAGTTAAGTACCTACCTGTTGCCATTATTGATATAGAGCAAAAAAGGCCAAAAAAAATACGTTTGCTGTATGGGAGCCCCCCTTAAGAGCCCGGGTAACCCTCGAAATTCTCATACATTCGTAATACCAAAATCATTTTGTCATACGAAAATATTTAACATGTTTGAGTTATTTTTCAGTATAAAATAGTAATTACCTAGGTTCCTGAACAAAAATTAACTTCAAAATATTTAAACACTAAAAAATTTTTTTTTGTGTATAAATTTTTTTTACTAAATTTAGTACTAAATATTTAAACACTAAAAAATAGAGTAAAACACTCAAAAATTTATAAATAATTAGTAAATTTACTACAAAATATTTTAATACTAAAAAATATTTTTTAGAGTTGAAGTATTTTGTAGTAAATTTACTATTTATTTTTATATTTTTTAGTGTTTTACTCTATTTTTTAGTGTTTAAATATTTAGTACGAAATTTAGTAAAAAAAATTTATACACAAAAAAAAATTTTTTAGTGTTTAAATATTTTGAAGTTAATTTTTGTTCAGGAACCTAGGTAATTACTATTTTATACTGAAAAATAACTCAAACATGTTAAATATTTTCGTATGACAAAATGATTTTGGTATTACGAATGTATGAGAATTTCGAGGGTTACCCGGGCTCTTAAATATTAATTTTATTTTGGTTTTAGTATTTGTTGTTATAGCGGCAACTGATATACACATTCTGTGAAAATTTCAACTCTCTAGCTATTACCGTTCTCGAGTTACAGCCTGGTGACAGACAGACGGACAGACAACGAAGTCCCGTTTTTACCCTTTGGGTACGGAACCCAAAATACAGTTTGTGATAAAAAGGGCCACCTGCAGTGAATGCCCTGCTATGTTCATAAAAGCCATGAATATAAAAGCTATTTCCAAAATATGTCTGTTTCATACGCGCGCCGGTTCTTCTCGCCGGGTTAGTTCCTGAACCGGTGGATAGCACCAGTAGTGACGACGTTCGGAAAACATCTTATGGGGCTTTATAGGTTAAAGCCAACTCGTGAAATCGTAAACTAATTTTTTATAATGAATTCGCCAGTCATTCAAGCAAATAGCAGATTCAACCAGATGACTGCTTCATCCTTTATACATAAACTAGTACTAGATTATGCCCGCAACTCCGTTGCGCCAAAACTCGTTTATCGCGCGGGGACCGTACATTTTTTCGGAACAAGAAATATCCTATGTCCTTTCCCGGGATTCAAAGTATCTCCATGCCTTTCAGCAAATCGGTTCAGTGGTTTGGGCGTGAAGAGGTAACAGACAGACAGACAGACAGACACACTTTCGCATTTATAATATTAGCATGCATATGGATTTTAATTATCTTGCTGGGGAATTCTAACTAACGATCTACTTAACTTGGTAAATAATTAGATTATTAAAGAATATAGCTAATAAATGTAGATAGCGGCCACGCGAAATACATGCGCCAACAATGAGATTATGTAACCACGGTTAACGAGACTCGAATTTTTATCAGCCGATTAGTAATATGACGTTTCTGTAATGACTAATGAGTAATCTAACATTAATTTTTTTCATTAATTTTATTAATGGAATAAGGAAGGGTTTTTTTGCATTGTATTTGTGTACATTAATATTTTAATGTGTTTAATACAAAAATATGTCTATCTGGGTGCACGGCAGTGCACCCGCCGAGGTGAGCCAAGCGAAGCGCAAGGGCACTACCTACCTTTTCTCGAAATGTTTCGCCGTTTTTTTAACCTTCATAGAATTGGTTTCCGTTGTAGCAAATAGTTCATATTTTCAGGATATGATGTCATCAATGGACTTATTAAGCATACAAAGTCTCAATTGAATAGCTCTTATACTTTAGATTTTATTGATACCTAAAATACGCTGATTTCGTCACTGACACACTGATGGTCATCAAAATGTTTCGCCACTTCCTGAAGTGCTAGAAAGCTGAAATTTGGTATGTAATCTAAGTTTAGTATACAACCAACAAAAAAAATCATAAACTTGTAATTTTCGTCCCCCATCCCCTGAAATTGGGGGGTGGAAGTTGACCCTCATAGAGTTGGTCTCTGATGTGCCAGATAGCTTATATTCTCAGAATATGATGTTAATAATAGACTAATTAAACATACAGTCTCAATTAAATAGGTCTCATACTTTATATTTTATTAATATCTAAAATACGCCAAAATTTGGTTATAACTTATAACTTATACGCCGTAAAATAAGTTTAGTAGGGGGGTAATTGAACTTTAAATGAGACTTTCACCAATTTTATGAATAAGGACATGAAAGTTTCCACGGGATGGACATTAACTAAAAACGTCTTAATAAAAAATAAAAACACTTAAAAGACTAAAAAAACTGCCTAGCAAGTAGCAACTTACAAAAAGGACTGAAATCCCACCAAAAACATTTCATGTAAAAGTTACCTCGACGACCACAAAAGATTTGCCCTGTGAATAAGATCTAATGTAGAGCCAAGCTTCTGAATCGACGCGGCCTAATTCTATCGACCCATAACTCCAACAAATCGTTACTTATTTTAGATCAGAATTCAAAAACTAAATATTCGAAACAGCGAAGCCATAATACGGATATGTAGAAAGTGTTGGAGTTAGGGTCGATAGAGTTAGGCCGCGTCGGTTCAGAAGCTTGGCTGTACATTAGATCTGATGTCTTTTTCACAGGGCAAATCTTTTGTGGTCGTCGAGGTAACTTTTACATGAAATGTTTTTGGTGGGATTTATTTCTTATTACTTTCAGTACAGGCATATCGTAATACGATAGTTATAGTATAGTAAAGAAGGGGCTTACATTCCCAGGGGCGCTTCGATCACTGTAGCGCTTTCATTCCTAATAGATTAATCACTAAACAAAAGATTTTGAAAGAACGATGTTTTATTGCGTGATAAAAAAACATCCATGGTAAAGCAAAGATCATGAAGTTAGTTTTGGTAACCCCTTCGGTTAATGTAATATCTAAGCCTTAACTTACTTATAAGTATGCATAAGCCTTTCTAGTTTCTACATAATGGTATATGAATGACCTAAAGTCCTTTTCAGGCTGGTGTCAGCTGTCAGAAATACAGTATTTTTAGAGACACAATATGCATACACCTACAGACATGAATCAGACATCAAAACAGCGATCAAAACATTTCCAGTTGCTATCAGAACCCCTGAGTCCCGACCTTTGATAAATTTCGTTCTCATAACTCCTTATTACTGGTTCAGTGACAGTCAACAGTGGAATTGTCCGCTCCAGTGAGGGCCAGTATTGCTGATATCGCGTCCACAAATAAAACACGGTACTGAGTTCAAAATATGTAATACTAAGTTAATACCCACAGCCTCAAGCAGAATTTCTATCTCTCATTATTCTGACTTAGGTAAAAATCTACATTGCTACAAATTGGGTACAAAAATCTTCCAATTTGGAATAAGTACATATTATTATATTTTTTTCTGAACGGTAAAGTCTATTCCTAATTTAAACAATAAGTAATATAAAATAACTAGCGACCCGCCCCGGCGTCGCACGGGTATAATATAGCCACTGAAAAAATGATTAAAATCGATAGCCTTCACGTGGTCTAGCCCTTTCAAATAATTTTCCCCGTTTTTTTTCCACATTTTCCTCTACTTCTTCGCTCCTATTAGTCTTAGGATGATAAAATATAGCCTATAGCCTTCCTCGATAAATTGGCTATCTAACACTGAAAGAATCATCAAGATCCGTTGCGTAGTTTTAAAGATTAAAGGGAACAAAGGGACATGAGAAAAAAAAGCGACTTTGTTTTATTGTTTATATGTATAGATTTAAATACATTTTAAAATAAATTTATAAAAATAAAGTTATTTTAATGTATTTTTTGTATTTGAATGTTTATTTTTACATCATTTAGTAGGTACTCTTAATTTCAATAAAAATACAAATTTGCATTAAGTACCAACCATAAAAAATGAAAAATTACATTCATAATATTTTATTTCTCGAACATTCTAAGGTTATCGGGGTTCTTGGTAGGTAAAAAATTTAAATTATAAATATAACTCATTGACATAATGATAACAGTTAACACGCCCCTCATTACTTACTGTAGTAATAAATGTATAATTCATTGATGATTGCTACAATTATTACGCTAAGGCAAGCTGGTACCTACTTCAAAAGCATGCAGATTGAGTACAGAAATAGTTGAGTTTTAGGCGAAGTCTGAAGACGCCACTATAATAAGGAATAAGAATTATTTGATTCTTTTTAGATTAAGGATAAGTATTACTTTTGTTTTTACCCAGAAAGTCGGTTTTAATTTTTTGTTAAAAAATAATAATTTTACCCTTTTTAGTTACATAATATGAGACGACAAGGCTATAATATTATAGCTTGTTGTCTTTGTACATAATATTACTAGCGGTCGCCCGCGGCTTCGCCCGCGTGGATGTCGGTTACGACTGCCCAGGAAAGACTCGGTCAGCAAAATGATTCCCAGGTCAATTCACAGACTCCGACACTGATATCGACGACGCGGACGCAGTCATTATCCGAAGGGTGTACACTGTACAGTGCACACTGCACAGCTGATTGTCTTCCTCCCGCAAGCGCATCCCGCTTGGTGACGCCCACTATCGTAATATTTTAATTTCGCCATAGTTTCAAAACCAAACGTCCAATTTTAATCATTCAAAGACCAAATTTTATCTACATAAACTGTACTTTTAAACAATATACTTAGATAAGTATATTGTGTCGCGGACTTTTTTGTAGATCTACAATACTTAGAATATTTTATGGTTCTATCTTTTATAGTTTCGGCAGCGTACGCAAAATAAGTAACTTTTCTGATTGATTTTTTCACATGGCGTCCGAAAAACCCAAATATCTTACGAAACCCTATTTTTTCCAAAATAAAATTTAGCCTATGTTCTGCAAAAATAATGTAGGATTTGCTTGGAGTAGTTTAGATAAAGCCAAAATCCTCAAACTTGTATCTATAAGGATTCAAAAGTTCTGTTGGGTACCTTCAGAACCAGGGTATATCCTGGTGCAAAATCTAACTTTTTGGTAGTATATGCCTTAAGTTATTTTTGAACATACAAAAAAAATATATATATAAACAGACGAACATACATATAACCTCCTCCTTTTTGGAAGTCGGTTAAAAATAAACGTATCTTTTGTTATAATTTGTTAAAAAATGTTATACAAAAATGATATATGACGTTATATTTTAACTTCTGTCTGTTACATTACATTGTTCTCTATTTAAAATAGCTAAACTACTGCGTAATGAAACGCATTTCTCTAAGTAAATATTAACATGTATTTATAGATAAGAAAAGGTATTTGATAAAAAATGTAAACAAAGAAAGTGGGCCGCCACATTGACATAATAAGCTTTCGACGCCGCGCAGTATGGCACATTGCTCCGACGACGAAATATCACCAATTGTTTATCAATTATTATACCTTCGCATCACTATCACTACATATTATAAAACAAAGTCGCTTTCTTTCCCTCATGTGACATGTCCCTTTGTTCATTTTAATCTTTAAAACTACGCAACGGATTTTGATGCGGTTTTCTTTAATATAGGTCTACCAGAATCTGATGGCCAAAAGTGAAAAAATAAATTGACTCTAGCAATACCGGGGTAATAGGAATAAAACATTTTCATCCTTTTTTATTCCTATAGCGGCTTATTTTGTGTGTGAAACATGAAAATATTTATCCAATGATCAAGGATATTTTTTTGAAATTCTGCTGTCAAAAATTGTAATCAGATTCTGGTACACCTAATAGATAGAGTGATTCAAGAGTAAGGTTTTTAAGTATAATAACATTAATTAAATAGTGGAGAAATACTGTTATTGTTGGGGTTTCTAATGTGATGTCGTAAATAATTACATTTTTTCCGCTTACATTGCAAACGCAGGCTGAACTCTACGAGATATTTTATCAAAATAATCAAAACTGCTGAATCGATTTTAATCATTTTTTCACTTGCATATCCGTGCGAAGCCGGGGTGGGTCACTAGTTAATAATAATATAGATAATCGGCTTCGAAAAATAAAAACCGTACCGTTATAGAGCAAAAATAGGCCAAAAATTGTGTTTTTTGTATGGCCCCCCCCCTTAATTTTTTATTTTATTTAAATATTATTATTAAAGTACAATTATACTTAAGGCCTTTCGTGAAAGTTTCAAGTGCTTACCTCTTATCATTATTGATTACGAGCGAAAAAGGCCAAAAAAATCACGATTGTTGTTGTCATTAATTGTCAATTAAAAGGTTATTGAAATCTCACTGTTTTTTGTTTTATGCCTAAAGTGTTAAGTAAATAATGTTCAGTTACAATAATCATAGCATTAATTTAATCTTTAATAAACTACCTTTCAGACGACACTTAAAGTTATTTAATACTAATTATATTTTTTTAGTTATTGTCGTTTGAATCATAAAGAGAGAGGTGGGTCGATTTTTTTGCACGCAAGTGTATAATTGAAGATTTTGTGAAAATTTCAAATGCCTACCTGTTGCCATTATAAATTACGGCCAAAAAGGCCAAAAAAATCACATGTTGTATGGGAGCCGCCCTTAAATATTAACTTTGTTCTGTTTTTAGTATTTGTTGTTATAGCGATAAACAATACATTTAAAAAAATCGAAGTGAACACGTGTGACGTGCTAAGTAGCCGGTCACCGGACTAGTTTCAATAGGCTGGCACTCGCTCGACTTGGCGCACACGCAGCGCACATAGTACCTCCGTGAGTAATTTGTATTCTGTGCATAGTATCCGGCCCGCGCCCGCGCCGCCGCGCCGCTTGCTTGACAGCCCTGGCAGATAGGCGATGCGATGCGTTATTATACTATGAACGCTAAACGCAATGCAAAAGGTTGAAATTAGGTTGTTTTTCAGAATATCTCGGCGAAGTAAAACAGAATGTTACATTATCGAAGCAACTTTAACTTCTCAGGAGTAATGTCAAATGTGTGCCTTATGCTCTGGAGATAAGGTTTAATTTGGTGACATTGGTGACCCTGACGTGGTAATGATAATGTAATGGTAATGATGATGATGAATGTAATTTGCATAGTAGCATATGCTTTCAGTTCTTAAAACAGCGCCTAAACTCCCAAACTTGTATCTATAAGGAATTCTCTTAGTAGCTTCGGAACCATAGTATACCTCGGAGCAAAATCTTGCGTTTTGGTAGCGTATGCTTAGAATGCTTCTCATAAAACCAAAATCACCCATCCCATCCCCATCCCATCATCAGGTCACCACTTTTGTGAACATGGTACCAAATTGGATGGATCCCATCATCAGTTCACCACTTTTGTGAACATGGTACCAAATTGGAGTGAAACCTAATACAACAAAATAAAAATTTCGAAAATCGCTTCACAAACGGCGGAGTAATCGTTGAACATACAAAAATAAAAAAAAATGAAAAAATATCCACAGCCGAACATATAACCTCCTCGTTTTTTGGAAGTCGGTTAAAAAGTATATTCGTCGTGTGTATTAATATATTTCTTCCAGCATTTCCAGATTATTATTTAACCACACAGTAGCTTTTCCGTTCCGGAACCGTTGCATTGCGACTTACGGGATATCTATTAGAGAACCTTCCCTTAAGGCAGGGATCAATCTCAATCCAAAACGATAGCCTTGCACACAACCAAAGACCAAGCGTATACGCATCGCAATAAGATTATTTTTAGCTTAGCATAAAACTGTAGTTACTAGGGGCGGATCTTCTCTATTTTCATGTTTTTTAAAAATATCTTTGGAAATAAATATTAAGAAACAAAATTATTCGGTTAAAGATATTTTAATATAGATTTACTAACAATTTATTCAAATAAAATTTATAATTATCCTAGTTAATACTTATATTTTGATGAATTAGATTTTTGTCGGAAGTGAGTTTGTAAATTAATTACAGCCAAAGTATAACGTTTTATAAAAATGTTTATGGTTTAACGTCTTTTCAATATTGTGCTTTATATCTCATATTTTTTACATTTCGTTATTATATTGGAACTAGGTAAGAGTCACGGAATAACAAATTGGGGTTTATGCCCGCCTTAAGCGTCAATTGCCGTCAAAGACTAACCGCGTCCTTACTTTCAGGTCTCCGACACAAGGAGCTATGCGAGCAGGGCTACGCCAGCCGCAAGCACTCGCACGAGCCGCGCCTCAAGATGCAGAAGTGTCTCATCGTCTCCAAGGTCACCAGATACGAGTATGAAAAGTGAGTATCGGCCATTTAAGGCTCGTATTTTTGGTCAGTACTTAAGATGCGAGCCTGTCTCAAGAGCCTCAAGACGCGGTTCGACTCTGTGATTGGTCCTTGACAGCCAAACAATCACAGAGCCTGAACCGTGTCTTGAGACCGAGATGCATCTTGAGTACTGACCAAAAATACGGGCCTAACTGTCGGCTATCATAAACTCCTTCACTCATCAAAAGTCCCGCGCGGCTCCGTCCACGAAAACGCATCACCGCGTGTTCTACTCTACGTCTGCGCCGTTACGTAAAAATCGCTCCAGTAGTTCGTGAGATTAGCGTTGTTAAGCAAACACTTCAGCTTTATAGTAGGTCTACCTCTGTGGTCTATCTACTACGAAGCTAGAGAGATTGATAGTCAATGAATCGAAATCAAATTTTAAAATGGGAAATCTTAATTCAAGAATCAGGACCAATTATGCCACGCCTATATCACCTTAACGCCTCCAGCGTGGGTATCGCAGACACATTAGATTTTCAATTGTTCGCGTTCATTCCAGACACAGCCACGACAACATATCAGACGGCGAGCTGGAGAAGGTGCTGCGCATGCGCGGGTCGGACTACGAGGCCATGATCGCCACGCACCGGGAGCAGAAAGCCTTCGAGGAGGGCGTCGCCACCAGCCTCAAGAATATGGGCATCGAGGTGGAGATGGCTAGCAGGTGGGTGATCTCTTTATGGCTGTTTTTCTGAACACCTGCCCCGGTACCATCGCCCAATATGTACCCGGTCGGACCGTATAAGTGGAAACAGTGCCGGTTTTAGCGCTACTAGGTCTGGGCGAGATTCCTTTGTCGCCCAGGGTGCTGGTAATGGGAGCTTGCGGCACCCTTGGCGGTCGCCCAACTGTTGGTGGGAGCTGTTCTTTAGTCTTATCGAATAGGCAGAAAGAGTGATAGGAACGCAATTAGAAACAAGAGAAAGGCACAGTGATCTGCGATTTGATAAAGTCGTCAAAGGATTTGGTACAGTGGCCGACGATATTTCTGCTCCATACAATACTTTTGAACTGTTTTGCCGAAAAACAAAGCTATACGCCATATCTTTGTCTGCACATCGGACAAACAAGGTTATCCGTGTTATTAATTACCCTTGTCGGTAATGTAAGATGCCTAGATGTGCAAATGCAACAAAACATAAGCGCAGCACAATTGGACCTCCACGATGTTTTATCGCGATAAGATATAGTTTGTTGTTGTCGTTTACCGCAAAACAAGTGACGCACTGTCATTACTGGAGGCCAAATATCACTATCAAACGAACGGATAAAGGACATCCACACACACACACACACACATGTATGTGGATGTCCTTTATCGACTAGAAAAATCGTAGGTCACGGCGTTTTCCATGCGTTTCAGTAAACAAGTTGTTTTTAATGGAAAACAACAGTGGTAGAAGTTTCGTTTGATAATATTATTCAGATCTGTTGGATTAGTAAATAAGTTTAAATCAATGTTGTTGTATGTAGAAGTCATTAGTTCCTTAGATGATATTCATCACTTCGCGCTAGACCCGTGGTTCCCAACACCCCCGCGGGGGTAAAATAGCTATTCTAAAGGGGTAACAGAGGTGGTACTTAAAATAGATGAATTGGCAGAAACGATTATAAACTCTGTACATTTTGGAGAAACACAGCTACAGAATACCCTATCATTGCAGACAGAGATCTGAAAATGTTGGTACCGTTAGCTACCACTTGTAAATGCGAGAACGGCCTCGCAACTCTGGTAACATTAAAAAAAAAAGCAAGAAACCGTTTGAACGTGGAGCATGATATGAGATGCGATTTAAGTGTAACTGAAGTTAAAAAACTTGCGAATTTACCTATACAAATTAATTAAAAAGTTGTTTTTAATTTGGGGGTAAAATAAGTTTCTTTAACAGGCCATAGGGGTACCAGCTCTAAAAAGGTTGGAAACCACTGCGCTAGACATTTGGTGAGGGCTACTGCAGACTACAGTCTTATTTTCAAGAGAACTTTTGCTAACAACAAAAGCACCAATCTCATAGAAAGTCCAAGGTGAAATAAACCTAAAGGCACTAAACATACAGATGGTCTGTATGTTTAGTGCCTTTAGGTTTATTTCACCTTGGACTTCTTTCGCAGATTGACGTATAACGACGAGCTGATCGACTGGTGCGACCTGGTGGTGCCGTGCGGCGGCGACGGCACTTTCCTGCTCGCCGCATCCCGCGTACGAGACGCCAAGTGAGTGCATATTATAGAACTAATCAAAGTATATAACCATTGAAGAAATTGATTCATAGACAAAAATTATGTCAATTCAATGTAAGCTGTAATCTGTCGACTGGGTTTGACAAAACGCCACTGATATTTTTAAACGGGCTTTGGCCCACTACACATTCCCATCACTGTATCTCCTGTGTCGCCAGGATCGACAGCGGTATTCAACCACGAAAACCCTTTGATATGATCTCAGGGAGCCCGAGGGACATGCTACATGCACATACAAAGCTGTCTTGGGACCCGCAACGAAATTAATCAGAAGAAATAGGAGGAGTAGGAAGAATTCCAGATTCCCTCCCCATATAAAGCGGGAGACAGCACAAAGTTGCAGTGACCGAAAGTCAAAGAACTGAAGGGGAACTGAAACGCCACCGATATACCGTATACGTAGGTCCGCAATTTGCCTAAGACTCAACTTCTTTAATAGTACATACCAACTTGTCACTAGGTCTATCCAGAGGACCTTGTGTTCCCAATTCCCATTGTTTCATATTACCGTAATATTTTATGCTATATTTTGCACGTATTGTCTTATCTGTTAGAACTTCTAAAACCTACTAGAAACTATATAGACCTGGATCCCAAAAGGATAAGACATAACTTACTTTCAGATGGATGAAACCATAGGTTCTTGGTAGTGCCTCATGAACTTAGAATACCTGCGAATTTGTGTAGCTCTAAGTGTGACCCCTGGTCAGGTACCAGGTACCAAAGTGGACAAAAAATGAGTCTTACTTTACTTATTTTCTGATGGCTAATATTTATATATAATTTGTAGATTATTGTTCTGAACAAGTATCATGTAGTGTAAGACACTTTTCAATGACCAAAACTATTATCAGACGTTTTGAAAATAACTTTGTTGCTATTTTTTTTTCAAAAGTCTTAATTTTTATTTTATAAATTAATATAACACCTTAGAAAACAATACGATATTGCAAGAATTTATTTTCTACTAGCTGTTGTCCGCGACTTTGTCCGTGTCAGCATACTGCATAGTATAATAACAAAGATGGATAATTTTCCCCTCTTTCCTTACCCAAAGGGTAAAAACGGGACCCAATATCAAAGACATTTCAGTCTGTCCGTCTGTCTGTCTGTCCATATCCAGACTGTACCTCCCCTTTGTAACATGTAGTTAATATTATTAAAGTATGGATACAATTGAGTATTTTTTGGTCATATACCTAGTCAAGTGCCTACCTGTTAGACCCAGATCCCAGAGCGATAACACATATTATGACATATAACAATATGGATGAAACCTTAGGTTCTTAGTAGTTCCTTATGTACTTAGAATACCTTCGAATTTGTGAAGCTCTACATGGAGCTATACTCACTCTCACTCATTCATTCATAATGTATAAAAATGTCTGTCTGTCTGTCTGTAACTTCTTCACGCCCAAACCGCTTAACCGATTTTGCTGAAATTTGGTACAGATATACTTTGAGCCCTGGGGTTAAAGTATACTTATAAATTTTAGCTTAAGGCGACGCCCTGATAATTTGGCTGTAGGCTGTAGCGATATCGATTTTTCTCAGCAATGACTAAAGCTAAGAAATTAAAGTTCATTGTCAGTATTCATCATGTCTTTGTCTTTGAATTGCCCATAGCATAACACGGTTGGTCAACTTTTATAATACAGAATAATCAATCAAAAAGACCTCTGTAAAAAAAGGGGTTCCTATTTTGTGAACGTGTATGACGTCACGACTTTGTACGTATATAGTCCCGCACAGATATCACGCTATATCTGAAAACATGAGATGGCAATGCGCTAGTAAAAAACACAAGCTGCCATGTGCGATTTCCAACGTGCTTCTCGACTACCGTTTATCTACTTTATTGATTTTTCTTCAGCAAGCCAGTGATCGGATTCAACAGTGCGCCGCACAAGTCGATCGGGCGGCTGTGCCTGCCCACGTGGTGCTCCAACGACGTGAAGGGCGCGTTCCAGGCGCTAAAGGAGGTACGAGTGTAGTTCCAGATGCGGCCGCAGTGGCGCTAGTTGATAGTTTTAGAAATGTTCGCATGGGCGCTAGTGTTACTACTAATTACTAACAATAAGATCCACACTGTACCTATAATTCGCCATATTAATCCAGTCCTTGTATGTCAAGTAACTATCTAACTTATAGACAAGGAGAAAATATTTATTGTATAATTTAGTGCAGATCTGTCATCTGTGTGCACACATCACAGTATGAATCTTCTTATAAAATATTTGCGTGCAAGATTTAGCAAATATTTTAATTTATTTTTATTTAGAAAATAATAATAATATCTATGGACGCTTCACACCACGTCAGGACTTGTGTTACGGGTACCAGACAACGGAAATATATTTAATACTTTCATACTATACATATGTATATTTAAGATTTTTATTATATCATACACATATTTAATACACATCCAGACCCGGGAACATTGAAAACTGTTTGTTCTGTCGGCGGGATTCGAACCCGCGACCTCCGGCTTGAGCTACTAACGCGCTCACCACTGAGCCACAGAGGTCGTCGAAAAATCTCTCCAAAATTAAAAAAAAATGTATATTTGACAGTTGTTTACAATGTAAAATGCGACGACACTAATAAGGGCCCATTCACTATCCTGTATTGCAGTCCGCCGTGCAGGCCTGCAACACCATTCACTATCCTGCGTGCAGTCCGCCGGCTTATGCGGGATAGTGAATGGTGTTGCAGGCCTGCAGCAGGACTGCAATGCAGGATAGTGAATGAGCCGTTTTAAATGAACGTGGGCGGGGGCGCTGCAGGTAAAGGAGAACTGTCAAAAATGACGATTCTGTATGACAGCGGCTTTAGTTCTTTTTTTTTTTGTCGCACTATAAGACAGTTGTATTTGAGCGGGTAGTATTGCAGGGCAGGTTCAGATGGATGCGGCGGTCGCGCGTGCGCACCACCGTCACCTCCGAGCCCTCGCTGCTCGACACCATCACGCCCATCGACCTGCACACGCTGCACTACTCCAGGTATTGAGGTTTTAAAACAAATAATAGTTAAAAAACTAAAAAAAAAACACCCTTTTTTTATATTTTAACATATTATTTCATTGTCATTGGCTCTTAATACGTGTGCAAAGTTTTGAATTAATACTTCAGTCGGAATTTCCAGGAATTGCTATTGTATTCTATTGTTGTCGCGATCACCGGTGCTCGCGCGGGGCCTGAAGGATTAATTAGACTACTGGAGATAGGTGAAAATCGTGCTCAAAGATTTCGTCACATACTGTATACAGCCCAAGCTTATAAAAGCGTGTTACAAAACGTTTAATACGATCCACTTAAACCTGTGTGGATACTATCGAGTGTTCTCTCCGCAGTGACAAAAACTGGTCACTGGAGCCATAAGGCTATATTAAAGTATAAACACATGCATTCAATAAAATAAAAAAAAAAGACGGGTTGCACTCCGCGAGTGCCGGCAGACGTGAAAACTTGATTATTAGCGTTGTGCATTTTTTAACCCATTTTTTATGTAAAATCGATTATTAAAAAAATCGTTTTTTTTTAATTAATCGAAACCCTTACAATCGATTAAATTTTAACCCATTTTTTATGAAAATCGATTTTTTTATTAATCGAAACCCTTACAATCAATTCGGGTTCGAGTTCGACACAAAACACGAGTAGTGTTTCCAACCGTCTTACGGTTTTTCGATCAGCACGAGAATCTGACGCGAGTTTCACAGTTTTTACCCATCCCACAAAAGTGCTCAACGCCGCTAAAGAAGTTTTCACTTCAAAAACTTGCTGAACACTCAGTTATAGATGCCGCTCGTTGTAACAAATGAAATAATATTGTAAATTGTAGTTAACAAGAAAATACCTAAATTATTATAATTATGTGAATGTGTGTCTGTGTCGGTATTTTCTTGTGGGTCTTTTTTTACGCTTAAACCACTGAACCCATTTCGTTTATGTACTAATAGGTGCTCAACATAATTACGGTAACATGTAGTAATTTAATTGTATAATTTACAGGTATCCACCAGTATCGAACCCGCTCGATAGTCAAGAAGCGAGAACACAAAATTTCACTAAAGAGTCCAGCTCTACGCTTGCAACTAAAGCGTTGCCCTTCCTAGCACTTAATGAGGTAAGAAGTAATCAAAATACGGAAAACAAGCAAGATTTTTCTGACGACGTGATCAAATATTTCCAATGGTTTAACTGACAATATAAAAACTTAATAATTTTAGTGAGTATAGCTTGAATCAGGAAAATATTACAAAGTATAATACTGTATTTTTTTAATGCTACAAACCTATGAAGAACCTAAAACTTGTCTTCTTAAGTAATTAAAATAAGTTATTCAATAAACATTTGTTTGAACTTTAATAGGACGCATTACCTATACAGCAAAATACTAAGAGGTAACGTCGTTATTATGCTACAAGTTGCGTACATCATGACATGTTTATTTTATGTAGTAGGCGCTACAAACACAATAAAGAAACATCCGCATTTAATGTCAGTTCGATGACAGGTGTTCATAGGTGAGAGCGTGACGTCACGAGTGTCGCTGCTGCGGCTGCAGATCGACAACGGCAAGTGGACGCACACCAAGAGCTCCGGCCTGTGCGTCACCACCGGCACAGGCAGCACGTCCTGGCACTACAGGTGAGAGAGAGAAGAAAAGAGAACTGAATTATAGATGAACATTAGAGCCATAACTCACCGGGACGCCTTAGCCAGTGACGTTACCGTGTCACCTATACGTCGCCGCAAAGCGGTGTTTTTAAACTTAACTTTAAGAAAAACGTCTCTTTACGGTGATGTAGAGACGCCATACGTTGCATGGACGTTGCCATGGTATAGGCCGTGCAATCCACGAAGATGCGCCCCACTATTCCTCCAAATTGTTTATAGTATGTGTGCAAGCTTTCGCCAATGTTGAGTGTTGTCGGTACGCACTATAGTTTGTTCGTTTTATGATGATATGCGTGACACATTATAATTGACAATAGTAGGGAAGTTACCTAAAAAAATTAATCGAATAATTTAAAAATATCGAATCACCTCGTAAGGGAATTGCAATCGAAATTATCGATTTCGTACTGATGTTTCAGAGTGACGCTGGCGATTTAACATGGCCGCCCTTTTTTATCGATTTGATTTCGATTCAATTGTGTCAATCTCTATTGACATAAGTTCCGTTTCATGCAACTGACATTTTTCAAATATTTTCGTAACAATAATTTTATACTCCTATTTCAAAGTTAATATTTATAATTTTATGTCAATAAGTCAGCATTTAGCAACTTTTAATTTTTGTTCATTTACAATTACAGGAAACATTTATTTTTGTAGATGGAATATGTTTTTTTCGGGTAGGTGCAAAAAAGTGCACAGACGTTTCCTTTAACTAATTAAATAATTTAAACAATTGTAACTAATTATATCAAGAGAATTCAAATAAAATTGTGTTAATACATACAGTTTGTTGAATAATAATCGTTTGTGGAACTCTATGTGAAGTGCAACACTGACACCAGGCACCACCCACCAGCTGACTATTCTCACAGTGAATCACAAGTATTGTGTCTGCTTAATATTATTTTATACAATAATCATGTCACAAATCCACGAAATTATCAAAGCACAGCAGAGTCTTGAGGAGCTTGTGACCAAGAAGATGGACGAGCTTCATGCCCAGCTGCAGAGCGGCTCCGCCAAGGATACAGTTGCTAAGGTGGCTGAGGAGTTTCGCACATTTCGGGAACTAACATTCTCCATGCTCAGTCTCCTTCGTAAGCAGATCTCTGAATGTTCAAAGGCTGTCGATGCGATTGAGTCCAGATCACGCAGGAAGACTCTCATTTTCTCGGGTGTTCCGGAACAAAATAGTGAAAATTGCTCGGTTACTATCATCAGAATCATCAACGGTCAACTAGGCCTTCCAGACATCCCATCTTGTTCCTTGAAGGCGTGTCATCGGTTGGGCAGCATTGATCCAAACAAAATACGACCGATACTGGTAAAATTCTCTTCATTAGATTCGAAGAATACAGTTTGGCGGGCCAAATCAAAGTTAAAAGGGACTCCCACTACAGTTAAGGAGTTCCTGACAAAGGCGAGGCAGGCTGTGTTTGTCAAGGCAAGGCTACATTTCGGTGTGAGGGCCTGCTGGACACAAGATGGTATCATTGTCATTAAGACTGCAGATGGAAAGCGTCATAAGGTGCTGAATTTAGAAGAGCTTCAGCCCCTGGTGACGAAATATCCTAAAGTAGCCTCTACTATGTCTAAATAGTAAAAATAGCCAATAGCAATACACTATTGTCATAAATTATCAGCTGTTATTGTGTCACTGGTCTAAATTATTATGTTAAGTATTTTTTGTCTTCTTGTATTTGTAGTTGTGTCGTAATCTTCGATTCTTTTACTTTCTTAAGTTAATATGTGTAGACTGAAGGGTAGAATTTGCCGGTATTTCATAATTATTTTACCAAAATAAAATATCACACACATTTAATACACTTGACAGTTGATAGACAACGCCAATTGAACTGTCAATGCCACAGATGATGTTACTGACAAGTGACAAGCGACATTTTCTTTTTTTTTTGTGTTTAGTTGATTGATGCAATGTGTTATGTGTTAAATATTATTTTTAGTTTTCTCAAGTTCTTCATTATCGATAATGATTGTGTTAAAACTTAAACCTGTTGGTCAGTTGGCGGGTGGTACAGACATGCAAAATATAGTATTATAAAAATTATTAGGTATTTTTTTAGTTTTAAATAGATAGTATTTATATATTTCTTTTATAATTAATATTATTATAGTATTATTTATTTGTATTTTATTACTTGTTTATTATTATTATATATATATATCAATGTCTGATAGCGACTCATTTTATTCTGCCAATGATTCAAGTATACTATCTAATGAAGAAAGTTCTGACTCTATTAGTTACACGCTAGGTGAAATCTTACACCAAAATTTTAATTTACAAAATAATAGCGTTATTAACATATGTCACATAAATGCGCAAAGTGTACCTAGTCACTTTAGTGACATGATCGAAACCTTTTCTGGAAATAATGTACATGCCATCCTGATTTCTGAGAGCTGGTTTAAACCTCATCTTCTTTCCACATCATACGCTCTGCCTGGCTACATCCTAATTCGAAATGACCGGATCGGTAGGCGGGGCGGAGGTGTCGCCATCTACCTACGGAGTGATCTGCCACATAAAATAATAGCCTCCTCACCATCTGACGGTACTTCTGCAGCAGAGCATATTTTCATCGAGGTCCTCGTGAAAGGAGCCAAATTGGTCCTTGGAGTAGTCTACTGTCCCCCGTCTGTTGAATATGTTTCGGAGTTAGAGCCTGTTTTGGAAGCATTGAGTTCGGAATATGCACATCACGTCATTATGGGTGATTTCAATACTGACCTATTAAACCTATCCTGTCCTCGTTCCCAAAAACTTTCCCGTTTATTAGAATCGGTCAGTCTTCATATTTTGCCGCTCTCCGCTACTCATCATAATATTACCGGCGATGATACCTGGCTTGATTTGATCCTTACTTCCAATCCATCCCTAGTTAAGTCCCACGGACAACATCCCGCTCCTGGTTTTTCCCATCATGACCTAATCTATACTTCCTATATCCTTAAACCACCAAAACCACCTCCTAGAATTGTTTTTAAGCGTTGTTATGGGAGGGTTAATATGGAACAACTAAGAGTTGACGCGTCTAAAATTAATTGGGAACCGTTGTACGATGCATCTACAATGGATGATAAAGTTTCAATTTTTAATAGCATCTTGATAGGACTGTACGATTCCCACGCTCCTGTAAAAAGGGTTAAGCTTAAACACCCGCCAGCTCCTTGGTTGACAGCAGAAATTCAGGAAGTGATGAGGCGCCGGGACCGTGCATATAGGAAATTCAAAAGGAATCGGAATGTGTCTAATTGGGATAACTATAAATCAGCCAGGAATCGTTGCAACCAGATGATACGTAATGCCAAACGCCGCCAAATTTTCAAAAATGTAGCTTCATTATCCCCCCCTAATATTTGGAAGTTCCTTGGATCTATTGGTGTAGGAAAGGCGCAAGAAACCCTGGAACTACCCAGATCTATTAGTCTTGATGATTTAAACCACCATTTTTCTTCCATAGCAAAGCTAGACGATCACACAAAATTTCAGACCATTAGTTATCTTAACGGTTTATCTCGTCCCAATTTAGACCCCTTTCAGTTTTCTCCAGTCACTTTAGACGAAATCGACAAGACTATCAAGTCCATAGTATCAAAAGCCGTAGGTTGTGATGACATTAGTCGACGCATGATCACCACCATCCAAGATGAACTTCTGCCCGCCATCTCCCACATTATAAACTTCTCCCTTGTTTCCTCAGTATTCCCAAATATATGGCGCAAAGCTTTTGTTCGTCCGCTTCCAAAAATCCCCCATCCGACTAATCCTTCTCATTTTCGTCCTATCTCCATCCTTCCCTTCCTATCAAAGGTACTCGAAGCCTGCGTCCATAAGCAGCTGTCCGGGTTTGTCTTCGGAAATAATTTGCTCTCCCCACTTCAATCGGGATTCAGACCTGGACATAGCACAACCACTGCTCTGTTAAAAGTTACAGGTGATATTAGAGCTGGTTTCGAGAAGTCTTTGATTACCATTTTAGTGCTTGTGGATTTCTCTAACGCATTCAATCATGTCGATCATGACATCCTACTGGCAGCACTCTCTGGACTTCCGATTTCGTCTGAAGTACTTATTTGGATTTCTTCTTATCTTCGTGGTCGTCAGCAGTCGGTACGCACGGAGAGCTCATCCTCTAAGTGGCACAACCTCGACGCTGGCGTTCCACAGGGCGGTATTTTATCTCCTCTACTTTTCTGTATTTTTATAAATCTGCTCACTAAAAGACTTCATATTGCGTATCATCTTTATGCCGATGACCTGCAACTTTATATCCAGGCAGGATTGGAGCAGCTATCAGCAGCCATTGCGGAATTAAACCAGGTTTTGAGAGCAATAAAAGACTGGTGCAGTAACTTCGGATTATTAGTAAATCCCGCAAAATGCCAAGCAATTTTGTTAGGTAGTCCGAGATTCTTGTGTAAAGTGAACATAGGCGCTCTCCCACCGGTTATCTACAACGGCTCTGTTATTACTTTTAGTACAAGCGTAAAAGACCTTGGTTTACATATTGATTCCTCCCTGATTTGGCAATCCCATATTTCTAGTGTGTCAAGTAAAGTCACAAATACGCTACGATCCCTTTATCGACACAAAAATTTCCTTCCTACTCCGGTCAAGACTTTGCTGGTCCAGACTCTCATTTTCCCTATAATCGACTATGGTGACGTGTGCTGTTTTGATCTTAATGCCGACAAACTCAACAAACTCGATCGATTATTTAACAACTGCCTTCGATTCATATTCAACCTTCGGAAATACGATCACGTTTCTTCGTACCGCTCTAAGCTGCACTGGTTACCAGTACGCCAGCGCCGCTCGGTGCGAGCGCTATGTGTGCTATATTCACTGCTGCATCATCCCCATACTCCCGAATATCTCGCCCCTCATTTTCAATACCTTTGCAGCACGCACGATAAAAACCTCCGATCCACTTCAAATCAGCTTTTAAGTTGCCCTTCCCACAAATCTAATTCCGTCCACTCTTCTTTTAATATCCAGGCTATTCTCCTCTGGAATGCTCTTCCTCCGGAAATCAGGATGTCAAAAACAAGAGACACTTTTAAGCGCCGAGTTCGTGACTTCTACTTGAAGCAATTGGCGGACCCTTAGTTTTAATAATACCCATTATATCTTGGCAATTAATAAAATAAATTTAGTAATGTATATATTAAGTATATTAATAAATATTTATATTATATATGTATATAAGTATATGTAGTTTCATTTATATATCTTATATATCAGTGTATTTATGATAAGTATAGTTTAATATATTATAATGTTTTATTTGTATAAATTAAAATTTATATTTACATGTTGTTAGTTTTTTTTTTTTTAGTTCTTTTTTCTTATTCTGGTAACTTGACTGGCACCTATACAATTTTGATCCTGTATCGCCCAAAGGTTGACTGGTAGATAATGCCATTAGGCATTAAGTCCACCTTTGTACTTGTATGTGCATAAAGTTTTTAATAAATAAATAAAATAAATATAATTTATTACATTCTGATTTTTTTTTTTCGTTTTCTTGTAAAAAAAAATCCGTAGCAAGGAATATGAGAACTGTCACCCATATCATCTTAGAACGAACAAACTATAATTACCTATCAGTACTCATTCAGACTACAATAAATAGACCAATTAAGAAAAAGCGTCACGATCAAAGTTAAAGATGTTCACCCAAAAAGTGGTGGGGCGCGTCTTCGTGGATTGCACGGACTATAACGTCACTGGTTACGTCGCGATACAATGGCGTCCCGGTGATTTATGGCTCTAAGGCAAACATACACGATGAACGAACGCAGATGTTACGTATACAGGCTGTAACAAAACTAAGTCAAAAAATTTTAGGGACTGTATTACTGCAAAAATAGCATTTTTAGCGCTGCTACTTTCACTGCGAACTACCCATACACCATACCCAAACACATCCTAAAGTATTATCACTCAGTTTTGTTACACCCTGTAGATTAACATGAGACAAACATACATGGCGTTTTAGGATTCTAGAATCGATCATACAATTTACACATATAATTACATGAACATTAGAAAAACATACATGATGATGCCCGCACGCAATCGTGGCATCTCAAAATCCACGAAGTGCTACGGCCGCGCACAGGCAACGTTTACGTGCGTGTACGTTTTTACGTAAACGCGCGAGCGTACACTTGCGTTTAAACATGCGGGTCCATCACCATTTTACGTACCATCGTCGATCAGAGAAATGAATCACAGGTAAATGCCGAACCTAAGTTGTTTGCTTGGGTTATTTCAAGACACTGTTAAATTAGTGATGATCTGTCCGCTGGGCTTGACATAATGCGACCTTATTAGGCCGCGTTTCCACTGAAGCGGAGCGGAGAGGAGCTTAGCGGTGCCGAATTGACCAATCACCATGCTCGAAATCTTCGCTGTCATTCCGCTGGAAACGCACGATTGGTCAATTCGGGCACCGCTAAGCTCCTCTCCGCTTCAGTGGAAACGCGGTCTTACGCTAGTTCGTCATCGGTCTATTTTCTGTTTTTTACTTACTTTTTCTCAACCGTTGCTTAAATTCCTCCTAAATTGACCTTCCACTTTCAGTATAAACTGTCTGCGGACGCACTCGGTGCTGGACCTCATGCGGACGCTGAAGGAGGAATTCGGCGTGAACATGGACGTGACGCTGGAGAAGGCGCGCGAGGTCGCCGAGAGATACAACCAGAAACTCGTGTTCCCGCCGGGTAAAGATAACATTTTAAAATATACAGTGTAAATAAATCAATTAAGGATATTATTTTGATCATTTTTGTCTACGAATAATATAACCTAAGGAAACGTAACTGTTCGCGCCAAACTCTAGCGCGACGTTGGCAGCACTGCAGCGCGTGAGTCTGCACTCTGCGCTGTCAGCTGTCATACGCGACACTGTGAAGTGACACACTCCGCTTTGAACTGTTACCGGCGCGCGTTCGTTAAAAATATACGAAAATCTCCTCTCGGTTAGCCGATCGGCCCAAACTTCGCGATTAATCCAATAACTATCCGTGATTTATCCTCATGAACTAAACTCAGTGATAGTAATTATAGACCAAGGTGACAGTGTGACTATCAGCTCGTCTCATCTCAGCTCACCAGGTATTTCCAACATTATATCCTTTCACCACGTCGTAGGGCTTTCGCCCCTATAGTAACTCCCATACTAATACAGTTTTAGATTTGGTTCCATTCGAACTGTCATGTAACGTCAGCCTTTATACCGCTCAAGGTCACCTAAATATTGCAAATGTATGAAAAGTGAACCTAAGGTACACATTTTTGACAAGTATTTTGGAGCATGTTTTTTAACGGAGTTACTCTTCCTTAAGGCCTGTATTCACTTTGATTAGTGCAAGTGCAAGTGATTAGTAATTGAGGCAGTGGAGTGCAGGTGTGTAGTGCAAGTAGTGTCCAATTCTTGTTTAGTGGCTCTTTAGTAATTTAATTTAGTAAATTCAGTAGTAGCTGTCAACACGAGCGTTCAAGTTTCAAAAATAAAACTGCCATTTTGACATGTCCTTCATTTTTAATATTGGTTTTATTAAAAACGAGCTTTTGCCCGCGGCTTCGCTCGCGTTAAGAAGTATTGTTATATACAAACTTTGATCCCCTATTTTCACCCCTTGGAGGTAGAATTGATCAAAATCCTTTCTTAGCGGATGCCTACGTCATAACATCTACCTGCATGCCAAATTTCAGCCCGATCGGTCCAGTGGCTTGGGCTGTGCGTTGATAGATCAACATGTCAGTCAGTCACCTTTGAGTTTTATATATTATAAAGACTACGAAGTATTTTTATATGTCCTTTCCCAGGACTCAAAGTATCTCCATGCCAAATTTCAGCAAAATCGGTTCTGACTTCTGAGGTATAAACGTGAAGAGGTAACAGACAGACAGACACACATTCGCATTTATAATATTATTAGTATATTAGTAAGTAATAAGTATGGATTAGTATGGAAGTAATTGAAAGGGTGTCCTTTTGTACTTTTAATAGGTATATTATTTAATAATGATATACTATATCTATGGACGCTTCACACGGCACACCACGTCAGTCTGGCCCATAAAGTTAATATACCTAGCGGAATAATAGTAACAATCTCGAGCTGTCAAACGAAACCAAAATTGGTTTTCATCTGTCACGCACTTGCACTCGCAAAAAATAGAACACGCTTTTAATCACGTTACTACGCAGCCGACTAGTCACTTGCACTAATCAATCGCTGTCCACACTTACTTTCTACTAATCACTCATCACCTGTACTAGTCACCTGCACTTAATCACTAATCAAAGTGAATACAGAACTAATCACGTTACTACGCAGCCGGCTAATCACTTGCACTAAACAGTCGCTGTCCACACTTACTTTTTCCTAATAACTAATCACTTGCCCTAATCACTTGCACTTATTACTAATGAAAGTGAATACGGGCCATTAGTTTTTATTATTCGTAGATTTTTGTCATAAAACATTTTAATACAAGCAGTAGAGCGTACTCCCGAAAATATCCGCTTCATTGCTTTTAACACTAAAAATTAAAATGCAAAAACATCACTTAAACCATTTTAAATAATATAATTCAAAACCACACGAAACTTGTTTTTGACACAATTTCTTACATTTAATCACTTAAGTGGCATAAGGATATTTCGTTTAACAATAGAAACAAGTCAAATGTAGACCCAATTGTTTTGAAATTTAAAAGTTTTGCTTATGCGTCGCCATATCTGGAATATTTTGTGAACGCAACCGTAAACGTTTATTTGAAGGCGACGCCTTGATAATTTGGCTGTAGCGATATCGATTTTTCTCAACAATGACTAAAGCAATCTAAAACGTATCCAGCACGGTTTTTTACTTTAACGCGGCGTCACCTTAATCGCTTTACAGAGAGCAACCAGATGGCGTACTCTGTGCGCGAATACATCACCTTTGAGGAGTGGCCGGCGCCGCGCGGGCTGCGGGGTCGAGACCGCGCCGACAGCGTGCGCGTGCGCTCGCACTGCGCCGACGCCGGTACGTACACACACACACACACACACACAGGCACATACGCATAAACTGGTACTGCGCTGACGCCGTACAGATACGCACCAATAGATACACTCATATTATAAATAAACTTGCTCACATATACGCAAGCACGCGCATACAGACATACGCACAAGCTAACAAGCTTACAAACACACATGCATACGTTGGTAAGTATAGTCGGGGCATTTTAATAGGCCACATTTGACATCTGTCAGATTAATCTCCATAGTGAGGTGAGCTGCGTAAAAACATCGACCAAAACGAATAAATCGCTACGGACTTGAAATAAAATATTTGAATTTCATACGTTTGAAACAAACTCCTGACCCATTATTACTTTTTCTTTTGCAAATTCAAGGAGCAAAATAAGACAAGTACATAATTTACAAAAAAAAAATGCATTTATTTGCTTGAATTATAAAAACTGTTAAATGTAGTATTGTCATTATTCATTTCACATAAATATGTGTTACTTTTCACAACGTGGTTATTAATTTATGGGGATATTTCGTTACAAGTAATCAATGCATCGATACTATTTATTCGCTTTCGATTTTTAGGGTAACTTCCCTAGAGTTTAAAAAGAAAAAAAGTCAGCTGACGTAACATTGTAACGACGTGCAATTATTAAGATCAGAATTTGTTTATTACGTTTAGAATTGTTTGGCAGTAAAAGCAAATCGTTAAATAATTCGTATCGGTCATATTTACAATAAATATGTAATCGTAATTGAAAAAAAGTTAATCAATTGTGCGGTTATAACAAAACGAAAATATTTATTTTTTATGTACGTCGCTATAAGGTTACCTGGTACAATTTTGATGAACTGTCAAATGTGGCCTATTAAAATGTCCCGACTATAAGCACGCGTGCGAGTTCAGGTGTAGTTTAAGAATCTAGGTGTGGTAAGCGTACATTTTTCAGTGTTTAAAACTATCCTATATTCTTTCTTGCAACTCAATAACCAAAATATATTCATAAAACAATGTCATAAAACTTCACAAACTCAATTTGTGTGATACATTTTTACGAAAAGTGCGGGATATTTTGCGTTAGTATTTTAAGCATTTTAATGTTGTATTAAATTATTAGAAGAATCATAATATTGTCTGATATTTTCGTACCATTACCCATAGAACTAGAACGTAACTAGAATGTATTGACATCGTTGCCATTACCATGTTATTAATTTAATTAAATCTTTCAGGTCTAGTCATAGACGGCAGCGTGTCGTTTCCCTTCAACGACGGCACGGAGGCCCTGCTAGAGATTCACCCTGAGGACTCTCTCATGACCGTACAAATGGACGACGCGCTGCCCTACTGAAATGTGACGTCAGCATCGATGACGTCACATGGGCGATGGCCCGAGTTCAGTGACCCCTTGTCATATTCGCAATATTTACGTATAGTCACGTTTTAAATTATATCGAGATTAAAATAGAAGGCAAATGTAAATGCTACTTCATATTGGAATTTAATCTTATCAGGACGTGATATCTTATCCACGTCGGTGGATCAATTACGCTGTAGCGTAATATTATGTTCAAAAACAAATAATTATTGTTATATTAATCATTAGTTAATTAAAGAACAACATCTATTTATATCAAATTACTATCATTTAATTTTAAGAATTTTGTTTTTTTTTTTATGTTGTTCATATGGATGAGAAACGTTTTCTACTTACAATATAAAGTAGACGAATAATTTTAAGCCATTATACTGGATTGCTATCCAGACATGAAGCGTGAATAGAATTCAAAATACGCGTGGTAATTCTAATATAATCTTCCATACCTATGGACGATTAATCAATCAAGAACAAATCAAGAAAAACGAATAGCATATATCATCCACGACACGAATTTCGCGTTATGGTTTTTTGTGATTGCCAGAATGCGTCGTGGCCGTTTTCATTAGAGCCACAACGCGAATTTTGCGTCGTGGCTGTTTCGCTGTGACCACAACGCGTTGTGAGCTATTTTTTCGCTCACTGAGCGATTTCGGTCTTTGAGCGTAACATATATATAAAAATCAAAGGTGACTGACTGACATGGTGATCTATCAACGCACAGCCCAAACCACTGAACAGATCGCGCTGAAATTTGGCATGCAGGTAGATGTTACGACGTAGGCATCCGTTAAAAAAGGATTTTGATCAATTCTACCCCCAAGGGGTTAAAATAGGGGATAAAAGTTTATATTTTATAAATTATAATACTTCTTAACGCGAGCGAAGCCGCGGGCAAATGCTCGTCCTTCCATATTAATTAAACTTTACTTTTGTAATAGTATAGAATAATAGACTAGTAAGTACTTAAATTGGATAAGGTGCATATTTTAAATGATATTGTTAATGATAGATATTCGATTATTTCTAAGGCAAAATATTTTTATAATATTAAGGGCCTGTGTTTCACCGCTTCCTGATAAGGCTATCCACCACTTAACTTGACACATAGAGTATGGAGAATCTGTCAAATAAGCCTATCGGGCACCTTATCAGGAAGCGGTGAAACAGGCCCTAAGGCTTCCAATTTAATAATAATTATTAATTAGGAAATACGAGATCTTATAAGAATGAAATGTGTTGATCATAATCATCTTGCCAATAGTGTGTCGTAATTTTGTTCGTATCATAGACGTTCTCACAAGGCTTTTTTGGCGCATGGCTGAAATTAGATTGTATAGCGCCGCCATATCACTTGAGCAATTCCTATGACAGTTTGATCCTGGCGCCAAAACTGCCTTGTAGGTTGATAATAATTAATTAAAGATTCCCAAACGGCATTTACAGTGTTAGATTTATATACCGGCGGTTATCCAACACTGGTTTGGTTATATTACTTATTAGGAATCAGGTGCAGGTGCTAGCATCTTGTTTCAGTGCATTTTGCATCATTCATCTTATTGCCGTAATCATTATCATAGATTAATATGTATAAACGGAAATACATTATGGCCTACATTCAAGAGATGAGATATTATGATTTATGAAAATAATTTAAGCATAGTATTCGTTATTAAGATATCATTGACTTTGAAAATAGAACATTCGTCCACATAAAAATGTGTATGCATCAGGAATGTATAAAATATTTTTAGATCCACTGAAAAATATATCATCACATAAGTTTTTTTTTACTTGACTTACTTTTGTTTTCAGAGTACCTATGTAAGAACCACTGTAAGAACTGTAAATATACACAAATAATTTTTATTTTGTTGTAGCTATTACGAAATAGTGTTTGTGTAATATTATTATAACTTGAATGGAGACAACAGAATATACAGGCAGTTGAAGTATTGTCTTGTTTTATTTTTATGTAGTACCGTTTAAGGCGCTTTATCGAAAGTAATTTTACCGCAAGGGCAATTTTATACTTAATTTGTATGACTATAAAGTCGTGAATACGCTGTGGCCAGAAGCTATCGGCTTGCTCGGAAAACATGCGAAAAAACGTAATTATAATCATTTAAAAAATAACTACGAGCATTTAAGCAAAATGCTTCTATACGATTTTGAGTTGCAAAGGTGTCTATCAATTAGACTAATTTCCTACAATACATTTATTTTCGTTTAAAAATAATCTTAAAATTTCGTATTTTTAAGAGGTCATTTCGAAAATTAAATGTATCGAGGCAATAGTACATTACGCCCCAAGGGAGGAAAGTAGGACATTTCAACGCGCGCGATATAAGCGTCGGTTGAAGTATCATGCTATCCTCCCGTGGCGCGTATATAACTTTTCATCATACAAGGGACCGAAAGTTTATTGACAATAATTGACATCGTATATAAGAAAAACGAATGTGGCTTAAATTGGGCTTAAACCATGCCGTTACGGGGTCCGGGGCGCAGCCCCGGTGGGGGGTTGAAAGATGATGAAATAAAACGACAAATTAATAGATTTTAATTGAACAATGTTGTTTTTTTTTAAAGTAACATTTTGTGTTATTGGCTACGAATAATAAAAACTAAGGAAGCGTAACTCCGTCAAAAAACATGCTCCAAAATACTTGTCAAAAAAGTGTACCTTAGGTTCACTTTTCATACATTTGCAATATTTAGGTGACCTTGAGCAGTATAAAGGCTGACGTTACATGACAATTCGAAAGGAACCAAATTTAAAACGGTAATAGTATGGGAGTTATGTTTCCTTAGTTTATATTATTCGTAGGTTATAGGTTGTACTTGTAGTTGCTTGTAGTGCTTTATTTGAAGTGACTTAATAAGTATAGCACCATGGCAACGTTCATCGCTGTCCCGACTCAAAGATAAAGGCCCGTATTCACTTTCATTAGTAATAAGTGCAAGTGATTAGGGCAGGTGATTAGTTATTAGGAAAAAGTAAGTGTGGACATCGACTGTTTAGTGCAAGTGATTAGCCGGTTGCGTAGTAACGTGATTAGTTCTGTATTCACTTTGATTAGTGGTTAAGTGCAGGTGACTAGTACAGGTGATGAGTGATTAGTAGAAAGTAAGTGTGGACAGCGACTGATAAGTGCAAGTGACTAGTCGGCTGAGTAGTAACGTGATTAAAAGCGTGTTCTATTTTTTGCGAGTGCAAGTGCGTGACAGATGAAAACCAATTTTGGTCTTGTTTGACAGCTCGAGATTGTTACTATTATTCCGCTAGGTATATTAACTTTATGGGCCAGACTGACATGGTGTGCCGTGTGAAGCGTCCATAGATATAGTATATCATTATTATATATACCTAGTAAAAGTATAATAGTAAAAGTACAAACTCCCTTTCAATTACTTCCATACTAATCCATACTTATTACTTACTAATATACTAATAATATTATAAATGCGAATGTGTGTCTGTCTGCTACCTCTTCACGTTTATACCTCAGAAGTCAGAACCGATTTTGCTGAAATTTGGCATGGAGATACTTTTGAGTCCTGGGAAAGGACATATAAAAATACTTCATGGTCAAATAGTCTTTATATATAAAACTCAAAGGTGTCTGACTGACATGTTGATTTATCAACGCACAGCCCAAACCACTGGACCGATCGGGCTGAAATTTGGCATGCAGGTAGGCATCCGCTAAGAAAGGATTTTGATCAATTCTACCTCCAAGGGGTGAAAATAGAGGATCAAAGTTTGTATATAATAATACTTCTTAAAGCGAGCGAAGCCGCGGGCAAAAGCTCCTTTTTAATAAAACCAATATTAAAAATGAAGGACATGTCAAAATGGCAGTTTTATTTTTGAAACTTGGACGCTCGTGTTGACAGCTACTACTGAATTTACTAAATTAAATTACTAAAGAGCCACTAAACAAGAATTGGACACTACTTGCACTACACACCTGCACTCCACTGCCTCAATTACTAGTCACTTGCACTTGCACTAATCAAAGTGAATACAGGCCTTTAGGTATTGTATATTATTATATCAGCTATCCCCCGCATTTCCTGGCTGCTGGCCTATATTATGTATATAACATAACTGTTGGTAGCCGCGTCCTCAACTCAACAACTCAGCAATTAGATCAATATTATAAAATTGCCGCGTGTATTAATATTATGGGTTTGAAACTACTTGAAATAACAACTTCCCGGTTGCCATGGTAATAAGTTATTTCAAATAGGTAGCGGCACATATTTAAAAAAAATACGGATGTAACCTTGTCTAATCCCGAGTGAAGCATAGTAATGGCCGCCCGTGTAGGATGTGTGCGTGTCATTGGCGCCGTCACTCTATGTACAATGACAGCGGGTACCTAGTTGCGTGTGTGAGTGTCGGTCACGTGTACAAACTACAATAAACGAAATTGTGACGAAATTGTCGTACCTTGCATGCTTCACCTCTTTAAAGTGTAATGCTCCATCCGTATTTTTTTTAAATCCGTGGGTAGCGGGAAGAAAATTGTAAACTGTCAGTTGTGAGCAGTCTGAAGGAAATATGCATCTTTCTTCCCGCAAACAAGAGAAGAAAATCAAACTTTCGGTCCTGGTATGATGAAAAATACATTAATCGTGTTTCTAGTTCTTCTCAAACCTAGATAAGGCTATGAAGATATTATGTATATCTCATTACCAGATTTGTAACATTTCTGAGGGTCCTATACTTACTATTACGTTAAAAAGGACAGTTTTTTTCAATATAGCGTCTTAAGTTGTATATAATTATAATTTATATTATAACGTCCTGAAAACTAAAGGTGCAACTGTTATATTAATAGCAGACCGTACTTGGTAACCAAAGAAAGTTATTGGAAAGTATCAATATTAAACAGCCTTATTCAGCTGAAGCCGCCAGGCCTCCGTGAATAATACGTGATCTGTGCGCCAGGCACTCTAGAATGATTATCGCTTGATTATCGTCTTCTATTTGACCTAAATAAAGCGCGCGACGGTATGAATTAGGGTCTAATCCAGCTATACTCAAGCTGCGGCCCGCCGGGACTTTACCAGTGGCCCGCGTGAAGTTAAAACATTTTAAAATTTACGCCCACTGGTAAAACAGTGTAGTTGTCGTGAAAGCCGTGAAAAAATTTCCACTTTCAAATAACGGCCTATCCACCAATTCTTAAGTCAATAATAACCACTAATAATTTTGCGACCCGTAATACCAATACAAAAAACGTGTTCGTGGTGGGTGGCCCGCATTCAGATGGAGGCCCGTATATTATAAGAAATCAGCCAAGTGCCAGTTGGATTCGCGAACGAAGGGTTTCGTACAACTACAGAGCAAAAATTGGCTAAAAATTGTTTTTTTTTGTATGGGAGCCCCCTTAATTATTTCATTTATTTTAATTTTATTAAAAAATATTATTAATGTACAAAATATACAAATGAGTACTTATTTTGTAAACATTTCAAGGTCATGTGGCCAGTACATCTAGTTTAACCTTATTTTTAGTTATATTCTAATACTGGCACATTAGCTTATGAGATATAATAATGTCAATGTTTAAATTCAAATTTTGTTATGTTCTTAGCTTTGACAGTATGACGGACTATATAAAGCGAATTCAGTTGTATCAGTTTCTTGAGTTGGAATAAAGTTATCAAGAAGATCAGGTTTCAATTAAACTATCGAATTATTTTGGGTAGGTTTGTTATTGTCACAGTAAGATACGAGATCAGTGTAGAGTTAACTTTTCGAATAAAATAGATTTTATCAGTCTTAATTGCATCTGGTGTATGAATATTTTTCCGAATAAACATTTTAAACAGTTTTGTGATAATTTTTGGCAGTGTGATAAGTGTGCAGTATTTTGTTAATGTGTAATAATTTTGTGTTGTATTTATAGCGTTCTGTAGGTTAGGTTAGTGTAATTTGAATTAAATCTTAAAATAATAAATTGATTAAAAATAACTGCTAATTTGAAATTGGAAATTGTAAAAACAGTCATATGATTTGATTCTTTAATTTATCGAGATCAGCTTAGAAAACCGTACCTAATTAGCTCGAAAAGCTCTCGCTGACGCATACAGTTTTTGGGTTTTGTATGTAAGGGATTCGCAAAGGTATATTGGCTGAGCAGGTTGAGGAAGTCCAATATGAGTAGAGTTCAATTTATCCTTGTTTATTTTATTTTTGTTAAAAGCCTTCATACCTCTAAGCAGATTTTCTTTGCAGGACACCGAATTAAATTCTATGATTATTGGACTCGAGTCGTCTTTGGATTTTACTCTAAAGATGTCCTTTATGTTAGAGTTGCATATATTTACATCTAAGGCCTTTCCCAGGTTTGTCACCAAGTTGCTCAGGCTTTCCCTAGATTCACTATTTTCTCTGGGAACGTTTCTTAATTCGACACCGCATGCTCTTGACTTCCGTTCTAACTTTTCAATTGTGTCCTGAAGTGACTGTATACGCTTTTTATCGTCTTTTCTTTCTGACTCCAGGGAGGAAATGCGTCTTATGAGTTCATCATTTTTATTAGACATCAGTTAGACGCCCTTCTTTAATTCCAGATTCTGTGAGATTATGCTGTTTATTTTTTCAATAATATCGTCAAATCGCTTCTCCTGGTCTTTAGAGAAGTTCGCAAAAGCGCTCATTGAGATAGTATCGGAACTCTTATCGGAGGGTTTCGTCGCTGTTCGCTTTTTTTGCAGTCGGCAGTGACAGTCAATTCCGTTACTTCTTTTTGTTGAATAGATCGCGATGGCCCGGCGTTTGCTGTTATTAAATCCACAGGCACTTCATTATTATTGCTTGGAATCGGCGAGGCAGGGCAAAGTCAAAATCACAGGTCAAAATATGTGACGTTATCTGGGAAAAGGGACCTTATGAAGGGTTTTAGTTTCCGAGATAATCGCATTTAAAGTAAAGCGTCGAAAAAAATCATTTTTTCTTTTTTTGCTCCATGTTAATAAACAGACTCTAATCTCAGAATTTTGATATGACAAAGACACAGGTTTTAAAAACGATTTTTTATAGGTTAAAATATATTTTAAAGTTTAGTAAAAAAGGGACCTTATTGTCGGTGCTGCAGTCGAGAGTCGATTGCGGCTTTCTTTCGGCACGGTATCTACTGTTGTACTACTAGTGATTTGCACCAAGCTGAAAATCGGTAACATTGATTAGAATATCTGGGGGCACGGCAGTGCTCCGCCAAGTAGAGCGCGAAGCAAACACTGCAGTACCATCATTTAAAGGAACCATTTCACCGCATTTTAGGCCCCTATTTGAGAACCTCTAGAGGTCATTAAGTTCCGAAGTTAAGCTAAAGCAAAGTTTCTCATTTATGACACTCACTCACTCAAGATCATCAAAAAGAACTAGTACTTTCCATAAACTCAGAGAGCTGAAATTTAGCACAGAGTTTAGGGTTTAATGGCCATTTATAGGGAAACCATAAAAATTAGCCAAGTGCGAGTCGGATTCCAAATTAGGTTTTTTGTATGGGAGCCCCCCTTAAATTTTAATTTCAATTTAATCCTGATCAAAGGTGATCAACCTGCACTGTCCTAACCAAACTTGGAAATAATACGTTTCCAACGCGGGAATCGAACTCACGACCTCCGAGTCAAGAGCCACGCACTAAATCACTAGACCACGGAGGCGTATGTAACACATGTGATGCTGATGGTGACGTTTACACGAGCGCGCAATCCTACACAAGCTATATGATGGAACCCACTACTTACGGCTCAGCTTAAAAAAATATACGTGTGAGAGCCATGCTTCGGCACGAATGGGCCGGCTCGACCGGAGAAATACCACGTTCTCACAGAAAACCGGCGTGAAACAGCGCTTGCGCTGTGTTTCGCCGAGTGAGCACGCACGTACGTTTCTATAAAAAGAAGTGAAATCCCACCAAATACATTCTGTAAAAAAACGAGCCAAGTCTCGAATCTCGATGGAGCTGCTTGTTTATCTCTAATAAGGGTTCCTTCTTGACTACGGAACCCTAAAAAGTTATGAAATCTAGACAAAGTCGTACCAAGTCTGAGGTTCCTTTATTTTTATAAAGAAATCTCATAAATATAATTAAATAATGAAGAATATTATTAAATAAATATTTAAATAAAATAAAAAATAAAATAAAATAAAAAAATAATGTTACAATTATTACGAAATTAAATCTTACTATATCTTATTTTTTTCATTATCTCATAATTAACTATATCTTCTTTTGACTTTATTACTAAAAATGTAACGACCGACATTAAGGTCCCTTATAATATTTATGAATACTTCTATGGTAACTAAGAGAAATTACATATTTTTGGTACACGTCTTGTTACTAAAGGATAATTAAAATTATTTAAAACATAATAACTTCAATGTTAATAAAAATGTATGTTTATTTTTATGTGATATTACTAAACTTTTAATCATCGACAATAAGATCCCTTTGAAATGTGTTAAGTGTTTATACCAGCTTTTTACTAAACTTTACCTTGAATTTATAGACAGAAAAAAGTTACTTTTTAAATAGAAGTTTATATATTTGATCTCATTTGACTATGTTTGAGAGTAGTCATCTGTCATTGAGATGTATGGAGTTGCTATTGCCAACAAAAAACATGTCGCATTCGAAGAATGAGCGGAGTGAGAGGCGGGGCGGTGATGGCTATAGATCAGTATTCAGTACCGCAGAAGTGACAAAGTTTTGTGCCTACACTCGAATGAACGCAGACTCTATTTGAAAGTGGATAAAATAAAACAAATATTTTTACTAAACATTATTAAAAGCTTTTTAACTTGCTCTGTATATTATTATTTAGTTATTTACATTATTATGTAAGTTCGGGTGGAATTTTTGAACTCAATTTCGAAGTAAGTATATGTATGTAGGTACTTACATATAATATTTTAACCGATTGAGCTGAAATTTTGTATACACGTTTGGTTTGAATGACAATGCATGATACAGTATGTGACATCACTATAAATAAAATATAAAATGGCCAACCATCCAAGATAGCGGAATAGTTATTTTCTATGCCGTCCTATAATAACAGTATGGATATTAAATGAAAGAACTTTTTGAGAATAACTCGAAATCGAATGTAATGTCATTCTACATCCAATATGGCGGCTCATCTAAGATAGGGGAATTCAAACAAAGTTTCGTTTATTTCTGCATGACTAAAGAATTGGATTTCAGTTAAAAATAGTTAAGTGAAATCCAACTTTTAAGTCATGCGGAAATAAACGAAATAATAATATTATAACAAGTCGCTAAATATAGGCACGGCTTTTTCACTAATCAACATCAAGTACGATTTCTCAAGGACATAGAAGTTAATTAGATTTTTTATATAAAATAACGGGGCAAACGGGTCACCTGATGGAAAGAAACAACCGTCGCCCATGTGCACTCGTAACGTCAGAAGAGCTGCAGATGCGTGCGAATATGCCTTCTTCTTAAAATGCTTCTGGCGATAGTTCATTCCACAGTTTTGCAGTGCGCGGAAGAAAATTACGCGAAAAATGCACGGTGGAAGACCGCCACTTATCAAGGTGATGGGATGGTCCTCAGAGCACTCCCCGTGATACAACTGGTAGAGGATGCATACAGCCAAACGTATTACCTCCTTTTTGGAAGTCGGTCAAAAACCAAAGTATTACATACCAAAATTTTGCAAAGCCGTTACAGCGGCTTAGGCGTGAAGAGGTAACAGACACAGAGAGAGACAGACAGATAGACGGACGGTCAGACAGACGGACGGATAGACAGACAGACAGACACACTTTCGCATTTATAATAATTATATTATAATAAGTATGGATCCAAAGTCCACTACATACTTACTAAATTCAAATTACTTATATATTTATAAATACAATTATAATGTACGCATGTACATAATGTATACGTAATACCGTATTTATATTATTACCAAAATACAAACTCGTCTACGTCAATACTTCATTCATCGTCGTCTTCTGCCTACATTCCACTCTGAATCTACTACTCTATGACAATGCGAAATGGCGCGCGTCTTCGCCTAGTAATTGAATGTTCGTATTTCAATTGAAAATAATTAAATAAGAATACTAACCGATGAAATGTTATGCCGTCGCATTTGGAAGTGTTTTTGGAATTATTTTTACAATATCCTAAGACACACCAAGGCCCTTTTTGTGACTTTTATTTTGTTTTTTTTTATAATTGTCATACGTCAAGTGCGCAGAAGCACAGATCAAGAACTAGTTACTTCGTAACGCAGAAGAGCTCGCGGCCGACTAAGTGCACTGCGGCTATATAGCGTATCTTGAATGTGACCAAGCACTGCGTTGCGGTGTCAACTCCATACATCTCAATGAGTGTAGTAAATATATATTTTTGTTGATTTTGACTGATTAATAAGATTAGTAGAAGCACAAAGTTTAATTGTTCAATTTTTTTTTTAATACAATAAACAACGTTGTTTAATATCAAAGACGTCTCTATTTAGTAAAAACTGATCCGTTTTATATTATACATTTATAAAATCCAATAGAAAACATACTATAAGTGAAATATTGAGTAAAAACCATCTTGGGCATTTTCATTACATTATGCACTTTGGCGTGGTAAACAACAGGAATAGAGTTATAAAATTATATAATTGAAGTTAAATTCTAAAAGACCATATAACGTACTCCTCAAAAAAGATGATATCTATGTAACTTCCTACAATAACATACTTTTTTAGGATGTCGAAGTTTAAATGCGATTTTCTCAATATCACCTTTTACGACTTTCGAGCTTAAACATTATTTTTTTTTTATATTTTCCAGACCTACACGCATGTTATTTACATGATTCGATAGCGGATAGCCTATTAAATGTAGATTATGGAGATACTATTATCTCAATACCGACAATAAGGTCCCTTCACGCTGATAACGTCACATATATCAATTGCATGTCAAAAATTATTGTTCATGGTTCTTGGCTGTATGGGCAACGCTCCCTTTGCCTGTCCCGACCGGGACGAATTAAAAAAAAATGTTCATGGTTCAAATTTCAATGTGGTTGATGGTTCAATGTTTGGACAATGAATTGACATAGTTTAAAACATGGATTTGAACAGAAATTGATATTTACTACGAATTTCCTTTGATGTTTTACGAAAGACATTTTATGAACATAATTTATACTTAGAAGAAAATTCTACGAAAGACAAGGCGGTATGGTCGAAAGACTATAGCCTGCGCCGTGGGCGGGAAAAAAAAAAAGTGGTTCAATGTTTTATGTTTTCTATTTTCACATAAAAAGGTACTCTGTGATTTTCACAAAAGTTAAAAAAATGCCTCTTATAATAATTTGTGGAACGCCAGTAAGTGGAAAAACTACTAGAGCAATTGAATTAAAAGAGTTCTTTAAAAATATACTTAAAAAACAAGTAGAAATTGTCTCAGAGGAGAAGACTATAAGAAAGTTAGGTTATGATAAAAACTCAACGTATTTGGATCTTCAGAAAGAAAAAGGACTAAGAGGATCTTTAAAATCAGATGTTATAAAACTCATAGGAAAAGATAACGTTGTCATATTAGATGGAAGTAATTATATAAAAGGTCAGTCATACAAGAAACGTTATAAATCGAAGTTCTAAAGCACTCAAAACACTTTTTAAGAGCTGAACTTCGTTTGTGGACGGTATTGCAATAAAATATGTTTAACAGGTTACAGATATGAACTTTACTGCGCCTCCAAAGCATCAAAATCTACCCAGTGCACAGTGTTTACGATAAGAAACCACGAAGAAGCCTGGAAAGACAATTTGCTCAGATCAGATGATCCAAATATTGAAAATACAAATGATAACGAAATTCATAATTCTGGAAAATATACAAGGGAAGTTTTTGACGCATTAACAAAATTAAGGTAAAAAAGATTTAAAGTAGTAAAATAAAGTCACTTTTGCAATATGTTTACTTTGAATCTTTGTTTATTGTACAACTTTTAAAATTGTCAGGTTTGAGGAGCCAAACTCAAATAACAGATGGGACAGTCCGCTGTTCACAGTACAACCGGGTGACACACTTGATCTTGATGCCATATACAAAGTGTTATTTGAGAAGAAACCACCACCACCTAATATGAGCACACAAAATGTAAGACACAAACATAAAACAGAATACAATATATAATCCAATAATAATGATCCAATCCACCAGATGAATCACAAATTTCAGACTTATTTATGAAGTTGATAGGTTAAGACAGGGGTTCCCAATCTTTTTCAGCCTGTGGTGCACTTACAAGTCAATATTTAGTCACGGCACGGCGCCCTACTCTACCTAGCTATTACAAAAATATACATAAACACCTTTAATAATTAGATACAGTTAGGTTAAGCAAGTAAATAATAATAAACAAATATTTAATCATCTGCCTGCTTGGTATAATAATTCATATAATTATTTTATTTTATAATATTTGTGGTTATAGATAATGATGGAGGATTGACTCACGGTGCCCCTCTTGCCTTTCCACGGCGCACCAGGGCGCCACGGCGCACAGTTTGGGAACCCCTGGGTTAAGATACAACTTTTAACTTTATGTAATGTATTTTTATTGTCTTCCAGCCCCCACTAAGTTCAACAAACTTCCTGTATGAGCTAGACCGAGTGACGCAGGCCATAACAAAGCACATTCTGGACTCTAAACAGCTGAATGTAGATGAAGTAAAGTTCCCAGACTACCCTGGATGTGTTCTAGAAGTTGGTGCAATGCAAACTATAAACCATCAGAGGTTGTTGAGACTGCGAAGACAGTTCCTCACTTATGCGAAAATGAACTATTCAAATGAAGACACAAATAAAATCGGAAGATACTTTATACAGTATTTAAATGGAGTTATTGAGAAAGATTAAAATTTTATAAGTGATGTTGATTTTGTTTCAATTTATTGTTTTTCCAAACAATCAACAAAATAACAGCTAAGTTGAATTAAAAGTTTTACTAGTACCCTAGTCGGTACTGATTACATTGAAATCACTGTGGTATTAGTATATGAATAATATAATCAAAATTATGAATAATAATCTCTTTATTGTAATAAAAATGAGGTCTTTCATCACAAGTCTTAAACATAATATGTAAATAGGGTCACTATAATACTTTTTAGGGCCATAACACACTATTTTATCACAAAAATTTTAAAATAGCTTATCAAGACAATGGGCCTAATCTTTATTGGTGATGTTATTTTTTCTTAAATTAAGTAATTGTGTAATGACAAACAATATGAATCATGTATGTAAAACTGCACATACTTTAGAAGTTAACCTATTTGTGCAAATTTTTTTCCATTATTCTTAACATAGCTGTGTATGTGTTGTGTATATTAATATAAAAATTACATCTGTAGGTAGTGCAATAGCAATAAATAAAAAAAGTTATTTATCTACTGTACTTGTCCATGTTACTGAATGCCACGAGTATTCATTTACAACAGAAAAACTTGTACATATACTATTTAATTAATACTAAATGACTGGAAAATTTCAAATTACTAACTTAATTTTAGCCAAAATCAGTCGGTACTAAAAACATGTACACCATACATCCAGTTTTGCATTTACACTTTCATTTTTTTTTTCCAAATAAAAAGTAGCTAGTTTAGGAGGCCAGAGGTTTTCGACACACAAAGAACACAGAGCTATATTCATGCTGCATCATAGAGGCTGGGTTTTGAGCATATTTAGTTTTCACACCAGACTGTTCACTCTGAAAAGAGGGGAACATTACAATGTACGAGGTGGGTAAAAGTGTAATATGATTTGGATGACAGTAAAAAATAAAGAGGAATAAAATCAAATGTATGTTTAACTTACCAATATTTCAAAGCCGATATCCCTAATAATATCCAATAGGATGTCATAAGGTGGTTCTATGCTCATTTCAGTTGGCATGTCACTGAAAAAGAAGTACTATGTATTTGGAATTTCAATCATACTTAATAGTTAATAGAACAATAGCAATGCTAATAGCAAATAGTGAGACAAAACAATATGTTGAGTGTTGATTAAAATAAATTGCAACAGCATCACAGTTTATCTAACTCTTTAGTTTTATAAACATACTAGATGACGCCCGCAACTCCGTTGCGCCAAAATACGTTTATCGCGCGGGTTCGTACATTTTTCCGGGATAAAAAGTATCTTATGTCCTTTCCCGGGACTCAAAGTATCTCCATGCCCAACAAAATCGGTTCAGCGGTTTGAGCATAAAGAGGTAACAGACAGACACACTTCGCATTTTACTTCCATATTAGTATGGCAATGGATTTTTGGCGAACCTGTAATGGTACAGCAAAGGACCCAGGTTGATCCAGTAAGCACCGGGTCGGAGTATCGCATAGATCCTTTCTATGAACTCTATGACATTTGGTGCGCAGTCTATAAAGAAACACGACGCCACACAGTCCCATTCATTCTCCTCTATGTATACCTGCAAAATTTTAATCAGTATATTTTATATGGCTTTAGAAAAATAATAATAATAACTCCCACACTGGTGAAGGTGGCCAGTTTCATTGAACCAGGCCAGTTATGCAGGAGTAATTTTATAGTGCCCAAGTGTGTGTGCAGTATACAAGAGCACTCTCTATTCCTTTTACTGAAAATCCAGTGGGACGGAGGACCGACATGACTGGCGAGAGATCAGGCGCAGGACCGACTTTTTACATGCCCATCCAACGCATGGATCATCTTACTTGTCAGACAATCAGGTGATCAGCCTGCATTGTCCTAACCAAACTTGGAAATAACATGTTTCTAATGCGGAAATCGAACCCACGACCTCCGAGTCAAGCGCCACTCTCTGAACCACGGAGGTCGGAGGCGTTTAGAAAAATAAACCGAAATGGGCGCAAAGGATTTTCATTCAGCTTCTAATATAGTGAATGTGAGCAAAGCGCGCCACCCTGGCAAGTGCGTCATATAGCTATAATCTCCAATCTGCAATATAGAATTATAACTATATGGCACACTGGCCGGGGTAGCGCGCTTTGCCACACTCACTATACTAAAAAAATACCTTAAGAAAATCACCAGCTGCCATAGAAAAATGTGTCTCCTTGGCTGAGGGTGGCACATCTGGGAATGTAGCAGCCCTTGCCTGGTCCTCGCCTTTCAAGTGGTTAACATATTGATGTACCCAGGGGTATACGGTGTATTGGTTGGCCTGCAATAGACAAATTGATACTTGAAACTATTGTTTGAATAATTTCTCATTCAGATGGAAATAGCAATACTTTTAAAAAATAATATGCAATATGCTTGCACTCCTACGAATAATAAAAACTAAGGAAGAGTAACTCCGTCAAAAAAATGTTCTACAATACTTGTCAAAAATGTGTACCTTATGTACACATTTGCAATATTAATGTGGCTTTGAACAGTGTCAGGCTGACGTTACATGACAGTTTGAAAGGAACCAAATTTAAAATGGTATAGGAGTTACGTTTTCTTAGTTGCACTCCTGTTTTGCATTAAAAATAATAAGACACTTTTTTATACATAAATATGATATAGAAATATTGGACATTACACAAAAACTGTTCTTACCTTGAGACATTTATTTAATATAAAGTTACTGGCGAATAACATAAAGAGTGAGAACTCATTCCCTTGACAGGAGAAACCCCTGGCAGCAATCTCCCAGGCCAACCGACCAAGGCCAGCACCAGGCACCAGGATTTTTATGTCTGATCGATCTCTGAAAAATAAGATATTAATTATTTTAAGTACAGAAAAACTACTTTTCAGTTTGTTAATCCTTCTAAGACAGATGCTCATAATATTATGTCTGTATCTTGAAAATCTTCCTTCTTCTTCTTCTCTTCTCTCAAAAACACTTCCTTTGAAGAAGGCTTTGTTCAGTATAACTGTCTAAGTTGTCATAAGGGTTTGTAGCTTTAAAAAATATACAAACATGTAGTCCACTACAGGGAACAACTTCTCAATGCGGTCCAGTATTGGCTGGTAACACTGCTGCCTCTCTGCAGCACCGGCGTCGCTCCAGTCTCTCACTATGTTCTTCAATACTGACTGCACCTATATTATACAGCCATACTTTTAAATACATACTAATCAAATATAACACGACAAATTGCCTTACTTTTATATACATACTAATCAAATATAACACAACAAATTGCCTGATATTTAATAAGGTAATTGGCCATATTATCTTAAAGAATGTAGATAAATTGCGAAGTTGAGGGCAAGTTATGCACTTGAACGACAAAATGAGGTGAAGAAACAAAAAATTAAACACCAAAATTATATACATAACCACAAGATGTCAAACTGTATAAAATAAAATATGATGACTACCTTATCAACGTCATGCTGCATTTTGTGCTGCTTCTGCGAAGTCAGTTCACAGTTGTTGTAGTTGCATCCAAAGCTCTCCATTCCATTGGTGTTTGCATCAGCACCAAGGTCAACATTTTCAAACATAGTGTCTACATCTTTGATGATAAGATGAACAATGGTGTTATTTACATCTAAACACTTTTTGAATGTTGTAAGAAGTGTTTTGTACTTGTCGAGACGATTCTGATGAGTTGGAGGTAGCATTGATATCATTTTCTCAGATTTGTGAATTCTATCAAGGCTACATAACCTGGAAAGACCATATTATATACATTGAACAAGTGCAAATATTACACAAGATTAAATAGACACAATCTTATAAAATAGTTGTAAAGCTGTACTTAAAATTATAAAATTCTTAATAATACTTTGAATTTGTTATTTAGTGTTTTAATTTTATTTATATTATGTATTTACATGATGAAAATTTACAAAGAATTTTATGTATAGAAGTGTGCTTCAAACTAAAATGAGTAGGTATCATGAACAACACCACGCATTGGCACCTACCACACATGCATGCTTGACCACAGTTTTGCTTGTGCATGCCGGCTTGTACACTAAACATTGTGCGTTGGTAATATGGTAGTATGCATGCGCAAGCCCCAAAGTCTGGCTTGATGGTTTTTAAACTTGCTTGAAACTCCGGCATGGAAGCCTTCGTGTACAAACTTGTCTGAGCGTGTGGTTGGACGTTCAGTGTTCAAGGCTCAAACCAAGTTGTTTATACGCCGACGATCTCGGCAAGAATGTGGCTTGCGCACAGCGCATGCATAACTGTGCCGTGTGGTAGATAAGTCAGTCTTCCGTCCGCCAGCAAAACTGTGGTCAAGCATGCACGTGTGGTTGGCACCTAATGCATCTAGCCTTTGAAATGCATAAATTTGATGGAATATTTTACTGTAAATTGCGACAATAGGAGAAAACTTACTTATAATACTTAAAGGCATTTACAACAGCCTTAAAATGGGCGCGTTCCTTTTCTTCGTCAATTTCCTCAGTGGAAGGTATGGAAGACATGTTTAATAGCTTGTAAGATGTACTTGATATTACAAGAAGCCTAAATATTTTTAATAAACTTCTATCGCAATGTATGCAATAGTATTTTAAATAAATTACTATTAATTGTATTGAGAACAAAAAACAGAAAACTGCAAACCGAATTCTTCTTCTTTAATGGCAGTTTCGTGAGTTGCCAATGTCAGAGTGTGTTGGATAGACTTTAAACCGAATTCTGTTTCCCGGACTGACATTTGACAGTTGACACATTATTTTTTTTTTTTTATTTTTTTATTTTTTTTTTTTTTTTTAATGGCATGCACTTAGTACATTGCCAATGACGAACTGGAAAAACAATGTTAAAAAATTAAATTATGACGAAAAACGAGGAATTTGGAAAAAGGACTTCAGGACAGGATCAGGAAAAATATATATTTACAAAAGAATACTTAAAATTATATAGAATAGAATATCAAATCTCAATATTATTAAGTAATATAAAATCAACTAATATCTTATAAATAATATATTTTCTAGAATGTAATAAACAAATTATTGAAGTAGGAAAAGGAATACTATTCTTTAACAATGAATCAAGGAAATGGGAACGGTTGTAAAGAGGACAAGTGAAGAATATATGGTTGACATCCCCAACCTCAGCACCACAGGTACAAGAGGGGCTGTTAATTATATTAAGTCTAGCAAGATGGTCTGGTGAGCACGTGTGACCAAGTCTTAATCGGGATATGATACTACTGCATTTTCTATTGAAATTCATACTATAAAACCATGGTTTTGATACTATTTCGGATTGAATACTATAGAAATGTGCTCCTTTTTGTTTATGACTTTGATCAAATGACGACTTCCATGACGTCTCTAAATGAATTTTGGGTAAAGTTAATAAATCGGGGTAGTAGATTTTGTATGGATTTAAATCACCACACGTTAATGCCTCATTAGCAAGAGAATCCGCTCTAACGTTTCCTTCTATTCCACAATGACTAGGGATCCAAGCTAATGAAACTGAAGTTCCTTTCTTGGTAAAATCTGTTAATAACTGTCTTATATCAAATATAACAGGATGTTGTTGTTTAATTTTAAATGGATTCTTGTTAAGAGCTTGAATAGAACTTAGAGAGTCTGTAAAGATTATAGATTTTTTAAGTTTGGCTAATAAAATATACTCTAAAGCTTTAAAGATCCCTAAGCATTCTCCAGAGAATACAGTACATTCAGGAGGGAGTTTGATTTTTTGGACAATATTGTACTGGGAATGGAATACACCTATACCGACATGGCCATTAACATTACTTTTTGAAGCATCTGTGAAGATATAATGATGATCTTTAAATCGTGTATTAATTATATCATTAAATTTTTCATTAGCCCGCAAAGAGTTCTTTTCTATATTAATGGTCAAAATATTTGGAGCGGAGACAAGAGCCCCATATGAAGAAGAAAAAATCGGTAATTTAGAAGAAGAATGAATAGGCGCAGCAAGTGATTTAAATTTAAAATAACTTACAATTAAACACGGGTTTTGTTTATGTAACCAGTAAGGATTTTCAGAAACATGATAAGAAAGCTGCTGAAGCTTCCCAATAAGATCATAAAGTTGAAGGCATCGAAATAGATATTTGTCGGATAAATATTGACGACGTAAATATAAAGGTGGATCGTAGCATTCAACCTGTAAAGCGTTGATTGGGCTAGATTTCATTGCTCCACATATAATTCTGAGGCATTTATTTTGAATTTTGTCTAAAGATTTAAATCCTGATACACGCCCTGGCTCCAAAAGGAAAGAGCCATATTCTAATATACTGCGAATCAAAGCATTATAAACTAATTTTAGATAAAAAGGATGGGCACCCCACCATACGCCTGCTAGACATCTGATGATATTTACATTTTTTTCGCATCTATTTACAACATAATCACAATGAGGAATTCCGGAAAGCTTTTCATCCAGGATGACACCTAAAAATTTATGATGGTTTTTTTGTGGAATGATCATGTTATCAAAAAATATTCTAACTTGAGGAGTTACGCGCATTCGACTAAAAATAACTATGGAGCTTTTAGTTGGGGATACATCAAGGCCGTGGTTGTCCAACCAACGCTTAAGAAAATGCAAGGCTTTTGTTAACTTAGCGGAAGCTTCATCAACATTACTCCCTACAACATATAAGGTCAGATCATCCGCGTACTGCGAAGCATCGACATCCAACAACTCTGCGATGGCCGATTCTAAATCATAAGTATATAAGTCATATAACAGAGGGCTCAAAACTAAGCCTTGTGGTAAACCTTTGGTTACAATTCTGATATATTTATGACCATTATTAAAGAAAATAATAGACCTATCAGTTAACAGGTTTATAATAAATGCAATAATTTTTTTAGGAATTTTTAGATGTATTAGTTTCCGTTTCAATATTGATATAATGACACTATCATAAGCATTAGAAAGATCTAAAAAGGCTGAAAGGACAAATTTATTTTCACTGAAAGCTAATCTTATGTCGGTGGTAAAAGTACTTAAGTTGTCATATGTACTTTTATTACGCCGAAAACCGTATTGGGATGAAGAAAGCAAGCTGTTACTTTCAATGAACCACTCCAGGCGGTTTTTGACTAAATGTTCAATTATTTTTAGGAGAACAGAAGAGAGGGCTATTGGACGATATGAAGATGGGAGGGAAGGATCTTTGTTTGGTTTCAAAATGGGTAGAACTAGTTGACATTTCCACTCTGATGGAATATTGCCAGATTCAAAAATGGAGTTGATGATTTTAAGATAGACTGTTAAACTGTTTTCGTTTAAATGAGAAATAAATGAATAATAAATACCATCAGGCCCAGGAGAGGAATCCGATACATACGAGAGTACATTTTTCAATTCAGTCATGGTAAAGGGGGAATTTAATTCTGAAGACTCTTCATTTTCATCTATTGTACTATTGTTATTAGCTGATAAGATAGGAAGATTAACTGTAGGAGGAGCAAGCTTGTCAAGAAAATCATTTGCAATAAAGCTGGGAAGAGAAACAGAATGAGAAGTATTGTATGCAGATTTGAACCTCCTAATATTTTGCCAAACAACAGATGGAGGTGAATTCGGGGACAGAGAGGAGCAAAATTTTTGCCAACTTTCTGATTTTTTCTTTTTGAAAAGTAATTTGGTGCTATTTATAATGTTTTTTAATGTCCAATAATTTTCAAGAGACATATTTGTACTATATATTCTTTCAGCCTTTTTTCTCCTTTTTACAGCTTCCGTACACTCTTTGTCCCACCATGGTGGACTGGGAATGGAAGATGATTCATTTTTAATTGGAAAAACTTCATTAGCACTTTCTATCAAGACATCTGTAAAAACAAGAGCATCAATAAAGTCATCTTCACTTGGAGATATCTGTGACAATTTTATATCGACTTTACTACTGAATTTCTTCCAACAATTATCGGTGACATTATTGAGGTTATACCTGGGAAATAATCTAACATTTTGAATAGGAGTCTGAGAATTATTAAAAGGAAAGGATGTTAATATGGGAAAGTGATCACTTCCAAAAGTAGAGGATAGAACTGAAGATGTTAATTGTGTTATAAACTGTGGGGAGCAAATAGTCAAGTCAACAACGCTTTTGCCATCTGTTGGACTAGTGCGCCTTGTGGGCGCACCAGAATTTATGACACATAGATTATTCAGGTCCAAAACACTTAGCAGCTTGTTACCATAACTATTAGTAGTGGAGCTTCCCCATGACTGGTGATGACAATTAAAGTCACCTGTTATAATTATAGGTCTTGGTAAAGAGCTTAAAATGTTATTAAATTCATTTAAAATATTAATAGAGGCATGGGAAATATATACAGAGACAAAACATATATTATTTACACTTATTGCTATAATAGATAGTTCTGAACTATGTACAGGGATATCAATAAGGCTAAAAGGGTAGTTTTTCTCAAGGAGAAAAGCTACACCACCATAGCCGTCTAACCTATCTTCTCTAATTGTATTATAATTCTTAAATCTAAAAGTATTACTTGGCCTAAGCCAAGTTTCTGAGAAAGAAAATAAAAAAGGATTATAATTTCTTAATAAATAAGCTATGTCACTTTTTTTATTAACTACACTTCGAGCGTTCCACTGAATGATCTGGTCCATATTGTAGAATATTAATTATGCATTGTATTAAAGGGGCAACGATGGACGGTATATTATTGTTCTGCGAGTGGGTTTGTAATAATGATATTACATCTGTAAGTGAACTAAGTTCATTCTTATAATTATTATTATCTTTATTGTATTTATGTACTGGTGTTGTGTTTTTTTCTAAATTATCAAAAGAAAACTCTTTTATCACATTGTTATGGGCAATTTTATCATAACCTTTTGTTGGTCTATATGGAGCACGAGGCTTAGCAATTACAGTTTTTTTGTAAGATCTATTAGTAAATGAACTATTATTATTATCATTATTATTAGGTAGATTAAATTTAGGGGTGGATAATGTTATATCGGAATATGATTTGTATGATGAAGGAATTTCTTTATTAGCCTCTGCATAAGAGACACAATGTTCAGCCATGTGTATTTTTATACATTTTTGCCTATTAAATTCAGGGCATATTTTGTCATTAGCCATATGATGACCAGAACATAAGCAACAGAAATATTCATGCTCATTGACAATACAAGAATCCATATCATGTTCCTGTCCACACTTGATACACCTTGATTTTGACCTACACTGAGCTTTGGTATGGCCATACCGACAACACTTAAAGCATTGTATAGTGGGAAAGATGTAAAGCTCAACTGGTAATGAATTGTAACAGATAAAAACTCTTTTTGGCAGAACCCTACCATCAAAGTAAACAACAACTGACTGAGTCGGTTTCCATACAGGAGAACCCTCTACCATTGTTTTATAATTTAAGCGTCTGACCTTTACAACTTTACCACTACCGGCAGGTGTAGAAATGTTATTTATTACTTCTTCAGGTGACCATTCAGCTGGTACACCCCTCACAATACCTATTCTTACTACATTAAAAGATGGTATAAAAGCTTCATAGTTATTGTCAGTAAGTATTGAATTATTAATAAATGTATTAGCATCTTTGTAATTCTGAAATGAAACAGAAATTCTGTTTCGACCAATTTTTTTAAGAGAGCCATTAATAATATTATAGATTTTATTTTTAATTAAGAAGTCGCCAAAGGTGATGGGATGTAATTGGGTACCATCAGTGGAATTTTTTGTAATTCTTTGTACATGAACTAAATATGGGGAAACATCGTTTTCATTATATAAACTTCTACCAATATGCTTTCTTTCTGTTTGAGGTGCTGAGGCTGAGGATACTTGCATACTAACTGGATTTTCCTTGTCAAGTCTACACTTACAACTTATACGGATTCCCGCGCTATCTCTGGTATCTTTGTTACATTGCTTACACAGGTCTTCGGTAATATCATTACGAGATCGTTTGTACGATCTTTGAGTTAACTCTTCTGTGTCCATACTGCACTCATCGTAATCCAATGTAACAAAATAACCAGGTTGTGGAATTGGGCCACAAAAATTCCCGCCTCCCGGATCCGGAGGACGATTCATTGTATAAACAGAAATAAATACACTTACCGAGAAGAAATAAAATATATAAGATAGATGACTAAAGCTAAATATTTACAAATATATACAATACTCCCGCACTGAACACTATTATACAAATAAAATTTGAGACTTATGAAAAACACGACCGCCCGCATTCGAGTTTCCCGCCGTTCCGGCGACACATTATTATGTCAATTGTGATTTGTGATGTCAATCGTCAATTTTTTTTTTCTTATTATGGCACTCTGACTATAAAACCTTGGCCACTGCAGGGCTTCAAATAACGTTATTTTTTCATAACGTTATTGCTTCAAGGGCATTGATAACGTTATGAAAATTTAACCGATACTAGAAATAACGTTATAAATGTATTTAATAACGGTAAATGTTATAACGTTATATAGGATTTATAACGGTAAATATATGTTATTTGATAACGTTATAGTCCGTCAAGAAAGTCATGACAGGCGGGAAAATTTTCTAAACGTAATCACGCTTTTAAGGTGTATTTTTTTCTTTGTATTTTCACAGAGAACGCTTATCACATTTTAAATATGAGTGAGATTTGGTGCACCGTGCACGATCGCATACCTGATACCAGAAAATAACGTTATATTTACCGTTATTATTATAACGTTATTTATTTGTTATACCATAACGAAAAAATAACGTTATAATAATAACGGTAAATATAACGTTATTTTACTAGATATCGTTAAAAAAATAACGTTATCTGGTTACCATTATGAAAATAACGGTACGTAACGATATTTTTTCTGTTATTCGATAACGTTATGAAGCCCTGGGCCACTGGCCAGTGTCGAGTAAAAGGGCCCATTCACAGTCACTATCCTACATTGCAGTCCTGACTCCTGCTGCAGACTGCCGTGCGGCGTGGCGTGCCGCCCGTGCAGGTCTGCAACACCATTATGAATGGTGTTGTAGGCCTGCACGGCCGGCGGACTGCAGCAGGACTGCAATGCAGGATAGTGAATGGGCCGTTTAAATGTTGAGTAAATGCAAAAAATGGCGGGAAACAATTTTCTAGCGTAGTACAATTTTTAGCATCGTATTCATAATATGAGCGATATATCGTCAGGTCTAAAGTCTGTAGTATTATTACTTATTAGTATTAGTACTATTGTAACATATCCATACTAATATTAAAAAGCCTTAAAATGAAATAAAACTACAAAAGGTCATTGTGTTTGTGAATGTACAAAAAAATACATAACAGAATGTTATTTTTACAGTAACACGTTTATAATAACATATACAATTTGTATCATAAAAAATAATATTAAAAACTTTAGCATGTTTCTTAATTTTTTCTTTTTATTTGCAAAATCAATGCGCACGCGAATGATCCGCGAATCGCGATGACCATGACAACAAAAATATTTTTTTATTTTGGTGACACCAGTCACCACAACCTGTTAAAAAAAAGACGGGTTGCACTCCGAGAGTGCCGGCAGAAGTGAAAACTTGATAATTAAGGCGGGCATAAGCCCCAATTTGTTATTCCGTGACTCCCGGTTTACCTAGTTTCAATACACAGTGTACGGAGGAGACGAAAAATCGGAAATTTTCTATTTTCTTCAATTTTGAGTAGGTATTAGTATAATGAATGCGAGAGTATAACACCCGTGTGTCAATTCGCAATAGTTTAGATGCTATGAGCTACCAAAATTTAGCGTTTTTTTGCGGCCCGGAAGGAAAATATCCATATTTCTCCAAAACTTTTATATAGTAAATAAAATTTTGTATTCCACCTGAAAACCTATTAAATAAGGTATATTTTAAGCTTTTTTCCTGATCCGCTGTGTCGATATTTTAGCTACAATAAAATAATTTTTATTTTTAGGTTTTTTTTTTATCCAAAACCAAACAAAATGCGCAATCGAAAATATCGACTAATTAAAGGTATACAAGCATTCTATACACACAAAAAAAATCACCCGTGAGATCCGTTTACTAACAATTCTAAATTAATTTATTCAATTTACAAACTTAATTGTCAACAGGGTTATCAAACGACGCAACGCTGTATTATTTGTAGTCTTCGTTTTCGCGTGATCATCACTTACCTTGATTTTTATTAATAAATTGAAGTATTACGAACTGACATCCGATTTTTTTACTGACTTCTAAAAAAAGAGGAGGTTATATGTTTTTTCTAAGACTTTTTTGTAATTTTTAATTATACTCATTAAAAGCGTTTATAACTTTCATACTATAAATCTTCATGTATTATGTAACTATTTCTATTGCATTATTGACAGCCATCCATTGAAAGACGTATGGTGGCAGCCCTAGCGTAGGATTTCACGTTTAAATATCTCCAATAGCAAACGGATCTGATGAGTGACTTTTTTTGTGCATATGGAATGCTTATATTTGTCGATATTTTCGATTGCGCGTTTTGTTTGGTTTTGGATAAAATATCGACTCGGCGGATCAGGAAAAAAGCTTGAAATATACCTTATTTAACAGGCTTTCAGGTGGTATACAAAATTTTATTTATTACGCAAAAATTTTGGAGAAATATGGATTTTTCGCTTCCGGGCCGCAAAAAATCGTTAAACTTTGGTAGCTCGTAGCATCAAAACTATTGCGAATTGACACACGGGTGTTTTACTCTCGCATTCATTATACTAATGCCTATTCAAAATTAAAGAAAATAGAAAATTTCCGATTTTTCGTCTCCTCCGTACACTGTGCAATATAATAACGAAATGTAAAAAATATGAGATATAAAGCACAATATTTAAAAGACTTTAAACCATAAACATTTTTATAAAACGTAATACTTTGGTTGTAATTAATTTACAAACTCACCTCCTCAGACCAATAAAAAAAGATAGACAGAGCCATCCATGCTACGCGGTGAGGCAGGCAATAGGAAGCCGATACGGCCATAGGAAGCCGGCCGCCCGCCATTCCGGTTTCAACGAGTGACGGCGCATGTCGTTTTTATCTGTGTCAAGAAATATCAAAATATGCCGTCCTGCATCGTTAAATGGTGCAAAAACAATTCTTGTGCTCAAAAGAAACCTTGTGGGATTACGTTTCACAAGTAATTAGTTGAATATTTATGTATTACCACCGAAATAACGAATTTAATTTATTAGTTTTAAAAATTGTCTCGGGAGTCTCGGAACACAGAACCTCAACCAGTGCTGCATGCTGGTCGCAAGATATTTTTCCCCATAATAGGGGAAAAATATTATTACGTGCTGTATTATCCTGACAAATGTTTATTTTTAACCTAAAATTCGTTATTCATTTAAAATCTATTAATATAAATAAAATTGGAGTGTCTGTTTGTAGTATTGAAAGATTTTTTTACTATTTGCATATTAATCTGTATACGATACATACTGCATACACCAAACAACATTCTTTACAATTTTTGTCTGTATGTATGTATGTCTGTCTGTCTGTCTGTCTATCTGTTCTTAGTTAAAACACATAATTTATTAGATATAGATTTTAAGTATTTACTTTTTTCAGCAATTACTAATGAATGATGATTAACAATCTAGTTTGATAGCAACTTTTGTAGTCATTACTTAGTAGTTTAATAAGACTGCAATAGGATGGGAGTTTGACAATCTGAAACCCTGAGTTGGCAACATTATTTTTTTGCACACAAGCGCACGCCTAGCGTATTTATGCTAGGCGTGACGCACACATTGATCGACAGCGACTTCACGCCATTATCTGTAAATACTCCGTCTTTCTTTTTTTATTGGTCTGAGCTCACCTCCGACAAAAATCTAATTCATCGAAACATTATAAGTATTAACTAGGATAATTATACATTTTATTTGGATAAATTGTTAGTAAATCTATATTAAAATATCTTTTACCGAACAATTTTGTTTCTTAATATTTATTTCCAAAGATATTTAAAAAAAAACATGAAAAAAAGATAAGATCCGCCCCTAGTAACTACAGTTTTATGCTAAGCTAAAATGAATCTTATTGCGGTGCGTATACGCTTGGTCTTTTGTTGTGTGCAAGGCTATCGTTTTGGATTGAGAATTGAGATTGATCCCTGCCTTAACGTTGTGCATTATTTTTTTAACCCATTTTTTATGAAAATCGGTTTTTAAAAAATCGATTGTTTTAATTAATCGAAACCCTTTCAATCGATTAAATTTTTAACCCATTTTTTATGAAAATCGATTTTTAAAAATCGATTTTTTAAATTAATTGAAACCCTTACAATTTTTTTAACCCATTTTTTATAAAAATCGATTTTTTTAATTAATCGAGACCCTTACAATCGATTAAATTTTTAACCCATTTTTTTTTAAATCGATTTTTAAAAAATCAATTTTTTTAATTAATCGAAACCCCTACAATCGATAAAAAATTTTGACAATCGAAAAAAAGCAATCGATTGTTCGATTAATCGATTTCGATGTTATAACACTACTCTCCAATCGTCTTACGGTTTTTTGATCAGCACGAGAATCTGACGCGAGTTTCACTGTTTTTACCCATCCCACAAAAGTGCTCAATGACGCTAAAGAAGTTTTCACTTCAAAAATTCTCTATTTTTGTTGTTTACGTGAATGACCTCAATATTTCCATTATTATTTACGTCGTATAAAACCACAAGTAGAGGAGGGGAGAGTGCTATTTTTGTAGTCTCGAGCATCATGGAGACCTAGTAGTTTGTACATTAGGTAAAGCTAATAAAAAATATATTAAGAGCGTTTTTTATTTTAGCGGTGGGTTCAGAAACTGTAGCCATTTTTAAGTTTTGAAAAAAAATATATAATTGAGAGATTTTCTTATTTTTAATCTCCACCAAACGGCGCAACGATAGACACTTCTAGATTTTCTATTGGTTCCCCACCGATCTGAAATTATCTGTAGATTGGCATCACGGATACATATTGGTTGTGTTTCTAAAAAATATCAGTGTACTGTCAAGTGTGGTATAAATCAAAATATCTTAAACCTAAGCGATCATTGGCCTAAGCGATTAGGCCAATATACTGGTAACAGCTTAGGAACACGCAAATTGTCAAACTGAAAACTGACAACTGAAAGAGTTTTGGCGGGCATGTCATGGGCATGTCACTTTCAAACTCCTTCTACTTTTTATTGTTGATGTGGTTTTTATTAATTTTTCCCAAATTGTGTTATTTGGGTCTTTGATGTTCATTATTGGTAAAATATTAGCCATGAAATACCCGTTATCTGGCACAAGTACAGGTAAGATGTTGTCAAAACCAAAATGTATAATTCCTGTGATATTTGGTGTGAATATCGGTAAATAGGGCTATTTATTCCGTGAGTTTTAACTAAAACATCGTTGTAATAAGTTTGTTATCCTAGTCATTGCAATATTATGGCGTCGTTTTCAAATTGAAATGTATCAAGTTTTACATTCTTTTGCCCAGTTTTGTAGCAATTATTGATGGTATTCCCTGGTATTACCGATAGTTGTCTACCCAAACGCCATGTAGTTACTAAAATGGAAACTGTTTGACAATCAAATTAAAAAGTTAAGAAAATTCCTCATTGCTTATTTAGGTAAATTATAAATATATTTTAGAAAACAAGGACTAAATCGTTAAGTTTAGAGCAATCGATTTTTTAAATTGTGTAACTGACTAAACATGTCGGAAGCCTATGCAAGCTTAATCTGACCGCTCGAGCTAATCCCGAAATCCTCTCTTCGCCTCCCCAACTATTATTTTTCGATCAAATTATAAAGTATCCTACTACTGAAAAATTCTAATGACTGGTAGAGTCTGGCCAGCGAAACATGAACCTAGCAAAGCGCGGCAAATTCAAAATTTATGAAGAAGGCAACACAGAAAATAGTTGAAAAAAACGATTTTGATACTTTTATAAAATAATAAATTAATAAAATACCTAATATTTTTACTCCCAGAACCACAGGATACATATTAGTACAAGTGCCAGAACTTAAATATTTCAAATTAAAGTATTTTGTGTGTTAACCCAGGATATAAACTACGTGCAAGCAAAATTTCATCCAAATCTGTTCAACAATTTTGTGTGATTGAGTTTTGATTAATGGTGTGAAAAGACACAACAGATTCAAGCAAACTGGTATGAAAATAATTACTTAGATAAGAATATCACTTAAATAATCAGGTAAAAATCAAAGTCATACATTCAATAAAAAACATGATTGTATTTTATTCACTGTAATCAAATTCTAAATATTCTACACCCATATCTGATTCATCTGAGCTGCTTGACTCTTCATCCCGGACACTTATTATAAATTGTTCCATATCTTGTGCTATCCCATTCCTGGTTCTGTATTGGTCTTCAACATGCAGTACATGGTCTTTTTGCTCCAATTCTTTGAGTTTGGATAGATTTTTCCAACACCTCTTGTTTTGCTTCGGAATATAGGTCCAGATCTTCTGTAAAAATAAAATAAAAGATTCATGAAACATTTTCCATGCATTAGTCATGTTAGTACTCAAACTTAGGCAACATTAAAAAGAATCTTCGTAATTTGAACATCATATTAAGTTAAGTATATATTTTATATCATATAAAGTAAAATTTTAAAGAATAAAAGTTATAAAGCAATAAAAAAGCAAACACTTTAAAGTGACTTTAAAGTATCAAAAACACTGTATCAACTAACCTATAAATTTTACGACGATGTCTAAACATTCAGTTTTTTTGTTTGAATAACGATTCTTTCTCCTTTTGTTTTTCTTTATAATTTTTCATCATGTTAAAAAGAAGCTCTCGTGCGCTACTTTTAATCGGTTTACTCATGATTAACTTCTTTATAACAAAAAAACTTATGAGAATAACACAATGAGAGGTTTTCTTATTTTTCATCTCCACCAGACGGCGCGACGATAGACACTTCTAGATTTTCTATTGGTTCCCCACCGATCTGAAATTATCCGCAGGTTGGCATCACGGATACGTCATATTGGTCGTGTTTCTAAAAAATATCAGTGTACTGTCAAGTGTGGCATAAATCAAAATATCTTAAACCTAAGCGATCATTGGCCTAAGCCATTAGGCCAGTATACTGGTAATAGTTTAGGAACACGCTGAGATGAAAAGTTTGTCAAACTGAAAACTGACAAGTGACAACAGTTTTGGCGGCCATGTTACTTTCAAACTTCTTTTACATTTTATTGTTGGTGTGGTTTTTATTATTTTTTCCCAAATTCTGTTATTTGGGTATTTGATGTTCATTATTGGTAAAATATTAGCCATGAAATACCCGTTAACTTGCACAAGTGCAGGTAAGATGTTGTCAAAACCAAAATGTATAATTCCTGTGACATTTTGTGTGAATATCGTTATATAGGGCTATTTCTTCCGTGAGTTTTAACTAAAACATCGTTGTAATAACTTTGTTATCCTAGTCGTTGGAATATTATGGCGTCTTCTTCAAATTGAAAGTTTCACATTCTTTTGCCCAGTTTGTAGCAAATAATGATGGTATTCCCTGGTATTATCGATAGTTGTCTACCCATACGCCATCTAGTTACTAAAATGGAAACTGTTTGACAATCAAATTAAAAAGATAAGAAAATCCTCTTATCAATGCGACCACAGAGAAGTTGACAGCATGTGTCAAAATGTCAGTGTTGCAACTTAAAAAATTGATGGGTTCACCATTCGCTAGCCAAACTCTACCAATTTTACCCTCATAAAAGGGCCCATTCACTATCCTGCATTGCAATTTGTAGTCCGCCGTGCAGGGCTTCATAACGTTATCGAATAACAGAAAAAATATCGTTACGTACCGTTATTTTCATAATGGTAGCCAGAAAACGTTATTTTTTTAACGATTTTTAGTAAAATAACGTTATATTTACCGTTATTATTATAACGATATTTTTTCGTTATGTATAAATGAAAAAAAATCGTTATAATAATAACGGTAAATATAACGTTATTTTCTGGTATCAGGTATGCGATCGTGCACGGTGCACTAAATCTCACTCGCAGCCCAATTTTTTGCGAGATTTGTGTGAAAATACAAAGAAAAAATACACCTTATAAGCGTAATTACGTTTAGAAAATTTTCCCGCCTGTCATGACTTTCTTGCCGGACTATAACGTTATCAAAGAACATATATTTACCGTTATGAATCCTATATAACGTTATAGCATTAACCGTTATTAATATCAATTTTTAACGTTATTTTTAATATCGGGTAAATTTTCATAACGTTATCTATGCCCTTGAAGCAGTAACGTTATGGAAAAATAACGTTATTTGAAGCCCTGCCGCCATGCCGTCCGGCCGTGCCGGCTTATGCAGGATAGCGAATGGTGTTGTAGGCCTGCACAGCTGCAGGTAGTGAATGGGCCTTTTATGAAATAGGTACCAGGACTACCAGATATTTGTGTCTAACTAAACCAAAACTAAACACGCTAGTAGGGATATGTCATATTGCTATACTGTGACGCTAGGTTGAATTACGCCGGCGTAAATTCCACCGCAAATGTCAAAGTGTCTAAGCACACTAGGCTGAATTACACCGGCGTAAATTCCGCCGCAAATGTCAAACGCATACCAATACGCGACGGAATAGTGTGTCGTCTCTCGCGTTCCGCCCGTATTTTGAGTTTGATGGTCCCTCTACAAGAGTGGCCAGCGCTGGGCGATTGAATGGCGCCTGCGATGGCCATACAATGGTCGCGCCTCTACATGATGGCCATGTTCAGTTGTGATCTAAGCATCGTTCAAAATGGACGTGTAAGCATTAGCCATTGCGGCAATGCAAAACGTGCATTTTTAATAATTTATGACTTCACCAGATGACCCGGCGAACTTCGTATCATCTCCCTCCTAATATGAAGCTTCTTTTGAATTCTAGGAATAATTATTTCGATACTAAAATTAAAATAATGGTTTATGGTAGTGATGATGATGACAATGATGAATGTAATAATAGCATATTAATATGCTTTCCGTTCTTAAAACAACGTCGAAACTAACAAACTTGGATCTTTAAAAATTCAGGAGTTCTGTATATTATAATGTAAAAGCTATAATTGTTCAGTAGTTTTTGAGTAAAAGAGTAACAAACATCCATACATCCATACAAACTTTCGCCTTTATCATAATATTATTATATTTTAATTCATTATGAGATCACGTACTCGTCATTTTGAATGAAATTCGTAAATTGTTATACGAATTACGACGTCCTCACTCGACCGCGGTCAGGCACCGACTGTCGTATCGCTAACGTGTAGAGGCGTACCGCCATCGCTGGGCCATCATCCTTTGATGTGCGCCCGAAAAACCGACACCGCCGCCATTCCACGGCCATCGCTGGCGCCATCGGCCATCCTACGCAACTACGTCCTCCCCACGCTGGCCCATCATGATGGGCCACTACGCTGGCCCATCGTGGGGAGCCGCAATGAAACGCGGCGGAATTTACGCCGGCGTAATTCAGCCTAGTGTGTTTAGACAAAAGTATCCTGTGGCTTAGACACTTCGAGGTAATAGTGACGTTCTTAATTCTTTTAATTTAATCAAAGAATATCATCAATCTCAAGCGATCTTTGTTGTATTATATTTTATCTGTATAAAATAATTAGCTAATATTAGCTAACCTGTGAATCAGATTCCCTTTCGGCCATCCTTCAGGCTTCGGCAAACAATCGGCGCGTAGTAGGCGTTGGTATTTAATAATAGTAGGGCGTACGATGCAAAGAGGTACGAACTACGAAGTACGTACGTCAACACTCAACCGTCAACGATGCACCGTGCACATCACTAATCGGAAAGGAAGTGAAATGTGTTTGTCAACATTCTATCGATCCCAATCAAATCCCAATTATGAATAATAATTATTTTGCGATTTAATTGCTTTGCAATGTACAATTTATTTAAAATTATTACAAATAATACATTTACAATACCAGCTACTTTAAATACAATGACTCATTGTGCTAAATAAAAGTTTATATTATACCGACAAATGTGCAAATTTTACCATTTGTGCGTTTCAATTTATTTATCATCGATTATCAAAAATAACTAGTGAAATAAAATAGCGATACATGGGCGGTTAAACTTATCAAACATCTGCTTGTGGTGCAACGAATTAATATTTTTGAGTGAATGTCGCATTAACGCTAGCCGATTTAGAAAAATCAATAATATGCAGCGCTGTTGCTAAGCTGCAATTACATTGCACTAATGACCTAAAACATCCACTCTTATGATGTGAGATTCTATTCGGAAGCCGTATTAAGATGATGGAAGGTATGATTTACCACAGAGTTACGCCGCTTCTGAAGTGCATGGTGTTGTTTCTTTTCATTTTCACGGCCAAGGTGCTAACGTCGAGGCCGCACGAGTCGCAGGACTCCAAGAACAGTATACAACACCAGAAGCCCTCCCACTATGTCAGAACATTCACTAAATATCACCACAGAAGGACTATTCAGTGGAACAGTGTTGAGCCCAGTTCGGATTGGTCCACCACACAGGACCAACCTAAAGTGGTAGGCAAGAGAAGTATTGAAACTCCATACGAGTATTTAGGCTCAGCCAGTGAAAAAGTCAATCAATTGAAAACAGAATCAATTAAAAGTGTTATAGATACATTGGACACCTTAGTTAACAAGACTGGTGACATTGAAGTGGATGATTTAGGAAATAAATTGAAAAAGATGAAGGTGAAGGCAGCTATTATAGTTACCGATGCACCGACAACTCTCGGTCCGACAATATCTTGTTTGTACAAGCTGCACAGTGTATCCCTTAGTGTAACACCATCATACCGCGACAAAAAGGATGAGTTTGTCGTGGAAAATGAAATTTTTGGTAAGTACAACATCATTATTGGTTTCTTTGATTACTAGTTAGAAAAATAAAATTTAATTATTTTCATAAAATAATTGACATAGTATAACAAGAAAAGCAAAGCCAATTGACTGATAGATAAACACACAAACCAAACCCTAGGACAGGGATGGCAAACCAATGGCACGTATGCCAGAAGTGACATGTGATATAAACTCTGAGCTCTACTGATTACAAAATTATTTTAGTGATTATTCTACAAAAGCGCCAAGTTAGGCTAGGGGCATTATATTTTTAAAATGTACGTCAGGATCACTATAAAGAAAATTATATTTGATGGCACATCACTTAAGAATTCTGCAAAAAAGTGGTATGTGGATAAGGAAAGGTCTGCCATCCCTTCCGTATGAGATAGCTCCTTTAATTTTTGCACACATATTGTTTTTGACCAACTTCCAAAAAGGAGGAGGTAATATGTTCGGCTGTATGTTTTTTTGTGATGAAGGCATCTACTAAATTATGGGGTTTTTGTATTATTTCAGGCAAGTTATTAATACATTAGATCTATAGAATTATGGTGATGATTGTAAATCATCACCATAATTATTATAGATACTAGCTGACCTGACAGACGTTGTCCTGTCTTAATGATGATTATTTAATTTGAATTGGTATAATTAAAAAAACAATAGATTAAAATTAGTATCTCCATGCCAAATTTCATCAAAATAGATTAAATAGCTTAAGTGAAAATCATAAAAGTTTACAGTGCGGGAACTGTACATTTTCCAGGACAAAATGTATCCTATATCCGTCTCCTGGCTCTAAGCTACCTCCTCACCAATTTTCAGCCATATCAGTAAAGCCGTTGTTGAGTTATAAACAATGTAACTAACACAACTTTCTTTTATATATTACTAGCTGTCCCGGCAAACGTTGCTTTAGGCCAGTATTCACTTTCATTAGTAATAAGTGCAAGTGATTAGGGCAGGTGATTAGTTATTAGGAAAAAGTAAGTGTGGACAGCGACTGTTCAGTGCAAGTGATTAGCCGGCCTCGTAGTAACGCGATTAGTTCTGTATTCACTTTGATTAGTGATTAAGTGCAGGTGACTAGTACAGGTGATGAGTGATTAGTAGAAAGTAAGTGTGGACAGCGACTGATTAGTGCAAGTGACTAGTTGGCTGCGTAGTAACGTGATTAAAAGCGTGTTCTATTTTTTGCGAGTGCAAGTGTGTGACAGATGAAAACCAATTTTGGTTTCGTTTGACAGCTCGAGATTGTTACTATTCCGCTAGGTATATTAACTTTATGGGCCAGACTGACGTAGTGTGCCGTGTGAAGCGTCCATAGATATAGTATATCATCCTACTAATATTATAAAGGCGAAAGTTTGTGAGGATGTATGTATGGATGTTTGTTACTCTTTCACGCAAAAACTACTGAACGGATTTTAATGAAACTTTACAATAATATAGCTTATACATTCGAATAACATATAGGCTACAATTTTAACCGACTTTCAAAATAGAGGAGATGTTATGTTCGTTTATTTATGTTTAATAATTATAAAATGTTATATTACACTGTTGTAATGTATTGCAGTGTAAGTGGGCTCCTAGACGATCAATGTTATTGTGAAATATCATTGAACAATAGTATTGAACAATTTATTTGACAATAAGATTGAAATCATAGACAGTCAATATCTAATTGATGGTCTAGGGGCCCGTTAATGAAATATTTTAAGATATCCATTTAAAAGTAAACTTGTTTATGTAGTTCTATGTTAGTAATCTTGTTTTTAACAAGATTACAAGAGTTTCTTCTTTTGCAAGTGCCTATACAGTTTATTTAATAGTATCCTATAAAAATAGAGTATTTTTGCTGCATAGCACTGTATCTGATCTGAGCTCCACTTTTCAGCCTCAGTAAAACACAGTATTAGACTGTAGAGATTATATTATCATTTGTGTTTTTTATTGTAGATGCCGGTGTTGTGTCTGAGGAGACATTGCCTACTGGAGAAGTGGCGCTAGTGGAAAAATGCTCTGACCCAAAAGCATTCTGTTACACTCTATGGCATCAGGACTCGGACGGGAATAATACAGTCCTAGGTCAAGGTAATGCAACCCACATTTTTAGGGTTCTGTACCGAAAGGGTGAAAAATTGAGACCTTATAGACTTTGATGTCTGTCGGTCTGTCCGTCTGTCTGTCTGTCTGTCTGTATGTCTCCGTGCTGTAACTCAAGAATGGTAATAGCTAGAGAGTTGAAATTTTCACAGATTATGTATTTCTGTTGCCGCTTTAACATAAATTAAATATTTAAAGTGGGCTCCCATGCAACAAACATGATTTTTCAATCATTTTTGGCTCGGTATCAATGATTTAATAATTAATAATAAAATTTAGATAAAATTAATAATTAAGGGCTCCCATAAAAAATCACATTTTTTACTATTTTTGCTCTATAATGGTACGAAACCCTTCATGCGCGAGTCCAACTTGCACTGTGTGCGTCCCCCCAGAAAGCCCAATCGAGCTAGGTGTATTTTCAATATATCAGAATTTAGAGCAAAAATAGAGCACCTCTACAGTCAAGTAAAAAAATTGGAGCATTAATACGAACGACGCTGTGAGCTAAAAACCGTGGGCTTGCTGACGTCCTGTCCCGTCAGCACGCCCAAGCTAGATCTCGGGAACCGTTGAGAGTACTATCGTGTATTGTGGTTCAAATTTTCGAGCAAAATTGGAGCACTCTGCTCCCGTGAAATCAACTTCGAAACTAGAATGTGAAAGGAGTTAGACGTGATTAACCGGTGGGCTTGCTGGCGTCCTGTCCCGTCAGCAAGCCCACGCAGATCTCTGAAACGGTAATGATTTGGATTATGATTAAAAACTCTACAATAGAGCCCTATTTAGAGCACTCTGCTCCAAAAAAAATATTAATGTAGCTTCAATAGTTATCGAGTTACAGGCCTTTGAAAATGGGCTTGCTGACGTCGCGTCCCGTCAGCAAGCCCATTTGGAGCGTGAAAACTACTGAACGGAGAGTCGTCAAAAATATCTCAAATCGTAGCTTAGAATGAGAGAACTATGCTCCAAATAGATCAAAATCCTAGGTTCTACGGTTTTCGCGCTATCAGCGAAAAACACTTCAGCCGCCAAAATTTGTCGATTTTCACAATCGCGCGACGTTGCCGTTCCGTGCGACAAGCAAATGAACGCTTCATTTGCCGTTGGTGTACACGAGAATGAACCTTCCGATGGTTTATTTAAGAGTCTCTTTACTTGCAATCCTAAGATGGCTTGTAGTTTATGTCAGAAATAATAGACCAGCAGCTATCGTTGCTAATTCGACATTTGTAATCTTCTTGTAAGTTCATGTAAAAGTAAGCTTCTTTGCCTACTCCCTATATTGAAATGTTACCTAATAATATTTCATTTGATGTGATGTGAGTCAGCACAGCATGATTAAGGGCCTACACGAGCCATAATGGCGCCGCCATTAGTTAAAAATAATTACTCACGTTAGTAGTACCTACTTTTAAACGAAAACTCAGTTTTCAAGTTAGGCATTTATTTAGAAACAATCAATCGGCAAAATATAGAAAGCTGTGTAATATTTATTATTTTTAACTGAGAAATTATTTTTTAACTGATGGCGGCGCCACTTAGGCTTGTGAAGTTGTGATCTTAATAGAAGTGTTGAAATAAAACAAGAAACATACAAATGTGTAAATGTTATAATTGTTACAAATCAGTCTTGTTTATAAATTAGAATAGGTACCTAAGGTGCCTGAAGGTACTTTTCGCACCTTTGCTTCTTATAAAACAGTCTTAATCATCATTTGGTTTCTTATGTTACTTTACTACGATTATGATTAAATAAATATAGCGTTTCATTTATTGTAGTGTTCCTATTACGTTTTTTCCAAACATGTTGAAATAAAATTTAAAATAAACTAACAGACAATATAAGTAAACATCGTAACAATAGGTAGGTATAGTGCTTAAGCAAAGTTATACAACAATTTTTATCACATTTTTGGTCATAAAATGGCACTAAAATTATGTAAAGTTTCATGTGCACAATCACCTCTTTATTTGTGTCCATTTCGCTATAATCCTCACTTCTGAAACCTTCATGAAAATCAATTTTGAGTAGGTATGCCAAAAAATATTCATGAAATAGTCGTGACTACATGCCGAATCTCGAAAATAGTCCTTCAAGGATTCCAGAGTTATAAAGGTGTGTTGAGGATTTTTTATATGTATAGTTTACATGGGTTATATGGGTTTTTAACATACTTATACAGAGTAAACCAGGTCGAAATTTATATCGCTTGGGACGACTATTTCCGGACTATTTTTTGATACCAAGTTTATACTGAAATCCGTAAACGTTTAGTAGAAAACAGGTGAGGATCATACCGAAAAAGCATGTCGCTATAATCCTCACCAAGGTACCCATAACTCTGGAATCGTTGAAGGACTATTTTCGAGATTCGGCATGTAGTCACGACTATTTCATGAATATTTTTTGGCATACCTACTCAAAATTGATTTTCATGAAGCTTTCAAAAGTGAGGATTATAGCGAAATGGACACAAATAAAGAGGTGATTGTGCACATGAAACTTTACATAATTTTAGTGCCATTTTATGACCAAAAATGTGATAAAAATTGTTGTATAACTTTGCTTAAGCACTATACCTACCTATTGTTACGATGTTTACTTATATTGTCTGTTAGTTTATTTTAAATTTTATTTCAACATGTTTGGAAAAAACGTAATAGGAACACTACAATAAATGAAACGCTATATTTATTTAATCATAATCGTAGTAAAGTAACATAAGCAATCAAATGATGATTAAGACTGTTTTATAAGAAGCAAAGGTGCGAAAGGTACCTTCAGGCACCTTACCTATTCTAATTTATAAAACAAGACTGATTTGTAACAATTATAACATTTACACATTTGTATGTTTCTTGTTTTATTTCAACACTTCTATTAATCCTTCAGGCCCGCGCGAGCACCGGTGATCGCGATAACAATAGAATACAATAGCAATTGACCCTATTTATGCAAAATGAGTCCAATCCACACCATTGCCAAAATTGAGTTAATAATGCAGAAGTATTCCAAAATGACCCCTTTATCGATCCTATGAAGATCGTACTAATCTAACAATTTTTTCAGAACAAAACATTTTTACAACAAAGTTACCATCTAACAAATTAATGAGTATTGTTTTTTTTATATAGATCCAAATTACATATTGGTCTCTCGTTTTTTTTTTAATTAGGCAAGTAGAATCATTCAATGTTTGCATATTAAAAAAGGCTTAGTTCTTAATATTTTACAAAGACTCACGAGTCACGGGTCATTGTGACACAGGCCCGACACAAAATAGACATATCCCATTTTTTGATAGGGTAAAACGACTAGTGATTAGATAGTACCAGTTATTGGACAAAACACAAAAACGCAATATTATTTATAAAGTTTGCTTTAAAAACTGCATTTTTAAAGTAATAAAATGCCTGATTTTAAAGATAAACAGGTAGCTATTAAAGCAACCTTAATAAATATTATAGTGTTTTTGTGCTGTGTCCAATGACTAGTACTGACTACTGTCCAATCACTAGTCATGTTCACCCTATGTAATATTTATATTCAAAATCAGTGGCTAAGACGTTATTTTATTGCTTTCTTTTTTTCTCTTTAGGGCCAGTAAGAAAAATGCTAATACGAAGAATAAGAATCGTTATTTGCATGTTTTTTGCAATTATTTATTCTATATCAGTGGCTAACACATAGAAATTATTACTTTCATACCGTGTCTAAAGAAAAACACAAAACCAAAAAACTATATTTTGTTTATTTAGGTACATTTAAAAAGAAATCGGTCAAGTGTGAGTTGAACTCGCGCACGAAGGGTTCCGTACCATTATAGAGCAAAATTAATAAGTAGTAAAAAGTTTTATAGTGCCCGTGTGTGCCCGTGTAAAAAGTCGGTCGTGCACCTGATCTCTCACCAGTTATGTCGGTCTTCCGCTTCGTTGGGTTACGAGAGTAAAGAATAGTGCTCTTGTGTATTGCGCACACACTTGGGCACTATAAAATTACTTCTGCGTAACTGGCCTGGTTTCATTGAAACCAGAGTGGTCGTGTGTATTGCGCACACACGACCGTTACGACACGATCGTATAGAGGGGAAAAATCCAGGAAGAACAAGCCGAAGAACCCCATATCGAGGACAGACAGTTGCCGAGTTATAAGCGCTCAAAGTTTGACATTGACAGCTCGGCAACTGTCAAACGTCGAACAAAAGCGGCCATAACTCCGCTCCCAATAGGCCTAGAGGAACGGGGTTTCTTCTAACATCAAAGGCAACATCTCGGCTACCCCCTCCCTGAATTTGAACTAAATCGGAGACATCAAATTTTATCTCAATTCTGAGGCCAGGATCGAATAGAGAAGAAAAATCCAGGAAGAACAAGCCGAAGAACCCCATATCCACGACAAATAGTTGCCGAGTTACAAGCATTCAAACTTTGACATTGACAGCTCGGCAACTGTCAAATGTCTTACAAAAATAGCCATAACTCCGCTCCCAATAGGCCTAGAGGAACGGGGTTTCTTCCAACCTCAAAGGCAATACCTCGGCTACCCCCTCCCCGAATCTGGACTAAATCGGAGACATCAAAACTTCAAGGACGATTCTTCTACTATATTATACTTACAATACTTTTAAATGAGTAATGTAAAATTTGTCTATTACAGTAATGTAATGGACAAATTTTACATTACACATTCTTTGCATTTAATGGACAATAAAGGTCCGATAATGGCTCATTATTTTGTAAAATGGCAATGTAAGATACTCCATTACTATTATTTTTTGTATTATTATTATTTTTTTTTACATTAAGATTTTTGCAACGTTGCTTGAAACCATCACTACTAATGCGAAAGTGTGTCTGTCTGTCTGTCTGTCTGTCCGTCTGTCTGTCTATCTGTCTGTCTGTTTAATATCTCTTCACGCCCAAACCACTGAACCAATTTTGCTGAAATTTGGTATGCAGATACTTTGAATACCGGGAAAGGACAATTCATCCCGGAAAAATGTACGGTTCCCGCACGATAAACGAGTTTTGGCGAAACGGAGTTGCAGGCATCATCTAGTTTTAAACATCCTTGTAAAAACCAGAAAAAAGTAGGAGCCCCACATTATATCAGGTAGGTACTTACTGCCGAAGCATACAACAAGATATATTTAGGATATGCTCACCTAGATACAAAAAAATATTAAGTTTTAAATCTAAATTATATATTTTTTTCATTTCAATCTTTTTTTTGGGAATATAAGCAACAATATAAACTAAAAAATAATGAATATATATTTAATTCTATTACTACATAACCGAAAGAAAAAAATGCCGCTTTTCTTCAAAATTTGAAAGTTCATGAGGCCTCAGTTTATTTAGAAGCAAATTTTATAAGTTAAAGTCGTTGTTTCTATCACTAATTAGATGTTAGACATCCAAATCGGGTGCACAGATCTCATGCACGAAAATCCTGTTGACTTGTGTAATAAATCTAAAAAGATGGTTCGCTTTAGATTATATGTATCCCACACTAATATAGTTTTCCTAAAAGGAACCCTCCTGTTTTTGTTTAATTTTTGTTGGAAATAGTAGTAATTTTTAACATATTTATGTTTGTACGCATAGAATAAATTACCAAATATACTATTGTAAATTAACTTTACTTAAAATAACAATCAGTTTTAAAGAATACACAATTTTAATAAAAACTTTAACTTAAAACTTTTAACTTTAATAAATTCTCAGAACTGTCATCGTGTGAGTTGAGTCTGCTGCCTGATTCACGATCGTCGGAAAGTTTTCACGTGAAAAGATCTCATATTCTGTCAGTATTACAGCGATTCACAAACTTTCCGCCGCGGGAATGAATCCGAAACCAAAGAGAATAATTGACACTAGTTTTTTTTTGATAATAAGTGCTACGGCATATATAGCTAATCATTAAAAAAAATACAAAACACTACTTACATTCGTGAAATCCAGTTAAAAAAACTTCGAAAAAAGTACACGTTATAGCAACACACTAAATAACGCACAATAGCCGAAAATATACTAATCGCCCATAGTCTATATTGTAGTATTTTTCATTCAGAATGTAGCCAATATATCAAGGATCGTACGTCTAATGAAACTTCTTTATTCTCAGTATATATACTGTATTATCTATGTTCTTTATTCCGTCAAGCCCCATAAGGACACAGGTGACCGCGACAACAATAGTATACAATAGCATTTCTAAGAATCCCCGATGGAAGGATTATACAATAGTAGTCTGTAAGTCAGCGAAATATGTTTAATAATTGAATAAAACAGCGCGGTAACCGGCTGCCGCTTGGGGCTTGAGTCTTGAGTGAATGGCGTACCGCGCAGTACAAAGTACCTACAAATAGCGCGGCTGCCGACTGCCGCTTGGGGCTTGAGTGGAATTAAAATAAAAAATATTGTTTATGTGCCGACTGCCGAGTGACAATGACAATCTGTCAAATCTGTAAATCGTGTGTTCAAAGAGGATGTAAACTGTATACTACGTAACAAGAGGTCGGACTTAGAAGAAAAAAAATAAACATCCGTTATTTTTTTAATTTGAAACTGAAGTTAAAATTTTTAAGTGCAAAACCTTTCACTCTAAACATACCAAAAATTTAAAAAAAATAAAATAAAAAATAAATAAGCTCAAATAAATGTTTTATTTCAATAAAAATTATTGTACACAGCTAAATAAATAGACTAATAAGGTAAATTAAACAATAAAACAGATTTAATCCACAAGCTTTTGTTGATTTCTATTACTCAATATTATAATATTACAGTACAGTTTTATGTATTTTATTTATAAATATAATAGAATAGCTGTCTATGCTACTCTACTAACTACTTGATTGGCTTACACAGTAAACTCTATATAAGGAGGGGATTAAAGCTGCGCGTCCACCAGGTCAGAATCGGGGCGTACGGTGCGGACTGCGCGTCGTGTCGTCATATATATTTTGTTAGGCGCAGAATGACTTTCCAGTACTTCTAGTGCAGTTCACAGTAGTCAGTACCATACATACAAAGCAACAAATCCGTCCGCTGCATACCTACGCAGTATGCTCCGATCCCGATCCAGTAGACGCGCACCTTTATACATGTAACACACTTAAGTATCATTACTTTGTTTTGTTACACCCTGTATACGACAGCTGAAATCTATCGCGTGGGCTCAGGCCAGCTGCATACCACCTCACGTCTTGATCAGAGGATTTTTCCTTGGTGGCCGTACCACTCATAATCCCATACCTTCCTTCTCCAGCTATTGCTTGCAGACTAAAATGTTGCAAACTAGTATAGGGACCTAAAAATCTGAAATTAATGAAACATTTTTCATTTACTACATTTCCATACAGTTTACATAAATTATTAAGTATACTTATCAACCTTTTGTATTATTACAATAAAACAATATACACATTTTAACATTTTCCAAATTAACTGCATACTGATATACATTATATTTTCTATGAAATAATAATCTTTTCATATTAATATAGTTTATGTTGTAAATTAGTAACATGGTATGACATAGTTATGTTTTGCTTCAATTTATCAATTTACGGTTACATTTACATTTTACAATGGCTTACCTTTCGTTTTTCATTAATTAATCCACTTAATTTACAATTTTTGTATGAGTTGCTACAAAATAATTTTCACAAAATGAAAATCGAACTTTGAATTTTAAACTCCTTCTTCGTCTTTTTTATCATGTAGTTTATATTCTCTATGGTCTTTTTTATCAGCCAATCACAGTCAACCTTGCACAGATTATCTGATTGGGTACAGTTACTACGTTTAAATTTGGAACCCAAATTTTTTTTTGTTCGGGAATTTCGTCCACCTGCGTGTGTTGAGTTCCGATAAATCACAGAGTACTTTAATAAATTAATAAATCGGTAAATCTTGTTGTGTGAGAATACCTTTTACTTATGTGTAAAATAAACTTATTAATTTACTTTAAATTTTATATAAGTTTCTTTTGTTTTAAATTTGTTTTTCATTTAATATTAGTTTTTATTAGATATACTATGGAAGTTCCAGTGTGGTGAGTATGACCTTGGAATTATAATGATATTATATACTTAAATAACTATTTAAAATTATTGTAAAAGCACAATAATGGTTTAACATAATACATAGGTATTAATCCTTCAAGCCCCATAAGGACACCGGTGACCGCGACAACAATTGAATACAATATCATTTCCAAGAATCCCCGATTGAAGGATTAATACAAAATTTAAAAATTATCATACTTATTTCTAAATCTTTAAGTACCGAATATTAATACATATACCTACTGCATTTATGAATAAAAATATTTATTGTTCAATGAACACTTCCTAAAGATTGAACACATAATTATTACAGTACGACATTTATTTAATATTTTAAACAAGACACGACTAAGTATTAATAATTGCTTTGTTTTATTCTTATCATTAAATAATTTCATCTAACAATATCCGCCATGACACGGTTCTCGAAGTGAAAAGATTTCACGAGTCTCGGAGGTGGCGGGAACATTCCGCGAAAACGACTCTAATCCTCGGATAATTTCCCGCCGTCGGATGTCAAACTCCCATCCGCGGTGAGATCTTTTCGAATCCGTGGCGGAAACTATTTCACTCATACAAAAGAAATGTCACTACTGTCAAAATGACAGCAAAATCGGAAAGTATTCACTTGTCATTTGCTTGAAAGTGAAATAGTTTCCGCCAGCGGGAAGATTCCACGCGGAATCGCTTAGTGCATCACCCCGCAGGGTATGCATAAATAGGTCCAATTCCTGGAAATTCCGACTGAAGTAAGATCACAAGTTCACAAGCCTAAGTGGCGCCGCCATCAGTTAAAAAATAATTTCTCAGTTAAAAATAATAAATATTACACAGCTTTCTATATTTTGCCGATTGATTGTTTCTAAATAAATGCCTAACTTGAAAACTGAGTTTTCGTTTAAAAGTAGGTACTACTTACGTGAGTAATTATTTTTAACTAATGGCGGCGCCATTATGGCTCGTGTAGGCCCTTAATCATGCTGTGCTGACTCACATCACATCAAATGAAATATTATTAGGTAACATTTCAATATAGGGAGTAGGCAAACAAGCTTACTTTTACATGAACTTACAAGAAGATTACAAATGTCGAATTAGCAACGATAGCTGCTGGTCTATTATTTCTGACATAAACTACAAGCCATCTTAGGATTGCAAGTAAAGAGACTCTTAAATAAACCATCGGAAGGTTCATTCTCGTGTACACCAACGGCAAATGAAGCGTTCATTTGCTTGTCGCACGGAACGGCAACGTCGCGCGATTGTAAAAATCGTCAAATTTTGGCGGCTGAAGTGTTTTTCGCTGATAGCGCGAAAACCGTAGAACCTAGGATTTTGATCTATTTGGAGCATAGTTCTCTCATTCTAAGCTACGATTTGAGATATTTTTGACGACTCTCCGTTCAGTAGTTTTCGCGCTCCAAATGGGCTTGCTGACGGGACGCGACGTCAGCAAGCCCATTTTCAAAGGCCTGTAACTCGATAACTATTGAAGCTACATTAATATTATTTTTGGAGCAGAGTGCTCTAAATAGGGCTCTATTGTAGAGTTTTTAATCATAATCCAAATCATTACCGTTTCAGAGATCTGCGTGGGCTTGCTGACGGGACAGGACGCCAGCAAGCCCACCGGTTAATCACGTCTAACTCCTTTCACATTCTAGTTTCGAAGTTGATTTCACGGGAGCAGAGTGCTCCAATTTTGCTCGAAAATTTGAACCACAATACACGATAGTACTCTCAACGGTTCCCGAGATCTAGCTTAGGCGTGCTGACGGGACAGGACGTCAGCAAGCCCACGGTTTTTAGCTCGCAGCGTCGTTCGTATTAATGCTCCAATTTTTTTACTTGACTGTAGAGGTGCTCTATTTTTGCTCTAAATTCTGATATATTGAAAATACATCTAGCTCGATTGGGCTTTCTGGGGGGACGCACACACTTGCACTTGGCCGATTTTTTAAATATATATATTTATGTTTAGAAGTTCAATGATTTTTTTTTGTTATGAATTGCACATAATACCGAAAGCAATTCGACATATATGAGCTATGAAGATAGATTAAAGGCATTGCGCCTCACGACGCTAGAAGATAGGCGCCTTCGTGGTGACCTCATAGACACATACAAAATATTAACACATTGTTACAACGTGCCAGAGCTTGAAGAAATTTACATTAGAAAAGATGTGAAATCCAGGTCAACTTGAGATCTCAGACTAGAACGTACACCAGAAAACTCGCTTGTAGCTCAAAACTTCCTAAGCAATAGAGTTGTGCAGACTTGGAATATGTTGTCCGATGATATTGTATCTGCACCAACTGTTAACAGCTTTAAAAATAGACTTGACAAATGGTTGATGACAAATAAGTCCTGCAAAAGAAATTAATAACGAGTGTGTGAATTTCAACACTGTGTGATATGGTCATATCAGCTCTTCTTCTTTGTCGTTTTCTTCATTACTGAAGGTCGCGCCTGAATAAGTTCTCCTCTACTTTAGTTGTTAAGCTCTTCCATTTTGTTCGGTCTTCTGCTTCTCTAAGGGCGGCTGTTATTTTCAGTCTAGTGAGTGTCGTAATTTGGTCACACCATCGAGTAGGTGATCGACCCCTGGATCGCTTGCCTTCAATTTTTCCCGTGACTATTAGCTTTTCGAGGTTGTCTGGTTGCCGGCGAGCGATGTGACCAAAATAGGATAAAATTCTCTTGTAACATGTTGTCGATAGCCTGACTTTAACGTTGAGCTGGTCGAGAGTAGATTTTGTTAGTCCTTTGGGCTGTCCACGGTATGCAAAGCATTCTTCTCCAACACCACATTTCAAATGCGTCGATCTTTTTGCGGTCTGCTGCCCGGATGGTCCATGACTCAGAAGCGTAGAGAAATATATAGAAAACCAATGTTTGGACGAGTCTCTTCTTCGTATTTGTTGATATTCTACGGTTTTTCCATATACGTGTTAGTCGGCTCATGGCTGATTTGGCCATTTGCGTCCTTCTTTTGATTTCTCCATCGCTACCGCCCTGGCTCGAGACCAATGATCCCAGGTAAATGAACTCATTAACAAACTCTAAACCTGCAAGTTCTCCGGTTCTAGAGTATTGACCAGTTCTGTCAATGAGCATTACCTTGGTTTTGTTTTGGTTGATGGTGAGTCCAACTAGTCCACTCTCGTATTCTACTCTTCTAAAGAGTTCAGCAAGTTCCGCCTCTGTTGACGCAAAGAGAGTTGTGTCGTCCGCATATCTCAGGTCACTTATTTTAACGCCTCCGATGGAGATTCCACCGCCCCATTCTGATAAGGCTTTTCTCATAATATATTCGCCATAGATGTTAAATAGAATAAATGATAGAATGCATCCTTGCCTCACTCCTTTTTCGTGCTTAAAAGAACCAGAGATGGTGTCACTGATTTTCACCATAGAGTGGCCATCCTGATATAGATTCGCGATTAAGGTCACAAGATGTTGAGGTACTCCCATTTCGCGTAGTATATCCCACAGATGTTCCCATTTTACGCAGTCAAAGGCTTTTGAGTAGTCAATAAAGCACATTAGGAGTGGGGAGTTAAATTCTCGACATTTCTCAATTATGTGCCTCATATTGACTATTTGCTCTCTCGTCCCTCGGCCTTTAACAAAACCTGCTTGCTCTTTGGGCATTTGCCGCTGTAGATATGCTTGTAAGCGATTATTGATGACGTGAAGGAGTATCTTGCTCGCATGCGATATAAGTGCCACTGTACGGTAGTTTTCGCATTTTTTCATTGATCCCTTTTTGTGTATAGGTACTATAAGGGATTCTTTTCAATCTGTAACCCATTTACCGGACCTCCACACCTGATTACATAGCTCACACATGATTTTAACCCCTTTATCACCAATGTTTTTCAGCTCTTCAGCAAAAATTTTATCTCTATCATGTCATATCAGCTAAATGCTGCTAGATCATTAACAATAAATAAATAAATAAATTAATAAATAATATAACACAATACACATTGGTCTGATAACTAGGGTCACTCACAATATCATGATTATGCTGAAATGAATAATGAGCAAAAAATAGTTGTTATTCTCATTATTATAGCGAATAACTGTTTTGCTGGCATTTTAATGTTTTATCAAATTTGAGTATGTTGTAATATTGTTTGGATAATTTTCAGGATGTTGGCGGTCGTCACAGGGAGACCAGGATACATGTGACAAGTGCATTACAGTCACGGAACTCCTGCCTGGGAGCAAGTTTTGCTGTTGTACCGAAAACTACTGCAATGCCAACTTCAGTGAGTTTGCCTATTTTTTTAAATGTGATTTTACTTAATTTTAGTATCTATATGTTACGCTCAAAGACCGAAATCGCTCAATGAGCGAAAAAAAGGCTCACAACGCGTTGTGGTCACAGTGAAACAGCCGCGAATTTCGCGTCGTGGCTCTAATGAAAACGGCCACGACACGTTCTGGCAATCGCAAAAAGTCCATAACGCGAAATTCGTGTCGTGGCTGATATGCTATTCGTTTTTCTTGATCTGTTCTTGATTGATTAATTGTCCATTGGTATGAAAGATTATATTTGAATTACCACGTGTACTAGGTACAAAATATTTTTTCTTTTACTAAATCACTGCATAATGTGTTTATCATTAATAATAATGATAAACACATTATGCAGTGATTTAGTAGTAGATTTCGGTCTTTGAGCGTAACATATATACATATATTATAAAACAAAGTTGCTTGTTTTCCCTCATGTCCCTTTGTTCCCTTTAATATTTAAAACTACGCAACGGATTTTGATGATTCTTTCAGTGTTAGATAGCCCGTTTATCTAGGAAGGCTATAGGCTATATTTTATCACGCTAAGACTAATAGGAGCGAAGAAATAGAGGAAAATGTGGAAAAAACCGGGAAAATTATTTGAAAGGGCTAACTTGAAAGCATTAATCTCAGGAACTACTGGTCCGATTTGAAAAATTCTTTTAGTGTTAGATAACCCATTTATTGACGAAGGCTATAGGCTATATTTTATCACGCTAAGACTAATGGAGAATGTGGAAAAAACGGGGGAAATTATTTGAAAGGGCTTATCTCGCGAACTACTGGAGCAATTTTTATGTTATTTGGCACAGAGTAGACCACGTGAAGGACAATAGGCTATCGATTTTAATCATTTTTTCAGTGGCTATATATTTTATACCCGTGCGACGCCGGGGCGGGTCGCTAGTGATTAATATGAAACTGTTTACAGATTGATTCTACCACGTCTAGTTTTTAAACATGACATATAGGTATATAATAATACCTATAGTCCTAAACACTTTTCTGGCGCGACAAATATTTTGTCTATCACGTACGTCTAGCATATTATTGTTTCCAGCATCAATTCGTGAGGAAGTAACCATCAAAGCGGAGTCTACAATGAAGAGTTCTACAAACCCGAACTACTCGAGTATAGTCGCGTCGGGCATATTGGCGCTGGTCGCGGTGCTGCTGATGGCCATCGTCTTCAGGAAGGTGTACTGCAAGAGACGGGAGCTGGATAAGGATGACCTCAGTGATGGCTTGGACGTGGAAAAAGGTAAGTTGTGCAAAACTTTTATGTAGCTCCAGTCCAGTCATGATTAATAGTTATAGAATGCCTAATGCCTATGTTGAAACTCGAATCTCTAGATGTTTTTTAAAGATTTAGGTTAGGTAGGAAGAAGATATAGGTATAGATAACGTGGCCATTTTTCTTTGTCAGAGCGTGACATCTACGGATTTAACAACTCACCCCCCCTTCATGGCGGCAGCGGTTATTGACTCCCTGTCAAAAACTTGTCATTTTCTATATATAATCCGCGATTGACAGTGAAGTGTCAGATGTTGTCAATCGCGGCTTTGTATAGAAAATGACAGGGAGTCAAAGACCGCTACCGCCATGTTTCGCCTGTATAAGCAAAATATGCCAGAATAACCACATTTGTTGAATGGAAGTGCGTTACTTCCAGGCATTACACAATACACAGGCATTTAAAACATAAAAATATGTACTTACTTTTAAATTGTCGTTTGGTCTGTTTGCAAAAGCGGGACAATTTCGGCCTCGCGGGGACAGCGGGACAGACTGCCTGAAAGCGGGACAGTCCCGCCCAAAGCGGGACGTATGGTCACGTTAGGTATAGATGATGTAATCATGTGATCATGTGGCGACATGTCATGTTCCCTATCATGAACCTCCAACTCCGCGAACCGCACTAGTCCTTAATTCCTTGTTCTCCCTAAAATCTTTTCTTACTAGTTGGGAGCAGATTTTGTCATTCACAGATAGTAAGTAATAAATGCCTAATGTACCATCGAAAAAATTGACACATAAACAGTTGACGGACCTATGTCAATTGGTCGGATGTCAACTTAATGTAAGTCATTGTCTGTCGGCTGGGTTTGACAAAACGCGACCAAGATATCTGTCTGCCATCTGCCTAAAGCTATCGGACGCATCCAAAAGTCGCGGCTGACGGATGCGGCTTAACAATGTGCACGATTCATTCGCGAACGTCAAAGACAATCTATATGTCAATGGCAGACGTCCGCGGATGCAAAATCATCCGGCCAGCCAGATTCTGTTCGGACGTCCGAACGCTCAAGGTCGCGTCCGCGACTTATGTCAGACAATATGCACAGTTTAGTGTATTTTGTATTGATGAGATATAAACAAGCCGCATCCGATGAATACGTCCGCGGACGTTCGTCCGATAATTTGTTCCCAGCTTATGAATCAACTTCTCTGATAGTATGTTTTGATGATTGAATTAATGTGTTTGTATTGCAGGCGACGTGATGGGCACCGGGCCTGACGCCCTCGCCACCGGCCTCACTTGCGTCGACAACTTGACGCTCATTGAACATATCGGTAAGATTTTGTTTATTATCTTATATATAAAATTCTCGTGTCACAATGTTAGTCCACGAACTCCTCCGAAACGGCTTTACTGATTTTTACCAAATTTTATATGCATATTCAGTAGGTCTGAGAATCGGCTACTCGGTACTTTATACAGGGTGTAACAAAAACTAGTGATAATACTTTAGGATGTGTACGTGTTCCCTGTAGAGAGTTCACTGTGAAAGTAGCAGCGCTGAAAGACCAAAAAAGCCCATACAAAAGTGAAAAAATTTTTTGGTCTTTCAGTGCTGCTACTTTCACAGTGAACTCTCTACAGGGAACACGTACACACCCTAAAGTATTATCACTTGTTTTTGTTACACCCTGTATATTGATAAGTGCATTTGTTGAATAAATAATAGTAAATTGTTACAACCTGAGACTGACGGCGACCATTGTTTGTGCGACGGGTCGACGTTGCCATGGTGACATACTTATTTAGTCACTTCTATAAAATAATATGGCAAAGCAACGTTTGCCGGGACAGCTAGTTATTCATCAAGCCCCAAGCGGCCACATCCGGCCGCGATAACAATGAAAAAGCTATTGTGTCTCGTTTTGCCACGATCGATGGGTATGTGCATTTCTATTAATCATAAACGGTAATAGTAAGCACCTTATAACATTGTAAGTTGTAAGTAGATGTTTATTAAGGCTTCGCTCGAAGGAATACGAGTTATAAATACCATGAGCAGACTGAAGTCATTCTGAATGATTTTTATCTCTGATTGATGATGAATGACTCCATCATCAGTCAGAGATAAAAAATAGCCTGTGTTAATCCAACACGTAATTACACGTATTGAACTGCTCTAAAAATGTACTATGGAACTTATGGAAATAAAGTTTATATCAAACAATTTTCAGTTCAAATGCCATGCTTCGGCGCGAATGGGCCGGCTCGACCGGGGAAATACCACGTTCTCACAGATAACCGGCGTAAAACAGCGCTTGCGCTGTGTTTCGCCGAGTGAGTGAGTTTACCGGAGGCCCAATCCCCTACCCTATTCCCTTCCCTACCCTCCCCTATTCCCTTCCCTTCCCATCCCTACCCTCCCCTATTACCCTATTCCCTCTTAAAAGGCCGGCAACGCACCTGCAGCTCTTCTGATGCTGCGAGTGTCCATGGGTGACGGAAGTTGCTTTTCATCAGGTGACCCGTTTGCTCGTTTGCCCCCTTATTTCATTAAAAAAAAATTACAGGTGATTTTAACTGTCAAAGCATTGGCGAATAATCCGTTATTATAAGTGTTTTGCTTATAGTAGAGGAGGGGAAGGTGCTATTTTTGTAGTTAACTCGAGTGTCATGGAGACCTAGTAGGTTTTTACATTATGTAAAACTGATAAAAAAAATAAGAAGAGCGTTTTTTATTTAAGCGGTGGATTCAGAAACTGCAGCCATTTTAAAGTTTTGAAAAAGAAAATATATTCACAAAATTGTTTATTTAGGTAAACTAGAGATCGCCCAATGGTCGAAATTCGACCTTACTTGCAAGTTGCAACGACATTAGGACTACTACCTATATTAAATAATCCGTTATTATAAGTGTTTTGCTTATAGTAGAGGAGGGGAAGGTGCTATTTTTGTAGTTAACTCGAGTGTCATGGAGACCTAGTAGGTTTTTACATTATGTAAAACTGATAAAAAAAATAAGAAGAGCGTTTTTTATTTAAGCGGTGGATTCAGAAACTGCAGCCATTTTAAAGTTTTGAAAAAGAAAATATATTCACAAAATTGTTTATTTAGGTAAACTAGAGATCGCCCAATGGTCGAAATTCGACCTTACTTGCAAGTTGCAACGACATTAGGACTACTACCTATATTTTGTAAAAAAATATTGACTTCATCATATATTTTTTTCAATTCTTGTCTTTGGGACTCAGCTGATCTCAGACTGGCCGTTTAAGCATTGTCTAATAGTATCTAAAATTAAATAAAAAAACAATAATCCATTTTCAATTTGCCAAGTTGTTGTCAACAGACTTCAACCATAGATAAAAGAGTATAATTCGTATGAATAGGCTTATCACTCAAAAATCTGTCATCTTTTTAGTAGTAGTGTCGTAGTGTGTGTAACGTTTTATTTGTTAAAAATATATATGATAAAAGCATAATTTTAAAATAATATTGGCTCGATGCACTCCTTCTCCATATAAACTATAACTGTGCGAAATTTCATGCACCTACGTTTCCCCATTTTTCGTAAAAAGGGTTACAAAGTTTTTCTCTCACGTATTAATATATAGATTATAAATATATTTAATAAATATATTTAAGACAACAAGGACTAAATCATTTAGTTTAGTGCAAAATAAAATATCTGCGATATATTTTAAAATGTCCCTACAGGTTTCCTGACCTTTGAATCGTCAGTGCTTTTTAAGGAAGCTTCTTTGGAGTATACTAAACATTTATTTTAATCTGACAGATCCGACGATATTTCAATATTTAAAAATTAACCCACCACGTGAGAAATCTGATTTCTATATCATGATAAATAGACACATGTCGGAATCCTATAGAAGCTTAATCTGACACGCTCGAGCTAATCCCGAAATCCCCTCTTCCCCTCCCCTACTATTATCTGTTAATAACTTAATATGTTACAGGGCAAGGCAAGTTCGGTTCTGTATGGCGAGGCAGCCTGGGCAACACTGCCGTGGCGGTCAAGCTCTACTCCAACCCCTCCGCCTGGCACAAGGAGGCTTCGGTCTACGCGATACCGCACCTCGCTCACCCGAACATACTGCGATTCTACGGTACGTAAATAGACGTTATAAATCTTTATTCACAGATTGTTATAGTTCTACATCATACTTACAAGTGACGCAACCCTTCATAAGTTACAGTTATATTCGACCGTTGACACAATATCAATCTAGTTGTTTCGTGAAAAGGCAGCAATGGGTTAGTCGAATATTTTCAAAATGTTTTCTGACGATACTGTTGTAACGTTGCGAATCGGTATTCTGGAACACATCTTGTTATTTATTAGTCTTAACTAGACTATTATTTTATGTTATTTCAGGTATGTGGTGATGTCATAGCGACGATCTCGTGTGTGTAATTGTCCGTGTGTGTGCTATTCCACTAATCGATGTGTTATATATGCAGGCAGCGACGTTCGTGCGGCTGGCGGCGGCGGTCGGCGGCTGGTGGTGGTGGAGCTGTGCGCGGAGCCGCTGCGGGCCCGCCTCGTGCGCGCGCCGCTCACCTGGCCGCACTTCGCGGCGCTGGCGCACGGCCTCGCCGCCGCGCTCGCACACCTGCACGCGCACAGTGAGTACCGCCTGCGCGCAAAACCGCTGCGAATCGCTAAAAAGCGGCTGACGGTTCTCCTGTCTCACACGTCAAAGGCCAAGTGTTATGTTGCATCTCGCTGTATCCCATTTGCGGCGTCACTGTACTACGGTGTTATTAACCTTAAGGTGTCTATTGGATTCCCTGCCGCAAGTGACCGCGAAAAAAAAATTCAAATTCCACTTTATTACCTAGGCTATAGGTTTCATTTTCTGCCGACAGCGACCCATGCCGCCGCCGCTTTATAGTGGCGTAGAGCAAAATGAAATCCATAGACTAGGTTATAACTTTTAGTGTCATTTTATTTTTGACGGTGCAGTCGCTTGCGTCTAAGATCGGAAACGGAACGGGCCTTTAGGGTCAATTCAGGCCGTAATGCGACGCGTATTTCTAAAGTATGGATTTGACAGACTTCGTGAGACGAGCGTCGCGTTGTGGTCTGGATTGACCTTTACACTTCCTCCCCGCAGCGGCGACGAAGCCGTGCATCGTGCACCGCGACGTGAACAGCGGCAACGTGCTGATCGGCGCGGACGGCGCGGCGCGGCTCGCCGACCTCGGCCTCGCGCAGCCGCTGTACCCGCGCCGCGAGCGTGCCGCGCCCGACCGGATCACTGAGGTACACTACCACCTACCCATCACTACCACCTAATGAGGGTTTTTGATATTCCATTTGCCACCAGCAGGCTTAGCATAACAACATTAGAAACGGGAAAGACTGGACATACTGATTAGTAATAAAATGACGGATTTCCTTTGTCTATCTGTCACTTTGTCTATTCTTCCGTAGAAAGAAACCGTTTTTATGGTGACCATGCTAAGCCTGCTGGTACCGCTATGTAGCCTTACAGAGGCTTACAGACGAACGGCACGTGTCGGCGGCACGCGTCGGCGGCAGTCGACGGCAGACGACGGCACGTGTCGGCGGCAGTCGGCGGCAGTTGACGGCAGCCGTCGACGGTTTATAACGCTTGCAGTTGTGACGTAACGCGTAAAGGTAAGCGTCCACAGGTCGGTATAGTACGCAACGGACGTTTCGCATCAAACGGATATTTTTTTACAGTACGTCTCACTGTATTAGCTGCGTAAGGATTACCGACTAGCTAGTATGTTTATCTTCAAATTAGTCCAAACAAAGTTCCTAAGTCAAAATTTCTGCTTTCGACTTTTCCATCCATTTACTAGGCTAAACAGTAATCCGTACACTGCCGATTCAGCGGACGTACTGTGAAAAAAATATCCGTTTCATGCGAGATGTCCGTTGCGTACGATACCGACCTGTGGACGCTTACCTTGCGGGGGTACGTCACAACTGGGGGCCTACCACCACCTCTACTAACCGGCATCGTGACAGATAAGAATTTATTACTTTAACGTCAAGCTAGCGATCTTAAAAAAGTTGATATTTCACAGTGAATTTAACATTGTTTTGCATTTTTTACTGTTTTTAGTAAAATTATATTTAAAAAGTGAGTACGGTAATGTTGTTGTAATCTTACAACAAAGTGTTCTGGAAACATGATAGTTTTAGGAAAGGTCGTGGTAGGCCCCCTGCAAGCGTCATAAACTGTCAAAGGCTGCCGCCGACTGCCGCCGACACGTGCCGCCGACACGTGCCGTTCGTCTGTAAGAAGCCTTAGGCTCTATCGTGTTAAATAGACATTATCGTGACACATGGCAGCTATATCGTGATTCGTGACATATGGCAACAGTTTGACACGATAGCGGATATACCCTAAGGCTACATAGCTACATCTGGTGGCAAATGGAATATCCAAAACCCTCATTTATTAAGCTTTAATATTATAGCTTTTATCGCGCGCTTTGAGCGCGGCGGCCGAATCAAGAAATTCCGTAACGAAAAATAACTAACACCCCCCATTCCGACCGGCATATGCACAGCGGTGCGGCAACGCCGGTCGGTGTGGCAAGGTATTTGTGTGCTAGACTAGACGTATGCAAGTGAGGGTTGTTGAAATTCTATTTGCCACAAAGTGCCGCGATGTAGCCGTCATTTCTATCGTGTCTTACTACTGTCATAATATGTCGCGATATAGGTGTCATGTGTCACGATAATATGTCTATTCGACACGATAGACCTGACACTTGACAGCTACATCGCGGCACCTGGTGGCAAAAAGAATTTCAAGAACTCTCAGTATAATAATTGCATAACAAGTGCTATGCAATATAGCTTTACCGCGGCAGTCCTCGAATGCCACGCGTATTTTTATTTTATTCGGAAAGTTACAGTTATGGATGGTTTGCGTAAACGTTATTAACAATACCAATTTGACATTTATATACTCGCGATTTGTTGATATAATACTTGAAGACGTGAGTTGAAGAACACGACAACTAACATTTTGTAACATACTTAACTCATTTTTTACATTATAATATTTTGAACAAATCTTGTAACTTACCTACTTCATCATTTTAAACTGTTACCTGCTTCTTCCACTCATGTCTTCAATTGCTGTCTTCATAACGAATATAGGCTATAGTTTTTATATTAATGTTATGGCAGGCGGGCACCCTCCGCTACTTATCGCCGGAGGCGCTAGAGGGCGCGTTGGACCTGAGCGGCGCGCGCGCGGCGTTATGCGCGGTCGACGTGTTCGCGCTCGCGCTAGTGCTGTGGGAGATGCTGTGGCGGTGCGAGGGCGCACACCCCACCCACACCCCGCCCTACGCCCCGCCCTACGCCCACCTCGGCCTGCCCGCCCGCCCCACGCTAGCGCAGATGCAGGTATATGACAGCATAGACGGACCGCAAGTTGCATTCGGGACCGACTGCTCTAGAGCGGTCGCGTTGAAATTTGCACCGACAGTTCGAGAACTGCTCGAGTTGTCCGTGTATTGCGGATATGAATTTAGTATGAAAACTGCAACTGCAGACGCGGACAGCAAAATGCCGCCTATGGCCGGCCTTACTAGTGTTATCAAATTATACGCGGTCTGAGGGAGGCGAGGGTCTCAGAAAAACATGACTCCTTCCACCAGCAAATCTTGGTTTTGTGTGTCTTTTATACCTATATATGTTTGTGACTAACTATTCGTGACCCTAAAATCTCAGCAAAATTCAGTATTTTGTCTATTTAACCCATCAAGCCCCATAAGCTCACCGGTGAGCGAGACACAATAGAATAACAAGAGATTTCCAAGAATCCACGATCGAAGGATTAATATGTGTATTTAAATATTTTTTTACATTTAACTGAACTATCAGAGAAGTTGATTTATAGGCAGATGGCGTATGTACATAATTTTGTCGTTTTTATGTCAAACTTAGCCGACAAATCACGACACATTGAATTGGCATAACCCGACCAAATGACGCGGGTCCACCATGTAGTACCAATGACTCAATTTCTTCGATGGCACAATATATTATTTCGAAATTTCTATGATGAAACCCATAAACCATTATAACATGTGATGTGATGGATTAACCCTTAATCAAATTAAGCAATTGCCTAGGGCAGCACGTCTGATGGGGCACCAGAAGAAGGACAAAAAAGCATCCGTCCTTAGGGCATCACGTCTCACTCTCACGTCATCAAAAAATACACCAAAAAAGTTTCTAGGAAAAAACTAATGTTTCAGGTGGTAAAAGTTTAAAGACCGATTCTAGTTGACATACGGATAGAGGGGGGGGGGGGGACAGTCATGGATTGCTTAGGGCATCAAGTAGTCTTAATCCGTCACTGCATGTACACATAACTATAACTAAGTGACAAGTGTAGTTATTATATGTTCCGTTAACGTCCGAGGTCCTTCATGAGAGTACACCGTTGTGTTTTTGCGAACTGCCGCTAGATGTCGCTATCCGTTACCTGACTGCTCCCAGCTTTCGACGGTCACGTGGTCTCGCTGAAAATTACTTAGAAAATTTCAAATCGAGCAGCCGCTATAGATTTAAATTTTCAAGTTTAAGCATTTTTCTTGTTATTTTAAACTTTAATTTTATTTTAAAACGCGTGTTTTAAATAACGTCGCTATTTCGTTACATTTACTTTAAAATGAGTAATAATAAGTGTTCGTCGGGTACTCGTAAATCACGCGACCGTAATCGCGACGAAAATTCCGGAAATTCGTCATCATCGTCATCGGAGGATGGAGCCACCCCGAAAAAACGCGCACGCCGTGATAGCAGCGATCTTTTGGACCGAAGGTTTGAAATGTTGGCGCAAAACTTGGTGAGTTACTTGCATGACATATTACCAGGAAAGATCCAACCTGTAAATCAAAATAAGCATGCGCAGGTGCTTGATTTAACGATTCCAAGTAATTCAACAAAGGAATCTTTAACTAATTTAAACAAAGGCGTTTCTATTGAGCAAAATTTATGTCCACCGCCATCTTCGAACCAGAAAGGCGACATTGAAAATTTTTTACGTGTTCCGCCATTTTTGAGCCAGCAAGGTGATATTGCAAATTTGAATGTGACAATTAAAGAACCTTCTATAGCTCAATCGATTTCGGAACGAGTGAATAAAATAGTATCTATACAAAGATTTAATACTGTAGATTGGAATGCCGTTCGTTACGCTGACGTTCAAAAGAAGTACCGCGGGTTTCCCGCGTTTACGGAATTAAAAGTAAATGAGGAGTTACGTAGATTCGATATAACTGATGATCCGATGAAGTGGTTTAAAATGGAACGCGGTTTCGCAGCTTTATCCAATGCTATTCTAAATCAAAATGAGGTTGTGAATACGGCTTTGCAGTCCTTGCTGAACTGGAGCTCCACGACTGACGTAGAACTTAACCCGACATCTTTGTACAATAAGTTAATTAAATTATTTGGAGAAAATTCAGCAAGATATTTTACAAATAATTTGCGGAAAGCGAGCGGAAGTCATACAGATTCGTAGAAAATCAATCCTAAATAATATAAAAAGTAAATATGTACGTGAGGACATTTCGAACATACCGCCGTCAGTGGATTACATGTTAAATCCTCCGGATTTAAATAGTTATTTACAAAAGATAGGCGGTGTAGATAAAATAGGAAAACCTGTTACGTCTAGGCACGTGCGGCCAAATCCCCCACAACCGTCGACGTCATTCGATAAAAAATTTAGCGGGTACTCTGAAAAAACGAAGTCTTTCGATAATCGTAAGAATGTACCTAAAAGTAAAAATAATTTTCGTGAACATGAACAAAGACCGAAGGGGGGGATCAAAGATAAAAATAATAAGTTCGTCGAAAATGGCTCGGTCCAAAAGATTTTTTCGGGGGGATGCCTGCGTCATTATCAAAATTGCTGGGCTCACCTAAAACCTCCCAAAACTGTTTTAAAAATGATTTGCGGAGCGAGGATTCCATTCAATCGATCTCCGCCATTAGTATTACCAACTCAGGGGATAATGAAAAAGTACGAAACACCGCATCGATGACCGCAGAGATTACAACCATGCTGAAGAACGGCATACTGGAGCCGGCTCCTTCAACTCATTCGTTCATATCTCCAATGTTTTTAATCAAAAAAAGTAACGGCAAAAATCGAGTGATTTTCAATTTGAAAGGTCTGAACCATTACGTGACTACAAAAAAAAAATCATTTGTTCCATCACTATCAAACGCCCAAATTCTTACAATCGGAGGATTGGATGGTGAAGCTAGATATAAGTCAAGCCTACTACCATTTGAGCATAAGGCCAGAGCATCGATGCTACCTACGGCTCAGCTACGGAGGGCGCTTATTTCAAATGACTTGTTTACCTTTCGGCCTTGCCTTAGCACCGAGAATGTTCGCAACTATTGTAAATTGGACAGCGGAAGTAATGCGCTCTTGGGGATTTCGAATAGTAGTTTATTTGGACGATTATTTTCTGGTTCATCAAGACAGGTCAACTCTGCGCAGCCAGGTCCAAATAGCAATCAATTTCTTAAACCACTTAGGTTGGTGTGTCAACCGCTAAAAATCAGTAACTACCCCGACGAGACTTATAGAGTTTTTAGGAATTTTATGGAATACAGAACACAACACAAAGAGTCTTCCGGTGGAAAAGATTTTGAGAATCCGCCAGAGCTTGTTGACTCGCCTTGCAGCCGGCAGTTGGTCCCTCAAACAGGCTCAACGCCTTTTAGGGTATGTCAATTTTGCGACCTTCGTCACCCACCGGGGAAGGTTGCATTGCCGTACGCTGCAACGCCACAGCAGATTATTACACAAAACTCCTCGTGCTCCAATTACATATCCACAAGTTGTTTGAGACGAGCTAGAGTGGTGGTTAAAGAACTTGGCCCAGAGCACACCGATTCACTCGAAGCGGCTTCGAACCCATTGCGTGATAACAGACGCTTCGGATATCCAGTGGGGAGCAGTAGTAGACGATACCATGATACGCGGATCCTGGGAACAGCATCAATGTCAGTGGCATTGCAATCTCAAAGAAATGTACGCAGTGATCTCGGCAGTTACCGACCAAGCCAGTCGCTTAAGCAACTCACGTGTACTACTCCAGTGCGATAGTCGAACCGTAGTGTCGTACATAAAGAACGAAGGCGGCACACGATCGTTGCCCCTTCTAGAATTGACCAAGGAACTTCTAGCTCTGGTGGATCGCCTAAACGTTGTACTCTGCCCTCACTATCTTCCAGGCGTGTACAATACGGAGGCCGACCAACTGTCACGCAACCGCGGCGGCTCCGAATGACACCTAAAACACGAGGCGACACAGAAAATATTCGCCCGCTGGGGGACCCCCGAAATAGATTTGTTTGCGCCCAAGGATGCGCACGTCGTACCAAATTATGTCTCGCTCGACTTATCAGACTTGAGCGCTTGTTATCACGACGCTTTCAGCAGATCTTGGCACTACGAACTCGGGTGGGTCTTCCCGTCGCCATGTCTAATACCACGAGTACTACAACACTTGAATCGAGCCTCGGGACGGTTCATAATAATCGCACCCAAGTGGAAAAAACCTTTTTGGCGGCCGGACCTGAAAAGCCGTGCTTTAGCACCGCCAATGAAAGTCCAAAACTTGTCGATGACATTAATAGACGTAAAAACGAAGCAGCCTCCAGTTCGTGTCGACAGTCTCCATCTGGAAGCTTGGCTAGTTTCGGGTGCGATTCCATAACAACAGACTGGTCCCATCAAGAAAAGGAACTTCTTCTATCCTGTTGGAGAACGTCCACCTTAAAAACCTACTTACCTATTTGGAAAAAATGGTCTCACTGGTGTTCTCAAAGGAGCATTAATTGTCGTTTACCTCTCATGTGTCTCACTCGGCCTGCTGATGTTGCTAGATACTTAGCATATTTACACTTGACTGAAAATCTTGCCTATCGTTCGATTTTAGTTCATAAATCAGCTATGGCTTCAATTTGTGAAACTGTTTCTAGTATAAGCATTTCGTCACATAATGTTGTAAAACGTGTATTGAAAGCTATATCCATAGCTAAGCCTGTAGCACCTAAGGTTCCAATATGGGATGCAAGGATAGTAATCGATTTCTTAAAAAAATCGAAACATAATTTGGATAACTTATATGAAGTTTCTAAGCACACTGCCACGGTTCTCTTACTAGCTTCTGGCCGCAGGGTGCATGACCTCACCTTGCTCCATGTAGACAGCAAACATTGCATAGATAACGGCAATTCGATTACACTTCATCCCGTGTTCGGATCTAAAACAGATTCCCTAACGCATCGTCAGTCGAGTTGGACCTTATTGACTGCTCCCCATCAAAATATCGACCCAGTTTTTTGGGTCAGATCTCTTGCTAAAGTAGCTAGTCGTGTTCGAGGTTCAGTGACTAATTTATTTATTACTAGCAGATCTCCTTTTAGACCAGCCAGCGCGACTATTATCGGAGGTTATGTTAAACGTGTGTTATCTGATGCTAATATACACTCTACTCCAGGTAGTTTTAGATCAGCTGTGAACTGGGTAGAAAACTATCCAATTAATATATTCCATCCAAAGCTAACTGGAAACATGAGGCTACTTTTCGGAATTTTTATTTAAAGGAAATAGATTCATCTGTAACTGTTAATGATAAAAATGTGCCTCAGAAGTCTTTGTCACAATTTTTTTGTGCAAGTTGATTACAACATTAATTATACTTTTCATTTTAAATAATTATTACATGAACTATGTTTGTAGTTGTGCGTCACTTAGATCCTTTAATATAAAATATGAATCACATTTTTGCTTTAATTTCAAGCCACCAGGAGATAACAAACAGGTCTCTCATGAAGGACCTCGGACGTTAACGGAACATATTATAATATAGTATTTTACCTTCCAATAAAATACATATTATGTTTCCAAACGTCCGAGGTCTTGATAATGGCTTCCTGGTGTCCACCCTCATCATCATAAGCTTAACAACGAGCAAGATGGCGGCTTGAAATTTTCTAAGTAATTTTCAGCGAGACCACGTGACCGTCGAAAGCTGGGAGCAGTCAGGTAACGGATAGCGACATCTAGCGGCAGTTCGCGAAAACACAATGGTGTACTCTCATGAAGGACCTCGGACGTTTGGAAACATAATATGTATTTTATTGGAAGGTAAAATACTATATTAAGTGTATATAATTTATATGTATGTTATTCATTAAGGTATATATTGTATGGGCCTATGTAGCCTGAAATAAATAAATAAAACCATATATACAGAACCTGGTGTCCCGCAACAAGGCGCGTCCGCCGCTGCCGCGCGGGCCGGTACCGGAGCAGCGCGCGCTGCGCCTCGCCGCCGACACCTGCGACGAGTGCTGGGACCACGACGCTGAGGCCAGGTATGTGGAGACTGGAGTCCCTATTCTAGTAAAGCAGATCTTCGTTCGACTATATTGGTTTACTTACGCTAGTCTGGCTGAACGTTTATCGTAGATTAAAAGTCACGTTATCACTCTCGTTATTCATATATTCGTATGACTTGTAAAATATATCGTATATTTTAAGCACATGCTGGACAATAATAAACTTCCTATGTGTAGATTAACGGCGGTGTGCGTGGAGGAGCGCATGGCGGAGCTGAAGGCGATGCTGCAGGCGACCGGCCCCCTCACACACGACAACCTGCACCCGCACGCGCCAGGTAACACATTCATACTTATAATATTTGTTGTTATCTTACGATTACTAAGAAATTACTATAATATTATGAAAAGTCAGTTATTATTAAGAAACGTCGTTGGAAACTTTCAATGTATGTGTTGTTCTAATAGCGGACGCCTACCCGCCGCCGGAGGCCGACAAGAACTCGAACTGTCGGGCGCCCAACGGTGACATAACTACGCACCTGTACTCGGAGACGCGGCGGGCCCTCAACGGCGACGCGAGTACGCCCCTGTACACCGACTCGCGCCGGGTCCCCACCGGCGACGCGACGCCGCCCCTGTACTCCGACCCGCACATCGGCCGCAACGCCTGCATACAGCGCAACACCAACAACCCGATCCTCGACCACAAGGACAAGGAGCTCCGCGCCCTCGACTGTCTGTCGGTGGCGCGCGCCCCGCCCCGCGAGCCCGACCGCCTCAACGAGATCCGCCCCCACCCCCGCCCCCTCGACTACGTGCCCAACGATGTCACCGCAACCGACGACTGCGACCTCCGGGACCGCGAGAAGCCCCGCTGGGGCATCCGCCGGTTCCTCGAGAGGAAGCTCGGCCGCGCGCCCAAGGAGACCGAGGTGAAGCTGATCGAGGGGAACTCCGGCGCCGCCCCGCGCGGCCGCACGCGCACCTCGCTCGTGGCCGCGCCCCGGCCGGCCGACCTCGCCCTCGAGCCCGGCACCCTGTCCCCGCCCAACCGCACGCTGTCGCCCGCCATGATGGAGCTGGGCGCCGACCGTCGTCCGCCCGACGACCGCGTGTTCGCCGTCATCGTGCCGCGCGCGCGCCCCGACGGCAGCTCCGACAGCCTCAAGCGCTCCGCCGCCTCCAGCGTGCGCGCCGCCTCCGAGTCCGAGGACTCCGCGGTGAAGCGGACGAGCGACCCGCGCCTCACCGGCAGCGGGCGGTCCTCGCGCGCCAGCGTCGACCTCGAGTTGCAGTACATCGGCGACGGCGCCTCCGACCCCTCCTCCGACTGCTCTAGCGGCGAGGATGAGCACCTGCTGCTGCTGGCGGACGGCGGCGCCGAGATCACGATGCGGGCGGTGCCGCGCCGCCCCCGCGCCGACGTGCTGCGGGAGGCGAGCCTACCGCGCGCCGCCGGCTTCGGCCGCCCCAATAGGTACGCCAACTTCGACAACGAGTTCAGCGACCCCAACGACAAGGAGAACGCGGGCGGCTACGGCGGCGACAATCCCGTGTACCTCGCCGCGCTCGCCGGCGAGATCGACGCCGGCGACCCCAAAATGCCGGCCGGGGAACCGCCGCCGCCGCCGCCGAAGCCGGCGCTGCGGGCGCTGGCGGTGGAGCGGCAGCGCTCGCTGGAGCAGGTGAGCGGCATCTTCGCGTCGTCGGGCGACGTCACCCTGCTGAACCCGGCGGGGCGCGTCAAGACGCCGGGCGATCTGCCCGTGGCGGTGCGCCGCGCCCGCCGCGACCGCGCGTTGCAGAGGGGCCGCGCCGGCGACTGCAACAGACTCAGCCTCTACGACGACCGCATGATGTTCGGCAACAGCCTGTAGAGGGGCCCCGAGTAGCGAAACACGAACGGAATGAGTAAAAGAATAAAAAAACGAATCGGCTCGAAAAGTTCTTACAAAATAGTGCGAATTAATTAAATAGCATGGGACTGAGCTATTATAATTATTATTATCAATAAGTTGACCAGGTAATTTTCAATATAAGTACAAATTGTATGTACTTTTACGGGTATGAAATATGTAACAAATTGTATGCTGGCGTCATGGTTCGTGTCTCACAGTACGCTTATCGGCAAAACAGCTCAGTCCTTACTTTATGTCTATGGTAGTATGGTCAATCCCTATTTTCTACTGTATTCTACTCAACTTCGCCCCGCCCCGTCTTTGATGTGATAATCTCTTGTATTTGGATTGCAAATTCTACGTTTGCGGTTGATTTAGGCTTACGTTTAGCGTTTATTTTAGTTTATAGTCCGCCTATTTCTTCGTGTTAACGCTTACTGAGTAACCGAGTTATCGTTTATTTTGTGATATGCAACATGAATTCAGTGCTGTCGAACTTAATATTTCTGTATTTTATCAACCTAACGATATAAAATAACATTGTTTTGTATAAACATTTTAAAACGCTATTTTGTTTGCTTAAAAAATGTTTTATTGCACTTTTATTAATATTGTTAACATTTGAATCTCAAATTGAACTTTATCTGTAGATATCTAACTTGTCTCGTTTTGTTGAATATTTTATATATTTTCTTATATTATAATTCCAACAACCATTCCAAACAGATTTTTATCTCTAGACATCAGTACAAATACGTAGTTTTCACTCAAAGTTAACCAAAATACTTATGTATTTATATTTTAACCGATGAAAACGTTTTTTTAATGCATGCTAGTACCTGCTTTGATATAACTATTTATTTAACATTACAATTGAGTCGCCCAGCAAAGATTTGTTCTTTCAAAATAATGTTCGTTTCCGTGTTAAAAATATATTATAATCTTTGGCTACTTAAGTATTTTCCCAGCAATTGTATTAAAATATTTTCTTGTAAATACTTACACATACTCTTTAGTCTTTACATTTTGCGAGCAAATTATGAATTCTATCACGTAATTATTGTATGTTAATTTTATGTGTAACATTGTATTTAATTGGTTTAAAATTTGTTTTTAATTTTAATTGTGTTTGTACATATTTTAAACGATTTAAACGCTATTTACATAATTATGTTTTAATTTGTTCATTTTGTAGTACATTCCATTTAGCTACACGTACGTAATTATTTTACCGCGCAATTTTATGCATTTAAATGAAAACAGCTGCTCACTGTGTACGATATAAACTGAATCTCCATAGCCTACGCCATTTTTGATATTTTGTGAATTTATTGTTCTATTAATTCAAATATTTTGACAGCATTTGACCGAGCAGGAAATCATTTTTATGACTAGATTAAATAACGTAATTTGAAGCATTTCTTGAAACTACTTTATCCTGGATACTCTGTTATTGATTTGTGGTCTCTTAATTGATCTAAAGAACCGATTTAAAAAAATCTTGTTCTAATTTTAAAGTCACAGTGAGGCTGTCTGCACACAGACGCAGCGAACCGCGAAAAAGCGAGATGCACGTATTGCCGTTTGACGTGTGAGAGTGAGACAGTAGATCTTTGAGCAACTTTTTTTTTATGATTCGCGACTACGTGCAGTTTAAGGGTGCGTTTCCACTGAAGCGGAGCGGAGCTTAGCGGTGCCCGAATTGACCAATCGTGCTATTCCAGCGGAATGACAGCGAAGCGGAGCGAAGATTTAGCATGGTGATTGATAAATTCGGCACCGCTAAGCTCCTCTCCGCTCCGCTCCGCTTCAGTGGAAACGCGGCCTAAGCCTTGGGGAAAAAGCAGTATTTCATAAAAATAATGTTCTTGTTTTGTCAAATGTGTATGCACCAGTGAGTTTGAGCGTATACGTTGTATGTGTGTACTCAACCGCGGGTATTCTTGACCTTTACATTGCATTTATGATTGTATAGTTGTAAGCTTTGTCTCGCTAGATGGCGGCTGTACACCATGGATATATAAATTCATTGTTGCAATAACTTACCCACTTACTAGTAAAAAAATCAATGGATACGTTATGCACCGTTCTGTCCTTTTCTGATACGTTGGAAAAGTCGTTTGATAGACAAGGACATAACATTAAGGGCCTGTTTCAGCACTTTCTGATAAGGTGTCGGATAGGCTATCCACCACTTAACTTGATAGATAGAGTATGGAGAATCTGTCAAAAAGGCTGTGAATAGTCTATTCGACACTTTATCAGAAAGTGGTAAAACAGGCCCTTAGCCTTGTATATTTTTTTATTAGAAAGGGGTTAGTTAATAGGCATGAATTTAGAAATTGTTATTAATACAATTAAGTATACTCTTTTGCGAAATAATTATATTAAATAGTTGGGACACTTTTTGTAACTATTATTGAGCAATTAATATTATCATAGAATAAGTTGACAGTCTTTATTGTATCTTCAGGTTAACTTTTAATGCTTTTAGGGTTCCGTAGTCAACAAGGAACCCTTATAGTTTCGGTATGTCCGTCCGTCTGTCCGTCTGTCTGTCTGTCCGCGGTTTTTCTCAGAGACTATAGGACCTACAAAGCTGTAATTTGGCATGAATGCACATATTAATGATGCCAACAAAATGGTACATAAAGTATTAAATAAATATTTTTTTTAATGGTACCTCCCCTACACATCAAGCGGGGTTGAATTTTTTTTTCGCGCCCACCCCATCGTATGGGGTGTCGTTGAATAGGTTTTTTAAAAATATTATAAGTATTCATAGATCTTTTTCCGATTTAGGGATCCGTTTGTGAAATATTAAGTTTTAAAGTGGAAAAAATCTTTAGAGTCCAGTGTCCCCCCCTTCTACCAGCTAAACGGTAGTTTTTGGAAATCTGAAAAAATTCACGGAAGTAGGAAATATGGTGAATTTAAAAGGAAAACTATCACGGATAAGAAGACTTCATAACTTATTGAGTAATAGTCGATCAACTAAAAAAAAAATTTCGGCGAAGTATAAAGGGACTTTTCGTTCCAATTCCTTTAAAAGCAACTGAGATGATGTTGTTAGTAGTGTAAAACACGTTATAAAATAATTATGTACATTCATTGACCATACATAAATTTAAAAAAAAATTGCGGTACTACGGAACCCTATATTGCGCGTGGCTCGACATGCACTTGTTTATGGCTTAAATCTCGAATTATCGGACCACAAAATATTATGTTATCCGTAACTTATAAAACTATAAAGAAATAAATTTAAAGACGGTTAATCAATAGAAGTCTTAACCAGGAATACAGGAAACTCGCCCATTACGAAAAATTCATAATAAAAAAAACCCGCTGCCAAATCGCCTTAGGCTTCTTACAGACGAACTGCCGTCGACGCGTGCTATCGACAAGTGCCGTTAGTCTGTAAGCGCTCTTAGTGCTTAATTGACCAACGTCTGTTATCGCGGCCGCATGTGGCCGCTTGGGAGTTGAAGCAGTAATAATGAATTGTCTTAATATCATGCTACCTCTCTCGTTTGATGTACCTATTAATTAAAAGGAGGATGGTATTTTAACGAAGCATTAAACATAACAAAATAACACTAACAGGCATAATCAGTTATGAAAGAAAAGATCCAGATATTCAGAGAGAGATAGATATCACCAAAGCCTCGTCGTTGTCGTTTCAATCGCAGGCTAGCTTACTCGCACGTTAAGGCCTGTATTCACTTTGATTAGTGCAAGTGCAAGTGACAAGTAACTAAGGTAGTAGAGTGCAGGTGTGTAGTGCAAGTAGTGTCCAATTCTTGTTTAGTGGCTCTGTTTAGTAAATTCAGTATAGCAGCTGTCAACCAGCGATTGTTTTTTATGTCAAATAGCGAGTATGGACGAACATCGAGAAGCGAGCTTGCAATTGCAAGAAGTACTCAAAGAAGTATTAAAACTGTTTTGGAAGCTGAATTTGCAAGATCAAGAAAAATATGGGTTAAAAAATGGATTAGTAGAAGACTTTGCCATTTTTTGCAAAACAACACGAACGTCCGAGTTTCAAAAATACAACTGCCATTTTGAGATGTCCTTCATTTTTAATATTCGTTTTATTTAAAACTATTTGACTATGAAGTATTTATATAAAACTAGATATCGCCCGCAACGAAGTTGCGGCAAAAATTCGCTTATCACGCGGGAACCGTGTGACTTTCCGTGATAAAAAGTATCCTATGTCCTTTCCCGGGACTCAAAGTATCTCCATGCCAAATTTCAGCAAAATCGGTTCAGCGGTTGGAGCGTGAAGAGGTAACAGGCAGAAGTATGGATTAGTATGGAAGTAACTGAAAGGGTGTCCTTTTGTTTTTGTTTTTTTTTAATAAATTATAATAAGATTATATATACTTTTAATATATTATATAATAATACGTGGGAGAGCCATGCTTCGGCATGAATGGGCCGGCTCGACCAGAGAAATACCACGTTCTCACAGAAAACCGGCGTGAAACAGCGCTTGCGCTGTGTTTCGCCGAGTGAGTGAGTTTACCGGAGGCCCAATCCCCTACTCTATTCCCTTCCCTACCCTCCCCTATTACCCTATTCCCTCTTAAAAGGCCGGCAACGCACCTGCAGCTCTTCTGATGCTGCGAGTGTCCATGGGCGACGGAAGTTGCTTTCCATCAGGTGACCCGTTTGCTCGTTTGCCCCCTTATTTCATAAAAAAAACTATACCTATGGACGCTTCACACCACGTCAGTCTGGCCACGTGCTAAGTACCTGAAGAACTTGTGTTACGGGTACCAGACAACGGAAATATATTTAATACTTTTATACTAGATATACATATATTTAAGATTTTTATTATAATATCTTACACATATTTAATACACACCCAGACCCGGGAACATTGAAAACTTTTTGTTTCGTCGGCGGGATTCGAACCCGCGATCCCCGGCTTGAGCTGCCACACACTCAACCAATTGAGCCACAAATGTCGTCCCTTTATTTTGATAGATTAAAAACTTACTTTAAATTGAAAGAAAAAATAAATTATAGTGGTAAATTATAATTAATTAGCCCCCTCTATTTCCATTGTCCCCAGTAGGTATGAATTCAAAATTGATCAAAAAATTAAAAATTAATGATTCATCTTATTTACTGGACCAAGAGCCTGTGACGGCCAGACCTTCCTCAGTTTCGGAAAGCTGTTTTTGAACATTCTGAAAACATTTGCTTCAAATTTATTCAGAAATAAAACAATTTTTATTTATTTACCTAAAGGTCTACCTGAACTTTGAGAAAAAATAAAGCTCAATTTTCATAGCTGGCAGGTACGCTGCGAGTGAAGGGAGGAAGGGCGCGCGGGACGTGGGTACTCGCACTTGCACTCGCAAAAAATAGAACACGCTTCTAATCACGTTACTACGCGGCCGACTAATCACTTGCACTAATCAGTCGCTGTCCACACTTACTTTCTCCTACTCACTAATCACCTGCACTAGTCACCTGCACTTAATCACTAATCGAAGTGAATACAGTTCTAATCACGTTACTACGCAGCCGGCTAATCACTTGCACTAATCTGTCGCTGTCCACACTTACTTTCTCCTTATCACTAATTACTTGTCCTAATCACTTGCACTTATTACTAATGAAAGTGAATACGGGGCTTTAGACAGTGAAGTCACGCGCAAGTGAGACAGTGTGCGATCGAAGCGACATTCGAGACATCAGAATCGAGCCCCTGTGCGGGTATTTAATTTTCCTGGTAAGGCTTCAATTGTGGAATTAATTTAAGAGAAGCGAATATATCTATGGTGTAGGTATCATGTACGTAGTTGTAGAGGAGTAAGGAAATTTAACAGTTGTTACCTCACATTGGAGGACGTCAAACGTGTTATATAAACATAATATTATTGCTTCGTTGTTAGCGTACTGGAACCTCAATTATTCTGCTATAGAAGTAGCGTCTAATATATACTACCTATTCCGTACAGATTAAAATAGTAAAAGTTTGAATATTATTCGAAATTCAAAATATAATATACTTAGATAACCGCCTTTTGTCTATGGAACGAACCTTGAAAAAGTATACGGGCCGAGGTATACAGTACGCTAACATGTCGGTTTGGCTTCGTATTGGAAATGTTTAGAGTGAAAGAAAATTATGTGAAGCGTTAAACTATTACAATAGATGTATAGAGTGAAACAGCTTTAGCGCCAATTTCACCAGCGCCTGTTGAACTTTGATTAAAATATCATGTCATCTCTTTTGTTACTCATATTATGAATGAAAGAGAACAGGACATTTGATGAACGATTAACAAATTACAAGCGTTGGTGAAATTTGGACTTCTCCTTTTATTTATGAGTTTTATTAGTCCCAGATCAGTCCTGCAGCACCGATAAAAGCTTGTTGATATTTTTTAATTATTTTTCCAAACGAAACTTCAGCACACTCAATGATGAAAAACTCAAAGAGCACACTAGTATTTTGAAGGTTTAAAATAACCTTTTATCAATATTATTTTTAAAATTATTATTAAGTATTTTTCTCTGATGTCCAATAAAACTAAAAACAGATATCTATTAAAATTAAAATCACATTAAAATACACAATTATAAATTTAAGTATATTATAGTTCCAACATTAATTGACAAAATGCAACAAGAAAAGTATAAGTATTTTATCTGTGCTGGGGCTCAGAGAATGAAAGTACAACATTGTTTTCTTTTTATTTTGTTTCGTTACTTTAAATGATGTGATGCTAATTGTAAATAGTTAAGTTCCTAGAGAGCCATATTGGTTTATTATTGTTAAGTTTATTTTGTAACATTTTGTGTTAACTGAAATACCAACTTTGGGAATTTATGAATGATATATGCTGTCACTGTTTTTTAATAAAGTTTGAGAGGTGATCATTCGTTTTATTCGTAGACTCAAGTCTCAAATGGAACAGATTTAGGCCAGTCATATCATGTCATATCAATCGTTCCTCGTATTTATGAAATAACATTATACTATGCCTAACCCAGGTTTAACTTTAATTATCTCTCTTTCTCTCAATGTAAGAAAGAAACGGTCAGTAAGTAATAACAGATCGATGAAACCGGGACTTAGCTGTTACAAGATTGATACAAAAGAAACAAAGATTTTGAATTATGGATCACACAAGCTAGAATATAATAATTTCCTAGAGAAATAAAAAAACATTTCACATTTTTATACCCCATTTATTTGATCGTATTAACAAAAACACATTTTCCGCTATACGTCTTAAGTTAACAAAACCCGATAAAATACTCAGTAGTTCCACAGTCTAATCATAGTACGTGCTAAAAAAATTGTAGGTCCTAAAATAGGTAATTTCATAAAATTACATAGGCAGAAACCAACATTTAATCCATACGCTGTGAATGAACTCTTTAAATTATTATTTTTTGGCTTACTAAACAAAGTTGCCTCATTTTTATAACATTATATCGCTAATATGAGAGATATTATTAAACTTGACATACTAGGATTACACTGTGGTAATTTTTTTTAAAATGCTCGCCTCTACTAGTAACATTATCACCAGATATCACAAATGTATCTAAATTATAACTTAACTAAAAACTCGACCAGTGTGTGCCGGTAAACTTGACTATATCAACAGATAAGATGGGAATGATAAAAATATATACAAAACTATTTCATACCAACTTACATTATGACTTATGATCATTTTCAACATAATATTAACGGACTTTTCGCTATAATTTTTCAAAATTATAAGAAAATCCATACAAACTTGGACCGTGCTTCAACTACCGTTTGTTAATCGAGCTTCATCAATCTAACCAATTCATTTATAAATTATACCGTATACGAAATAATTATTTTTAAAGACTTTTGTGTGACAGGTGGTTTAAACTCGCGACACGAGTCCATACAAATACAAGCGAACGAAGATCATATTATGAGAATCGGGTCCCATATAGATTCGAATCTGGGTACGAGAAAGATTATTAAACTTTATACATAACTTTTGCTTAAAGGCGGTAAAATAATTACTTAAAATGTTTACATAGCAATAAAAAAATATAAACGAAAGTGCTTTTAAAAATTTAAATGCACGATATAGTAATTAAAAAATAAGGTTTTATGGTAAACCTTACAATCATATCATTCAAGTTCCACTTCTAAATAATAAATAAGCACGGTTTCTCCTTTATTTTTTTCTTTTTCTTTTTTCTTCACAATATTTGACACATATAGTAGATTTCATGTCATACACATTTATAATATTTTATACACTTTTGACAGTCAACCATAGTGTAAGTTAGTACAGTACTACACTCACAAGTTACAAGGATCTTTTGACACTTGGTAGACATCAACAGCTTTTTAACAGCTAACTGCTAAGTGACACTTTACAAGACGGTTGCGTTAGTTTTAAATCTGGCCACGTGTTAAAAGATCCTTAGGTACTTTAAAGATAAGTTTAAAATTATGTGCATAAATTCCATTTATTATTATATTATTTACATTCAATATAATATAATTAATAAAGATGTGTTTATGCATTAAAACATAAACAATAACATAATAAATTTCAAATAAAAAAACAATTTATACTTAATTAAAATTAAGCACCATTTTATAAACTAACCTAAAATTGAGCCAATTAAAAAACCAACAACCTAAACCGTTTTTACAAACGACAAAATGCAATAAAAGACCATAATTATACATAAGGGAACAACATTTTTCTTTATAAAGCCTTGTGAGTTGTGTGAAACAGTTCAAATGCAGAGTAAAAAAGTTCATGGCACAGTTGAAATATATCTCATTTTGTATTACACATTATAAACATAATATAGGTTATCCGAGAACAATATTTTTGTCAGGTAATGTTTACAGCCTTCCCCTACTACGGCTATACGGCTTTAATCAAAATCAAAACCTTGTTTTAGAATTTAGGATAATCGTGGGTCATACTAAACTGTCCCAAAAATGTGCAATTATCATCTTTCTTCGTATTTACGAAAGAGAAAGAATAATATATTGCACACATATAACACAATGATTCATATACAATTAAATTGACGATTGAGAAATTGGAGGCAGAGTTTTAGGAATGTTATGTGTTGACCGTCAAAATTATAATAAGTACCTAACATCAACTTTAAGTAAATACATTGTAACATTACATGTCATACACTTAATATACCTCCTACGAATAATAAAAACTAAGGAAACGTAACTCCCATACTTTAACCGTTTTGAATTTGATTCCTTTCTTTCGCACTAAAATATGACAATCAACGAGACACTAACATTCACGAAATAGAACCGTGTCACTTGTATCTATACATATAAAACTCTAATTTGACTGACTGACATAGTGATCTATCAACACACAGCCCAAACCACTGGACGGATCGGGCTGAAATTTGGCATGCAGGTAGATGATATGACGTAGGCATCCGCTAAGAAAGGATTTTGATCAATTCTACCCCTAAGGGGATAAAATAGGGGATGAAAGATATAATAATACTTCCTAATGCGAGCGAGGCCGCGGGCAAAAGCTAGTTAATACATAAAATCAAGACACGAATATGTATGTATTCGGGTCTCATTTTGTAGACTTGCGGAACAAATTTTTTGGCACAGTTACTCTTCCTTAGTTTCTATTATTCGTAGTGTACCTCACATTACAATAATTGTTATATTGGTTTGCACCTGTGGTTTACACATTTAGTACAAGTACACATATCCGCTATGACAGTACAATGAAAAATGTTGTCACTACATTTTGGTTACACGAAGATGTCGAAGTCCAATGTTGTAGAAGAAACCAGATCTGGAAAATACAAATATCAGTGAAGACTTCGAAAGCGAGAAAACATAAGCCTATACAGTTTCTGATTAAAGAACGGCAAATTATAGTCTACTAGATGACGTCCGCAACTTCGTTGCGCCTAAATTTGTTTATCGTGCGGGAACCGTACATTTTTCCGGGATAAAAACTATCCTATCCTTCCTCGGGACTCAAAGTATCTCCATTACAAATTTCAGCAAAATCAGTTCAGTGGTTCGAGCGTGAAGAGGTGACAGACAGACAGACAGACACTTTCGCATTTATAATATTAGTATGGAAGTATGGATTTGCGATTAGAAGGCCTTCTTAACGCGAAGTACTGGATTTAAGTAATAAATATCTTATATCTAGTACTTCTCGTTTACTTTTAATTGATGTGTGAAAACTGAAAACCAAAGGCAGTTATAATCCAATTTCGGAGAAGGTAGAAATATATCTCTCATAGCTACTCGTTTTTTTAGGGTTCCGTAGTCAACAAGGAACCCTTACAGTTTCCGTCTATCTGTCTGTCTGTCCGCGGTTTTGCTCAGACTATAGGACCTACAAAGCTGTAATCAGGGCCCCCGCTACCATATGTGCAATGTGTGCAATGCACACGGGCGCCATCCTCTAGGGGCGCCAAATCGCCATCTTTAGGGGCGCCAAAACCAAGGACCCAAAATTTTTTTTTTTGCACGCAGGCGCCAGTAGCCCTTACGGGGGCCCTGGCTGTAATTCGGCATGAATGCACATATTAATGAAGTCGATAAAATAGTATCGTACAAGTTATATAAAATCTTTAAAAATAAATTTTTTATGGTACCTTTCCTACACAGTACACATCAAGAGGGATCAATTTTTTTCACGTCCACCCCATCGTATGGGGTGTCGTTGGATAGGTTTTTTTTAAATATTACGAGTATTCATAGATCATTTTCCGATTTAGGGATCCATTTGTGAAATATGAAGTTTCAAAGCGGAAAAAATCGTTAGAGTCCAGTGTCCCTCCCCCCCCCCCCTTCGCTAAACGGTTGCTTCTGGAAATGTGAAAAAATTCACATATGAAATATACTGAAATTAAAAGGAAAATTATCACGACTAAGAAGACTTCATAAGTTACTGAGTAGAGTTTAATAGTGGATCAACTAAAAAAAATATTCGGCGAAGTATAAAGGAACTTTTCTTATAAATTCCTTTGAACGTAACTGAGATGATGTTGTTAGTAGGTTATACACGTTATAAATGTACATTCATTGACTATACAAAAATTATCAAACACTAGCGGTACTACGGAACCCTACATTGGGCGTGGCCCGACACGCACTTGACCGGTTTTTCACTTGCACATGAAAATTGTATTAGCAATAAAACATTATTGGAAACAAAACTACATACATTTATTTATGAGTGAAAGTGACAAGTATTCAAGCTAACAAGGAAACAATAATCTACATACAAAGGAAAGTCTGGCAAAGCTGATGATGGACATATTTATATACTACCAATTTCAGCAATCTTTCACCGCTGCGTGCACCTCTTTACGCTTTAAACAACTGTCATAATGTAGCCAGGCGACCTAATATAATAATAATTCTCTGTATGCCTTAGTTCCGAATTAAAACCCAGTATACAGCAGGCCAGTCCTCAAGAGATCATGTATCCGAATCACTGATCTCTATTATGTATAATGGAGGTCAGTGATCCGAATCCATTGGCGAGACAAGTCATTTGACAAGTCAAGAGACAGGTATTATTAAGACATCCCAACAAAATTATAAACGTTAATACATTGACTTATATTTTAAAACAAATCAACAGACAATATTAGACGTCACGAGCACTGTCCAGTATACTGGGTTAAACGAAACATGCTCTTTATCAGGGATGGCGAAACTTTTTGTATCAACGTGCCCTTCTCTGGAGATATATTTCTGAAGGAGTTATAAACGTGCCATTCAATTTTATTTGTGATTCGGCGCGTATTTTAAAATTTGCCTAATTTGGTGCTCACTATGCAGAGGTGGCTACTAGGGGCACACGTGCCATTGGTTCGCCATCCCTGCCCTAGGCCGTGCATCTTACCAGTGCGCCTGTCGTCGCTGCATGCGCGCGGCGAGGCGGTACGCGACGAACGGCCAAATCAGCACCAGCGCCAGCGTCGGCGCGCTCAGCTCTTGCCACGGCCAGCGCCAGCCCCGCGACACTTGCTGCAAGCAAATACAATTTATAACTTTTTTCCAAAAAATATACACATCAGTTTATTATGCATGGTATATGACATATCCCCACACTTATCCTATCCGTCCTGTGAGGCCAATCAAAATGTTTTCCTCAAAAAAATTTACAACTGGCTTCTTAATCACAGGCTACACGGTCAAATTTTCATCAATCTGATCCATCAATCTGATTGACGGAATATTGATGGTTATAAAAAGTTCATATTAAAAATACGATCAATCCATCAATCCGAGTCTTACACGATCAAATTTTCGTCAATCAGTACCAGATTGATGGATCAGATTGATGAAAAATTGACCGTGTAGCCGCTGACTTACAGACGGGAGGCACTTGTGTGTGTAAGCGCTCTAAAGCGTGTTTTTTGACAGCCGTCAACTGTCGACGGCCACCGTCGTCCGTCACACGCACGCACGTACGCACGCCCGCTAACACACCACACATGCACAGCACACGCACACCACCTCGTTCTCTGACGTCACACTCACGTCGAGTATCCGACGGTCGCCCTCGACGGCCTTGCGCAGCGCCGCCACGTCCGCCTCCAGCCGCGCCAGCGTGCCCGGCAGTTGCTCCAGCACCTTCAGATCTGGAATGTATTTAGGTGATGAAAAGGGCCTTAAACACAGACATACTTATGTTTTAAGAGATTAGAGTTACACAGTTTTTGTTTTAAAGAGTCTATTCTGCCCCACTGCTGGGCAAAGGCCTCCCCCAAAGTCTTCCAGTTCTCTCGATCCAACGCAGCCGTGGGCCAACCTGACTCGTATTTGTCTAGCTCATCGCGCCATCTTTTTCGAGGCCGGCCACGGCGGCGTCGTCCAGTAGACAGTATTACAGATACATATTATGTTTAAGTAGATTCCGCAATGTCATTAAACGTAATATTATGACGGCTCAAAAGCCGCTTTTATAAATTGACGTAGCACGGTACCTAGCAAGTAGCAGAAAAGTGTTTTGCGTTATATGCAGGGTGTAGAAGCTTTTAATTTAACTCCATGGCAACAGCACGAAATGAACGCTAAAGCCCTATAATAACTTGAAAGGTCCACAGAATTACCATTGATTGCAAATTACACTAGTCGACACGATTTTTGTGCCTGAGTTCTGTGCACCCTATTTGGATGTATTATACCTAATTAATTATAGAATCAGTGATTTTAACTCAAAAAGTTTTGCTTTTATAGAAACAGAGAGCTTTTGAACTTTCAAATTTGGAAGAAAACCTGAATATTCGTCTTTCAGTTATGTATTAAAATACCCAACCAAACGCGCAGTCGGATTGCAGTTCAGTTGCAGTTGGTGTGCAGTCGTGTGAACTGTTTGGTTTGCAGTTCTATTGCAGTCGTATTGCGGTCGTGTCAACTGCATTCAAACTGCACTTGAACTGCAATTTGCGGTTGGATTGCAGTTGAAATGCGGTCCGTCTGTGTAAACCCTAAAAATTGAATACGCACAGTGAGTGCCAGTGACACACTTCCCCTTTCAACTCTAATATCCTCCCAAACCCCTTTAACAAACGTCAAATTAGTAACATACGAGTCTGTGTATTTAATTCAGTTCGTTAAGTAAAACTCCGTATTGGCTTTGTGAAAGTTGTTTATTTTGTGCCTAGTGTACTTATCTCGCTGTGTGAGTGTTTGTGACGCGGTGGGTGGACGCATCTTCCCATAAAAGCCATCATCAGCTTTTAACGTTCGTACTTTTTTCCCGCGTAGTGAGGGTAGAGTTGGCTCAATGCAACTAACTGTGCACTTATCCATAAATTGATACCCATAGTGACATCTGTAGTTCGAACTGCAATACTGGTCGATTCGTTGTGACAGCGCCACCTATCGTCCAATAGCGGTACCAGTAGTTTCGGCGCCATCTGTTGTAACCTGAACGAACCTGTTGAGTGTTGATCTCTGAGGCTGTTGTTGTGCGCCATCTATCGCGGAGTAGCCATGGATAAGACCTCAAAATGTGGAGGCTGCGAAAGGTCTCTGAAGAAAACCGAGATAGCGGTGCCCTGCAGCATCTGCTCCACTAAATTTCACAAGGCCTGTCTTGCCCTGCCCGCTAAGGCGAAGGTTGAAGGACTGGGTCTGTCCCAGTTGCAAAAGAAATGAAAGACGCGGAGATAACAACCTCACGCCCGTTAGAGGTCTAGTCGACCTTGGTTTTTCTTCTCCCGCGATGGTTGATGATCAGGAAGCAAGCAGTTCACCCGAAGACAAGGTTAAATCGGATGCTAAAGCTGCGGGTTTATCTCGTGGGTTTTAGGCGTGAGTTTTCTGACCTCATTGCTGAGCTCCGCGGATGCCGCCAAGAGATGGCGCTGCTCCGCGAAACTATATCAGATTTGTCAACACGACTGACCAGCGCCGAGAAGAGGTTGGACGCGCTGGAGCAGGGCGGCGCCGTCGGTGCGAAGGCGGAGAGGGTCGATGAGCTGGAACGCTCTGTGGCCGAGCTCAAACTCGAGCTCAACGATCGCGACCAAGACGCTCTGCTCGCCGATCTTGATATATGTCTGGTGCCTGAGATGAAGGGAGAAAATATCATGCACACTGTCACCGTCTTGGCTACGCAGCTGGGAGTGCCTCTGGAGTCGCGCGACGTTGTGTTTGCCGAGCGTGTAGGGGTACCGCCGGCAGAGGGCGGGCGACCGCGCCGCGTTGTGGTGCGGCTGGCGCGACGTGACCTTCGGGACGAGCTGTTGAAGGCGGCCCGCGTACGCCGCGGTCGCACCGCGGACACAGGGCGGGTTTTTGTCAACGAGCGGCTCACTCGTCACAACCGCCTTCTATACCGCAAGGTGCGCGAGGAGTGTAGCTCGAAGAAATGGCGCTACTCGTGGACAAGGCGTGGGCGTATATATGCTCGACAGGCTGATGGAAGCCCCGCTCACCTCTTTCGCAATGAAGCAGACATCGTGCGTGTCTTCGGCCCCTCACAATCCTAAAAAACATAATATTAGTTTTAATCTATGTTTCAATTCACATATTATATCTTATTATATTTTAAGGGAACTGTCACTAGCACTTACTATTAGCTCTGTCAGATCTGGTTTGGGAAAAAGCACATTTGTTATTGTTGATACCACTTTAGTTTTCATAATCTCAGTAATATTTGTTTTCTTTGTAACATGGCGTGTCACTATTATTATTATTACTTATACTATGTATACTTACAATATATTACTTGCATACTATTTTAACTTTTATAGTATTTTATTTTATTCAACATCGTATATTATAAGATCTATTATATTTCGTGTAAGGAACAATTATGGCTATATTATATTCACTATATTACACTTTAATATTTACATTACTTTATCATTATACACTTTACAAAATGATATGTATGTTATGTTATCACTTGCCGAATAAGACCTAGGAGATAAAAACCTGAACTATAGCAATGAATAGCAAAGATAATAAGTTATTTACTGTAGGGCTCTTTAATGCGGGATCATTGGGAACCAGGCACGATGAGTTTACTGCCATGATGGAACAATTATCAGTGGATATAATGGCTATTAACGAAACCTGACTCAGGCAGGGTGAAGATGGCAAAGCTCCGAAGGTACCGGGGTACAAACTTCGCCATCGGCCACGTCCCAGTGACACCCGAGGTGGTCGTGGAGGCGGAGTTGGGTTCTATGTTAGGCAAGGTGTTAGTTCGCGCCTGCTACCTATAGCCGAGACACAATCTGTTGAGCAAATTTGGCTCGATTTAAAACTAAATGGGTTAAAAATTGCCGTGGGTACTGCATACAGGCCTCCCTGGATGGATGTAAATCTATTCATTGATGCTCTGACTCAGACGTGGTGCTCACTTGCATCACATGATTATATTATTTTAGTGGGAGATTTTAATATTAATATACTTCAGCAATTTCTTTACAATTTTTTGAATCCTTGCAAATTAAGCAAATTGTTACTTCTCCCACCCATTTCACAGAGCATTCCGAAACCCTAATAGATGTAATATGCACTAACGCAGTTGCACGCTCAGTGTTGGTAAACCACATCCCTGATTTGGGCAGCCATGCTGTGGTGACGGCACAGTTCAATTTCAAGAAGCCCAAATTCACTCCATTTAAATGCTCATTCAGACCAATTAACGACATAGTATTAGATTTATTTAATCATAACTTGGACCAAATTAACTGGGGACATCTCGAGAGCATACTAACTTGGAAGAAATGGTCCTAGAATTTAACAGGCTTATACTACTCCTCTTTGATCTACATGCGCCCATTAAAAATGTCTACATTAAAAAACAATCTCCTCCCTGGCTGACAGATATGGTGAAGCAAATGATGAAACTACGCGATGAAAGTTACTCTAAATGGAAAGCTACTAGGAACTTAACCTATAAAAAATTATATAAAGATCTTAAGTCTATTGTTGTATCCGCTATTGATTCTAAAAACGTGCCTATTTTAATAAAAATATAAATTGCAATATAAATAAGCCTAAAACTCTTTGGAATAATATAAAAAATCAACTAAACTTCTGCAAAAATAAAGAACCCTGTCTCCCGGATTTTTGTAATGACCCCAATACAATAAATGCACATTTTGCAAATATTCCTAATCTATCACACAGCCCATCACACTCTAACCTATTACATGCATATTTCGAATCACACACAATTGGTCCATCTAGATTTAGTTTCTCGCCAGTATCAGAACATGAAATCAGGACAATCATAAAGGGTCTTAAGTCGAATGCCGTAGGGGTTGATAATATCTCTTTACAAATGTTAAATCTTACACTGCCTAACACCCTAGAAGTTATTACTAGCATTGTAAATAAATCCCTTCTAACTTCTACATTCCCCTCAGTCTGGAAAACAGCTCTAATCAAACCTATTCCTAAAATCCCTAATCCTTCCTCCCTCCAAGACCTTCGCCCTATCAGCATTCTTCCTTGCCTCTCTAAAATAGTTGAAAAAGTGGTGCACAAACAAGTAATGAACTATCTTGAAGTTAATAGAATCTTGCCTAAGTTCCAGTCAGGCTTTAGGAAAAAACACAGTACTGTTACTGCCTTATTGGATGTCTTGGACAACGTTCTGTCTGCTCAGGATAATGGAATGGGTACTATCCTGGTCTTATTAGACTATTCGAGGGCATTCGAAACAATTAATATTCCCCTTCTCATTAGCAAGCTAAAATATTACGGTTTTGAACCTTCTGTAATACAGTGGTTTTCTAGCTACCTGAAACACAGATTACAGAAGGTAGAAATCATAAATCGTAATGGCAGTAAGTCATACTCTACCGATGCTAGAGTGGATCAAGGTGTACCTCAGGGATCAATCCTCGGCCCACTACTGTACATCCTATTTAGTGCGGATATCTGTCAACATATAATTCACAGCAGGCATCACATGTACGCAGATGACACTCAAATCTACCTGAGTTTTTGCCCCACAGATATCACTGAGGCTGTCAGCAAAATAAATGAAGATCTTGAACATATAGCGAAGTGGTCCAACTCTTGCGGTCTGGCCTTGAATGCCAGCAAAACAAAATACATTGTATTGGGCTCCAGAAAGCAAGTCTCTGATATCATTGGCAAAAAACCAAAAATCATGCTATCAGGACAAGAGATCGAGCAAGTTAAGATAGTGCGTAACTTAGGAGTTCTGTTCGATTCTAACTTAAAGTTTGAACAACACATGCTTGAGGTGGTTAGAAGCTGTTTTTATCGATTGAAAACCCTTTACAATTATCGCGCCTACCTGAGCGAGTACATTAGAATCAGGATTTGTGAGACGCTCATCCTCTCGAAATTGAACTATGCCGACACAGTTATTGGTCATGCTATACTTGCCAGAACAGAGAGGCTTGTGCAGAGGGTCCAGAATGCCTGTATGCGTTTTTGTTTCACAATCCCCCCACGATCACATGTTACACCATTCATAAACAGGGCCAACCTACTTAAGATGAAGGAACGTAGAAAGCTTCACTTTGCTACTCTCCTATTCGACATAATCCTTACACAATGTCCATCCTACTTATATGAGAAACTGGCGTGGGCAAGTGATATCAACAATCGTACTCATGCCTCCCAATATCGGATCCTGACACCAGGGCATAAGACTATAAGCTTTTCGTGGATCATTTAGGTACGCTGCTGTTCGATGTTGGAACAACCTTCCACCTCCTCTTAGGGCGCTGAAAACAAAAAAACATTTAGCAAACATTATAAAACACACTTGCTTCAGTTACAACATCTTTCAGCATAATATTACCTTCTGATTGATGCACCTCTAGCGGTGGTGTAGGGTTGGTCCATTGCCGTAATGCGGGACGGCCACGGCTCACGGGCCAAGAGCATTCTGAATGCCATTTGTTCCACGCTCATTGTATTTTGTGTATACAACACCTGTTACTTACTCCCCTAGGTGTGATTTTATAGTCTTTTTAAGGAGCCACTTAATGTAAATAAGAGGTTATGCCACGTAAAACCACGTGGCACGTTACAATTAAATAAGTTATAACCTTTGTAATTTATAGTACACCCAGGGCTTCAAATAACGTTATTTTTTCATAACGTTACTGCTTCAAGGGCATAGATAACGTTATGAGAATTAACCCGACATTAAAAATAACGTTAAAAATTGATATTAATAACGGTTAATGTTATAACGTTATATAGGATTTATAACGGTAAATATATGTTCTTTGATAACGTTATAGTCCGTCAAGAAAGTCATGACAGGCGGAAAAATTTCCAAAGGTAATCACGCTTAAAAGGTTTATTTTTTCTTTGTATTTTCACACAAATCTCGCAAAAAAGTGGGCTGTGAGTGAGATTTAGTGCACCGTGCACGATCGCATACCTGATAGCAGAAAATAACGTTATATTTAAATTTATTATTATAAAGATATTTTTTCGTTTATACATAACGAAAAAATATCGTTACAATAATAACGGTAAATATAACGTTATTTTACTAAATATCGTTAAAAAATAACGTTATCTGGCTACCATTATGAAAATAACGGTACGTAAAGATATTTTTTCTGTTATTCGATAACGTTTGAAGCCCTGAGTACACCTCCATGTTTGATTGTTTTGTTCCCGTTTCCATACGTCAAATGTCATACCCATAGACAATAATTATTGTCAGTTTTTTTTTCCTTTTCATGTTTTGGCACATAATTTAAAATATCTTTTACATTAATTACTCACCTTTACTTTTTATTCTCTTTTTTATGATTACTTTATTAATTTTTTATGCTTCTTGTTTGTATATTTTGTAGGTACTACCATAGTCCATAACTATATTATCATTGTTATGTCACTTTTGGTTCCAGCAGAATATCAGTGCAGCAATCTTGCTGCTAATGCTGAGCTGGGATCCATTTTTGGCATCACACAATATAATGTTAAATTAATTGTACTTTGTCCTTGTTCTTGCGTGTGTTTGTAAATATTGTGTTGTGTGATGTGCAAAATAAATGTTTCTTATTCTTATTCTTATCTTGGTTACGGCGAGAGTTCGTCTCTAAGAAATCTTATATTTTTATTGGTCGTCGCCTGGACTATAAAAGCAAACTTTCATTTTTGAAATTTGTGTTTCTGGTTAATTTTCAATGCAAAAAAATCGGATAATAGCCATAAAGTAACAGGCACAAGAAAAAAGTACTTTTTTGTCGACCTATGTTATAGAAGCGTACAATGCAATATGCGTCAAAAAAAAAGGTTATAAACTAGACGTTGCTAGCGTTGTATCAGCTAGCTTAAGATAGGTTATACCGTTACAAGCTAGACGTCGCTCATATCGTACCGGCTAGCAGCTAGCTTAATACTACTATAAGATAATAATGCCGTACTCAGAGATGAACATTAATTACTTAAAAGATAACTGTAATTAAATGAAAATTTTGACATAAGCCCCATACATTATCTGTCAAACTCTTCATTAAATTGAAGGTTAATCATAGTTAAATGTCTCTGAGTGCGGCAGAAAGTGTTGTAAGTAGCAGATGTACTCACGTGTGAGCTGCGAGGTGATCTGGTGGGCGTGGCCGTTGCTGAGGCGGGGCGCCGTCTGCGGCTGCAGAGGACGCTCCTCCACCTGCTGTATACATATACAATCATATGATTAATGTGATACTGAAAATGTTTAAGACCTGCGATGTAACAAACTACTATAATATATACCTCTATACCTATAATTTGTAAATTGGAGTGTCTGTTTGTAATACTGAAAGAATTGTTTTTTACTACATGCATATGAATCTATATATACAGACACCAAAACAATATTTTTTTCAATTTTTGTCTGTATGTCTGTCTGTCTATCTGTTTGTTCCGGGTAGTATCTGAAACGGCTGGAGCTATTTTGCTGGGACTTTTTTGGTAGATATCTGATGTAGTAAGGTGTAACATAGGCTTCTTTTTAACCGACTTCCAAAAAGGAAGAGGTTATATTTACTTTGTTAGCGGACTGGTCTATGTTATTATACTATGTTGACGCGGTCGAAGTCGCGGGCAACAGCTAGTTATATAATGTACAACAGCACATAAAAATTGTATTTGCTTATTCTGCAGAGTGGGCATAGCCATTAGTCACATAAAATATGTAGTACAAAATATAAAAGTTAATCTTCCTGTCAATTAATATTTTATTTATTTTTGTTACTACATAAAACTAGTAGCTAACTTAAAAGTTTACCACGAGTACGAGCAATGTCAAACACATAACATAAAAACTTCCTGCAAATTAAAAAAAAAACGAGGCCGCAGATTATGTAACATGCGACAGCCTTGGCCTTAGCACGTGCAAAAAAATAGCATTTCGAAATAATGTAAGAATAAATAATATGTATTAATCGTATTTAGAATAAATACAACAGCTATGCTATTTTTTACCTGCTTAGCAAAAAAAACTCTCCTCCAATCCTCGGACTAGTGTGTGCATAAACATACAGTCAAGATACAGAGCCAATATGATTTTAAGAATGAAATTTTATAAAATGGACAATTTGAATGTACGAGGAATATGGCAAACAGCAACTAGTTCTCATTTGTCTCGTAATCTTTATTCAAACGTGTTAACTTAACATTATTCTATACCGTTATCTAGTTGCGTTTAGTAACATCATCATGTCGCTCTCTGCTAAACGTGACTAGAATCGATTAGATTTGATCTACATTCTACGTTATCTCAAATTCCAATGGTGCATCCGTACCAATCCAGCTTACTACTATCGATGACATGACACTGACATGACCTTTTTTACATGGCCGGGGTATGGTATGTCAGATGTGGGAGTCCCCTGCCGTCTACCCACTAAAGTCTAAAACCCCATGGTGCTCCACTCCCCGCTTGAGATAGAGTTGCGGGTACTATAGAACTCTACCAGATATTGACAAAACCTTGCGTTGGGTGAGTCACTTTTTAATGCAAGTACTTTATCACGCCTCCAGTGGTTGTTCAGTAGTTTAGAGAGTGGCTCTTGACTCGGAGGTCGTGGGTCGTGGTCGTTCGATTCCCGCGTTGGAAACGTATTATTTCCAAGTTAAGAAAATGCTGATAGCCTGATTGTCTGACAAATAATCAATGCGTCGGATGGGCATGTAAAAAGTCGGTCCTGTGCCTGACCTCTCCCCAGTCGTATCGGTCGTCCATCCCACGTGGTTATGAAGTAAAAGGAATAGAGTTAGAGAGTGCTCTTGTGTACTGCGCACACACTTGGGCACTATAAAATTACTCCTGCGTAACTGGAATGGTTTCAATGAAACCGGCCAACGTCACCGAAACCGGTGTTGAGGGTATTTATCGGGGCAACACTCACCCTGGGCATGACGCTGACGTCGACGTCGACGGTGTCGATGAACTCGTCGTCGGAGTCGTGTCGCGCGCGGGGCGGCGACGCACTGCGCATCGGCGACGACGCGCCGCTCTCCGACCGGGAGCCTGCGGATGGAATAATAAAGAGAATAATTCCTTTAAAACCCCACTCGAGTATATTTGCAGACATTCGGTAATTCTCCACTTTCATCCCACACAATTTTTAAATGGCTTTAATAGAAAAAATACACAAAATTGTGCGTTTACACTATCTGTCTGTCTGTCCCCTCTTCACGTGTAAACCGCTGAACCGGTTTTTCTGAAATTTAGTAAAGGATACTTTAAGTCCCGGGAAAGGACATTGGATATTTATTCTAGAAAAATGTACGGTTCCCACGCGATAAACGAATTTAGGCGCAACGGAGCTGTGGGCAAGTTAAAAAAACTTGATATACTCACATATGGGCGAATTGCAGTTGGACCGGCAGCGCGCGAGCACGTCACCGGCCACCAACTCCAGGTCGGCGTTGAAGCTGGGGCCGTCGTCCGACACCGACAGGAACGACGCCACGTCAGAGTTGTACGACATCGTCTCCACGATCTGTGGGGAAATATAGAGATAGCTTGTCAACAACGGGGTACAAGAGATTTATTTATTTATCATCAGTCATCACACACTAAAACTATCATGGTAACTCAACTCTACCAGTTTACCAGCAGTGCCGCGCGCAGCAGCCCACGTTCATTTAAAGCCTTGTCGGACCAGCAACAGACATCTGTCAAATTCTGTGGTCAAAGTTAAGGTTAAAGTTAAGTTAGCCTTAACTATAACCATAATTATGACCATAACTGTAACTATAACCACGCCTCTGATGCAACCCACCCTTTAAATGCTATATTTTTTTAAGTGGAAATTTGTCATTGGCAATTTATTGGTCTTATTTAAATAATCAATGTTATTGTTTATATGCAGTAAGTTTGCCAAATAAAATAAGAATAAAACATTGGGTGACACCTTACTCGTATTTTTGTTGCGTAATCTGAATATAGAGCAATCTCCAAAACATTTCCGTGTTTAGCCCTAGATTTTCTATTCTCAATAGACGTGTGAAATGTTATTTCACGCAAGTTAGTCCGTTTAAATGAGCTATATCGTCATGGTACTCGGCTGTTGTTTTATTGCTTTCGTAATAACACGTTTTGACGTGAGCAAGTATGTCTGAATCTCATCAACAATATGAGAAATAATAATTTAAATTTAGATCTGTACAGAGAAATATAAAAGGGATTTCCCAAAACCGACGGGTTTGAGAGTGATTGTGACCCATGCTAAAAGATTTTAAAGAAACTTTTTATTTTTTCCAAATTGTTTATATTTTAGGCATCGGTTGCGTAAACAATAAACAGTAAATATTGCACGTCTCCCACATATGGCGAATCTTATGACGCTATAATATGGCTTTATGAGAACTATCACCTATCATGTTGCAATAAAAATATTTCATTTACCATACATATTAAGATTTGCTTTGGGCCTTTTACAATGGGCTTCGCATAGAGATATTTGGAAAGTTTAGGAAAAAATATTCTTCTTTTAACCCCTCAGAGGCTAATGACTCACTTCACCCCCAGTCAAAATCGCACGAACTAACCCGACGGCGGCCGACCGCTGCGCACGGGGTATATATTATAATTTATAAATATATTAGTTTTGGTTTCTTTAGCCGTAGTGCGTAATAGTGAGGGAGCCCTAGAACAATTTTTTTTATTACTAACAAGCTAATTTTTTATGAGTAGCTTCATTTTGATAAGACAAACAACTTTTTTATCTGCGATAAAAATAAAGTTTAAAAAATCAAAACCCGACTACTAAAACACGCTCTAAAAAGTATGTAGCCGTGGTCGTATGTATGTCCCTATTAATTTTATTACTATCTAAAATGAATTTGTTTTGCTAAAGTAGACGTGGCATACGACCACGGCTATCCTTTAAACATTTCCATAATATCACTTTAAACTGTTTTCTTGTTTCGTACTTTTTAGAGCGTGTTTTAGTAGTCGGGTTTTGGTTTTTTAAACTTTATTTTTATTTCAATTATTTTGGGGCTAAGATTCACTCGATACTTAAAAGGTATAATTATGTTTAGTTTAGGGCAGGGGTCACCAAATGGCGGACCGCGGTCCGCATCCGGACCGCCGACCTATTGTGTGCGGACCAAGCGTTAAAAAATGAACTTCGTTAAAAATAAATTTCGGTCTCGATTAACTGATAAACATCTCCAGGATTTAATGACAATAGCTTGCACCAATTTTACTCCAAACAAGTAGCAAACATTTCACTTTTCTCATTGATATGGAAATAAAATATACCTTTGTAATTTTCGTAATTACCAAATGTTTAATTATTTTTTTTAATGTGTGGATCGCGTAGACCATTTCATTTCTTAAAATGGACCGCGAGCGAAACTAATTGGTGACCCCTGGTTTAGGGCATAATAATCCGGCCGATGGTGAAGGTACCACATGGTAATTAAATGATACTCAAAATGTATAATGTTTAGTTAGGGTACAACAATTTCACTTTCAATTTATAACTTTGTTCCTAAAACAGGAGAATTAAAACTCAACACTAACGACGAGACTAGATTTTCAGGAGAGGGGGGTTTGGGGGGGCTGCGCCCTCTTTGTTCCAGCCTAGGGTTAAGGTACCACATGGTAATTAAATGACACACCATTTTGATATAGAATCAAGAATCAAGATCATTTATTCACAGATATGTAGTCAAAAGGGTAACAAAGGTTATATAATAGTTCTTACATATCCTACCATAACAATGGTGTGTGAATGTCATTACTCTGTACAGAACAAATTAAAATAAATTTAACATTCTTCGCTTCGTAAATTAATAGTTAGATATTTTCATTAAGTGCATTGTATACAAAATTGTTTCTACATATTAAGTAATCCAATAAGTACCGTATTTCATTTTAGTCAAGAGTATTTATGTCAATATAAATATACATGTTAACTATTATATTATAAATGTCAGTTATTTAGGTTAGATTACAATTAATACAATTTCAAGAGTTAATTTAGATAAGGAAATGTTTTTGTTTTGAGTATAACATGTAGTCATTTAGGTTATAAAAACAGTTTTCTAAGAGCCACATATTTAATTTCTTTTTGTATGAATTAAATGACAGAGATTTGAAACTGTCTGGTAAATTATTATATATGTCAATGGCTTGTATGAATGCATTATTTTTATAGATATCTAAATTACATTTTGGACGATAAAGTTTATATTTAAATCTGTTATTTTTACGTTCTACTTCTGATTTTAATTCAAAATATTGTGGATGAAACTTAACAAAGATACATATTTCTTTAATGTACATGCAAGCTAATGGCAATATGTTGTATTTTTTAAAAAGCGGTCTACAACTATATAAGCAACATTTCCCTCCGACCTCCCCCCTTTATACCCCCCCCCCCCCTCTTCCTATCCCCATCCCCCATCCGATCCCGATTTTATTGCAATATGTTTTATGTGTAAATTGCATTGAAGCGATTTATGAATTCTTGCAATTATAAACTGTGTACAGTTACGCAAACACAAATCACACTCACCCGCGTGGTTAGTACTGCACCGGGGACGACGCCGGCGCCTTCCCCGAGGACTTAACACGACCCGAACGACAAACAGACAGACCGACCGAAATCCGGTGCCGAGCTCGATCCCGGGTTCGAGTTCGCATGCGGATAGCATAGGAACACACCTAAATCATGACCGCGACCGCGACATTGTCGTAGAGAGCTCTACCAATTACTTTGACATTAGAACATACACGCGTATGTCACCCCAACCGGACTCGGAAGGGGAGAGGGACGGCCCTCTTTTATGCAATAACATTAATAACTTGAGCTCATCTACCGCGATAACTCGTACGCAGCTAGTTTGTGCTACCGCGCGCGAGCAGCCTCACTCGTCAGAGAGTGAGTAAGGGGTCGGACCTCTTAAGAGCAGGGGGGATCCGTGTCCCCACGTCAGATGAAAATAGCTTATTTTCGTAGCTCTCCCCAATATTGCCCGATTAGAATGTCACACGTGTGACTTTAGGGGAGGGGGCCAGGCCCCCTCATTGTTTATCTCCAAACCAACTAGCAACAGACTAGTTATAGCCACGATTAAACTACCATGGTCTTAACCAGACCAGTAGCTTAGACCCTTTCGAAAAAAAAAAAAAATTGCAATTATAAGGTGATTGCTCGCAAACCCGTGAGAAATAGCTAATAATGTTTACATATTCGAAATGTGCTAGTAAAGCTCTTTCTTTTGATACCCCACACGACACCGTTAGGAAAAATATTTTTTTTTACTGTAAAGCCCCTAGGTGGCGCTACAGTCAATTTAACATGATACCATGTAGCCTATAACCAGCGTACAATTAAGACGCTTCTAATGATATGTCATTTGTCGAATTCTGATAAGTAGTTTAGAAGTTACGAGGGAACATACATACATACATACATACATACGTACATACATAGCCTGTCAAAATCATAACCCTCCTTTTGCTTTGCCGTAGTCGGGTAAAAAATCTTAAAAGAGGTAGCTAATTACAGAGATAGAAAGGATTTCATACTTTGATTTAATGGTCCTAAAAATATATTATGGATTGTTCTATTTGTAGGCCAATGTTACTCTTAAATTATATAACTATTAACCAATATACAAAAAAATCAGCTGGTTAGGGTTCCGTTTTAGGGTACCGTAGTCAACCAAGTTTTCGGTCATTCCATCGTTTCGGGAGTTACGTTTGTTCAAGTTAAAATTTTAATGTATTCTGAAATGATATCGTAGCGATTAAAATGTCTTATTCTCTACGTGTTTAGTTATTTTATCTTAATTGTAAAATTTGTAGAGTTTAGGATAAAGATTAACAATTTTATAAGTCAAAAAGTGTGCGTTTCGGGCGTTACAGGATTCTGCCTTTATGACCACTGTTACATTTATATGAAATTCAGCGAATTATCATAAGGAAGCTTTTCTAAAAATTACAGGCCCCCAAAACTGATAGATGGATAGTTATATTTACTTTTGGGCCAAAAGTATAATATTTACTATCCAGATACCACAAAATTACTGTTACAAATAAGGTTATACTATTCTTTTATAGTTTATACGTTTTTGCTTCGTTTCAGGCGTTACCATGGGTTTGTTTCGGGTGTTACGAGTACAAAAATTAAACACTTTATATAAACAAAATGAGTGTTTTACTAGTTTAGGTATTTCGGTACTAGAAAATAAATAGGGAACAAATATACATTTAATATAATGAACTCTAGTTTTAAAACATAAATTAGCAGCTTCTTAAAAAACCGGACAAGTGCATATTGGGCCACGCGCATTATAGAGTTCCGTTGTGCCGCTAGTTTTTGAAAAATTTTGTTATTTAGTCAAACCCCCTTACTACAAAATATTTAAACACTAAAATAGAGTAAAACATTAAAAAATATAAATAAATATTAAATTTACTACAAAATATTTAAACTCTAAAAATATTTTTAGTAAGTATTTAAATATTTTGTAGTAAATTTACTATTTACTTATAATATATTTTTTAGTATTTTACTCTATTTTTAGTGTTTAAATATTTTGCAGTAAATTTTTGTGCAGGAACCTAGGTAATTACTATTTTAAGCTGAAAAATAACTCAAACACCATTCTGACTAGTCGCGACTCGAGCACAATAATAAAATGTTTCGTAATGTTCATAAATAAATAAATATCAATTTTAAATATTCGTATGGACTATGGAGTAACTCTAAACAAAACAACGCCTTGCGCTTGTTTAATATTTATTTGTTCGACGAAGTCACTCGTTGGGTCGATGACTTGTTTCATTGTTTATCAATTATCACTATTGAATTGCTATCTTTATCGATATCACTAATCACTAGAGACCGGATTATATGCAACATAAAAAGCTTGTTATATGCATGCAAATATGCATGAAAAATGCTTAAAATATGCACGAAAATTGGCAGAACATGCAAAATTTATTGGCAATATGCAAATTAAAAATCTGTATACAATTAGTAAATTATTTTTGATAGGCGATAATAGGTACAGTAACATTATAATATGACATTAAAATTATTTTTTAAAAATCTGTAAACGTAAGCAATCAAATATTTTTCTACATTTTAAATGGTAAGATTGTGTCCACGATCATTTAAAATATTTTCGTAAATAGAAAAGGTTCGCTCCACATTCACCGAGGAAACTGGGCAGAATTCGAACTTGGGTGCTTTGTTAACACTTACAGTTTCTGCAAAAGTTCTGCCATTTCATTAAATTGTAGTTGGCAAGCGCGATGTTCTTCTGGCTCTTTCTGGCTCTTTATTTTATTATCGTAACTGTCAAAACAAAAGACGCGCACGGTTACTGACTGCATTCGAAATGCAGTAAAAAGTCGCAACTATTACTCAATAGCCCTTATGTTTTGTAACTGTTATTGTTATTGGTCGCATTTCGTAACGCAGGGTTAGTGAAAAATGTTGTAAATGTACCGAAAACTTGCATAATAACTAGATCGCTATCGCTGAGAATGGCTTAAATATGCATACGCAAATATGCAAATGCATATTATAATCCAGTCTCTACTAATCACTATGTTTAATTAGGTCTGCAGCGTCTGCTGATAGAAAATTACCTTTTGCTAGGCTTTGCTCTTTTTGTTCTCACGTGTCCACTCGACTATTATTTGCTTGCTATTTGTATAATCACACATAATTTTGCAGTCAGTCATTGGTGCAAATGTGAAAACTGACCTATGGCACTTAAAATCCGTGTTATCAATAGTTTTGCAGTATATTTCTAATTTTTTTCTTTATTTTTACTTCTAGTAGAAACCTAATTTATTGTATTTTCTTATGAACACTTTGTTGAAATAAAGTTTAAACAAAAACGGTAATTAATTTCACCTTGTGTAACTCGTTGACATAGGACTGCATGGCGATCTCGGGTGACATGTCGCCCAACTTCGACCACGCCTCCCATTTCGCTCTGAAAAATTAACACAAGGAGTCTGCATTGTACTACAGTATTTATTTTAGCAAAATTTTGCTCAGACATGGAGTACACTGTACACCACACTTATGTAGTGTAATACGATATAGGTATTGCCGCAAAATGTTGCGGTTTGATTCCATGCGTAAAAGTAACAATCAAGTCTCTGCATCCTCTATCGGTTGTATCACGGGGAGTGCTCTGAGGAATTGTTCGGAATCATACCACCTGCAACTTTTAGCCATCGTCCCACGCGAAAAACATACCATCCTCATCACCTTGATGAGTGGCAGTCTTCCAGAGTGCGTTTTTCGCGTAACTTTCTGCCGCGCACTGTAAAACTCTGGAACGAACGGTCACCAGCAGTATTTCCGGACCTATACGACCTGCAAACCTTCAAGAAAAAAGAGTATTCCCTCTTAAAAGGCCGGCAACGCACCTGCAGCTCTTCTGATGTTGCGAGTGTCCATGGGCGACGGTAGTTGCTTACCATCAGGTGACCCGTTTGCTCGTTTGCCTCCTTATATTTTAATAAAAAAATGGCAGGAATTATGATGGAGCAAGATACTAAAGTTTTGAAAGTCAATACCAATCAGTAAGTACAAACCTCAGTGGCTCAAACTTTTACAAGAGCTAATATACTCTGAAAATTAACTACTTCATCTCATCCTACCATAATAAATAGGAAAGTCTCACCTGTTGACTACATCCCAGAAGCCGGGTTTGGCTTTATTGCATGGTCCCTCTGTGGCCTGCTTGAAGTAGCTGTAGAACTTCAGCATCATCTCATTGCTGGGCTGGTAGGAGCCTGCCGAGAGAAACAACATAATAAGTACAGATAGGATACATAATACGAGTAGAAAAGATAATATGAGAAGTAGCCGCCTGCAAGATTGTCAGAACATTCGTAACGTAACAAAATCAAATGCACTGCATGGTCATGGTTCTTGCTTGACATTCATACAACTTTCATTCAAGAGCGATAGCGATACTTTGTTGTAAATTCTTGCTTGTTAATTAAGTGTTCACTGTTTTGTATCAACACATTGCTCTTCTAGATATGGTCATAATTTTTCGTTTGGCTTCGCCCTAATGGTCCTCTCCAGGTTGGGCTAGGCCAGGGGTCACCAAATGGCGGATCGCGGTCCGCATCCGGACCGCCGACCCATTGTGTGCGGACCAAACATTTTCCAAGTTTCAAAGATGAACTTTGCTAAAAATAAATTTCGGTCTCGACTTACTGATGATTAATGAACATCTCTAGGATTTAAAAAGCTTGCACCAATATTTTACCCCAAATTTCAGAGAGCAACAAAAGCTGACACTTTTCTCATTGATAAAGTAAATAAATAAGTACTTTCGAAAATTCCGTAATTACCTTTAATTTAAAAAAAAAAAATGTGCGGACCGCGAAGGTCGTTTCATTTCTAAATATGGACCCCGAGCGAAACTAATTGGTGACCCCTGGGCTAGGCAAACATTTCAATTTACCATGGTTGGCACTTCACCACACATTCACTGCTGTCTATAGCATACAAATCGGCGTTGCTCGTAGGCAATCATAGAAGCATATGCCCCTCTAATACGCGCTCGTGATCGGTTATAGTGGTTACTCATGAAAATATGTAGAGGCTACAAATCTACAATTTCTGATCTACATATACATTAGGGACCCAAACTCTTCGAATCTGTCGTGCTTGCGATCACATCATGGGCTATGCCGTAATGCGCGACACAATTTAACATTCGAAGCATTTAGGCTTTACAAGGTCATATTATTTGCCTTGCCATATTATTTCAGTCCTATCTCGATAAAAAACAAGGCCTTTGCATCTGTTGTGGATGATTTATACTGTATTTTCAGAGCGAAGTAACAACTCCTCAAATACTGAAGATTTTTAAAATGTCCGTATGGTTGCCCAAGCACATACGGCATTCTCGCAACGTAGTCGGCCTAGTCCAGAGGAAAGAACTAGTCAATACGTCTGGGACCAACTATGTGCGGGTTTCCTCACGATGTTTTCCTTCACCGTACGAGCGTCCGTATTATGTATTTGAGATCAGAAAATGTCTCATTGGTACACACCTCCACCCGGGATCGAACCTCGACCCTCTAGGAGTGCGAACCGAAGGTCTACCTATTAAGCTACGGACGCTCTATATATCTCTCTCTCTCTATCTCGATATAAATGTAAAGATTCAATAGAGTGTAGACAGGCTGCTATCGATTATTCGGACCAAGGGCGGCAGCTGTATTTTTCCATGCGTATACTTTATTATGGTTCCAATTACCGGCGCGGTGGACCCTCGTAACTAGACGAAAACACTCAGAGTACAATGACTTGGAAGGGGAAATTTCTTGGTTAATCACTTTTGTTTTTGTTGACTCGCGAAAGTAGTCAAAACTTGTCGTCAATGAAAGTATAGGAAATCACACTTCACACTACTACAGCTACTATTATAATATGACGTGACCTCATAATTCAGCAACTATTAAACTTAAAACGTCTTTTTTAGGGTGGTTCCGTAATCAACAAGGAACCCTTATAGTTTCGGTCTGTCCGTCTGTCTGTCTGCGGTTTTGCTCAGAGACTATATAGGACCTACAAAGCTGTAATTTGGCATAAATGCACATATGGCATAATGATGTCGACAAAATGTTAATGGTAGTGGTTTATCGCGCGGGAACCGTACATTTTTCCGGGATAAAAAGTATCCTATGTCATTTCCCAGGACTCAAAGTATCTCCATACCTCAGCAAAATCGGTTCAGCGGTTTCGGCGTGAAGAGGTAACAGACATTAACATTAAGCGGGGATGAATTTTTTTTTGCGTTCACCCTATCGTGTGGGGTGTCATTGAATAGGTTTTTTAAAAATATTACGAATACATTCATAGATCATTTTCCGATTTAGGGATCCGTTTGTGAAATATTACGTTTTAAAGTGGGAAAAATCGTTCGGGTCCAGTGTCCCCCCTTCTACCAGCTAAATGGTTGCTTCTGGAAATGTGAAAAAAAAAAACACGGGAGTAGGAAATATGCTGAATTTAAAAGGAAAACTATCACGGCTAATAAGACTTAATAATATTATAAGTTATTGAGTAATGGAATGTATTCGGCGAAGTATAAAGGAACATTTCGTTCAAATTCCTTCGAAATTAACAGCTGAGATGATGTTGTTAGTAGTGTAAATGTACATTCAATTTTTCATTTCATACAAACATTTTAAAATATTTGCGGTACTACGGAACCCTATATTGCGCGTGGCCCGACACGCACTTGGCCGGGAGGGTAAAACCCTCTAAACTTGCTAGGAAAATTTTCTTTACAATAAGTAATTATATCCCACCAAAAACATAAATGTAAAAAAGGAGGGCCAAGTTCAATATAAACATTATGCTTGTCTAAGGACGTCGCCGTAAAAAGAATGGAGATCTAAATGAGTGCCAAGTTCTATGGAAAGTTGAAATTTTCCATAAAACTTGGCACTCATTTAGATGTATTTAAAGGAACCAAATCTATACATAATATTATAAAACAAAGTCACTTTTTATTCCCTCATGTCCCTTTGTTCCCTTTAATCTTTAAAACTAAGCAACGTATTTTGATGATTCTTTGGCTCTAAACACACTAGGCTGAATTACGCCGGCGTAAATTTACGCCGAATAGAGGAAAATGTGGAAAAAACGGGGAAATTATTTCAAAGGGCTAACTTGAACGCGCTAATCTCAGGGACTACTGGTCCGATTTGAAAAATTCTTTCAGTGTTAGATAGCCCATTTATTAAGGAAGGCTATAGGCTATATTTTATCACGCTAAGACTAATAGGAGAATGTAGAAAAAGCGGGGAAAATTATTTGAAAGGGCTTATCTCGCGAACTACTGGAGCAATTTTTATGTTATTTGGCACAGATAAGAAGTAGACCACGTAAAGGATCATAGGCTATCGATTTTAATCATTTTTTCAATGGCTATATATTTTATACTCGTGCGACACCGAGGCGGGTCGCTAGTAACATTATAAACAAATAATAAAGTCCATTTCTTTGCTTAATTGAATATCTATAACAGTTGCCGTTATTTAAATAATGTGAGATCTTTAAGTAGATTAGATGTAACTTGGCCAGTTTTAATCAATTAAAATGTTCAATTACTTTATGAAATGACTGATGTAATGAAAACTGGCCAAGTTAAATTTAATCTACTTTAAGGTCTTACATTATTTAAATAACGGCAATCGTTACTTAGATATTCTTTTTTTTTTTTTTTTTTCGAAAGGGTCTAAGCTACTGGTCTGGTTAAGACCTTGGTAGTTTAATCGTGGCTATAACTAGTCTGTTGCTAGTTGGTTTGGAGATAAACAATGAGGGGGCCTGGCCCCCTCCCCTAAAGTCACACGTGTGACATTCTAATCGGGCAATATTGGGGAGAGCTACGAAAATAAGCTATTTTCATCTGACGTGGGGACACGGATCCCCCCTGCTCTTAAGGGGTCCGACCCCTTACTCACTCTCTGACGAGTGAGGCTGCTCGCGCGCGGTAGCACAAACTAGCTACGTACGAGTTATCGCGGTAGATGAGCTCAAGTTATTAATGTTATTGCATAAAAGAGGGCCGTCCCTCTCCCCTTCCGAGTCCGGTTGGGGTGACATACGCGTGTATGTTCTAATGTCAAAGTAATTGGTAGAGCTCTCTACGACAATGTCGCGGTCGCGGTCATGATTTAGGTGTGTTCCTATGCTATCCGCATGCGAACTCGAACCCGGGATCGAGCTCGGCACCGGATTTCGGTCGGTCTGTCTGTTTGTCGTTCGGGTCGTGTTAAGTCCTCGGGGAAGGCGCCGGCGTCGTCCCCGGTGCAGTACTAACCACGCGGGTGAGTGTGATTTGTGTTTGCGTAACTGTACACAGTACGTTACGTATTCTGTGATGGGATCTACAGGGTCGGCTAAGATATGCTTAGGCCGCCTGAAGGGGTATCGGAATGTCCGTGCGTCATGTTCGTAGTCCACACTCCACAGCCTTACGAATGAGCGGATTGGGATGTACTTTTCCTTTCTCAAAGAATCTCTCCGAGAGTTCTTTGATGTAGGCTTTGATAGTGATAAGCTCGCAGTCGCTATGCAAGTCGATGTTTCGCATGTAACGGGGGGCACCTGTTGCCATGCGCAAAAAACGGTTTTGAACTCGTTGCAATTGGTTCATCTGATTGTCACTTATGTGTGCGAAAGAGAAATTAGATATTCAATAAAGCAAAGAAATAGACTTTATTATTTGTTCATAATGTTATTTAGTTCCTATAAATATATATTTCGATTTTCCATAGAACTTGGCACTCATTTAGATACCGAACTTGGCTCTCCTTTTTTACATTTGTTTTTGGTGGGATATATGCTATACTGTACTCTGCGAAACATGGCGGTAGCAGTCATTGAATTCCAGTCAAATCTTGTCATTTTCTATACCGCGAATGACAACGAAGTGTCAGAGTCCATTGTCAATCGCGGTTTATATAGAAAATTACAAGTTTTTGACAGGGAGTCAATGACCGCTACCACCATGTTTCGCCGAGTACAGTATAATAGTTGTCAAAGGCTAGGTTAAATAATATAGCATTTTATAGGTACATACAATGTAAATTTTATTTGACCTTTGGCTTTGCTGTAGTCAAATCAATAATGCATTATTTATCGGTCACTTGCTACGGTCTGTTGTGACTTGTGACCAGAAAACTGTAAGAACTTTCTTCGATTTTTTCCTTTCACTAGATCCAATGCGGAATGCCTCCCGGATTCTCACGAAAATCTAATCAGGCAACAGAGAGGCAATTTTTAATTTTTAATTAATATAAGTACCTTTTTAAGTAAAACTATGTTTTAAATACCAGCTGCGGAAGTGTACAGAAGCTTCGCTTCAGAAGCGGAAGCTTTCGAAATGTTGGAATTTACGTTCACATCTAGACTTAGATTATTACTAGAGACCTACATTTAGTGCTACCTAAACCTGCTAAAATACCTATTTTTTTTGTTGTTTTGCTGATTGGGCTATGGTTCACAAGCCTACCCCAATTTTTTGGTGCTCACGTGGATTGAGGAAGGATGTTTTGGGTGAGAAAAACCTCCTCGTGCCACATTTGAAATTTTCGTAATCTTGAGATAAGGTCATCTGTTTTATGGTGCAATTAAACCTTCCTGCCAAATTTTGATATATTGATCCTTGATAAAAAAATACACTTATTTTTTTCTTTTATAGTCACTCAGTACTAAAATGTTGAGAAATAGCCTCCGAAAGTTATCCTAAAAAACACTACAATTAATGGACACTACGCGTCGCCCGCGCGTGACGTGCCCCCGCAGGCGCGCCTCGCCCCGCGTCACCCCCGATCATACCCACCGCCGCGAGTGAGCATTCTGCAACGATTTTAAATGGGATAAAATATGTCATTAACAAAAAAATAACACCCAATTTTTTGTGGTTAAATGGATTCTCCTACTGATACCTAAGCCCTGGAAAAAATGTGGCAGGAAGGTTTAATTGCACCCTGTATATTATGTTACTAACTAATTTAGTGTGTTCAAGGCATCGTAATTCTGTGGGTAGTGGGGGACGATTATTTTATTATTCCACAAGCCTAATAAAAAAAAAAAAAAAAAAAAAAAAAAACTATATAGTTCAAGGTTTCATGATAAAAATTAAGAAAAATTATCAAAATTCGCTACTGTATAGTATATAGTAATCAGAAAAAAATTGTTCTAGCCTCACTAGAATTGAATGGGTTTGGCTAAGAAATATTTGGCTTCTTCATCTTTTTTCTTTTTTTTATTTGCCTGGAATTTGCCACTTGTTCTTTGACGTTCCGTTAAGGATTACAATAAGTCAAAAAACTTATAAGTTCCTATATTGAGATTTTAAAATAATATATTTGATTTTAAAATAATTTTGTTATAGGAAATGTATAAGAACAGTAGGTATATTATTATAATTCCTAGGTAATTAATAGCAATGTTGGCCCAATATAATACGACTTGATTGGGTTAGATTAGCGCAGCGAAGCTCGGCCGCTTTAGTATGTATACAGACAGCTGACAGACACACTTTCGCATTTATAATATTAGTAGGGATTACGTACAAGGCTTTAAATTGCGTAATACATAAATAAAACGTGTAGGTAATTAGTAACATATTTAGGGAAAGGAAACTGATAATTTTGTTCTGATTAGGCTCGACTTAAAGTACCGTCGTAAATGATAATTATAGTTCAAATTAAACGTATCAAGCGCACTGTTCACATTAGGCCAATGCATTGAGCCAGCGCATTGGGCCGTGTATAGGCCTACTTGGCCATAAGTTGGGAGTGACAATCCGTACTCTACACGCTGGATATAGCTCAATGTCTACAACGGGTTTAACATAGCATTTACTCTCAAAATATTATAACTAAATCTTCAAGACTTCACGACTATTATTATTTTACTAATTCTTAAATAAAAACTCATCACTAAACCAAACATATACAATACGGTTTCTGGAATCGTCTTAACTTAGAGCAGACGTCAGAATATGAGACGAAAGCTAAGCAGAATAAGTTTTGCGGAACCAAATAACAGCATGACATTAAAGGGTTCAAAGACGTATGTCCAGTGTCTGAGAAGTTTCAGAGGAGTTTGTTTGTTTAAGCCAATTTACTAACGCTTAAATATCGCCGAAAATTCGACATATCAAAATATACGCTGCTGAAAAGGTTAACATCTATAATAAAAACCCCCAGAAACTGGGCAACTTTGACAATATAGATCGTGTTTATGTGCTATCAGAGAAGTTGATTCCTAGGCAGATGGCGGACCGAAGTAATTTGGTCCGATCACAGCTAACATTAAATTGACATAAGCCGACCAAATGACGTAGGTCCGTCAACTGCCTAGAAATCAATTTCCTCGATGGTACTTCCAAAGTCCAAACCACGAGGAAACGAAGGCCGAAATGATGGTGCATCGTCCACTCGCCGACACCATGCAGATACTTTCTATTTTTATATCGAGTTAGAACGGTGGACGATATCGGACATCAGCCGAGCGACACAATTCTGATGAAGCAATGGAAGTGAAAGTAATAAATACTTTGATAACTCTTGGGCCGCACATGCGACCCGAATCAAAAACCGCAGCTGTGCGAGTCGCATCCGAGCATGAAGTTTCCAATTCATTTTAGGTACGGAACCCTGAAAAATGTGTCTCAATCGGTTAGTCCATCCAGGTAACAAAAAATGCAATATAAGAAATTATCTGTTACGATAGTCAATTTGGTGCCGAAGACTTGTAGAGTCAAACGTAGAGCTATTTAGCTTAAAGGCTGACCAAACTACGAGCAACACATTACAGAAAAAAAACCTTCATAGCAATATTGCTATAGTTAACAATAGTTAATAGTACGTTAAGTCACAGAATAATATTATATAACGCCTCCGTGGTCTAGTATGGTTAGAGCATGGCTCTCGACTCCGGAGGTCGTGGGTTCGAATCCCGCGTTGGAAACATGTTATTTCCAAGTTTGGTTAGGACAATGCAGGCTGATCACCTGATTGTCTGACAAGTAAGATGATCCATGCGTCGGATGGGCATGTAAAAAGTCGGTCCTGGACCTGATCTCTCGCCAGTCGTGTCGGTCTGCCGTCCCACCCCACAGCACTGGGTTATGAACTTATGAGAGTGAAAGGAATAGAGTGCTCTTGTGTAGTGCGCACGCACTTGGGCACTATAAAACTACTCCTGCGTAACAGGCTTGGTTTCAATGAAACTGGCCACCGTCACCGAAACCGGTGTGGGGAGTATTATGTCACAGAATACATATTAGTACATTAGTACATAATAACTCTATCAAAATATGGCCAGGCCAGTTCGAAAAGACTGATTTTTAAGCTTCCAGTCTGAAGAAGTTATATGTGGAATTCTCTTACACCAAAATTAATGTAGACCCAAAAAGGAACAAAGTAAAGAAATAACCGAACATAATATTGAAAAATGGCATGGTAATTCTGTAAAAATATCTTGAATATCACAGAATATCACAAACACCAGCATGGAGACAATTCATTCAAAGACAAAACAGTCCATCTAAAGCTCCGTTTAGACCAAACGAGCGAATGCTCATTCTAGTAAAGCTCTTTTGATGTATACAAACAACGAGCATTCTTTCGTTGTTCTAGTGTGTTCGCCACGTGTTCGGCGGTAAATAGTTAGAATGCTCTAGAATGCTCGCTCGTTTGGTGTAACCGACGCAAGAGCGCTCGAGCAGTTGCCTAAAGCATTCTTTCGTGTTCGGACGTGTTCGCTCTTCGAGACGGTCTCTTCAAAGGGATTCTAGTGTTCTTGAAATATTTTACTTTTTGGCGGGTTTTTAAATTATCGAGTAAAATGTCACATAATCAAAGGGTTCCGCCACCAAAAAAGTTTGAATGCCGCTGCGCTACATTACCAAATTACTATTTAAAGCATGGTTACTCCAAGTTCCGACTCTATAATAGATGCGAGAATCGACACACTTCGGTCGGCAATTTAATTTACACATTGATTTGCGTTTATGTTAAATGTACATTTAGAAGCAAGTAAACTAAAGAATGCAGGTTAAAGAACCTTGGTGGACCGTGGAAACATACTAGTAATATGTCAAGTGACAACAGAACATGTTTTTTTAACGCAAAAATGCATTAAAGCATCATCTTTTAACAGGATTAAGAACCCGGGTTACCCTCGAAATTCTCATACATACGTAATACCAAAATCATTTTCTCATACGAAAATATTTAACATGTTTGAGTTATTTTTCAGCTTAAAATAATAATTACCTAGGTTCCTGTACAAAAATTAACTTCATAATATTTAAACACTAAAAAAAATTTTTTTGTGTATATTTTTTTTTTACTAAATTTACTACTAAATATTTAAACACTAAAAATAGAGAAAAACACTAAAAAATATATAAATAAATATTAAATTTACTACAAAATATTTCAACTCTAAAAAATATTTTTTAGTATAGTATATGTAGGTAATTACTATTTTAAGCTGAAAAATAACTCAAACATGTTAAATATTTTCGTATGACAAAATGATTTTGGTATTATGTATGTATGAGAATTTCGAGGGTAGCCCGGCCCCTTAACCTTTGATTGTCTACATCATACTTTCATAAATAAATATTGCATAATAACAATATTTCATAAGTACTAATTTTTTTACATACTACTAGTCAGGGAGCCCTAGAACATTTTTTTCTTTATTGCTATCAAGCTAATTTTTTGTGAGTAGCTTCATTTTGATAAGACAAACAACATTTTTATCTGCGAAAAATCTTGAAAGTGGTAGCTAACAGAGACAGAAAGGATTTCATACTTTGATTTGATGGTCCTAAAATATGGATTGTTCTATTTGTAGGACAATGTTATTTTTAAATTATAAACAATTAACCTACCAATATATTATACAAAAAATCTGCTGGTTAGGGTTCCGTTTTAGGGTTGTGTAATCAATAAAACTTGGTTGACTATAATATATTGACTTGGTTTCCCTCAACTAGAAGTATGGCAAATATATAATAATATATTTGCCATACTTCTAGTTGAGGGAAAAAGTGGCGCCATGCGTGGCAAAGTGGCGCGCAGATAGACAACTTTCAATCTCTTAACCTTCGTTGAATACACTGCTGAAACTATGGACTCCGGTGGACAGGTTGACACCATTTTTACTGATTACAGCAAGGCTTTTGATCGAATAGATCACTCGCTGCTTCTGAAAAAACTCTTTTATTCAGGTATTCATGGAAACTTGTATAGGTGGTTTACCTCTTATGTTCTAAATAGGTCACAGGCTGTAATGGTTAATGGTTTTACCTCCCCTTGGACTACTGTACCATCAGGTGTCACCCAAGGTTCTCTGTTGGGACCCCTACTGTTCAACCTATTTGTGAACGATATACACACATGTTTTTATCACTCCAAATTTCTCTTATACGCTGACGATATGAAAATTTACAAACTTACCACTTTGAATGTGCCTCTTGGTGGCTTTTGAATCCTGTAAGTCACATCATTCAATCGGGTAACCACTTTATATGGGCCGTCCCACTTGGTCTGCAACTTTGGAGATTTCCCTTTTCGGCGAGTTGGGTTATGCAGCCATACCAGTGACCCTTCTTCGAAGCCGCTCGTGTTCGATTTCCGGTCGTATCTGGTCTTCATGTTCTCACTTGACTGTAACCCATTTTCCCGAATCATGGCGTGTATATAACGCATTTTTTCCCTTAAAAGGCGTGATTCACGATTCGAAACTCTCATACTCCAAGCATCTGGATCACATTATCTCGAAAGCCAACAAGTCGCGTGGATTTGTAATCAGAATGAGCTAATAAAAATTCTAAAAGTACTGTACTGCTCGTATGTACGTAGTGTCCTTGAATATTGCTCCCAAATTTGGAACCCTCAGTACATTACCTATATTAACAGGCTGGAATACATCCAGAAACGATTTGTGAGATTCCTACAATATAAATGCGGAACATCTGACACTGACTATGAATCGAGATGCAAAAGGTATCATATGCTACCCTGCGTCTCAGACGTCAAGTAGCTGACACTTGCACATTCCTAAACATTGCCCAAAACAAAGTAGATTCCTCCCTTCTTGTTTCCAAAATTAACCTGAAAGTCTCTTCACGCTCATCCATATAATAATAATAATAATAATATCTATGGACGCTTCACACCACGTCAGTCTGGCCCTGTGCTAAGTACCTGATGGACTTGTGTTACAGGTACCAGACAACGGAAACATATTTAATACTTTTATACTATACATATATTTAAGATTTTTATTATATGATACACATATTTTTTTGTTCCGTCGGCGGGACTCGAACCCGCGACCTCCGGCTTGAGCTACCGACGCGCTCGCCACTGCGCCACGGAGGTCGTCAAATCATATATCATACTAGCTGTTGCCCGCGACTTCGTCCGCGTTAACATAGTATATTATTAACAAAGATGGATAGTTTTCCCCTTTTTGTGGTTCCTTATACAAAGGGTAAAAACGGGACCCTATTTAAGCAAATGTCAAACGCAAACGTCAAATAAACTTTCATTTTTCTAACTTAAGAAATGACGGACTTTCATTCAAACTTTCAACCCCAATTTCACCCCCTTGGGGTTAGAATTTCTAAAAGCGCTTAAATACCTATCCATTCATTTTTAGTCAGCAGTCCAAAAATAATCTTTCATGTTTCTAACTTAAGAAATGACGGACTTTCATTTAATCTTTCAACCCCTATTTCACCCCCTTGGAGGTAGAATTTCCAAAAACACTTAAACACGTATCCAATCATTTTAATCAGTAGCCCAAACATAAAATTTCATGTTTCTAACTCAAGAATTAACGGACTTTCATTCAAACTTTCAACCCCAATTTCACCCCCTTGTGGGTAGAATTTCCAAAATTCCTTCCTTAGTGGGTGTCTACTTAATAAAACAACCCTACTCACCAAATTCGTGGCTGTAACTTTAACAGTTTTTGCTCAGCGATGATGAATCAGTCAGTCAGTCAGGACATGTAATTTTATAAGCATAGATTATATCAATATTATGGTCCTTCAACCCCTTTTATATTCCATTCTCCCACTCTAATTACAGTAGGGTTGCCAACCGTCCTGTTTTCCCAGGACATGTCCTGGTTTTTGTAGTGTCCTGGGACGTCCTGAATAGTTTCTAAGCAGCGTCCTGAGTTGTCCTGGGTTTTTTAATTTAAAAACTTGCGCGCCTCTTTTAAATTTTTTACACTACGGGCGGCCGCAAGGCTCGCAAGTAGTTGCGTTGCCGCGCTGCCATGCTATTTCAAATTCAAAACAAAGGCGCAACGTGCCACTTGATAATATCTCTTTCGCTCTACTAATAAAAATCAAACATCGCCTTTCTCTCTTTATACTCACGCCCGTCTTTCTTATTATGCCAGGTGAAAAAGGACGACGCGAAATCATCGCTAAGTTAGTTTTTTCTTAATAACTCGATAAATATACAACATTTTGAAAATCCGCCAGGTCAGTGTCTCAATGATAGAATTTTATACAATGTGTTAAAATATTAACTTAGTTTAATGCACGGTTACGGCAATATTTATGAAAAATTGGTGTAAATTAGATGCAGCTTTGTGATTTTTTTCTATCGAGAAAATTTTAAGATATCGTGTTTTCGCTGAAATCAAATTCTTGGAAATATAATGTAGTATCTATGTTTAGAAAATGAAACAATTTGGAGCTTATTTTCAAGTATGAAAATGAATTATAAAATCGACAATTTTGGGTTAGTCGCCCCCTTAATGTGTCCTATTTTTATACTGAATTGTCCTGGTTTTTCCAACTTCAAATCCTGGTTAATTAAATTTGAGGTTGGCAACCCTAAATTACAGGAAGAATTCCTTCTTCGTTCTGCTGCTTGCCTGAATGATTTGAGTAAACACCATGACATTGACATTTTTAATTCATTTAAACTATCAGAAAGTCAATCAATAACAGTTGGTTTGAGGCTGGTCACTGATTGTTGGATTAACTACTTTTGTACTATTGAAATTATTACTGGGATTGCTTTTGTAACGTGTACTATTGTATCATTGCTAAATACTTTTGTCTACCTAAATGTAAAGCAATTTTGTTAATGTTTAGAATTCTAAAATTTGTGGAAACATGTTAATAGTGCTTAGATATTAATCAGCTTTAATTTTTAATTTAATTTTATCACTGTATGTTTTCCGTAATATAGTATTATTATTTTTAACAAAAAATTAAAACCGACTTCCAAGGTAAAAACAATATTAATAGCATCCTTATAATATGAACTAAAAAGTATTAAATAATTTTTCCTATCTAATATGTAGTGCCTTTTCCCGAATTCGGCTAAACTTCAACTATTTCTGTACTCAATCTTCATCATTTTGAAGTCGGTACCAGATATAGCTGAATCTTTATTTCTTTGACAGAAACTTTGAAACTTTTGGAACTGGCACCGACTTCAAAATTATGAAGATTGAGTACAGAAATAGTTGAAGTTTAGCCGAATTCGGGAAAAGGCACTACATATTAGATAGGAAAAATTATTTAATACTTTTTAGTTCATATTATAAGGATGCTATTAATATTGTTTTTACCTTGGAAGTCGGTTTTAATTTTTTGTTAAAAATAATAATTTCACTCTTTTTAGTTACCTAGTAGGTAAACTGTTAGTGCCAATTCAAATTGTATAAAAAATAGTTTCATATTGTCTTCACTAGATGTCACTGAGGCGCTCCTGTGTCGCGCTATCGCTTGTACGTAGAAGTTTTATATAGGTAGTTGTAACTTGTAACAGATGTTCGTTGTGTTGTTGAAAGTTTGTAAGCAACTGACGTCTGACAACTCAACAGTGAGCTTGGTGTGAGCAGTGAGCATTGAATTGACAACATAAATCATAATATTGAGTGGTAATTGATCTCGTATAATTGTTATTAAAGGTGAACGCAGATTTGGCCGCACCGCACGCACCGCAGTCGCCGCATTCGCAATTCTTCATATTATTATGAAGTTGCGAAGACTGCGGCGCGGGTAGGTAGGTATGCGAGCTTGCCTATAACTTCATATAAAGAATTCCAAATGCGGCGACTGCGGTGCGTGCAGTGCGGCCAAATCTGCGTTCACCTTAAGTTGACCTCCGTCATAGTCCGCGAATTTATAAGTGGTCGTCGATGGTACTGCGTATATTCTACGTATCTTATTACAATTTGTTAAGACTGATATGAGTCATACGGCATACCCCAAGGCCCAAATATCAGGTAGATAGATAAATTAAAACAATATATTTAAAAAGATCTAAGTGAACACGTGCTGCAAAATGCTCGCAGCGCGGCATCACAATAGACATAACTACCAGTACTTCGACTGCTAAGAGACTGACGAGTATTAATATCTGTCGTTTCTTTCGGGTTTCGCCAGGATAAGTTAAAGGCTGGCGCGCTGGCTGGTATAATTTAATTTTAAAAATAAGATTTTGAAATTGAATTCTGACAGTTTTCTTTGCATGTGCCAAAATATAAACAACTAAATTTGTAGGTTACGACCCTAGCGACGACTTTTGTCATAATACGTCAAACTTAAAAAAAAATTACATCAGTTCTAAGTCGGCATACTCTATCATTCTGTCTACTCTGGCGGCATGCCGCATGCCCTGACATTCCAGTTAGAACTTGAATACGATGTTTACGTACGCGTCGCCGCGCGCCGCCGCACGCCGCGCGGCGACGCCGTTGCCTCTGCGGCGCCGACCGCCGTGTATATTAAACAGCCTATAATAATTGGTGTTGTTATGTACATAATTATTATTATTGTATCCATACCTATGCCTTGTACTATTATCTATTTTGTGCCATGAGACATTGGTGACCTTAACACGACGTGGTAATGATGATGATGACGATGATGATGATGATGAATTTGAATTGCATGGTAGCATATGCTTTCTGTTCTTAAAACAACGCCGAAACTCCCAAACGTGTATCTATAAAGAGTCAGGAGTTCTCTCAGCATCTTCGAAACCATGGTATACCTTGACCCAATATTTGACTTTTTGGTAGCATATTCTTAGTACACTTCACATAAAACCAAAATCACCATATGTTTCCATATAAATTTCGAGGAGTTCCCTCGATTACTGCTGGATCCCATCATCAGGTCACCACTTTTGTGAACATGGTACCAAATTGGAGTGAAACCTAATACAACAAAACAAAAATTTCGAAAATCGGTTCACAAACGGCGGAGTAATCGTTGAACATACAAAAATAAAAAAAAAAAAAATAAAAAAAATATCCACAGCCGAACATATAACCTCCTCGTTTTTTGGAAGTCGGTTAAAAATAGAAAATAAAATATAATAAAAAATTAAATGGCTATAATCTATGGCTTTTTCTTTTCCTTTATTTTTATTTTGTAATATAGTAGGTATCTATGTAAGTCTCTATTATAAAATTTGATAAAAGTCTCGTAATACTAGCTATGGAAGAGTCTAGTGACTAGTCACCTGATAGTTGATACTGGCGTGAGCTTACTAGGTGACTATATTGTGTTCTATTCAATTATTGTAATTTAAGTTGGAAATAAACATTTATTTATTTATTATTATGGTATTACGCTACCGCCTACTTCTTTTTTTTCAACTATCTGAAAATACAAGCATTTTTGTGGAACAAATCGTTCGATACTAGTTTTATTTTATCTGACGCGTTCGATTAACGCCCACGCATTTGGACCGCCAGTGCGAGCGCTATGACCATCATTTTCCTTTTTGCCTTTACGTAATTAGATCCCTTTTTTTTGACGGGAAATGCATTGGTGCATCTCGGGGGAATTGGGGACTCCCCCACGAGTATATGGGGCTCGCTGCGGACGTAAGGATGGTAAGTGACCGCAGCCCTACCCACTAAAACCCGTCGGTGCTCTTCAGTCCATAGACTGTGCCTATACGGTCAACTGTGTACTTTCTGTCTTTTACAATTTTACGCTCTGCTGCCGGCCTTGCGCAAACGAGAAATTTTTGTCTACATGTTTTCTCGATGTTTGATGGTTTGTCTCTTCATCTCTATTGACATGACAAACATTTTTCTCGTGTAGATCTGTCATCGAAATAACGCATTTTTATCGAGTTTTGTCGAGATAATGACGTTATTTTGACATTATGAGACGATTATTTTTTAATTTAAATCTCGAGAGTGGCGCATGCTAAGCGCACTGAATACATTTAATGTATTCAGTGCGTTTATTATGCATGCATCCTATTAAGATCACAAGTCGTTTGAAAAAAATACATAGGGTGTTTTTAAAAAACTGTCAGTGAATCGGAGTTGCAGACTAATACTAGTATAACTAGTATTAGTCCGATTCACTCCTACTCCTTGATTATTAATATTAATTACCACTTATTATGATTAACGTGTTATTAATAAATTATATGTGAAGATAAACACAGCTAGTCAGCCAACATCCTGACAGCATTTACACTGATTGTGTTATCTTAATTGCGCATTGTGTTATTCATAACAATCAATTATTGCAAAAGCTCATTAGCTACTTATTTTTTGGGGGCAAATCGATACCAAGGCACCTTGAGGCTTTATGACTTGATTACACCTACCGAGTAAAGTGGCAAGTCTAGGGTTGCCAGGCATCCAGATAAAGCCGGATATAGTCAGGCTTTTTGATTGCGTGTCCAGCCAAAATTAAAAGGAGTCCGGCTTTTGTAGAGCTTCAAATCAATAATTTCATATGAAAATCTACTAATTTTAGGTTTTACACCTTATAAAATGTATAATTGTATGCTTAATTTTTTTAATAAAACAGAAAATTAATACGAACATATTCCTACACTAAGAGATCTGCTTGTCTTTTTCTAGCATATATGGAAAACGAACAAAGCCACAATATGACAAAGAAAGAGAGCGCAAATCTTTTTGAAATATTTTGGCTGTCCGTTGGCCATTCATTGCAGTACCTTAAGAGATAACCCAGATGCTCTATCATTATATTGTCATTAGGCATGTGCCTTGTTTAGACATAATGATTCCTAGAGAAAACAGGAAATAATGCAACAAGTGTTAGTTTATGCAACTGATAAACTATAAACTATTTGCACAAGTAACACTGCCTAAAGGTGAAAAGTGAGCTCTAGTTTTTCAATAGCTGCGTAATCCTGACTTTAATAAGTTCTAGGACTTGTATGGAAATACTGACAGCTCCTATACATTTGACTTTTGAGTTTTGACACTCATACTCAGGGCAAAATGGGGTATGGGGGCAGTCGCCCCACGCCTGTGGGGAACCCTGGGGGTCAACCTGGACCACTTGGCAATTTATTGTTCTAGCCCAACAGAAGTTAAGCGTGTCGATTGACGGACTATACTTTTGTTCTGTACTAGATTTTAAAAGATGGCATCTATAAAATATGACTCAATGTAACTTATGAATACAAATCTATTTAAAAACACTACAAAATGCTCTTTACATGCCCATAATTTACATGTTACCAACAAGTTTTAGAAACTCATAATACTATCATAATATTTTATACAACTTCTGACGTGAGTCAAAGATGCACATTAAAAATTTATTAATAATGATCATATTTCAAGTAATATAGTTCAAGTAATAAAGCTTGGTTAGGTATCAAAGGTATTCATATCTAAATTGTTATATGAAGGCCCAAGATACCTAAAAAATATACTGTAGGTACCAATGTAGGTACTCTTTCTGTTGTGGTAGTGATGAAAGAGAGAAGATAGAGAAACATATTGTAAAGATCAAGTTACATAATAAATCATATTCAATAAATATTTATATGCCAAAAACATTGTTAAGTATTCTATCAAGAATGTGTGGCTTGAAATGACAGTGATGCCATATAAACTAGAAATGTAAACAGTTTATTATTGCTTGTAAGTTAGAAGTTAGGCCTGTAAAGTACCATTGTGATTTCTGTCAAAAATGGTTTTTTCAGATAAACTTACCACTCTTCGGTAAACTCCTAATAACATTAACAGCTGCATTGAATTTATCTTCTAGAGACATTTTTATAATATCACTGAACTTTGATACACAAATTACGCACTTTGAACTATAACGCACTTTATTAGACTATTACAATGTCAGTAATAACATAATTTACACACAGCTAAGAACTGTTAAATCAATATGGTTAACAGTAATGATCACTTATAAGAAATATCACGGAGATTCTGAGAACTCAACTCGTTTGAAACAAACAAGAAAAACAATTAATTTTAATAATTTACAGGGCACGGCCACAGAGCGAAAAAGTAAAAAATATTTTGCTCATTGGAAGTGACGTCTGTCAACTCTCAAGTGCCAACTGACAAATGACAAATTGCTGTCAACCTTTTTCGCCTCATCAAAATAAGCCGCTAAGCCCGGTTTTCACTATACGTCCTGTACGAGTACGCTCGGACAGAGTGCACTCGTACGAGCTAGATCGTATGGGAGCCCACTCGGATTTTGGTTTTCACACCGTTATAGGTTTTACATCCTAGTAGTAACATTTTAACCGACTTTCAAAAAGGAGGAGGTTATATTCTCAATGCATTAAAGATGACGACAACTGATCTGTTGCTTCACGTTCCACAACACTTCCTTGGCTTCATATAATTCTAAAGACTTCACTGTTTCCCGTTCTGTCCACCTTTTCATTAATAATTCTGCTTTGTTTTTCAATTTTGTTTTTATAAAATCATCCGAGTGCACTCGGAAAAATAGGACCGTGTCCGAGTTCATTCTGATCGGATGCGATTGTCCAAGTGCGCTCGGATTAAGTACCTGTTTACACAGTACGAGTAGGGTCCGAGTGGTAATCTGAGTGCACTCGGTCCGAGCGTACTCCTATAGTGAAAACCGGGCTTAAAGGATTATAAAAAGGATTAAAATGTTTTATTCCTATTTTTTTATTTTTTTATTCGTGACTATGGATATAGGTCCTTCAGTCGTACACATTATAATAGTATAATGAACTTATATAAGAATTCAATTCAATACAATTAAATATGTGACGTTATCAGCGTGAAGGGACCTTATTGTCGGTATTGAGTTATTAGTATCTCCATAATCTACATTTAATAGGCTATCGAACCATGTAAATAACATGCGTGTAGGTCTGGAAAATATTTTTTTAAAAAATGTTTAAACTCGAAAGTCGTCAAAGGTGATATTGAGAAAATCGCATTCAAACTTAAACATCCTAAAAAAGTATGTTATTGTAGGAAGTTACATAGATATCATGTTTTTTGAGAAGTACGTTATATGGTCTTTTAGAATTTAACTTTAATTATATAATTTTATAACTCTATTCCTGTTGTTTACCACGCCAAAGTGCATGATGTAATGAATGCCCGAGATGGTTTTTTGTAATATTTCACTTATAGTATGTTTTCTGTCTGATTTTATAGAAAAATAATATAAAACGGCTCAGTTTTTACTAAATAGAGACGTCTTCGATATTAAACAACATTGTTTATTGTATAAAAAAAATTTTGAACAAATAAACATTGTGCTTCTACTAATCTTATTAATCAGTCAAAATCAACAAAAATATATATTTACTACACTTAAACATAGTCAAATGAGATCAAATATATAAACTTCTATTTAAAAAGTAACTTTTTTCTATCTTAAAATTCAAGGTAATGTTTAGTAAAAAGCTGGTACAAACAATTAACACTTTTCAAAAAGGACCTTATTGTCGGTGATTAAAAGTTTAGTAATATGGCATAAAAATAAATATACATTTTTATTAACATTGAAATTCTTATATTATAAATAACTTTAATTATCCTTTAGTAACAAGACGTGTACCAAAAATATGTAATTTCTCATAGTTACTATAGAAGTATTCATAAATATTAAAAGGGACCTTAATGTCGGTCGTTACAATTTTAGTAATAAAGCTAATAAAGTTAAAAGAAGATACAAAAATACTATTAATTCCGTAGTTGTAACATTACTATTTTTTATTTTATTTAAATATTTATTTAATTATATTTTTCATTATTCAGTTATATTTCTGAGATTTCTTTATAAAAATAAAGGAACCTCAGACTTGGTACGACTTTGATTTCATTACTCTTTAGGGTTCCGTAGTCAACAAGGAATCCTTATTAGAGATAAACAAGCAGCTCCATCGAGATTCGAGACTTGGCTAGTTGTGTGTTATATTTTTGGTGGGATTTCACTTCTTTTTAACCGACTTCCAAAAACGAGGAGGTTATATGTTCGGCTGTGGATATTTTTTTATTTTTTAACCGACTTCCAAAAACGAGGAGGTTATATGTTCGGCTGTGGATATTTTTTTTTTTTTTTTTTTTTTTTTTTTTTTTTTTTTTTTGTATGTTCAACGATTACTCCGCCGTTTGTGAACCGATTTTCGAAATTTTTGTTTTGTTGTATTAGGTTTCACTCCAATTTGGTACCATGTTCACAAAAGTGGTGACCTGATGATGGGATCCAGGAGTAATCGAGGGAACTCCTCGAAATTTATATGGAAACATATGGTGATTTTGGTTTTATGTGAAGTGTACTAAGAATATGCTACCAAAAAGTCAAATATTGGGTCAAGGTATACCATGGTTTCGAAGATGCTGAGAGAACTCCTGACTCTTTATAGATACACGTTTGGGAGTTTCGGCGTTGTTTTAAGAACAGAAAGCATATGCTACCATGCAATTCAAATTCATCATCATCATCATCGTCATCATCATCATTACCACGTCGTGTTAAGGTCACCAATGTCTCATGGCACAAAATAGATAATAGTACAAGGCATAGGTATGGATACAATAATAATAATTATGTACATAACAACACCAATTACCTATTATAGGCTGTTTAATATACACGGCGGTCGGCGCCGCAGAGGCAACGGCGTCGCCGCGCGGCGCGCGGCGGCGCGCGGCGACCCGTACGTAAACATCGTATTCAAATTCTAACTGGAATGTCAGGGCATGCGGCATGCCGCCAGAGTAGACAGAATGATAGAGTATGCCGACTTAGAACTGATGTAATTTTTTTAAGTTTGACGTATTATGACAAAAGTCGTCGCTAGGGTCGTAACTCGTAACCTACAAATTTAGTTGTTTATATTTTGGCACATGCAAAGAAAACTGTCAGAATTCAATTTCAAAATCTTATTTTTAAAATTAAATTATACCAGCCAGCGCGCCAGCCTTTAACTTATCCTGGCGAAACCCGAAAGAAACGACAGATATTAATACTCGTCAGTCTCTTAGCAGTCGAAGTACTGGTAGTTATGTCTATTGTGATGCCGCGCTGCGAGCATTTTGCAGCACGTGTTCACTTAGATCTTTTTAAATATATTGTTTTAATTTATCTATCTACCTGATATTTGGGCCTTGGGGTATGCCGTATGACTCATATCAGTCTTAACAAATTGTAATAAGATACGTAGAATATACGCAGTACCACCGACGACCACTTATAAATTCGCGGACTATGACGGAGGTCAACTTAAGGTGAACGCAGATTTGGCCGCACTGCACGCACCGCAGTCGCCGCATTTGGAATTCTTTATATGAAGTTATAGGCAAGCTCGCATACCTACCTACCCGCGCCGCAGTCTTCGCAACTTCATAATAATATGAAGAATTGCGAATGCGGCGACTGCGGTGCGTGCGGTGCGGCCAAATCTGCGTTCACCTTTAATAACAATTATACGAGATCAATTACCACTCAATATTATGATTTATGTTGTCAATTCAATGCTCACTGCTCACACCAAGCTCACTGTTGAGTTGTCAGACGTCAGTTGCTTACAAACTTTCAACAACACAACGAAAATCTGTTACAAGTTACAACTACCTATATAAAACTTCTACGTACAAGCGATAGCGCGACACAGGAGCGCCTCAGTGACATCTAGTGAAGACAATAATATGAAACTATTATTTATACAATTTGAATTGGCACTAACAGTTTACCTACTAGGTAACTAAAAAGAGTGAAATTATTATTTTTAACAAAAAATTAAAACCGACTTCCAAGGTAAAAACAATATTAATAGCATCCTTATAATATAAACTAAAAAGTATTAAATAATTTTTCCTATCTAATATGTAGTGCCTTCTCCCGAATTCGGCTAAACTTCAACTATTTCTGTACTCAATCTTCATAATTTTGAAGTCGGTGCCAGTTCCAAAAGTTTCAAATTTTCTGTCAAAGAAATAAAGATTCAGCTATATCTGGTACCGACTTCAAAATGATGAAGATTGAGTACAGAAATAGTTGAAGTTTAGCCGAATTCGGGAAAAGGCACTACATATTAGATAGGAAAAATTATTTAATACTTTTTAGTTCATATTATAAGGATGCTATTAATATTGTTTTTACCTTGGAAGTCGGTTTTTTATAGAAACGTGGACTATTGATTTTTTAAGCTGAGCCGTAGGAAGTGGGTTTTATCATATCGCTCGTTTAGGATTGTGCGCTCGTGTAAACATCTCCATCAGCATCACACGTGCTACATACACCTCTGTGGTCTAGTGGTTTAGTGCGTGGCTCTAGACTCGGAGGTCGTGAGTCCGATTCCCACGTTGGAAACGTATTATTTCCAAGTTTGGTAAGGACAATGCCGGTTGATCACCTTTGATCAGGATTAAATTGAAATTAAAATTTAACTCCCATACAAAAAACATAATTTCGAGTCCGACTCGCACTTGGCTAATTTTTATGGTTTTCCCTATAAATGGCCATTAAACCCTAAATTCTGTGCTAAATTTTAGCTCTCTGAGTTTATGGGAAGTACTAGTTCTATTTTGATGATCTTGACTCTTGAGTGACTGAGTGTCATAAATGAGAAACTTTGCTTTAGCTTAACTTCGGAATATAATGACCTCTAGAGGTTCTCAAATATGGGCCTAAAATGCCGTAAAATGGTTCCTGTAAATGATTATACTGCAGTGTTTGCTTCGCGCTCTACTTGGCGGGGGCACTGCCGTGCCCCCAGATATTCTAATCAATGTTACCGATTTTCAGCTTAGCAAATTACTAGTAGTATAATAGTAGATACCGTGCCAAAAGAAAGCCGCAATCGACTCTCGACTGCAGCACCGACAATAAGGTCCCTTTTTCACTAAACTTTAAGATATACTTATTTTAACCTATAAAAAATCGTTTTTAAAACCTGTGTCTTTGTCATATCAAAATTTAGAGTCCGTTTATTAATATGGAGCAAAAAAAGAAAAAATGATTTTTTTCGACACTTTACTTTAAATGCGATTATCTCGGAAACTAAAACCCTCCATAAGGTCCCTTTTCCCAGATAACGTCACATATTATGATCATAAAGAAATGTTTTTAATAAGGCTCTTTTATTCTGCAAGCTTTGTATATTAAATTGTGATATATTTAAATATGTATCCATTATGTGATTAAATTAGATAACAATATTTCTTTGATTCTTTTATTTGTGACTGGAGTATTGTTATTACCGAGGGTTACAAGAGACTTAACTAAGGCATTCATTATAATGTCATTACTCAAAATTTGTTCAACATTTAAAGTCGTTTTGGTATTACTAAGAGAATGTACATTAACAAGTTTTGAAATAGCTGGAAAAGATTTAGGGTCAGTGAGCAACAGAACACTACTCACCACAGTGGCATAACTACGATTGAAATTCTCATATTTTGACTTGTTTTCCTGCATTTTCTTCTGTTTCACTGGACAGTCTCGCGAGATGGCTAAGTGATTTCAGGCATACAATTTCTTCGACATCACATTCTTTGTATGAATGTTGTCCAGCGCATGAGGAGCACTTTTGTTCTCCTCTGCAAATTTTAGCAGAGTGGTTAAACTTGAGGCACTTGAAACATTGTAGTAATGGTGGTATATATAAATGTACTGGATATCTAAACATTTGTATGTAGGCATACTGAGGTAAAGTTGTACCAGCAAATGTAACTGCAATTATTGTACCCAGTGGAGTAAGTTTCCCTTCTACTTTCCTAATAAATCTTTTAATTGAAATCACTTCTGTGTCGCATGTAATGTTTTTGTATATAGTTTCATTGGACAGATCCTTGGGCACATACTTAATAACACCAGTGATCTCCGACTGGTGGGCCGGTACAAAGGCTTTCAGTTTATTTTTTGTTAAAAAATGGTCCATTTTAAGGAAGTTATTCGCCGGTGCGGGCTTCTTAAAGGTGACACCAACTTTATGAGCGTTAACTCTATGAACTAATATGATGCCTTTGACATTTTCCGTGAATAATTTGGTCAAAGCAATGGGATTTTTGTTTCCCAATTTTTCATTGTTTATCGATTCTACATACACAACGCAATCGCTACTATAATTCTCCGGGAATTATCTTTTATAATTTGTTTTTGTAAACATTCTATAATCCACTGTGCAGCTATCGATATCGTCCTGCAATTTTCTTTTCTTAGAAGTATCCGCGGGGGCCGGACCCCCGTCGCTATCTAGATTCATCTTATTTATATATTATTTAACACTATTGAAAAAGTACTAGTTATTTAAAACTATATTACAGTAATATTACTGGAAAATTAATAAGCAGAGAAAATTTTGAACACCCGCTCTTTTCGATTTCCCGCCAAAAGTCGTTTTATTCCTATCATCCACGGTATTGCTAGAGTCAATTTATTTTCTCACTTTTTGCCATTAATCATCATTCTGGTAGACACTAGACCCGGGGTCATTAAATTGGCGGACCGCGGTCCGCATCCGAACCGCCGACCCATTGTGTGCGGACCACCGACCGGACCACCGACCAAGTATTTTCCAAGATGAACTTCGTTAAAAATAAATTTCTTCTTCTTCTTCTTTAAAAATGGCCTCCCTTGAGGAATAGCCAATGACAGTTGATGACGTAAAGAGAGACTTTTGTTGTCGATGGTTGAAACTTTGCACTGTATTTTAGGTAGTGGCGTTTGTGAAAGTACAAGGTAGAAAAAAAAACTTACTGATGAACATCTCCAAGATTTAATGTCAATAGCTTGTACTAATTTCACTTCAAACAAGCAAAAAATTTACACATTTCTCATTGATATGTAAATAAATACCTTGTTTCGTGTTTTTTTTTTTATAAAATGCGGGAACCGCGAGGTCATTTCATTTCTTGAAATGGACCCCGAGCGAAACTAATTTGTGAACCCTGCACTAGACCATTCATGAATCATGATTCACTAGACCTATACAAATTACAAACTGATTTTGTTACTGTATTCGGCATTGTTAAAGAGGAAGAAGAAGATAATGAAAGTTGAAACTGACAATTGACATATTGCTAATGTCATTGTCTCCATTTGTCAAAACAAGAACAAGAGTCAAGAGCAGTGTGACCACTTTTAGTAGATTTCTACTTTTTTGGTAGATTTGAGGCAAATTGAACTGTGATTCAGTAGTGCAAAATCATTTAGTAGATTTCAGCAGAAAATCGGGATTATGGAACAGTCTTACATCACAAAAAAATAACCTCTTGGTCCATACAAAACACAAAACTGGCAACACAGAAAAGTGGGAAGTCTTTCAAGTTTCAGGGAATTACCCGTAACTAATACAGTGATATACCGGTCTCTTTTCCACATACAATGATAGAATAGGAGGAAATTGATCTGTTATTCAATACAGCACATAATATAACTAATCTGTGATTCAATACTTTATTGGTCATTTCTTAGTCGGTGTTTTTATTGTTACAACTTTCAAGCATATTATCTGAAAACTGCAATTTTGCTAAGCATATTTTATGCTTTGCCTTCCTGTATCGAACGCAAAATGTGGAGGGATTTTTTCAGCTAATAATCAAAACCAAAGATCGTAACAGATTTCGTAATAAAAATGTACGGCAATCTTACACGCTATTCGCTAGAGAAGGTATTTAAAATAATGATGGGAATTGTAGGTACACGTTTTAAACCGGAAGCCTCCATGTCACAAATTATGAAAAATGTATAAAAATGTTAAAAATATGTTGATGATGATGATGAGAATAAATAAAAATTGCTAAATTTTGTAAAAAAACTGTTTTATATTACATCTCAACCACTTAGAAAATTTTATTTCTAACTTAGTAGATTTTAAGTAGAATTTAAAACAGGGTTTGGCAGATTTTGGTAGAATTCACAGATATTTCTGGTAGATCGTGTGATAAAAAAGTGGTCACACTGGTGAAGAGTCCAAAAATCGGTTTTAATTTAGCCGCACGAGGTAAAAAATCGTATTTATTCTCATTAATCGCCTAGTTTTTCTCGAAAACTAAAATATTTGTATAATCCTATGTCAAATACTTAAGTGTTGTTGAGTATATTTTGTATGCTGATAGTGGTTATACACAATAAGCGGTCGTTCTTTTAGCGGTAATTTATACGATCCATCACCTTTATTTCTCTTAATTCCAGTCAGTGACTTATGTTTTGCTAAAAGAAATCCAAATTGTAACCGTATTAATATTATATTATCATACTTCAAGGTATTTCCGATTTTCAAAATAGTTCAATTAAAGGAAGCTAATATGCCAGAACTTACCGAATTGGACAAGGCTACTGCCTCAATGACTGAAAAGAGGAAGGAAGAAACAGCATCCTCAGACAGTGATTCTGATGATACTATTCCAGAACTGGAAGATGCAGGTGTGTTTATCTTAGAAGTAATTTCTTAGCAGTATCCTTGTGTATTGGGGGTTGGGAATCAGTAATAACTAATATAAAGGCATATAATTCATCCTTTACTCATAATCTGGTTGTTAGCAATTTTCTTAAATATTCCAACATAGCCAAAAAAAAAATTAGTCTACATGAACTTGTTTTTTCCATTTATTTTAAGGTTTTTGTTTATAATTTCAGGCACAGCTGGTACTGGTGGTATCACAAACCCAATTGCTGGCATTGATATTGTATCGAAGGCAAAGCAATCACGAGGTGAAAAGAAAGCCCGTAAAATCATGAGCAAACTTGGACTTAAACCTGTAAATATTAAAAAATATTCTTCTCTAGTTGATGCCCTCAACTCTTTTTCGCATAAATTCATTATTTGATGTAGAATTGTTCATGTTTTGAGAATAAAAGGTATCCTTAGTCCTTTTATGGGACTTGAAGTATTCGTCAAAATTAATTTAGCAGTTTAAGCATCAATAGGTAATAGATAGAAGAATAAGCATTTGTAATATTAATACTTCAGTCGGAATTTCCAGGAATTGCTATTCTATTCTATTGTTGTCGCGATCACCGGTGCTCGCGCAGGGCCTGAAGGATTAGTAAAGATGTTTTTACTTTGAAAGTCAATTCCATAATACATAATTCAAATCTAGAAAAAAATTATAAATTATAATTTATTTTGTTATTTCTAGGTCCAAGGTGTGAACAGAGTAACAATCCGCAAATCAAAAAATATTTTGTTCGTAATCAACTCACCAGATGTGTACAAAAACCCACACTCTGACACATACATTGTGTTCGGCGAGGCCAAGATTGAGGACTTGTCACAACAGGCCACCATGGCCGCGGCCGAGAGATTCAAGGCCCCAGAGAGTGCAGCGACTGGCAATGACACAGCTACTGCTGGAACTGTGAGTTTTTGTTTGTCATCACAAAAGTAGAGATAAACTACGATAACATGGCATTCCCCTCCAAATTACTGTTTCAATGTGTGTAGTCACATCCTTATAAAAGAGTTTGTATGTAGTAAGTATTCAACCAATCAACCAGTACTTGTAATATTTAACTTAATGTCACTTATTACCAAGATTTGTTGGTCAACTAATTATAACTAGCCGCCTGCAAGACAATGCACTTCAAACGTTTTGACAAAGCACTTCAAACGTTTTGAATTTTGGAGGGGCGCGCCATGTTATCGTAGCTTATCTCTAAAATAAGTCTTCACAAATAATGGACTATCAGAGAAGTTGATTCCTAGGCAAATGGATACCTAATTAGTATTTGGTCGCGTTAAGTCAAACCTATCTGACAGATCATAATTGACATAAGCAGACCAAATGACATAGGTCCGTCAACTGTCTAGGAATCAATTTCCTTGATGGTACATTGCATTTCGTCGTTGAAGTGCCAATACCTCCTAACTGTAGGTGCTTATTTTACAGAAGGAAAAAAAGATTGATCTTGAAGTTGATTTCTTAAAAAATGTTAGGATGTATTGGCACTTCAATGACAATATGCAGCCCCTCTTTGTTGGCCCATGATGGGAATATGGGCTGGCTAACGTATTGTACATGGCTTGTATTCTTAAATAAATTAATTTAAAAAAAACTTGCCCTGGATGATCTGCATTCCATAGACAAGTTGTGTATTCATGGTTATGCTTTTGTCATTTTGTGGATAAGGAGCCAATATATACACTTTCTTTACCACCACCATACTATAAATATTATAAATATAAATATTATAAATTATATATGATTGATATTTATTCCTTTTCTTTACAGACGGTAGCACCAATTGCTGAGGAAGAGGATGAGGAGGGAGTAGATGAGACGGGAGTAGACGAGAAGGATGTTGAGATAGTGATGTCCCAGGCCAATGTCTCCCGAGCAAGAGCCGTTAGAGCCCTCAAGAATAACCAGTCCGACATAGTAAATGCTATAATGGTATGTTAATTTTATTCATTCAACTTTAACACATTAATGTGTGTGTGAATAATGTAGTTGGTTAGAACCTTATCACCTACGAATAACAAAACTAAGGAAACGTAACTCCCATACTTCAACTGTTTTAAATTTGGCTCCTTTTCGAACACTAAAATATGACAATTCAGATTCTCGCCAAGGTCGTTTCATATCATAATATTGCGCGCTGGACGACAGCCTGCGCGCTTATTGTCACTGTCACAGATAGGAAACAAAGCCGTGGACAATAATTATTGTCAAAAGTGGATGGCATTATGCAGCATACACCAAACATATCTACTATCACAAAGAAAGGAGTACATAATTATTATTTTAAAATCAAACATGTTCCTCTGATCCTTAAGTCATTGATAATAATAATATATAATAATTTTGAACAAACCTTGTATGACTTGGACGAATTTTAAACTATCCAGAGCACCTTGACAAGACATTTTCAGATTACAAAAATCTATGTGCTAAATTATTACAGAATTGAAATAAAAAAACTTACGGTGCAAATAGGCAATGCAGATTTTCGTAATCTCTTTAATTTTCGGTCATTACTCATACAAAATATATCATGACTATTATAAAGTGTATGCTACATAAACAAGTAATCTGGCCCGGCATCCAATTCGGTTCGTTTCTTACTAAACGAAGTACGAACGGCATTATAAAAATAAGATACTCCATACTGATGTCAGTCAGACCCTCATTTATGATTAAATTGTTACATCTTGCATAACACTGTCCATGGCGACTTTGTAAAAATTTTGTAATTATATTATTTTTTGATTATTGCATTTTTACAATAACATGTAAACTTAATAAGACAAACACAAAGAGACCAGTTTAATTTTACGCAAATACCCTGGCATCCAACTTAAATAAACCATCTTTTTGCGCATGTTTTTGGGTCGGAAAAAATACAAGAACTTCTAAGCATAATTTTAAAAAATTCACTTACTGATGAAACTTGAAAGGTTATTACTGTATTAAAAGTCGTATCTGTATGACTTCTACACCATTTCTCAGGGCATTTAGGCATTTTAACAACGAAAATGTTGTAGCTACGTAAAAAGTAAGTAAACAAATTGTAAAATGAGTTTGACAATAATTATCATGTCAACCTGGTTGAATGTCACTCGTGTATATATACACGAAAAATGTGTACCGAACACATGCATAAAGTATACATGTATTCGGGTCACATTTTGTAGCCTTTTGGTGCACTTTTTTGACGTGATTAACGTCTTATAATTCGAAATGGGGTGCGCGCACGAAAAGCATGACAGTTCATGCGGCGTTACCTCGCTCTGAGGCGTTCCATTTAAAGCTTGAAGTGCAAGGGAGAGCGCGGAACGAGCGACAAAGAGGCACGTTGTCTCAACAACCGTAAAGGGCCACCGAGACGATCAAATGGTTTGATTCAAACACGTAAATTTTGGTTTGACTCAAACCATTTTGATCATTTACAAAGCTAGTTTGAACGGTTTGTCAAACATTTACGTGTTTGAAGCTCGTTTGATGAAATTTCATATTTTTGTTGTGTTTGACGCGCCGTTTGATCGTGTTCCGATGCGTTTGAACAAACTTTATACCATTCTTTGGAGTAGGTACGTTTGAGGAGGAGTAAAGAGGAGGTTATCAATTCGATGTATGTGTATGTAATATTTCCAGAACTGCCCAGTTTTCGTATATAATGCTAGTCTATATCAGCATCTGAACAAATGTGCAAAATTTCAAAAGTGTATGTATGTTTTTATGTTTGTGTTCACATATCTCCGGAACTACAAGTCTGATTTAAATATTTTTTTGTTGTACTATAATAAGTATTTTTTAACTTGGGAGACTTCTGCAAGTTTCATCAAAATAGGTTTAGTAGTTTTTGAGATAGGGAATTTAATTCTCAATTTCATACAATTTTTAAGTCGGTTTTATCTTTTAAATAATATTAATTCGTCACAAGACGTGTACTCCACAGCGAGTATTGAACCAAACTGCGCAGTTTCATTTGACAAACCGTTCAAACTGACATCCAACAGTTGCATCAAACACGTAAGGTTTGAATCAAACCGTTAGACAGTTTCGATTATATGTATTTCGATGACTTAGAGAATACTTTTGTATGAAGAAGTTTGGTTAGTTATCTATGACCTTTGATACATTGACCACACTCTGAATGAAAAATAAATAAACGATCTGTGAGCTATTAGTATTATTTCGGCTATTCAAAATTGTGCTCTATTTCCTACGTGTCAAGGTATGACTTGTGCTTTGTTCGAAGATTTTACTGGATTTCACGAATGTGTACAGTAGCGTTTTGTATTGCGAATAGTTTATTTTACTCATTATAAATATTTTTAGACAATCATTTGAAAGAAATACATCGAAATAACTTTAGGTTACACTCGAAAAAGTTTGTTTCTATTTATAGAGATTCGGAAGCGAGGGTTAACGCCTCTAGTACACCGACGCGTTCGCCGGCGGCAGCGGATCGCAAACGATTTACTGTCTCATCTGCCACACGACAATGCGTATATTGCATCTCGCTCGGCGAATACCTGCGGTGTAAACGACGATACGCAGTTCCTTGCGAACCAATACCGACAAGGATGCAACTAATTCATTTAAGCTAATGTTAGAGCGAGACAAAGAGTATGCGAAATTCTGCCATACTGCTGACAGAAATCGTTGGCGAAAGCGTCGGTGTACTAAACTCGTAAGGGGTTAAGGATAGTAGAACGTGACAACGTCATACGTTGTCACGTTCAACTATCGTCAGTAAACCGACTTTACAGACAACCGATTTTTTGACGGAGTTACTCTTCCTTAGTTTTGTTATTCATAGAGAAATACTGACTGATTTCAGGGCGAATGAAACCCAAAGTAAATTCTGTTATCTAAAGAAACCCTATGATGGCCATGCTAAGTGTGGCAGGTCTAAAATGGTTATATCATTTAACAATTCAGAAATATCATTAAAGATATTTCATTTTGATGCCCTTATGTGGTATTGAACCTTTAGCTATACTTATGAATTTATTTATTTTTCAGGAACTCACACTGTAACCTGTCAGGCTCTCGTCACAAGCTTTATATTTTTATGTTCCTAGACTTAAGATGATTAACGATTTTTTGGTTTTCATGCTAGTATATTAATAAACTGGTAACAACTCTTTGTTTACAAATCTAATCCACATCTACAGCACATGTAATGTAATAGAAATTCGGAAATGTATATATTCTATACCAGGGGTCACCAAATGGCGGACCGCGGTCCGCATCCGGACCGCCGAACCATTGTGTGAGAACAAAGCATGTTCGAAGACGAACTTCGTTAAAAATTAATTTCGGTCTCGACATACTGATGAACTTGAACATGTAGTAACAAAAATTGTCACTTGTCTCATTGGTACAAATAAATACCTTTGTAATTTACGTAATCACATTTGTTTAATATAATTTTTAGGGTTCTGTACCCAAAGGGTAAAAACGGGACTTCTAAAATTTTCACAATTTGTATATTTCTGTTGCCGCTATAACAACTACATGATACTAAAAATAAATAAAATTAATTAGGGGGCTTCCATACAACAAACGTAATTTTTTCGGCCTTTTTTGCTCGTAGCTATAAAGGCACCAGGGACGCACTTAAAATTTTCACTAAATCTTTAATTTTATTTGTACTTTAATAATTAATACTAAAATAAAATATTAATAAAATTTATGTAATCCCATACAAAAACACAATTTTTGCCTGCTTTCGCTCTATAGCGGTACGGAACCCTTCGTGCGCGAGTCCGACTCGCACTTGCCGATTTTTTTTAATGTGTGGACCGCGAAGGCCATTTAATTTCTTAATACGGACCCCGAGAAAAACTAATTGGTGACCCCTGTTCTATACATAGCTATTAGCTATAATGCCAAAATCTAATAAAATATGTGAATATTCTTTGCCTTTTTTTTCATGTCCAAATGTTCGGTTGCTGTGAACTATCACATTGTAAGTTGTAACTAGCGTAGTATTTGCTAGCATATAAACTATATAGACGCCTCCATGGTCCAGTGGTAAAGAGCCGCGTGGCTCTTGACTCGGAGGTCTTGGGTTCGATTCCTGCGTTGGAAACATTTATTTCCAAGTTTGGTCCGCGTTGGAAACATGTTATTTCTAAAATTGTATTATCTATGGTATAACTATTCAAGGTAAGCTGTTTTGTCTGATAAATAATAACAAGCTATGTGACTGAGCTTCGCTCGGTATTCAAAGAATTCAAAAACACACATAAAATGACATTTTATGAAAATGATATATACTAAATTTCATGAAAATCGTTGGAGCTGATTCCGAGATTCCAATTATATATATATATATATATGTAGTGAGTAGTAACTTATTCAATAACGTGTATATCAATCGAAAGAATCGGAAAACGTAGCATAATATGGTGCCACGTCTTATAGAAAGACTTAGGGCCGATTCACACCGGATCGGCAGCGGCGCGAAGAGCACTTTTAGGCGGCCCGACGGCCGCCAGCGGCGCCTCGAGCCCTTTTAGAAGTTTTCAAGCGATACTAGTAGCTATAAGTATGTAAATAAAGTTTAAAATTATTTCACACTAAAAGTGCTCTTCGCGCCGCTGCCGATCGCGCCTCTGCCGACCGCTGCCGATCCGGATTCCGGTGTGAATACCGAGATGTAGGCGACTCTTAGCGCCATCTGTTATGAATTTTTGGAACTAACTTTATTTGAACAAATTTACGTATTTTCACCCCCTTACAATCCCTTTTTCCTGACAGATACAGACAGAGATACTTTCGCATTTATAATATTAGTATAGAGTATAGATATACAAGAATTGCTCGTTTAAAGATATAAGATATTCCAAAGACTTTTGAGCTGTAAAAATAAACTAATGAATCTATACTAAAATTATAATTGGGAAGAGTTTGTTTGAACGTGCTAATCTCAGGAACTACTGTAAGTCCAACAGTAAAATAATTTTTCAAATCGGACGATTTGAAAAATTATTTTACTGTTGGATAGCCCATTTATCGAGGAAGGCTACAGGCTATATTTTATCACGCTAAGACTAATAGGAGCAAAGAAATAGAGGAAAATGTGGAAAAAACGGGGGAAATTATATGAAAGGGCTTATTTAAACGTGCTAATCTCAGGAACTACTGGTCCGATTTGAATTATTCTTTCAGTTTGGATAGCCCATTGATCGAGGAAGGCTACAAGCTACATTTTATCACGCTAAGACTAATAGGAGCGAAGAAATAGAGGAAAATGTGGAAAAAACGGGGGAAATTATATGAAAGGGCTTATTTAAACGCGCTAATCTCAGGAACTACTGGTCTGATTTGAAAAATTCTGTCAGTGTTAGATATCCCATTTATTGAGGAAGGCTATAGGCTATATTTTATCACGCTAAAACTAATTGTGTAGGGGAGACGTGGGTTTTGCACCACAATTCGAAAACACTCGCGTTTATACTTCAGAAATTTATTTACGTTTCCACATGAGTTAAATACTTAAAACTAAATAAAATAAAACGGGAGACACAAGTCAGCCCGCCATTGCCCGCACGCTCCCCGAACAATCTTACGAAACTCTCGCGTCGCCACCTAGCGAAAACTAAAGGTACAGCGGTGGCGGACGGACTTGCCTTCCCGAGGCAGTAGTTTGCGTCAACTGAATTATAGGTGGCGCTACAACCTCCCCCTCCAAGTCACAAAACCGCCCCGGTTGTGACTTGGGTCTCCCCCTGGTCTTAGCGACAATGGGGTTCCTGGATTCCCCGACGTACGCGGTGAGTTGGCTAACATGGTACTTGCCTTTAACCGCGTTTTCAGCATCCACGACCTCGTAAGTGGTCGGCGAGAGGATGCGGCTGATCTTAAACGGACCTATACGACGCGGAGCGAACTTCTTCGTCACGCCTCTTGCTGCTTGGCTGAGGGCGTTATTGGTGACCCACACAAAGTCCTCCTCCTGAAAAGAGAGTCCTTCTCTTCTGCTCCGATCGGCAACATCTTTTCGAAGATCTTGCTGATGCTCATGTCTCCAACGAACCTCTTGCAGGTTGTCTACAAAGTTTTTGAGATAAGGGGTGATCTGGGGTACAAAATTTTCCTGCTCGACAATAGCACGTACGTCATTGAGCACGTGAATAGGAGACCGAAGCTCCCGAGCGAAATTCAAATAGGCGGCTGTATGATCAGTGCCTCGATCAAAGGCCGTATTAAGCGCAAATCTCACCGTAGGAAGAGTCTTAGGCCAGTCTTGATGACTACTATTGACCAGAATCGCCAACATGGCTTTCATGTCGCGATTCTTGCGCTCTGCGGGGTTTGCCTCTGGGTGATACACCGGAGTAAGGGTTTCTCTAAGACCCTAAGGCCAATTGGTCTTCTGCATGACCGCGGAAACAAATTGAGTGCCGTTATCACTCACGACACGTCTGGGCAACCGTAACGCAAGAAAAATTCCTCAATCAGGACCTTTGCGCATTTCTCAGAGGTAGCTTTGTCAAGGGCGAAAAGCTCTACCCACCTCGTGGCAGTGTCTTCTATCAAGAAAATCCATTTTTCACCTTGACTTCCCTCTGGTAAGGGCCCGAATAAGTCCATGGCCAAAACTTCGAAACGCTGATGCATGGCCGGCGTCTGTAATAAACCGGTTGGCTTTAAATTACCAGGCTTGAAAGCCTGACACAAATCACATGACTTGAGATATTGGGTGACGTACTGACGCATCTGGGAAAAATAATATCTCTCCTTGATCTTCCTCAGGGTCCGTTCGACACCGAGGTGTCCAGCTTTAGGGGCGTCATGGAGCTCCTTCATCAGCTCATCTCTGAGGGATAGCGGAATCACCAACTGAGGCTCCTCAGTCTCGCTATCAGACTCGACACGGAAAAGAACACCGTGGGACACGTAGTACCCTCTATCGGTCCATCGTTTATAATCGTGACCACCTTCGAAGTCCTTCAAGATTTTCTGAGTCTCCGGATCTTCGAGCTGTGTAGCGCGGATCTCAGCGGGTCCACGGTGCGGTAAGTCGATTGAAATAGGACATAAATCACACGATTCTTCTATCACAGCCGTGTCGATGTGATGTACTGCCATTGGAGTCGGCGCTCCCCCCGGCGAAAAGATATCTTCTTTACCTTCGAGCACTGATGAGAGGACTTTCCTTTCAGGAGCAGTCAATAACGTTCCCTCATTCTCGCGGAGCCCCGCGGGAGAACAAACAAGAGAAGTGACTTCACCCTCGAAAACTAAAGGAAAGTAAGTACAACCTTGATTTACCGCATTTAATAATAATAATAACAATAATAATAGTTTATTCATGCGTTAAGACAATACACAATATTAAAACTAACAATAGTTTCACAAATTTTGACACCACTACATAAGTATTATAGAAAAAAATGTCATAAATAGGTATATGTAAACCGATTTGACTTAAAGTCGAGTACCATACCAGCGTCGCGTATAAAATTTATACCCAGGAGAGAGTCTGTAGCGCCAGGTAAGATCACAAAGACAGTAGGTATAACAACATTGTATACTTCTACATTAACAACAGCAGATTTAACATTATCGTTACAAATAGAGCCGTCAGCTAATTTTAAGTCAACATTGACATCCTTAAAGTTAACATTGTTTTTCACTAACAAATCTTTCATAGATTCACTCTCGATAGAGATTTTTGCGGCGGTATCCACGAGAACACAACCACTAACACCGATAATCTTGATTTTTACTTTAGGTCGCGCATGCGCTTCTATTGGCGCTGTGCCGTCTGCGGAAACCGAGAGCGACTGGAAAGAAGTCGATATCGTAGGCAGCTCATCCCTCTTCTTGCAGTTCGGACATTTGGAGCGTATAACTCCAGGAGTGCCACACCCGAAACATACAGGCGGCGGCCTTGCCTCTGTCCTCGATTCACCTGGATCTGTCATTACGTTGCGTGGTTGTAGCTTATGACAAACATCCTTCTCATGACCAAATTTCTTGCAATATCCGCAACGGGGTCTGGCTTTGGGAGTATAGCTACCACTCGAAGTACTAGGTGCAGACGGTGAAATCGCATCAGGAACCGGCGCGACGGGATGCGGAACTACCACAGCTGGGGTAGACGAAGCAGAGGAAGCAGGGAAACGCACTTGTGTTCGCGTGCGACTTTCCTCTAGTAGATCTTCTACAGTACGAGCCTAATTTCTAGTAGCTCGGCGAACGAAGAGAAACTGGCTCGAGACACTCTCTCACGCAGTCGTCGATGGAGTAAGCCGTATATCATATCCAGTTGAACAGGATTCTCAGGTAATGTGTTGGGTGGTAACTGTGCAATCAAGGCTCTTGCCCTACACACGAAAATATCTGTCTTCTCATCGGTTTGCTCTTTACTAAAAAGTTCGCGATAAATCTTATGTGGTGGAAGGCGAGGACCAAATGTCTGCCGCAGGAGCTGAATGGCGTCAGGCCAAGTCGACACGGAATGTTTAACGCCTTGCCACCATGTGCCAGCCATCCCTGTCAATAACATAGGGAGACGACGAAGCGCTATGCTATCATCCATGGTGACACATTCTTTATAGACCTCTATGGCGTCTATAAAAGCGATGACGTCGGTGCCTTGAGCTCCGTCAAATCTTGCAGAACATCTCGCGAAGTTGCTCTGGCTCCCCATCACACTCGCAGTGGACGGCGGCGGGCCAGGTATACGCAGAGCAGCGATTAGTTATTGTAGATGCTGATCCGTCATAGTAAAAGATGTGGAAGTCGCGCCCACAGGCGGCGACACCGTCGAGGTACTCGAGTGCGGCGTTAACATCTGTGAGTGTGCACCTTGCACCTTGGGGGGGACACAGGATGTTGAGTCACGGGTGGTGTCGCAACACCACCACGGGCAGCTTCGGCGTCGGCCGACGCCGCGGCAGAAAGCTATCCAATACTACTCGCGCGAGAACTTCTCGTTAACACCATCTTGACAAATTACTATACTGCAGTCTAATAAGAGGCTCTATGCGTTAGACTTCAAAGTCCACAATAATAAAGTTCACGGAAGAAATAAAACATAACACAATAGTGTTCATTACGCAAATAAATGTTCAGAAAAAAACTTAACAACACAAGTCACTAGTGTGTCCATACCCTTATAATATAAAATAAGTCCACATATTTTAATATTGTCTAAAACCCAGGAATGGCACAAAATAAAAACGAAAGTTCTACTTCCCTTTCAGAAGCGACGAATAACTTCAACAATACCCGAAGTGCGCCCGCCGACAGCCATAGGTAGGTGTCCAACACCTAGGCGCCGCGTCGCGTCGCCGGCGCGGGCGGTCGGGCGGCCGGGCGCGGGTGGCGAGGCAGCAAAGTAGGTACAAAAGTACAAAGCGTCTCGGCGACCACCCCAAGGCGCCGACAACACTCGATGCAACGTACTTGAATACGTCGTAATAATAGTCACTACACTATAATCGAGTCAGTAATCTCACATGTACAAGTCACTCACACTAAACTTACTTTTAAAAGTTTTATGCAATCGAGAATGTTCCCGTAAATGTTCTAACAAAATATAAACACAAAACTAGTCCTTGCAATCACAAAATTGTCTAGATTATTCATAGTTTCTTATACTAACGATTATCGAAAAGCACTTGTTTTCGAGTTCGTTTTTCGAGTCGAGTTCCAATAGTAACGACAATATGTTTGAAAAATTGTTCATTGCAAAATTGTAAATCATATTGGTTTCAATTCACATTTCACATCAAGAATAGGCATCTATATTACAGTTACAGTTCCCAAAAGTCTAGATTTTAACACAGACACAGTTCAACTGAGTTCGTAACTCGATCTAAGTATAAACGAAAACTTGAGTGTTTTGTGGTGGAATTACAATTCTAAATTACCGAACACAAGAAAAGAACCGAAAACAGAGTCTAAAGCACTACGCGGGCACACAAAGTTCTAGGATTTTGTCGCTAGAAGTGAGATTTCGGCAAGCCTAGGTAACCTATACTGCCGTCATAACAAAAAAAGACGCATCTACAGTTTTTTTCGAAATTGAGTTATATATATATTTGGAATCAGCAAAAAAAGACGCATCTACTAGAATTTTTATTATTGTACGGAATGAAGCACAGCCCTATATAACCATAGTGAAATAAGACAGATCTGCAATAAGAAATTATAACCACTAAATAGAAAAGACGCTTCTGATAAAAACTAAGTTAAAAAGACGCATTTAAGTAGAAGCGTCTTATTTATTTATAAAAATTGTACTTGCTCATGAAAAGAAAAGACGTTTCTGCATAATCGTAAGAAGAAAAGACGCTTCTGCGCAGATGCGACATTTCATCGTAGTATGACTACTACCAACTCAGACGCATGTGGCAGTCGCGTCTATTCTCCTTAGTATTGGTTAGTGGGCAGGGCTGGGAAGGGGAGCGTTTTGTCAGTTGCGTCCAGACCGTCGAAGGGGATACCCGCGCGCGCAGCTCCGCGATACAGATTTACGTCAACATGGTAAGTCAAAATTCAAAAGCGCGCGGTTTATTTACGCGGCATGTGCAGTGTTTAGAGGCATACGAAAGACACACTGCGTTTACATCTGTTTAACGTAATTATATTTTATTCAATCAACATGGAAATGCAAACCTAGCGTGCCTTTCTATCTAACGGATGTATTAGTACAGTGGTAGATGTATTATATATTTACCACTAGTTAGGTAGATAACATGTTAAAATGATTTGCTCTTATCTAATCATCCAGGAAGAAAACTGGGAAATACGTGTATGTTGACTAAACGCTGCCCGCATTTCTTATTTTAATATAATGTTGTAGATGTTTTTAATTAAAAATAGATGGAGAATCGATTCGGTCGGTTGGTAATATTATACGAATTAGAATCATTTGTATTTTTTTGTTGTTACAGTCTGAGAGGCTTAACCGATGCTCAAAAATAATGTCGATGGTGAAGCCATCCACCAATTTTTCTGCTTTAACAAGATTGCTTTTGCAAGAACCTACCTCGAGTTCTTCACATAATCAGTTGTTTTTGTCAGACAATGAAAATAAATCTTCCACTACATCTGCTCTACAAGAACCTACGCCGATTACTTCTGCTTTGCAAGATCCTACCTCGAGTTCTTCACATAATCAGCTGTGTTTGTCAGACAATGAAAATAAATCTTCCACTACATCTGCTCTACAAGAACCTACGCCGATTACTTCTGCTTTGCAAGAACCTACCTCGAGTTCTTCACATAATCAGCTGTTTTTGTCAGACAATGAAAATAAATCTTCCACTACATCTGCTCTACAAGAACCTACGCCGATTACTTCCCATAGTGAGCCGACATCCTTGATCCATGACAATTCATTAGAATTGTCACAGCCATTTAACAGTGACATAGATTTTGACTCCGACGATTCACTTTTTGATAAAGATTACGTTCCTTCAAGTATAGAGCTACTACAAAATTCTGATGATTCAAATTCTGCAGATTTTATCCCCAATTCACAATCGCGTAATATGACTGTTCCGGAATCACCTGAAGTCTCAGACTATGAAAATGAGCCACAAAATTTAACAAAGAAAGGAGAACCTAGAAAGCGTAAGAAGTTTAATGAGTCACAGGCGCAGAGAAAACAAATGAAAAAACTGAGAGATATGGAAACTAAATATGTGCTTAAGCCTGGATGTAACAATAAATGTAAAAAAAAATGTCATACCTATTTTACAGAAGAAACACGAAAAAATATCAACTTTCTCTTTAGAAATATGTCTTGGAAAGAGCAGCAATATTTCATTATAAATAATACATCTAAAGAACAGATTAAGAGAAAAACCGTTGCTAGTGAAAACCGAAAGCTGCCACGAGATGTAACCATTTCTTATTTTCTGTCAACTGAAATAGGAACTAAACTGAATGTTTGCAAAACCTTCTTTCTAGAAACTTTGGGTTACAGTCGTAATAATGATAGATCTGTCAGGACAGCCTACAACGTAACAAGCAACACTGCCCCGGTGGATAGACGAGGAACCAATCCTAACCCAAAAAAGGTCGACGATTCTATAATTGTGGAACATATAAACTCATTTAATCCATCGATATCTCACTACAGACGAGAGCACGCTCCAAATAGAAAATATCTTTCATCTGATCTAACTGTGACTAAAATGTATAATGATTTTTGCGAAAAGCAAAACATGAATGAGCTTCCCAACAATCAACAGATATCTTATGATTACTACAGAAAAGTTGTGAAAAAATTAAATATATCTTTTACGAAATTGGGCAACGAAGAATGTGAGACGTGTGAAAAATATTTTATTCACAATCCAGAGCACTATGAAAAAAGACACAGAAACTGCCAAGAATGCCGGGACTACGAACGGCACCGGGAAAAATTTATATCAGCCAGGGATGCCTACAAAACGGATGTTCAAAAACAAAATATAGCGAACGCTAATTCTGATGAAGCTTATTATGCGGTTGATTTGGAAAAAATAATTATGCTGCCTCGCCTTGAACAATTTAAAATTGTTATGTTTTGTCCGAGATTAATCATTTTTAACGAAAGTTTCGTACCAATTGGAGACAAAAAAAATAACACTTCGTCTCAAACCTACTCCGCGATATGGCATGAAGCTGTCTCAGGTCGTAAAGTGAATGACATAACCAGCTGTTTCAGAGCTTTTTTTCAGGCAAATAGAGATTTGAAACATATTGTTCTCTGGTTGGACAACTGTGCAGGGCAAAATAAAAATTGGACTTTATTTTCGTATTTGCTCTTTCTGGTCAATTCAGTCGAAGTTAATTATGAAACGATTACTTTAAAATATTTACAAACCGGCCACACGCACATGGCTGCAGACGAATTCCATCACCAGGTGGAATTGTCTATGAAAAAAATGAAACAGTTGTATGATTTTGAGGACTTTCACCGAGCAGTATTGAGCACCAGAAAAAATATAACAGTAAAAGTAATGAATGTGGGTGATTTTTGTGATTTTCAAGATTGTTCTTCAGTATATAAACTGCAAAATTCTTCACCGAGAGCATATTTGAGTGATATGTGTACAGTAACATTTACCAGAGGCACCCACGTTCTGCGCTATAAGACTGACTTTTTTAAAGAGGAAGAGTACACTCTTGACTTTTTGAAAGTAAAAAATATAAAATGTGGAGTACCACCACCAAACCCCAAGACGGAATATAGAGGCATTACTCACGAGCGCAAGTCAGCAATCATACAACGTCTGACACCCTTAATGCCTGACAACCGAAAATTATTTTGGTATGATCTACCAACTAATAATAATAGTGTTGATCTCACTCAAAATGATGAAGACTGATTATTTTTATTCTTAATTTTTTTCCCAATAGGTTAAATACACCAGGGTATTAGAAATAAGCATAACTTATAGTCTATTTTTATAAAAAATTTATTAGAATTAAGGATTAAGGAAAGTTCCTACTTAAAAACTAATTTTAGGTTTATGTAAGAGTAATTATTATCGCAATACGGCGGAGCCAAAAAGTGTTTTTTAATTGATAAAAAGTTATGTTAAGTTTTAGAATTGCTCATATTTTCTTTTTCAAATATAAAATAATGTCGTCTCTAAAATATGTCTTTTATTACGTACGTTTTTCTCCTTTAAACTGAAGAGCTGTGCTAATATGATTCAAAATTAATGGTTATAAGGTTTAAAATGTTATTTTAAAATAGGGTATAGGGATGTTTTTAGTCAAGTATTTTTCAAGTTCTTCGAAAAAATTTAAGAGATACTAAATTGAAAAGCAGTATCTGGCTAGAAATGACTTTATTATTTAGTTATTTAAATCCTGGTTTCGTAATAAAACTAAGTAGAAAAGAACGCTACATAAATTACTAAATTGAAAAGTCGCATCCAGCCAGACGCGACTTTTCATTGTAGTATTACGATTTTTTTTGAATATTTTTTACTAGGAAGAAAAGGAAAATGTCTAATATTTACAATAAAAAAATAATTTATTCACACTTTTTATTTACAACGTAAAAGATTTAGTTTACACACGCATTATTGAATTCCTAAATTTTGTTTTTTTTTATTATCTTACAAGCAGCGAATTTTTATATTTAAGCAACACAAAACATTTTTTTACTCTGATTGAAGCTCAGTGTAGATGCGTCTTCCTTTCTTATGACGGCAGTATAATAGGAGTAGGTACGCTTCACAACTAGGAGGAAAACAAAGTTCTTAGAACACTCCACGTGAAAAAAGCTTGTAGACATAGTTCTTATCACGGTAACACAGTAAATAGTTCACTGGATTGCACTGTAAAAGTTTTTCCACTTTTGTTTCAAACGGAAAAAAACCGGTTTGTCCTTAATAGTCCGGCCAAACGTTGGGCAGCCAAATTGTAGGGGAGACGTGGGTCTTGCACCACAATTCAAAAACACTCGCGTTTATACTTCAGAAACTGTGTTTATTTACGTTTCCACATGAGTTAAATACATAAAACTAAATAAAATAAAACGGGAGACCCAAGTCCACAGATTACACAAGTCAGCCCGCCATTGCCCGCGCGCTCCCCGAACAATCTTACTTGAATCTTACGAAACTCTCGCGTCGCCACCTAGCGAAAACTAAAGGTACCGCGGTGGCGGACGGACTTGCCTTCCCGAGGCAGTAGTTTGCGGCAACTGAATTATAGGTGGCGCTACAATTGGAGCGAAGAAAAAACGGGGGAAATTATATGAAATTGCTAATGAGAGGTTTTCTTATTTTTAATCACCACCAGACGGCGCGACGGTAGACACTTCTAGATTTTCTATTGGTTCCCCACCGATTTGAAATTATCTGCAGGTTGGCATCACGGATATATATTAGTTGTGTTTCTAAAAAATATCAGTGTACTGTCAAGTGTGGCATAAATCAAAATATCTTAAACCTAAGCGATCATTGGCCTAAGCGATTAGACCAGTATACTAGTAATAGTTTAGGAACACGCAAATAGGCTACTTGACCTAATTTTTTTCTTCATTCTAATCGCTTCTTAATCATTCATTTTCACAAAAAAAAACTAATATTTTAATATTTTACTCAGTAGAAACCCATAAAAATGTTGATTGAAAAACATGCCTTTCAAATGGCGCCGAAAACACTGTCCGCCATAGTGTGACGTCATACGTTTTGTATTTTAAACTCTCTTTATTGAAAAAAATTTTATGTGCTAAATGTACGAGTCTAAAAGTGCCCAAAAATTATAAAATAATTAAATAAGAATTTAGAAATAATTTGTAATGTTGAAAACTTTTGGAGAAAAGTTTTGGCCATTTCATTTCCCGTCTACAATAAATGGAGATAATATATAAAACTGATGTTTTATTTGAATTATTTAAGAAAATATATTTCACAAATCTTTCTAGGCTTATTCTTAATATTTATGTACAAATAAACTTACATATAACGAGCGCGAAAAATAAAAGATATTAAATTACTATGAGGATGACGTCACATCCAAATCGGAAGTACCGCAAAAGCGTTTTCGTCAGTACAAATCCTATTTTCATAAAATGATATTTTCAAATCGACTTTATTTATCAATCATAAGCTTTTATTTGATGTTAAGGGTGAAATACGGTTTCCTAGGCCAAGTTCTACTAGAAATATGCATTTGTTCAATGAAATTGAATATAGGTCAAGTAGCCTATTGTCAAACTGAAAACTGACAACTGAAAGAGTTTTGGCGGGCATGTCATGTAACTTTCAAACTTCTTCTACTTTTTATTGTTGGTGTGGTTTTTATTATTTTTTCCCAGATTGTGTTATTTGGGTCTTTGACGTTCATTATTGGTAAAATATTAGCCATGAAATACCGTAAAATGGGGTGAATAGAAATCGCGGGGTGAATGGAAACAAATCTGAGAATTTGATTATGATCGTTCTAGTTGCTCTATAGTCTGTTAAAGTATCTTTATTTCTACTTTTAACAACACTGCAACATTTTTCCTTTATTCTAGCAACCCTAAAATTTACGTCAAGTCTAATGACATAGAGAAAAAGGCTGTTGAAGTGAACGTCTGCGTACCAGTGTTTATTGACTGTGTAAAACTTTTAAAAAAACATCAAGTTCGTCACTGATATCTCTTTGTCAATTTGCATACTTGGATAGCTAAGTTTCTCATCTATTAGGAATAAAAAGGTTAGTGTCAATATTCCATCATTCTGTTCTTATTTTTTAGTAAAATCGAGACTTAGTATTTTTTTACTGATTTCGAGGTGAATAGAAACGAGTGGGGGGTGATTAGAAAGGCCTTTAGGGTCAATAGGCACGAAGAAAGAGGTGAATAGTTACGAGTGAGGGGTAAATAACAACGAGAAAGGGGTTAATAGAAACATGATAGTTGTCAATCGAGTATTTTTTCATCATGACAGTTTTCATTTAAATTTTTTTGTTAAAATGTTTTTTTTGTGACACTTTAACGCTAGATATTATACTTAGATGATTATAATTATAAAAATTAAACTCTTCAATTATTTTTAATAGTTGTCTACTGAAAAACGAATTACCTACTTACATAGACGTATAATAAAAGTTGATTTTGACAACCCTAACGTTATTTCTCTATTCACCCCTCTCTCGTATCTTTTGACCCCAGTTTTGAAGGTAAATAGAAACCGCCTACTTTTTCCTATTTTACAATTAATTCTCAAATTTATGCATAGTTAAAGAATAACTATTTGATAAATTAAAATGAGACTGGCAATTCGACAATTCTTTAATAACAGCTTTCACACAAAATATGTAAGAAAATCAGTGTAGAAGTTGAAAGTTGTGTCTATTCACCCCATTTTACGGTACCCGTTATCTTACACAAGTGCAGGTAAGATGTTGTCAAAATGTATAATTCCTGTGACATTTGGTCTGAATATCTTCAATTAGGGCTATTTCTTCTGTGAGTTTTAACTAAAACATCGTTGTAATAACTTTGTTATCTTAGTCACTCAGACCAATAAAAAAATAGTCATTGGAATATTATGGCGTCTTTTTCAAATTGAAATGTATCAAGTTTTACATTCTTTTGCCCAGTTTTGTAGCAATTATTGATGGACATCTAGGCATAATATTGGCATTTAGGATATCGCTTATTTGAAATGGTATGTAAAATTCTAACGGAGGATGAGCTAGATCAATATTGACAAGGCCTTGATCACATTTGTGTATACTAATGCTATTTATATTACTAAAAATTAGATCTAAAATATTATCTTTGTAATTTAAAATATTATTGAATTTAATGAGGTTGTTTAAATTACTGAAATCAATGAGATTATTAGCGGGGTGATTTCCGTTTGTATTGGGCAGCAAGTGGGTAGTATTGTCCTCTATAGACCATTTAAGCTTTGGTAAATTAAAGTCACCCACAATCATGAGTTGATCAACATTTTCTAGGACTTTATTAGCATTGTTTATAAAGTGGTCAAGAATATTAGAAGTAAGAGGTGGTGGAAGTCTGGAAGATATACTGCGCAGAGTAGCAGCTGTGATTTGAAGTCTTTGTCGTACTCTATACGTATCCACAGGTCCTCACAGTTGCTTTCAAAGTGAAATATTCTTACAGAAGCTAATTCTTTTTTTGACGTAATAACGTCTTATAATTCGATATGGGATGCACGCCCGAAAAACATGACAGTTCATGCGTCGTTACCTCGCTCTGAGGCGTTCCATATAAGGCTTGAAGTGCAAGCGAGAGCGCGGAACGAGCGACAAGGAAGCACAATCGGCCTTTGCGTTCGGCAGCGTTCGACATCCGTCTCACTCCTAAATCCTACTTGAGTGAGCGATGCATAGATTTTAAAGAAAGCGAAAAGTAAGTATTGCCGCCGCGTGGACGCGATTCGCGAACCTGGAATTTGGCGCTGTGATTTCTAGCTTGTCCCGCTGGGCCAACAAGAGTCAAGACGCTGACGTAAGTGCTGCAATTGTCGATATCTTGCTACTCGAAGTTGGTAGTGAGGTATACTTGTAGTAATTATTATTGTTTTTACGTAACATTTTTAAATTTTTAATTTTTTAAATAAAATGTAGAGGTCCGATAGCAGTAAAAAATACAATAAAAGTACTTTGGTGACATATTCAAATAGAACTTTGTTCTTTGCATAGGTCGATTTGAAAGAAATACATCGAAATAACTTTAGGTTACAGTCGAAAAAGCTTGTTTCTATTTATAGAGATTCGGAAGCGAGGGTTAAGGGGTTAAGGATAGTTGAACGTGACAACGTCATACGTTGTCACGTTCAACTATCGTCAGTAAACCGACCTTACAGACAACCGATTTTTTATAGCAACCATAACACCTCCACCAGATTTATGTTTATAAAATTCTGTAGAACAAGAGTAAGAATACACTAAAAAAACAAAAAATTACAAAAAACCTGTATACCTCAAAAAAAAAAGTGTGTCAGCTCCGACGCACGACTGGAGTTTACTCCTTAAGTACAAGTATCTAACCATACGCAAAAAGAGTTTATTCAACTGAAAAAAGATCAATATAATATGAAATCAGATGTTCCGGCAATATTATCTACACCCCTTTCTGCCATAGTTATTTCTAAATATTTTTTCTCAATTCTAAGGCCAGAATCGAATAGAGGAGAAAAATCCAGGAAGATCAAGCCGAAGAAATTCATATCCAGGACAAATAGTTGCCGAGTTACAAGCATTCAAACTTTGACCTGTCAATGTCATTTACAGCTCGGCAACTGTCAAACGTCGAACAAAAGCGGCCATAACTCAGCTTCCAATAGGCCTAGAGGAACGGGGTTTCTTCTAACATCAAAGGCAACACCTCGGCTACCCCCTCCCTGAATTTGAACTAAATCAGAGACATCATTTTTTTCTCAATTCTAAGGCCAGAATCAAATAGAGGAGAAAAATCCAGGAAGATCAAGCCGAAGAAACCCATATCCAGGATAAATAGTTGCCGAGTTACAAGCATTCAAACTTTGACATTGACAGCTCGGCAACTGTCAAACGTCTTACTAAAGTAGCCATAACTCCGCTTCAAATAGGCCTAGAGGAACGGGGTTTCTTCTAACATCAAAGACAACACCTCGGCTACCATATACTATAATATACAATACTCCCTGAATTTGAAATAATTATATTATTATATAATAATTATATTATTTTATATAATATTATATTCCGATAGGTATATTACCTTTATGGTCTTAATACACTCACAGCCAAATTAGAAAGTTTCCGTCGTCCAAAAACGTGACACATTTTCGTTACTTGTTAGTAGGTTTTAACCCTCGGATTCGGATTCGAAGATCGATTCTTATGGAGTAAAGTCCAAAAATCGTCGCTACACCACTCTGTTCAATGCGATAGAGAGAGACACAGAGAGAGAAACACGCGCTACCGCACGGCTAATGGCTTCTACGTGGCTTATGGCTTCTACAGATTGCGCGAACGGTCTGCAGACCGCGTCCGTGAGGGACGCCGCCGTCCGTCCGTGAGAGACAAAGACAGTTTTGACATGGGGACCACTGATTTAACATGATAAGCTTGAATGACGCGGACGTGGGCGGTGGGTAGGTATGCAAAAAGAACATTGACGTCTGAAGAAAGGTCTTTGAATAAAAACGTGGCAATTACAGTTCCAAAGACAGATAAGAAGAAATGTCAATGTTGTCAGTTCACAGTTGTCAGTTGTCAGCAGTGTTGTCACATCTACCAACTTTTTGGTAAATCTACCTATTTCACCTCCCTTCTACCTATCTACCAACTTCGGTATCAAATCTACCTATTTTTCAACATAATATATCATTGTTCACGTACAAATAATAAACGTTACACGCTACTCGGATAGCATTTTGGTACATTCCATTGATTCGTCTTGGTACAATACCTTCTTTAGCAAAATTCATATTTAAAACAACCCGGCCGAGTGCGTGTCGGCCACGCGCAATATAGGGTTCCAAAGTACTGCTAGTTTTTTTAATTTTTGTATGGTCAATGAATAGGTACAAGTTTATAAGGTGTTTTACACTACTAACAACATCATCTCAGTTACGTTCAAAGGATTTTGAACGAAAGTTCCTTTGTACTCGTACTTCTACTAGTACAATTTTTGTAGTTTATCAACTATTACTCAATAACTTATGAAGTCTGCTTAGCAATGATAGTTTTCCTTTTAAATTCAGCATATTATTTCCTACCCTTGTGAATTTTTTCACATTTTCAGAAGCAGCCGTTTAGAACTTTATCTTGTAGAAAGGAGGGATACTGGACTCTAACGATTTTTTTCCACTTTAAAACTTCATATAATATCACGTAAATGGATCCCTAAATCGGAAAATTTTGAATACTCGTAATATTTTTTAAAAACCTATCCAATGACACCCGATATACGGTGGGGTGAACGCAAAAAAAATCACTCTCGCATTGATATGTGGGGGGGGGGGGTACCGTAAAAAATCATTAAAAAAAAATTCAATAAAAAAAAATTCAAAATCAAAACTATTTCAAATCATTTCAAAGAACGAAGAGCTTAGTGCTGAACATTTAAAATTATTATTCAATAGTAATATGTATTTAAACACCATTACTAAAACTCTCTCTATGTATAAACTAGCATTTTTTATTCTTAAAAATTTACTGATATGAGGATGGTAGATCTACCTCCTTTTGGTTCTAACATCTACCTAATTCTACCAATTTTTGGCATGACGTCTACCGTTTTTCTTAAATTTGGTGTGACAGCACTGGTTGTCAGTTTGAATTTTGAAGTTTGAACTGTCAAAAAATAAAAAAGTCAAAAACAGTTTTCTTGATTCTTGAACAATGAAGAATATTGTTTGTTAATTAAAATATATCCATTTGAATCTAAAGTTCTATTATATTTTTGTGAAAAATGGCGATGTTTCCAGGAACTGTCGCCTTTGATGAGTATGGTAGACCATTTATTATTTTACGAGACCAAGAAAGACAAAAAAGATTAACCGGTATCGATGCCCTGAAGGTTGGTATAGTAATTAGTCTTTCCAAAATATATTAACCAAAAAAATATAATAATTAAACATTTATTTAGTATATCAAATTAAGATGACCACAACGAGCAAACAATGTTCAATACGTAACGAGTTATGTTGATGATTTCATGGGTTCCCATATTTTGCAAATGTTTTCAGATAGTTTTTCACGAAAATTCCCTTATTAAAAGTCTAGAAGGGCCTTTAAACACTAGTTTTTAATGTTATTTATGCTTTCAATATAATTGCAATGGCATTTAGTAAGTATTTGTAAGCATTATGAACTGATTTCCAAACAGGTGTTCAATCGTAGTGAATCAACTTGGTCACATGATGGGACTAAATTTACTAACTTTGGCTGTTTAAAGTTTCTCCAAATCATAACTTTTGTTTCCAAACTATGAATAAAATAAAAACAAACTGTTTACAATTCAAAAATCCAATACAATCCAAGTTAATACTTTGTGTAATTAATTTTCAGTCACACATATCGGCCGCGAGGCAAATCGCTGGCATTCTCAGGACCTCCCTGGGGCCGAGGGGTCTGGACAAGATGATGGTGTCATCTGATGGTGATGTGACAGTCACCAATGATGGTGCCACCATTCTCAAGTTGATGGATGTTGATCACCAGATTGGTAAACTGATGGTGCAACTTGCCCAGAGCCAGGATGATGAGATTGGTGATGGTACCACTGGAGTCGTAGTTCTTGCAGGTATTATGTTGTTTATAATAATATGTATGTAGTTAATTATTTATAGTAATTAATCATGGTATGGGCAAGGCGGCCAATTTTTGCTGATTTTGCAATTACAGTATATTTCAGTTGTAACGACGCCGATAGGGCCATGTTAATGTTGTCGCTACATCCGAAGGTCTCAAAATCTGAAATAATAAAAAAACAAATAAACAGTATGTCCAGTAAATAGTGCGACATACTGCAGGGGGTGATAGCTGGGATCATTACCTACCAAAAAAACACAATTTATGTTCAGCAAAATGTTACGGATTTAAAGTTATACAACATTAAAAAAAAATCGATAAATCTCTACCTTGAGACAGATTTATTAGCATATCGCCAAGAAAAAATTCCTTTTCTAGAATTTTTTTTTACGTCAAATTATTCCTGAATAGTTAGTCTACTTATTGATAAGTCGTTTTTAATCAAAAACATTTATTTTTTAAGATATATTATTTTATTGTTTTAATTTTCGCAAAATGATTTTTCATCACTTAACTTTAACCTTCAGTAGTGAAAAAAAATTGTTAGCGTTTTGTACAATAAACTTAAAAAGTTGCCTGTTTAACCCATTCAATGCCACCAATCCACCTGTAACATACAGGTGGTGCCACGTGATTTTTTGTTTTTTCTAACTTAAAATACATTGTTTAACGTATTTTGTATATTAAATAATGCAATAAATAACGAAAACCTCTCTAAATACGATAAACGCACCAATTGCGTTGGTGGCACTGGTGAGACAAATCCAATCACAAGTGCCATTCAATGCACCACTTACGTTGACGCTTTTGTTTTAATTGAACTGTGTTATGCAACATAGTGAGTAGCTGAATAATTTTTAAATACAGGTAGGTTTTTTTCTACATACAGTTAATCGCTTATCAAGCTACCCATGGTAATTCAAAGTCCTTTCTCCCCTTCATTCTTTGAAAAAAAAAACTGAAAATTGAAATAAAATCCTTATAAAATAAATAAAATCCTTACTTATTTGAAAAATTTTTTTTCTTAAATATTGAAAAATACAACTGGTCAGCTAGTAAAAGATTTTGTATTAATTTAATTATAAATACAACGAATTGTTGGTAAAATTTACTAATTTGAACATAGTAGTGTTGCATCATGCATGAAACCATCCAACAAAATTCGCCGTTAAAATGCCATTGAACGCACCATTTGCGTTATGGTAATTTTATTCATAAAATATACCATGAATCGAAGAAAAATTGTAATATGCCTAAATATATTGCTTACTTTTATGTTCTTAGTCAAAAACTTCTCACTCTAATTCAATAAAACTGAAAATATGTTGAATTGAAATCTGGCAGTTTTTGGGCTGACGGTATTTTCGCTGTCAAAAAAAGAGGGGAGGTCCAGACCAGAAACCGACAGTGTCACCACATGTCAAATATATCTCCAGTAGCTAATGAGGCCAAAGATTCAAATTAAATATAGCCATTATAAAGAAAAACCGGGAAAAATATCAAAGGTACCTCAACGCATATGGTGCGTTGGTGGCACCAGAAAGTAAACTCGCAAAACGCAAATGGTGTGTTGCTGGCACTGAATGGGTTAATGGTGATTTTGAAAAGGTACAATACTAGTTTTCACTTGAGCAACAGAGTTGATAAACAACCTTTCTTTGGGTCATTTTAAACAATTAAGCCTAACTAAAAGCCGGATAAAGCTCTGCTCTGCGTGCGGGCCGCGCTGGAGTGAAGCGCACGCGCCCCTTCCCATCTCGCCCGGAATCCCGTCAAGCTGTCGCCTGCTTTGTCTAGCCGACATGGTGGCGCCAGCCTCTTACGTTTGAATACTAAGCTGTTGCTTTCTGTAGCCCCGAGACTGGACATTTCAAATACTAATGTTTTTTTTTAATGATATTATAATAACTATTATGCTATTATTATCCCTAATACTTATATATTATGTAATTACACTTCCACTACCACACATATTTAATAGGTTTTTTTTTTACATTCTAAGGTTATGAATTATTTATATAAGTAAATTTTTATCTAGTTATTAATATAAATATATTAAGCTGTGTGTTGTATGTCTGTCAAACGCCTGGCAGTCACAAGGATCCACAATACCAGGGATCGTGGTACAGTACTATCCTGTACCATGATCATTACCTGAGTGGAGTCCTATCCAACAACTTTTCGCACTGCACTGCCTTATACCGAAGCACTCAATCCATGCCGCACCACAAAAAAATATTAAGTAGGTATATGATTATTTGTACTGTATACTTTAAACACAGTGTATCTATTTATATTGTGCTTTAAACATGATACGCTGAAATGTAATTTAGTTTTCTCAATATTTTTTTTTGCTGTTATAATGTGGTTACGCTTAGTAGTTAGTACCTACCTAGTTAGTATGCTTGTCTTTTTTATTTTTTAAATTTTTTTTCTGTCTTTATGGTTGTGTGCTTTGTTTTATTGTAGTGTACTGTGAACTTTGTTGAATAAATGTCTATTATTAGTGGATATTCATTCTTAAATTATAAATATTTTTGATAATTTAAAAATGAATATCCACTAGTATTGTACCTTTTCAAAATCACCATTAAACAGGCAACTTTTTAAGTTTATTGTACAAAACGCTCATATACAAAATTTTTTCACTACATACTTAAGGTTAAAGTTAAGTGATGAAAAATCATTCTGCGAAAATTAAAACAATAAAATAGTATATATAAAAATTTTAATTAAAAAATAAATATTTTTGATTAACAAACGACTTATCAATAAGTAGACTAACTATTCAGGAATTTTTTTTAAATGTTATATAACTTTAAATCCGTAACATTTTGCTGAACATAAATTGTGTTTTTTTGGTAGGTAATGATCCCAGCTATCACCCGCTGCAGTATGTCGCACTATTTACTGGACACGCTGTATAATATGTATTTACTTATTATTTATTTGAGTATATAATACATGGGTCTTATTGAAAACGTGTTATAGTGCGCTGTTTAGGTTTATTTTTTTGTGCACGCTGTAAGGTGTATTCCATTTTCATAATTCCATCTAAATCTATCAGTGGTAATAACTTGATTCACATAACTTTCCCAATCCGTAACTATTGCTTCCGCTGATAATAATGAAGAATGTTACCTAATTTTGATTATTAGCAGTCCATATTCTCTGTAAAAAAAAAAAAAACTTGTGAAAGAATTACTTGAATATGTTAATTAGTTTCTGATTTATAAGCAAAACAAGTTGTATCTGTACGACGCGGGCGCCCGGTTACAGTGTGACGTCATATCACAACTGCGCCGCGCGGGCCCCATACAATAAACATGATTTTTTGGCTTTTTTTGCTTTTTTTGCTCTTTATCAAAAACGGCAACAGGCACTTGGAATTTTCACATCAAGTACACATATAATTAAGGCCTATAAGGCCTATTAATTAATAATAATATTAAAATAAAATAAAATTATGTGGACATTCAAAAATAATAATTTTTGGACTATTTTGCTCTATAACGGTACGGAACCCTTAATGAGCGAGTCCGATTAGTAAAAAAAAAGACTGGTTGCACTCCGGGAGTGCCGGCAGAAGTGAAAACTTGATTATTAACGTTGTGCATTTTTTTAACCCATTTTTTATGAAAATCGATTATTAAAAAATCTATTTTTTAATTAATCGAAACCCTTTACAATCGATAAAATTTTTAACCCATTTTTATGAAAATCGATTTTAAAAAAATCGATTTTTTTAATTAATCGAAACCCTTACAATCAATTCGAGTTCGAGTTCGACACAAAACACTACTCTCCAACCGTCTTACGGTTTTTGCAAGGTTTTTCGATCAGCACGAGAATCTGACGCGAGTTTCACAGTTTTTACTCATCGCACAAAAGTGCTCAACGCCGCTAAAGAAGTTTTCACTTCAAAAATACAAATAAATAATCGGCCAAGTGCGAGTCGGACTCGCGCACGAAGAGTTCCGTACCGCTACATAGCAAAAAACCGGCCAAGTACGAGTTGGACTCGCCCATGAAGGGTTCAGCAGCAGCAATAAGGTTTATTTCCATGAAATTAAAAGGTTTTTGATTTATTTTTATATTTCATTTGATTTAATGAAAGTTAAATTAAGGTTTACTATTTAGACCCGTATAAAAAAATACTTGCTAGATCTCGTTCAAACCAATTTTCGTTGGCAGTTTTATAGTAATGCACATCATATATTTTTTGTAGAATTTCGGTAAATCGGAAATCGGAATTCACCAACGGTAAAGTATTCATTAATCATAAAAAATCACATCTGAACATAATGTTTTTTTTATCTCCTTCGTTTTAAAGTCGGTTAAAAAATAGCATAACACAGCATAATCAACTTCCATCTCTTATGGCTGGTTTACACGTATTAAGTAGATAAGTATTAACTAAATTTTAACTAAATTTGAAGTGCCTGCCCGAAATGTATCAAGTGACAAGCGGTTTTGTTGTTTTAACTACGTTTTTACATAGTAAAAACGTAGTTTTACACACAATACACAAGTAAATACTTTAGTTATACACAATACTTAACTATATACTAAAGTAAATACTTTAGTTATACTATATATAACTATTATACTAAAGTAAATACTTTAGTTATACACAATACTTTTTACATAGTAAAAAGTATTGTGTATCTTATGCTCGAAAACTGATTCTAACGGAGAAAACAAAGTACTCAAGCATGCATTAGAATTATTTGAGTTCCAATAATAATCTAAAAAATTATTTACAATTAAACATAAAAAAAAGTAAGAAAATAGCTTAAAATAATCCGCCGTGGAAGAGGTGCACTTTAACTGTCGATGTAGCAGTAATTATGACAGACTAGATGATGCCCACAACTCCGTTGCGCCAAAGTTAATTTATCGCGCGGGAACCGTACATTTTTCAGGGATAAAAAGTATCCTATGTCCTTTCCCGGGACTCAAGGTATCTCCATGCCAAATTTCAGCAAAATCGGTTCAGCGGTTTGGGCGTAAAGAGGTAACAGACAAACAGACAGACAGACAGACGGACGGACGGACAGACAGACACACTTTCGCATTTATAATATTAGTATGGATATGGATTTGAAGATAAATCGGATATGTTATGAATACTTATATAAATGGCTATTACCTCACCTAATTCTTATAGTATTTTAAGATAACTTTCTTTGTAAACTTTTTAAAATCAAATGAATCCTTAGAAACACCAATTCTACCCCACATTTTAAACGTCATCAATAATACCGATTTATTGTTATCGTTGGGTGTAAGGGAAGGTAAAATCTCAGTGGCAACGCTGAGTTTTTACGTATTCTATCATCTATGGAAAATCTCGTAATATCCGCCATTTCTCGACAGTTCACATTTGAACTTCAGTCGGGCTGTGTACACAGTTTTTTCAAAGGTTTTTGTGACACAAAAGTATTACTGTTTCACATAAAACTATCAATGCATCTTGTGAGTAGTCAAAAGGGCCATGTTTGGGGCTATAATAAAAACCACATTGTGTATTACATATTTACAGAGATAAGTTTGATTTTCTCAACGCTATGATAGCGTAGAGGAATAAATTCGCTACCATTTTGGTGCTCCAACGTTACAAGCAGATTAGATATTCGCCAATTTTCTTTCTCTCGCAAATTTTTTCTGCGTCATATCAGCAAAAATTGGCAGCCTCACCCGTATGTACATTTTTTGACCTACTACTTGTTAATTTGATTATTTGTATTAACTGAACAATTTATAAAATGTTCATACTGTAAATTTACAAGAGTCAAGAAGTAAGAAAGAAGTTATGTTAGTAAGACTATGACTCATTCACTTTTTTCTATGGATACCAGTGATGATCAAAATACTCACATAGTGATTTGATTACATAATGAAAGCTTCCTTGGCTGTGTCTGAGGTGTCCATTAAAAACTATACATTGTTTTTATTTTCGAGCACTAAAGTGATTGACTAAGTAAAAAAAAATTATAATACATACGTTTGACAACGTCTGTGGCTCAGTTGATGGGCTGTTCGTAGCTCAAGCTGGTGGTCGCGGGTTCGAATCCCGCCGACGGGACAAAAATTTTTCAAAGTTCCTGGGTCATAGATGTGTATTAATTTATTAAATATGTTGTTATATAATAAAAATCTTAAATATATGTATAGTATAAAAGTGTTAAATATATTTCCGTTGTCTGGTACATGTAACACAAGTCCTTCAGGTACTTAGCACGCGGCCAGACTGACGTTGTGTGAAGCGTCCATAAGATATTATACAATCTGTCCCGACACCGGTGTCTGATCGTTTAATGTCATGATCTATGGCACATTTTATCGACAAATTGGCTCTCAAATTTTTTCTCTCTCACGGTTGTAGAATGGCAGCCATTTTAGTTTTTCTCGGGCTTTCACACTAATCTGACCAGTACTTCTCATGCAAATATCCTATGAAGATAAAAAGGTATTGTTAGGTACGGTGGCGGGGAAATTAGTAACGCGTCTAGTGAAACAAGTAGTCAATTTCGCACTGTCATTTATTGGGACAAAGTATAGGCGCGCTGCAACGCGGGGGTGCGCGGGCGCGCGGGGGAGTCCACGCTACCGGCGTATTACAGATTAGAAATAATTATTAATCTGTGATCAAACATACATAACAGGTATCATTTGATAGTGTTACGTGCTAGGGTTCGAGGATTCGAAGAGAAAGACCTAGTGACTCTCTTGAAGACTTTATTCACAAATACTAGCTCACACAAATAACTAAGTCCAAACACTAAGCACTAGATCCAAATCACTGAGCACTATCACTGTCACTCACTATTGATCACTTGTTCTCACTTCGAAGTTGACTTCGAAACTGAGTTGACTGCCGGCTTGTTTGCCTTTGATATGGCCCGCGTCGCTTTCTGGAACGTTCCATTTTGGACTGTTTACGTAAACACGCAATTCACATAAACAAGGGTTGGACTTTTCTAGAAAGTACGCGCAGAGGTAAACAACTGTCCGTATCCGTAACAATAGCTTAACTTGTGGACTACGCTAACACAGGCAATATGTTATAAATTTCGTGGAACTAAACAAAAAAAACTAAAGTTTAAGAAAAAAATTCTGTATTTTTTTAATTAATGGCTTTTTGTGAAAAATCTAGCACATTAAACTGGTTCTTTTTTGTTTTAAAAAGATACAGGAGGTTTTCGTCTTAAATAGATTTTTTACTTCAAAGCTCTAAGTCAGATAGTTTAGAAGTTATAACGATTTTCTTTTGAAGTATAGGTCAGATTAGTATGAAGTCAGAGATTTTTTTTTCAAAAGTTGGAGAAAATAATTTTGTGACTCATGATTTATGGCATACTGTTGCCCGCGACTTTGTCCGCGTGGACTTCAGTGTACTTACAGCGCGCGGTGTCAACAAAATTGGTGTCAAATTTTAAAGGTTTTTAAAATCCTGGTACCCCTTAAATCAAAATAGCCAAAAACAGCTGTGCAGTGTGCACTGTGCACATAATATTTCATAACTTTAGCTTTACCCATAAACTATTTATCATAGATTGGTAGGTTTAAGGCTACGTCACTCATCAGTACATAGATGAAGTACTGAGTATTGAGTTATACATTATCAACGTGTGTAACAATCGAAAGTATCGAAAAACGCGATTTAACATGGTACCACGTCTTATAGAAAGACTTATGAGCAAGCGATAGCGTGATGTAGGAGACGCATGGCCCCATCTATTATGAATTTTTGGAACTAACTTAATTTGAACAAATTTACGCATTTTCACCCCCTTACAACCCCTTTTTCCAGTTAAAAAGTAGCCTATGTCCTTTCTCAGGCTTTAGACTACTACTGTGTACAAAATTTCATTACAATCGGTTCAGTAGTTTTGGCGTGAAAGCGAGACAGACAGAGAGACAGACAGAAATACTTTCGCGTATGTAATATTAGTATGGATTAGTATAGATTTTAGTGACAAAATATTGGCTTTCAAATATATTTTTTCCGCAACTTTTGAAAAAAAAATATTTCTCTGGCTTCATACTAATCTGACTTACACTTTATAAGAAAATCGTTATAACTTCTAAACTAAACTATCTGACTTAGAGCACTGAAGTAAAGAACTTAAGATGAAAATCTCCTCTATCTTTTTAAAATAAGAAAGAACCAGTTTCATGCACTAGATTTTTCACAAAAAGCCATTAATTAAAAAATACACGACTTTTTTTTCTTTAACTTTGGTTTTTCTATGTTTAATTCCACGAAATTTATAACATATTGCCAGTGTAAGCGTAGTCCACAAGTTAAGCTATCAAATGAGACCTATTTTATCTTCATAGGATATTTACATGAGAAGTACTGGTCAGATTAGTGTAAAAGCCCAATGTGCCACAGATCATAACATTAAAGGATCGGACACCGGTGTCGGGACACATTGTATAAAAAAAACTTAAAGAAAAACCCTAGTGCTATCTTTTATTTATACATGTAATAATCAATAAATATAAGAATGACAATAATGTTTTAGGAGCTTTGTTGGAACAAGCATCCAATCTCTTGGACAAGGGTATTCATCCGATTCGTATTGCGGATGGTTTTGAAATGGCTGCAGCTGCTGCATTGGCCCACCTCGACAGTATTAGTGAAGCATTCCCAGTCAACAAGAATACCAGGGAGCACCTCATTAAGGTTGCCATGACAACCTTGGGCAGCAAAGTTGTGGTCAAATGCCACCGACTTATGGCTGAGATTGCTGTTGATGTAAGTTATTAATATTATTTATAGCCTGTAGTGTCCCACTGCTTGGCAAAGGCAAAAGGTTGATGTAAGTTACATAGTTTAAATAGTTTAGTTTATGGACATTTTACTTATACAGGGTGCAATTAAACATTCCTGCCAAAATTTTTCCAGGGCTTAGGTATCATTAGGAGAGTCCATTTAACCAAAAAAATAAAATAATTGGGTGTTATTTTTTTTCAATGACATAATATTTTATCCCATTTAAAATCGTTGCAGAATGGTCACTCGCGGCGCGGGGGAATGAATGAGTACCCGGGATGAGGCGCGCGCGCGGGGCATGTCACGCGCGGCCGACGCATGTCCATTAATTGTAGTGTTTTATAGGATAACTTTCGGAAGCTATTTCTCAACATTTTAGTACTGAGTGACTATAAAAGAAAAAATACGTGTATTTTTATTTTTAACAAGAATCAATGTATCAAAATTTGGCAGGAAGGTTTAATTGCACCCTGTATACTTTTTATAGCAACGATGTCAATACATTAAATAAGACGTACGCCATCAAAACTGTAGCAATGTTTTTGCATGCAAAATGTGTATCGAGAAAATATTGTCGTCCTTTTTGTCTTACAGTAATAGCATATACCACTTTCTTTTTCGCTCATTTTACGCTTTAATCGAATGGAGAAAATATTGTCGTCCTTTTTTGGCTGACACTAACAGCATATACTACTTTCTCTTTCGCTCATTTTACGCTTCGCTTTGATTTTTCTCGTAAAATGGAAGACAATAATTTAAATATTAATGAAATCTTAGTAATTACATGTGAAATATTACACCGTTGGCTTTATTTGTATTCCTCGTGTTGTTCTACTTACTGCACTGTCGGAAGGTACACGACGGCATTCTGGAGCAAAATATAGGGAAAAACAACGCGGTAATCAATGAATTATACACGCCCGACTGTCATCGCGTACTAGAGCGCACTGCTCTCAGATGAGTGAGGCTCACTCATCTCGAGGGTGACACATTTTCGCGCTGACGATTGTATGGAATGCCTTTTCTAACGTTCTAGTTCTATGTTTTATAGCAAAAGCATTTAGTGCACTCTCTGTGGAAAGCAAGCTTGAATGCTATCTTTTAAAGATTGAATAAATAAGGGTTTTAAATTCTTTAGTATTAATGTCCATGTAATGTGTTATTTTTGTGACATTATACACAACATACTCTGCTAAGAAGCTGTGCTAAAATATTGTATTTATTTAATTTTTAGGCTGTCCTGTCGGTTGCTGATCTCGAGAAGCGTGATGTGAACTTTGAGCTGATCAAAGTAGAGGGCAAGGTCGGAGGCCGCATGGAAGACTCCATGCTGGTACGTGGCGTCGTCATTGACAAGACCATGAGCCACCCACAGATGCCTAAAGTACTTAAGGTAAATATCAGTGTAATATAAATCTTTGAATGTATTATCTAATTGTGTAAATGTAAATGTATAAATTCTTGCATCACAGTGTTTGTGCGGGGTCTCCTTTAAAACGGAGTACCGAGTACTCTCCTTAAGTATTGAACATGTCTCACCAGTCATGTTGTATGTAACCTGAAATAACCAGATTTTTATAAAACTGAATCCTTGTTCTTTTCCAGGATGTTAAACTGGCAATCCTCACTTGCCCATTTGAGCCCCCCAAGCCAAAGACCAAGCATAAGCTCCAGGTCGGCTCCGTTGATGAGTACCGTGAACTGAGGCAGTATGAACACGACAAGTTCTTAGATATGGTCAGGAAAGTCAAGGTTAGTAGGATAAAATTATTAATATAATAGAAATTAGAAATTAATAGAATAGAAGCGAGTTCTAGTATATCCCACAACCTGAACATTTTTTGGTACACTTAATGGAAAAACTATCACACCTATTGGTTTGTGCTTTAACATAGTAATTTTTATTTATATGTAGATGTGTTATTATCAGTCAGTCAAGGTGGGACGACGCTAGCCCTCACAAAGCTCGGCTTTTAGCTAGTGTATAAGTAAAGCGATACTAGACGTGCCAGGCTGTTATGATAGCAGTGATGACTAAAAACTCACATAGTGATTTGATTTTATAATGAAATCTTCCTTGGCTGTGTCTGAGCTATCTATATATAACTAGTATATTATATCTATATAATATACTAGTGCCAGGCCGGGTTTTTGTCAGTTGTTTTTCTCTCTTGCCTTCTTTCACATTATGTAGAATGAGATAAGAAGACATGCACAGGTGGTTCTTAGATCACTCAATAGTTATTCTCATTCGATTCTTTTCTGAACCATATTCTGATCTTGTAACTTTAGCAATAAGGTCTTGATGATATAATAATATATTTCTGCGTTTCCATTAGAACGTCTCTAATGGAAACGCAGAAATATATTATTATATCATCAAGACCTTATTGCTAAAGTTAAGTTAAGTTGCAAGGAATGTGTTTTTAAGATCCAATAGCATCGCTGCACTGAAAATTTGATAGTGTACTACTCGGATTGATAGATTGATTGTACTTTTAATATGAACTTTTTATAACCATCAATATTCCGTCAATCAGATTGATGGATCAGATTGATGAAAAATTGACCGTGTAGCCGGTGACATTGAAGCGAGTTTATACTTTATAGTTGTTCCCGTACGTCGATCGAATAGTTTACGCGCAAATCATAAAGGTACATTTTGTGGGAACCGTACATTTTTCCGCGACAAAATATATCCCTTGTCCTTCCCAAGACTCAAAGTATCTCCATTCTCCATACCAAAATTCATCAAAATCGATTGAATAGTTTACGCGCAAATCATAAAAGTATACTGTGCGGTAACCGTACATTTTTCCGGGACAAAATGTATCCTATGTCCTTTTCCGAGACTCAAAGTACATACATATATCTATACCAAACAGCAAAATCGGTCCAGCTGTCTACGCGAATATACGTTCCGCGCGGCTTTGCCCGCGTAAATTAGATGTTTTACAGACAAATTAGTCCACAAATAATAGCCTATGATCCTCCATGTGCTCTACTCCCTATCTGACCCAAGTAACAGAAAAATTGCTCTAGTAGTTCGTAAGATAAGCCCTTTCAAATAATTCCCCCAGTTTTTTCAACATTTTCCTCTATTTTTTCGCTCCTATTAGTCTTGGCGTGATAAAATATAGCCTGTAGCCTTTTGCCTTCCTCGATAAATGGGCTATCTAACACTGAAAGAATTTTTCAAATCGGAACAGTAGTTCCTGAGATTAGCGCGTTCAAATAAGCCCTTTCAAATAATTTCTCCCGTTTTTTCCACAAAAACGGGGAAAATTATATGAAATGCTTATCTATATTAATAATTTCGTTCAGGGGTACGATAGACTCGATCGAAACCTTATGTGAATAATAGAAAATAAAAAATATTGATTTGGAGTCGACAACTTATATCCGCAAAATTCGGATTTTGGAGTATTTCGTTAAATTCTAATGGCACTGACAACAAACTTCACGCGCCATCTTGCTGTAAACTGACACATGCCGCATCATGTGTCATTGACGTAAAGACAGAGTTGCCAACTTAAAAAAGCAGAGTCTGACTTCTCATTTTCTACCTGCCAGCAGACCTTTTTTAGGGTTCCGTGCCCAAAGGGTAAAAACGGGACCCTATTACTGAGACTTCGATGTCTGTCTGTCTGTCTGTCTCCAGGCTGTAACTCAAGAACGGTAATAGCTAGAGAGTTGAAATTTTCACAGATTATGTATATCTGTTGCTGCTATAACAACAAATACTAAAAATAAAATAAAGTTAATATTTAAGGGGGGCTCCCATACAACAAACGTGATTTTTTCGGCATTTTTTGCTCGTAACCGGTAGGCACTTGAATTTTTCACAAGTTAGTTTATTATATGTATGCAGCGACCACATATCGCTGATTATATGTGTACTTTAATATTTAATAATAATAATAAAATGAAATAAAAAATTAAGGGCGCTCCCATACAAAAAACACAAATTTTGGCCTACTTAATTTGCTCTATAGGTAACGGTACGGAACCCTTCGTGCGTGAGTCCGGCTCGCACTTGGCCGATTTTTTTTTTAGTTCCCAGTACCACTGTGAGTGCTTTGACGCTGTAGTTGAGGACGTTTATAATGATGTTTTAAATTATCCTGTAGAGTTCCTAAATTCTATAACGCCTGCAGGACTACCACCACACATTCTTAAATTAAAAGTTGGTTGTATAGTAATGTTTTTAAGAAATTTAAACCCGACTGTCGGGTTGTGCAACGGGGTTCGAATTGATAGCCTCATTTTTTTGAAGTCGGTTAAAATACTATACTATTTGTTTTTAAAATTAGTAAGTACTTACCTACTTGCCAATGTAGTGTGCTGAATAGAGAAATCAGAAAAAGACTGCATGCAAGAGAAATTAACCTTAGATAATGTTGATTTGAAATAAAAATGGTTTAAATGTAAGTACATAAAACTTTTGCAGTTTTTATATTTACCTACGGGTCACCATATGGCGGAAAGCGATCCGCATCCGGACCGCCGGCCCATTGTGTGCGGACCAAGCATTTTCGAAGATGAACTTCGTTAAAAATAAATTTCGGTCTCGACTTACTGATGATCATCTCCAGGATTTAATGTCAATAGCTTGCACCAATATTTCACTCCAAACTTCAGAAAGTCTATAATAATTATTAGAGCCTACAAAAATAAAAAATGACACTTTTCTCATTGATATGCCTTTGTAAATTACATAATGATCCTTGCTTAATTTTTTTTATGTGTGGACCGCGAAGGTCATTGCATTTCTTAATAATTATGGACCCCGAGCGAAATTAATTGGTGACCCCTGAACTAAGCTATATACGTATAAAATAAGGGGGTAAACGAGCAAACGGGTCACAAAAAACTGTTGGAAAGTAACTTCAAAACTTCAAAAAAAAAATGACGGGTTATGACAAGTTATAATACCTATTAAGTCTAAAGAACAATTATTTTTCAGTAAACCAAGACATTTTTGTAATGCTAAGAACATAACTATACCGGAAAAATATCATCAAACTAAAGTCAGTAATTTCAGTACAAAATGAAAGTGTCCTCTTGCGTATTGATAATAATTTAAACATTATAAAATATTCAAAACTAGGTACTATTTTGCAATATTATAGACTATAAAATAAAAAACGGTGTCTAGATCTTTGTTTTCATTTATTATAACCATTAATTACTATGCCTATTATTATAAAATTACTGTTTATAATAAAATCCCAAATATCGTTCCTGTGAGTAACTCCGGTAGATAACGGTGTTTTAGGCGCTCCCGAAAAGGTATTCTACTATGTCGCAATTATATTTTATTCCAACAAAACTGTTGGATCACATCACGTAACTTTTAGAACGCCAGCATATCACTTCATTCAGTTTTGGTGGAAAAAGTGCAAGCACAAAAGAAAATGCCTAAAATATTCCTGTGAATAACGGTAAGTCTAGATAAATTCTAAAGTAAATTACGCGAGTTTGGATACACAGTCTGAAATAGTATGTTTTGGTGATCATAAACACAGAGAAATTGTTTTCAAGGTAAGATATTTGTTATTATGACGATACATTTTAGATGTTAAAATTCATATTTTTTCTTCCTGTAGATAACGTAACACGACTTAGGGCTAATTCATATTGATAAAATTATTGTTATTGTGTAAATTGAATAAGTTTGTATAGTAAAATATATATCTGCAATTAATAACTAGTTTTTTTTTTAAATAAAATAATGGGGCAAACGGGTCACTTGATGGAAAGCAACTACCGTCGCCCACGGACACTCGCAACATTAGAAGGCCTTTTAAAGGAATTACGATCTCTTCTTCAAGGTTTGCAGGTCGTATTGGTCTGAAAATTGTTCACCCCGAATGACGATCTCGCAATAAGAGCGCCTTCACATTACGTCGCAAGCAGTGCGGCTGCCGCACTACTGGCGACGTAATGTGAAGGCAGCCTAAAATTTCATGTTTTTAAATTTATAATTTTTTTTCATGATTTTCTCGAAAACTTACGAGTTTAAAACATTGTTTGTTTTTGAGGAAGTTACCTATGTAGAAATTTTTCTTCCTAGTTAGATAAATAGTCATGTCTGTGTGTGTGTGTTTGTCTGTATATTCATGGAAATTTTGTAGTTTTGGGATTTGGAATATCCTACTAATATTATAAAGGCGAAAGTTTCTAAGGATGTATGTATGGATGTTTGTTACTCTTTCACGCAAAAACTGCCGAACGGATTTTAATGAAACTTTACAATAATATAGCTTATACATCAGAATAACACATAGGCTACAATTTTAACCGACTTTCAAAATGGAGGAGGTGTTATGTTCGTTTAACGATTACTCCGCCATTTGAATTTTGATTTTGAATTTTTTTCTTTTGGTGTATAGGGTATCATCCCAATTTAATACCACGTTCACAAAAGTGGTGACCTGATGAAGGGATCCATTAGTAATCAAGGGAACTCCTCAAAATTTATATGGAAACATGTGGCGACTTCGGTTTCGTGAGAAACATTCGAAGCATAATAATAATATGCTACCAACAAGTAAGATTTTGCACCGAAGTACTGATTGGTTCAGAAGGTGCTGAGGAAACTCCTGACTCTTTATAGATATACAAGTTTGGGAGTTTCGGTGTTGTTTTATGAATGGAAAGCAGATGCTACTATGCAAATTACATTTTATCATCATCATCATCATCATCACTACCATATTATACTTACCATCCATCGTCCCATGATTATATTATTATATGGTTATAGTCTTTTAGATCGAGACTCTCGAACTCGCTAATCTCAGGAACTACTGGACACTGGTCCGATTAAAAAAAAAAAAAAATTATTTCAGTATTAGATAGCTCATTTATCGAGGAAGACTGTAATATATTTATTATCACGCTAAGAATAATAGGACCAAAGAAACAGATGAAAATGTGGAAAAACCCCACGTGAAGGGTTATAAGCTTTTTTTTTTTTTTGCGGGAAAATGTACGGTTTTCGTAAAATTCCTAATTTACGCGGGCGAAGCCGCGCGGGACTTCTAGTTTGTGCATAAATTAAAGCAGGGGTCACGAATTAGTTTCGCTCGGGGTCCATTTTAAGACATGGAACTGACCTTCGCGGTCCACACATTTTATAAAAAAATATATTTATTAAACAAAGGTAATTACGGATTACTAAGGTATTTATTTACATATCAATGAGAAAAGTAACCATTTTGGCAGCTAATTATCTCTCTGAAGTTTGGAGTGAAATATTGGTGCAAGCTATTATAGATATTGGCATTAAATCCTGGAGATGTTAAAGTCCTGAGATGAACGAAGATTATCCTTGAACACGCTTGGTCCGCACACAATGGGTCGGCGGTCCGGATGCGGACCGCGGTCCGCCATTTGGTGACCCCTGAATTAAAGCTTCAAAATATGTTATCTTTTAGATGGCGCCAAACACTAATGCTAAGCGACAAATAAAGTACCAAGAAAAAGTTTTTTAAACCGTGTGTTTGTCCTTCGTACTTTGTGGTTACTAGTAGGTAGTATAAGACTTGTTAAAACATCATATTTTATCGATTTTACCAGTTATGATAGTCTAACAATAAATAAAAATATGTACATATTTTTTGTTTCAATGTGGAAGCATCCTAATTTACCTGTGAGTAACAATTTCTGTCAGGTGAGTAACGTCACTAACCGGATTTCATGTGAGTTACGGTCGATTATTTTGACTTCTACCCACCTAGATGTGTATTGAGTAACAAGTTTACCCGAGCGAAGCCGGGTTTTCATCTATATTAGTAATAGTTTGAACGCGCTAATCTCAGGAACGACTGGTCCGATTTGAAAAATTCTTTCAGTGTTAGATAGCCCATTTATCGGGGAAGGCCATAGGCTATATTTTATTATGCTAAGACTAATAGGAACGAAGAAATAGAGGAAAATGTGGAAAAAACGAGGGAAATTCTTTGAAAGAGCTTATTTGAACGCGCTAATCTCAGGAACTACTGGTCCGATTTAAAAAAAAAAATTCAGTGTTAGATAGCCTATTTATCGATAAAGGCTATAGGATATATTTTATCACGCCAAAACTAATAGGAGCGAATAAATAGAGAAAAATGTGGAAAAAAACGGGGGAAATTATATGAAATTGCTTACTGGAGAAATTTTAATGTTATTTGGCAAACATGAAGAATAGATTACGTGAAGGGACATAGGCTATTTTTGCGGGAAAATGTACGGTTGCGTGAAATTCCTAAATGGAAAGTCAATTCTGTACATTGAATATTTTTGTACAATAAATAATACTTGGGATGTGATCTACTATGCTAACGCGGACGAAGTCGCGGGCAACAGCTAGTAAATAATAAAAATGAATCCATATTTCCCTTGGTTACGACATCACGCGTAAGCAGCTGGACCGGTTTTGCTGAAATTTGGTATAAGTAGATATACTTTGAGTCCCGGAAAAGGACATAGGATACATTTTGTCTCGGAAAAATGTACGGTTACCGCATAATATACTTATATGATTTGCGCGTTAACTATTCAATCGATTTTGATGAATTTTCGTATGACTATGGAGATACTTTGAGTCTCGGGAAGGACAAGGGATATATTTTGTCGCGGAAAAATGTACGGTTCCCACAAAATGTACCTTTATGATTTGCGCGTAAACTATTCGATCGACCTACGGGAACAACTATAAAGTATAAACTGAAGTCCACGCAGACGAAGTAGTGGGCAACAGCTAATATAGAATAATAGTAAGTATGGATTGCGTTCATGAAAGTGGTTTCATAACAAAAAATATTGCTTTAAGTAATGGTATACAAATGTTAAATATTAAGAAAAATTGAAAAAAGAAATCGACTTGAATATCCAACTCTGAACGCGCATAACAAAAGAAATACAAAATATGCTATCGAGCTAAAATTTTTAAACACTTATTTTGACCGTTATTTATTTTATTAACAAAATTCGCTAATCTTTGACCTTGTCATCATCTTTATTGTAAATAGGTAAATTATTAGTTACGAGACTTACAAGTGAAGTTAGTTTGAAATGAATGAATGTAATTGAAATGAAATGAATGTTTTATAGAGTGCCGGCGCTACTCTTGCGATCTGTCAATGGGGCTTCGACGATGAGGCGAATCACTTGTTGCTGGCGGAGCAGCTGCCCGCCGTGCGCTGGGTTGGTGGTCCCGAGATGGAACTGATCGCTATTGCTACCGGTGGTCGCATCGTCCCGCGTTTCGATGAGCTGACCCCTGATAAATTGGGAAGCTGTGGATTAGTTCGGGAACTCAGTGAGTAGCTTTTAATCTTTCGATCGGGGATTCTTGGAAATGCTATTGTATTCTATTGTTGTCGCGCTCACCGGTGTCCTTATGGGGCTTGGTGGGTTAAATAAGTTTTAAAGAAAATTTCTGTCTATTCTATTTATATTTTATACAGCTGTTACATGACAATACATTCCTAGGCAATACAAAGAAATACATTAACAACAATTATTATAAAGTTTTTAACACACTTTTAAATAAGCTTGGGCTGTATGTACGTAACGAAATCATTGAGTACGATTTTTACCTATCTCCAGTAGCCTAATTAAGCTATGATTGTTTTTTACTAAGACGAATGTTTTCCACAGCATTCGGAACGTCCAAGGACGAGATGTTGGTGATCGAGGAGTGTTCTAACTCGCGCGCTGTGACGGTGCTGGTGCGGGGCGGCAACCGCATGATCGTCGACGAGGCCAAGCGCTCGGTGCACGACGCGCTCTGCATCGTACGCAGTCTCGTACAGGTACGCATTCAAATACTTTATTAAACAGTAAACACACATTTTAAAGGCCTGTATACACTTTGATTAGTGATAAGTACAGGTGATTAGACGACGACCTCTGTGGCTCAGTTGGTGGGCTATCGGTAGCTCAAGCCGGAGGTCGCGGGTTCGAATCCCGCCGACGGAACAAAAAGGTTTCAAAGTTCCTGAGTCATGGATGTGTATTAAATATGTGTATCATATAATAAAAATCTTAAATATATGTATAGTATAAAAGTATTAAATATATTTCCGTTGTCCTGTACCCGTAACACAAGGGGGCCAGACTGACGTGGTGAAGCATCCATAGATGTTATTATAATTAGTGATTAGGAGAAAATAAGTGTGGACAGCGACTGATTAGTGCAAGTCCTTTACTTTCTCCTAATCACTTATCATTTGCACTTATCACTAATCAAAGTGAATATAGGCCTTAATATCGACGGTTAAAAGGAAATAGGGCATAAGCGACATTTTTTTGTCAAAAATGAGTTTTAAATGCCATCTTACTTAAAATTTCCCGCTCTTTCGAATGCGGTGACTCTCATAGCTCTACGATGAGTTTTTTGGCGTTTATGCCCTAGCAAAAAAAGCAATTTCCTAGTAGTATTTTTTGTAACCAACAAAAATTCAGGACAGTTTGTCTGTAAAGGTGCTTGTACCCCTGCAAAAAATATTTGTCTACAGCTTTCGGCTGCTTATATCTTTTAAGCAATTCTCTCAAAAATTGGAAACGTCGTTTATAGCCTTCTTCCATTTCGTAATTGATCATAGCTTTGGCACTTGTTGGCATTACCCTATATATCCAAAATTTATTTACATATTTCTGTCGGTTATACCCTACAACCTTTTTCAACCATATTTCCATAGACTCACGCAATGCCAGTCGCCAGAAGTTGATTATTCTTCTTTTCCTTCACTTTCAAACGACATAGTATGTCACATGTGTGTCACTTAAGTCTTATAATTCTAGTTTTTGTGAAAGTCTACTGTTACTTGTGTTCTATTAACTAATAAACGACCATAACACGACCTGTAAAAAGTACGTTATCCTTCTTTTCCTATAACACTTACTGAATCCTCTAGTCTCGTATACCCTTTTATTTTGCGATGTAAGAAATCAGAATGTTGTTTAGGCTTCTTATCCTCTAATATTTTTTTTGTTTTTTACCTCATTCAAAATTTTAAAGTAATTGTTATAAGCGACAAAAAACACTTTAAATAGCACCAAATCATTAACACTAACAATACCGGTAAGAGGCCCATTTTTTTATTTTTTATAACTGTTTGAATTATCACGATACGTCAATAAATAACAGAGATACGTCAGTTTTTATTAAACTCAAAACTTTAAACGACTCTCCTGAACATTTCATTTTTTGGCGCCATGGGCGTAGCCAGCTTTGGGCTTAGGGTGGGGCAGCAGTCAACCTAAACCCCCCCAAGTAATCTTTTTTGTAACTTGAGCCGTTAGACCTCTGTCTGCCTATGCCAATTTGTGAATCTGTTTCAGGTACAGTAAATAAACAATTACACACAGGATAGATATTAACGTTTAATTTATGAATTATAGTCGGTGTTATGAATTACGCGTTTTAATAAAATGTAATAGGTACTTACATATTCAGATATTCTACGGTAATACGGTTCGCTTTCAAAAGACCGCTGCGATGCGCGCGTAACTCGTGCACGCTTTTTGTTTTGATCGCACTCTTTTTCATGCCCAGGGTGGGGCAAGCGCCCCAGCTTGCCCCAGTGTGGCTACGCCCATGTTTGGCGCTTATACCCTATTTCCTTTTAACCGTCGATAAACAAAAGTATTAATGGCAGTGTACACTGTACATTGATGTGACAGAATGTATTGATTGGTCATCAATTAATCGATTTAAATTCAAAAACATTCTGATAATTTGAAAAGTGTGTAATATGCAAGTGGTGTGTTTTGAACGACAAAATCCAACTTAACTCTTGTATAAGAAATATTACATACCAGATGACGCCCGCAACTCCATTGCCCCAAAATTTGTTTATCGCGCGGGAACCGTTAATTCTTTCGGGACAAAAAGTATCCTATTTCCTTTCCCGGGACCATCCGGGACTCAAAGTATCTCCATACCAAATTTCCACAAAATCAGTTCAGTGGTTTGGGCGTGTATGGGTATCAGACAGACAGACACACTTTCGCACTTATAATATTAGTATGGATATTGGATATGTGTAAACTGTAAAGCGATAAATCTTTCTTCCTTCCATAATAAACATTACTTTTGTTTAGGATTCTCGTGTGGTGTACGGTGGTGGCGCTGCTGAGATTGCCTGCTCGCTGGCCGTAGCCAAGGCGGCCGAAAAACTGTCGTCTCTCGAGCAGTACTCCTTCAGAGGGTTCGCGGACGCTCTAGAAGCGATACCTTTGGCGTTGGCTGAGAACAGCGGTCTTTCCCCCATCGACACACTATCAGAGATCAAGGCGAGGCAGGACGCCGAAAACAACTCGAACCTGGGCGTCGACTGCATGTCAAACGACTCCAACGACATGAAGGCGTTGAATGTCATCGAGTCCCTACACTCCAAGAAGCAGCAGATCGCACTAGCTACTCAGCTCGTCAAGATGATTCTCAAAATAGACGACATTCGCTCGCCCGCCGACGGCATGGAGTAATACTAGTGTTAAGTTAGACTGCACTTCAGATCAATATGTACTCGTCCAAGCAATTATTATCCCAGTTAGCGAGTTACCATTCTGATTCACTCACTGATTCAGAAAGTGTTCAGTTGCATTAATAGGAAGTGATACAATTTGAAATTATCTGAAGCACAGTGTAAGTTAGGACTGAGCTTAATTGTTTACTATATTCTTAACATTATTTAATAATTTTAATTATAAAACGCATTTCATAGTATTTACTGAAAATCTACCTTTGTCACAATAATACAAATTACCACTTGGATCCAATAGAAAACATAAAAAATACTGGCCTGTAAAGGATTAGACTGAATGTTTTGATACTGAAAAATACAATTAGGTACCTAGTAGTTAAAGTGGTAAGTATGTAACCTTCTACAAGATTAAAAATCTAAACCAATGAAACTATTCTTTTTACTAATAAGTATTGTTTATTTGCATTTTAATTAATCTAAGAGGTATGGAGTTGGAGAATTTGTGATGTATGCCTTATCGCGCTAATAAATTAATGAGTTGAATACTGTATTTTTATTATACAATACTTTTTTGTTCACAGTTGTATAAAATAAAATTCTTCATATTTCCAATCCAATTTATTCATATTTTTTGAGGATGGTTATATGGATACTCTTTACACACTTAGTATCAAAGCCTTTACACTGGCAGTGGCACTGCACCGATTCGTGGCCGATGACGCGCCTGGCGCGGCATACAGGGATTGTTAAAAAACACGTTAAAACTAATTTATTATACAGCAACTGTATATTACAATTCCTTAGTCTAAATGTGCATAAAACACAACCGGTGGCCAATGCCGCACGTGGGGCGTCATCGTTTAGCAGGGCCGATGACGCTTATGGCGCGTTATCGAACAAACTGCTTGGCCTGTGGTAAGAATTCGTGAAAATGTAGGTGGCAACGAATCGGTTAACATAGTATCACTAGATTCTAGAATCTAGATGATTCTAGTAACTAGATCATAGAGTTTGATAGGGTCGCAGTACTACGATTGCGGCGAATTCTCTGGATTAGCGTAGGCTATTTTGTTCCCATGGGATTATAATTTTTACGCGGGTAAAAGTCGCAAGCATAATAAATTTATTAATACCTCGATTGTGAAGAAACGAGATACAATAGCTTTTCTATTGTTATCATGTCCGTACGTGGCCGGCGGCTGCTTGGGAGTTGAAACATTAAGGCCCGTATAAATAGTCAGCACTTAGATGCGAACCGGTTTGGCTCTGTGATTGGTCCAACAGCCAACCAATCACAGAGCTTGAACCGTGTCTTGAGTCCGAGATGCATCTTGAGTACTGACTATTTATACGGGCCTAAGTAGTTCTTACTTAAATATTATTATAGTAACAGTATGTTTGTATTTTTATGCACAGACTGTCTCATTAAACTTCAAGATTTTTAGTAAAATTAATATTGAATATTCACAATAGATTTATTTTGTTACAAAAACTACTTTGTCCACAAAGATTCGAGGGTTTTTTAAATCAACTTGTCTTTAAATCACACCATTTTTACGAGCAGGAAGATTATTCCGAGGACTTCCTAGCTCGTTTCCGCCGTTATATATCAAATCTTTCGAAAGTTAACGCCTTTCCCTCCTCCTCATATTCCTCCCTAGAGACACAGAACGAATAAAATTCGGGATCTCGGAACATAAGCTTTCCTCCCTCCCAAGCATAGGTCAATGGGTTTTCTCCAAGTGTGACATTCACATCGAAGTGATCCAAAGCCAGAGCTCTAACTTCATTATAGACTCTATCTCTGAATCCAGGAAATAATGTGTTGCCTCCATACACCACAATATTGTCTAACAAACTCTCCTTGTGTTCCTCTGGACACGAGTCTATCGAGTGTATTATAGCTTCTGGTATACCCATCTGTGGTATTCCCACATCAGACGGGTGGAACAGTAGCTCTGGGATGGAGAACCTCTCGTTGTTCAGTCGGAGAGTTTGCTGCTCTAGGTCTTCGTCAGGTTTGACCACATCTCGTAGGTATCCCCGGCGGATGGTTGTGTAGTCTGGCAACACATAGTCCTTTACTATTGTGTTTTCTGATCCTGTAAATAACGTTTATAATTGGAATCTATTGTTGCAAGTGCTTTTGAAATATGTTGCTTTTTTAATCTGGCTTTTCCAATCCAACTTTCTAGACAAGACAGCAACATTAAAAAATGTATGTTTGGTAAACAAGTTTTTTCAAGAGTAAATAAATAGTAGACTAGAAAATATAGAGTTTGGGTTAAAGAAGAGAATTGAGGGACAGGATAAAAATATTATGTAGCTGTACGATATTTTTTTTAATTTTATTTACCTTTCTTCCTAGCAATATTCATGTCCCCCATAAAATCTTGTGATACAAAGCACGAGTCCTCCTTCACCTGGTTTATAACATAACTCTCCTCCATAACATTCAGCTGGCGGTAGGATATGATCTCTTTCAAATGATTGGTGAGAACCTTTCCCCCTACATCTATCCTTCGTATTCCTTCCTTGTATTTTTTTCCTTTTATATAAGGAACAATGTAAGTAAAACTATAGCCGGTGTCTACTACTAATGTGCACTCATTATTATTATGAGTTTTTCTATAATGATAATCTGCTAAGTCTGTAGCATTTATCCTTAATAAAGTTTGGCACTCATATTCCTCAAAGAAAATTTCAGTCATAGCTTCTTGAATAGATGAAAAATTAAAAAGTGGTTCGGTTATTATAAGTGGGGTTTCACTGAAGTTGACCGGACAACATTCCTTACTGAACATATAATCCCAAACTGTTTTTTGCGTGTCCCAGTTAATCAAAAAACCCTTTTGGAATGGCAGAATGTAAAACAGACCCGAAGCGTCTCGGCAATCTTCTATTTGGGATCCAACAAAAGGACGTCGTCTTTCTGACTTAGCTTTCATTATACAGTTGGGGACTATTTTCGGCTCCATGGTCGAGAAGCCAACTTTTGCAGTGTAAGCTCCATTGTCGAGAATATAGCAAGATGTTTCGGACATTCTAACAAGTTGTATACAGGTTACCGGTATGTATAAAAACTATTTACACCACTCGTGGTTGCACTTTTGATCATCGAATTTATCGTTTAAAAATTTAACTAGGCTAATTAAAGACAACTATCAGACTACTATAACTTAAATTTATGAAATTCAGTTATTAAATACGTCACAAAACTCACAAAATATTATGTACTCAACAGTGTTGTCACACCAAATTTTAGAAAATCAGTAGACGTCATGCCAAAAATTGGTAGAAATAGGTAGATGTTAGAACCAAAAGTTGGTAGATGTATCACCCTCATATCAGTAAATTTTTTAGAATAAAAAATGCTATGTAAGTAGATGAAGTCTGTGAACCGCATTAAGATTTTGATACAAAAATGGAAAAATTATAAAAAAATTTTTTCTATTGAGGTTTCTAATATATATTTTTTTTCTCATCTGAATAGATGTGAATGGAGAGATTCTTCCAAAGTGGTAAAATGTGTCGTCGTCCCCCCCCCCCCCCCCCCCTTAACTTCTAAAGTAGGGCATGATAATTCTAAAACGAAAATTGGTTTGAACGAGATCTAACAAATAGTTTTTTTATACGCCATAAATGGTAAACTTTCATTAAATCAACTAAAATATAAAAATAAATCAAAAACTTTTTAATTTTATAGAAATAAACCTTATTTTATTAAATTTAAAACGATAATTGCTGAAGGAAGTGCTTAGCCAAGACGACTCAATATACCAAAATGCTATCCGAGTAGCCTGTAACCTTTATTATTTGTACGTGAACAATGATAATTATTATGTTGAAAAATAGGTAGATTTGATACCGAAGTTGGTAGATAGGTAGAAGGGAGGTGAAATAGGTAGATCTACCATAAAGTTGGTAGATGTGACAACACTGGTACCCAATGAGGTTATGGACCTATTGTATAATTTGTAAACACTAATGACATTGACAGTTGAAATTGCTTCTTCTTCTTTATTAAAAATGGCCCCGTGGTAAGTTGCCTCTTGCCAAGGTCAAAGTGGTTGATGTGACAGGAGAAATTGACATGGATCTAGACTTTGGTCTTTGACATGGACGTTACACCAACCATAGACATGAAAATTTAATTTATTTGACAGCACTTTCATCATTAATGTTATGGTTTTTTAAAGGTAATTATAAGACATAGAGAAATATCTAGTGCTTCAAGAATGTAGGAGGCGAAACTTTTTTCTTAGCAATAGCAACACTCTTTTGACATTTGTCCCTTTGTTGTATCAATACTCTATGACATAATGGCTGTATGGGCTTTGTTCCCTTTGCCTGTCCTGAATGGGACGAATCAAACCAAAAAAAAAACTCTATGACATAAATTTACAAAACAAAGATTTTCAATTTGCTGAAATTTAGTTTTACAATGTGAAAACTACATGTTACTGTGATTAATATTAATAATTAAAGTGAAAGACGTGTCAGAGTGCTGAACATTTGAAGATTTTCATTGAAGAAAAATAGTAAAACGCGAAAATATCGCTGAAATTCTCGCGTCCACATTTCCGATTCTGATCGCTCAATCGCCATACTTAGCAGGTATTTAAGCGTTTGTTTCATAAATTCTGTTTGTTAATTTTATTGTATAATGCAATTTTAAGTAGCCTGAGTAAGTATTAAGTGGTATAATAAAACAACAATTTTACATAAACCTTATATGCTTACGTAAACAATGAACTTTCTTCTTTCTTCTTTTTCTTCTTTTTTGGCAACTTGACACAAAGGATGTGTATGTTGTGTCACAGACAAGGTAAAAAGGTAAGGAATATGGCGGGAAAACCATATTCCTCCTATTATAATTTTCATCATCGTTTTCATGTATCGTCAGGTCTAAAGTCTAGTCAAAGTCTAAGTAAAAGTCAATACAGTCAAGGAGTCAAGTCGGTCGATTCAGTAAAGTGGTAGACGCTTTACTGAAACTTTCGATGGAGTTTCGGAGGGAACACAAAATAGCACGTTTCTGGATATTACATCACTTTCCTACACTTGTGCATGAACACGAATATCTAATGGTTAATATTCTACCAATATTACACATTAAAAACCCAGCTAACACAGTTTTTAGGAAAATAATACAAAAACACAACAGCACTCTTTTACATGCCCGCAAAAACTCCATTTTTCTCAAAACAATGAACTGTCAAAAAAATCTATCGTATAACGCGCCTAACAATGATTGATACTTTGACGGTGCTTTGCGTAATTATGTATCTTACCGCCGCACTCAGAGACGTCAATTAAGACTTAATGCTCATTTAAATTTAAATGTCCCTCTCAGAGATGACAATTAAAAAACGTCAAATTCGCTAATTGCAGAGTTTGATGTTCAAGTTTGAGGTTATTCTTGAAAATTATTCAGTTTTAATTTTTTAAACTGTTACAAGGGTTCTTTTCAGGTATTTATTTGAAGTCCTAATATAAATATAATAATATTAGATAATAATAAATAAATAATAATAATATTAGATAATGCCACAATAAACATAGAACTTCATAACTGTGATAATACTAAAGCATTTTTGTGCAATACATGCCTAGTTACTTAGTACAGCTGTTTTTACCATTTCTTGCAAATAAATAGAAGTAAGTATTTGACATGAAAAATACCTAGTCACTTCCATACAAACTAAATATACAAAGAAGTATTAACATTGTTATCGAATTGTGTAATTATTGAAATTAAAGTATGTTTATTGGTTACTAGTTACAATTATGAAATATTCCTAATTGCAGATGGTTTTCTTATTACAAGACATTATATTTTTATGCAAGGAAATAAAAGCATTGTTATCACTTATCTCCGATTTTGACCCTTTCCTCTGTTCAAACTTTAATATTATGTTATCATAGTACTGCATGGAATAACACCTCTCTTGTTTGTAGTTTTACTTACAAAGATACAGAAATTGTAATAGCAAGTCAATAAAAATATGTGGTATCGACATCGTTGCTGGACATACGAACACGGTACAACCTACGTCGTAAGTTCATAGGTAACTCATAGGTCATAGTACGCTGTACGAATGCTTTATATTACTTCAGTCGAAATTTCCAGGAATTGCTATTGTATTCTATTGTTGTCGCGATCACCGGTGCTCGCGCGGAGCCTGAAGGATTAAGGGACAGAAATTAATCAGTCAATTGATTTTCAATTTGTTAAATGATGTTTATCGTTATTTTTATAATGACCGATTCTGACGGCTGCAGTTACGGCCAATAAAAAAAAATAGTTTTGGAAAGTCAAGCCGTGTTCGTTTCATTTTTCAACTACGCATGTGCGGCTTTTTTCGCAGTTTGGCAGCTGACTGTCAAGTACTGTCAACTTCATAATAAATTAACAATTATTTCTCTCAGATTTTAGAACATGACACTCACAGTGACAATAATTTTTAACATTGCACATGCGCAATGTGCATTGAGAAACGAAACGAACACGTTACACGACTACAGTCTGTCAAAAAAGAGTAGACACAGTACAAAATTTACGCTTATACACTTTAAATGTTATTTGCCTTGCACATTTTTAACTCGATTGAATAAGATTTTCGTATATTTTGTTACATGATTTAAAAATTGCGTAGAGTGTCTACTCTTTTTTGACAAGCTATAAATAAAATCATATAAAAAAGAAGAAGAATTTCTCTATGTCATACCCCTTTGACAGCAAAATCCACGATTAGCGACTCAATCGAGTTAAATGGTGCTTCTTCTGTATTTAAATTTATTCGCCATTTTGAGGTGTTAATCTATCATTAACTGACTCTGAGAGGGAATTTCATGTTTAATGAGCATTTAGTGATGCGGTTTGTATGGGCAGCGGATAATTTTATTTTTTTTAAATGATGATTTAATGAACGACTCTGAGTGCGGCTGTTAGTCTGCTTAGATGTATATAAAATTCTCGTGTCACAGTGTATGTGCTTAACTCCTTTAACACTTTGATGCAGCGTAATATAATAATTATTACGTTTTATGTTTTCAGGTACCAGAAAAAGCGTTTAACGAAATAACTGGGAGAATTTATGCTATCATTTCGAAAAAAACACTGAAAATTAATACAAGGAGTGGGAATTAACCCTTTGTTAGGATATTGAAGAGCTGATAATTGAAGATGAAAGTGCCTCTTCACTGTGACACCACTGCTGTAACTACATGGACCTAGAAAGTGGCGATGATTCTGTTTCCGACTGCATTGTAGAATATTATTTGGATGATCATATTTTATTAAAATAACAAAACCCTGTTTTTCATTTATTTATTTTTTGTATTTTTTTAAATAAGTAGTTCCTTAATAAAATAGGAGTGAGCTTCTCTCAGCTCTCACTGGTCATCAAAGTAGCTCTGCAGCTCTCAGGGAGAGGGTACTTAAATAACAGGTGTTATAAATTCACAATATAATAATAGCTCCCACACCGGTTTCGGTAACGGTGGCCGGTTTCATTGAAACCAGGCCAGCTACGCAAGAGTAATTTTATAGTACCCAAGTGTGTGCGCAGTACACTAGAGCACTCTCTATTCCTTTACTCTCATAACCCAGTGGGACGGCCGCGGCAGACCTACGCGACTGGCGAGAGATCAGGCGCAGGATCGACTTTTCACATGCCCATCCGACGCATGGATCATCTTACTTGTCAAACAATCAGGTGATCAACCTGCATTGTCCTAACCAAACTTGGAAATAACATGTTTCCAACGCGGGAATCGAACCCACGACCTGCGAGTCAAGAGCCGAGCTCTGAACCACTGGACCGCGGAGGCGTTATAATATAATATATGACACTAGTGACTAGCTGATGTCCCGGTGAACTTCGTGTCACTTATAAACCTTCCCTGGACTTCCAGGAATATTTTAAGAAATTTAGCCACATCGGTTCAACCGTTTAATCGAGTTATTGCATTTTTATATATACAAACAAATCTTTATTTCCCTCAAAAAATAATTTTACACGTTAAGTAATATCTTAAACAAAACACACTACTGACTGTTCCCCACACTAGGATTCCCTGTGTCGTGGAGAGCAGTCTCTACTCTCTTCCATCGTGCACGCAGATACATACCATATTTGTGATAACTAACATAAAGTTACATGAAGTATTTTTAACAGAACCAATAATGTATTTGTAAGTAAACAGACAATATATTTTTTAAAAGTAGGTAATGCTATTACAATATGATACAAAACACACATAATAGCATTACAAGATCATTACCAGAGCCACCGAAACCAGCTACAGTCCGTGTAAGTTAGTGATGAGGTAATATGCAAAGATTATAATACTTTACAGAGATTAGATTGATTAGACACTATAACTACATCATAAGTATTTCAAATTTTCTTAACTACATAATATATTATATATAAATCATAATATTTACAACTTGTTTTTTAAACTGTATTTAATATAAAGTATCAAAATCTTTTATAGTGACTGGATACAGTGTGGCCATAAGAGGCCACACCGGAAACAAGTGGCGACTTTATTAATGTCGTGACTTTTTTGACGGACTATAATACACGGGGCGTGCACGGGGCAATAATCGGCAATATAAGATGTCTTTTGAGCACTGCTTCTTTAATATGTAATTATTGTTTCTACATTTTCTACTAAAATATCAGAATTTATTAGTTTTTATCACTGACATAGTATGTACTACGTACTAGACTCGACAACGCAACGCAATGCTTGGTCACATTCAACGTAATCTATATCTAAGGCCTAACTCCTAAGCAGCAGTGCACTTAGTAGTGGTGGGTCGTCGACGCTTTTTCGATCAACGAAACGAGACCGTTTATCGTTCATCGTAAACTAGTTGAAAAAACAGTTTTTTTTTCGACTAGTGTACGTCTTCAACGAATAGTGTGGTGGGTCGTCGACGCTTTTTCAACCAACGAAACGAGACCGTTTATCGTTCATCGTAAACTAGTCAATGACAAAAAAGATTTTTTTTCAACTAGTTTTCGTCTTTGACGAACACTGAACTAAACAATAAACTATGACAAAGTAGTTTTTTTGACTAAACAACTTTCAGCATTAACTGTTTTGACAAACTTGTCGTCGTTTTCCACTTCGACGCGACGAGTGATGACGACGAATGACAAGACGGTTTAATCTGTAAGCGGTGGAAATGCACTTCCCTACATAGTACATACTTTTTTCTAGGCTTAGGACTGGCAGGCAGGCAGATTAATTACTGAAATTTTACATTTACTTAATTAATTTAAAATATCACCACCCATCCGCCGATCGCGTCGTCGCGTCGCGTCGCTACGAACGGTCTCTGTCACACACACCGTTCCGGCATGGCAACCGTTCATGCATAAACCAGTTTATCAGTAGACGCTAAACTAGTTTACCCGTTCATGACTATTAAACAGTTTAATAAAACAGTTCGTTCATTCAACGCCCATCCCTAGGCCACTTAGTCGCCCGCGAGCTCTTCTGCGCGCCAGACCACAGAGTACTTTTTTATATATAGGAACGCCAGACGTACAACAATCAAAAACGAAACCAAAAAAAAGTCGCAAAAATGCCTAGTTGTGGGTTAAGATACTGCAAAAATTATTCCAGTAACACTTCCAAATGCAACGGAATAACATTTCATCGATATTAGCATTCTTATTTAATTATTTTCAATTAAAATACGAACATTCAATTACTAGGCGAAGACGCGCGCCATTTTACATTGTCATAGAGTAGTAGATTCAGAGTGTAATGTAGGCAGAATACCATATTATAAGTTTATGCAGAATACAGATCTATGATAAGACGACATACGTAGTATCTCTTATTAGTTATTAGTCTGTGAAGACGACGATGAATGAAGTACTTACTCACATAGACGAGTTTGTATTTTGGTAATAATATTTAAAATATTACGTACATTATACATGCGTACATTATAATAATTTTATTATTTGAAAATATTTAAGTAATTTAAATAAGGTAGTTAGCTATAGTGGACTATGGATCCATACTTAATTATAAATTTTATAAAAAAGTGAATTTTTATTTTTATATTATCCACTTACTCAAATAGATTCTGCATTCATTCGAGTGTAGGCACAAAACTGTGTCACTTCTGTGGTACTGATCTATAGCAATCACCACCCCCGCCTCCACCCCGCTCATGCCTCAAGTGCGACATGTTTTTTGTTTGCAATAGCTGTTGTGTACGTAGTACTTACTACCTCAGTGGTTTTTATCTATTTTATCGGACATAAAGTAATAACTTTTAACAGAGCAATACCACAGCCAACATATTTATAGCAATGGTAGTACTGCCCCATGGTGTTCATTTCGCCTTTTTATATAATAATTTATAGATAATTTCCAGGGAATTTGATTTTCTTAAGGTTCATAGAATAATGTGAATCATATTATCCACACAGGACAATAATTATTATTAGTCACATAATATTACTGCTCACTAGGTGGTATTGCAGATTTGACTCCTTTGATGTGCGTCAAAAACCGACAAAGGTATGGATAGGTGTATTTGGTAATGGTCATATTTGTCAAATAGGCAAATAAGACCAATATTTGTCAAACATACCGTCTACACATGGTGATTGTTTGGCTAATACATCAAATACGCAAATACAAATAGCCATGTGAAGTGCCTCCATTAGACTTTAGGGCAGAGTAGAGCTTGTCTAACTTAAAATGAAGCGCCCCTCCCTTGTACATTTATATCAACTTTGAAGTGGTGGGGCGCGTCATTTAAAATTAGACAAGCTCTACATTAAAAGTAGGACTGAAGGACTTACTTCTCTCATAGAAACAAAAGTCAAAAGCAACAACTAACAAGCTGTAAAGTGTAAAGTATAATAATTATTGTCATTTGCTACACCCTGTATATTATGAAGTACCTAGTATTGTAAATAAACAACTACATATTTGGTATTACATTGATTTTTATATTATCATTAAATAATCACATTTCTAACTTAGCCTAAACACTGCCAACAATGAGATTTACCTGAAACAAAAAATAATGATGCTGTTTAAAGTGCATAATTATACTGCCTGTCTGGGAATGATTTTTGTATGTAAGCAATGATTAATTATTACTATTATTGGTTTTGTTTATGATTATTACCATGGGCGTACCCAGCATTTCAGTCGGGGGGGTTCAGCATGGACCATGGACTGCAATATATAAGAGAGATTATACATATTAAAAAAAACAAATCATTGTCATTGAAAATTATGTGCACTTTTATGGTGATATTCAAGATTTATTTTACAGAATTATTAAGTACTTTGTTCCTTTTTGAGTCTACATTAATAATTATGGTGTAAGAGAATTCCACTTTGAATTCCCACTTTCCGAAAATTTATGTTTATTTTACCTTCCAACGGTACCTAACCTAACCTACCTACCTAACCCTGGGTACGCCCATGATTATTACTCATGTTTTCTGCAGTAGCTACAGAAAACACTAGTGTTACTATTTTTACTTCTCTGGATCTTAGTAGCTTAAAAAGCGTTTACTATTTACCTTGTTACTTAATATTGTTTGGACATCACATTTGTGACTTTTTCAATATGCTAGACATAGACCTTTTATTGAAGTTATAAGACGTGGTGTAAATATTTTCATTTAAGAGAGATAATGCATGTTTACACTTAAGCCTTATAATAAAGTTTTTTAAACTAAAATCATATTACTTCTTCAATAGCTGATGACGGGTAATCAAGAATGGAGCGCTCAGCCCGGAGCCGAGGAAAACAATGAACAGAGCTGTCAGCTTGTAGCGGTTGTTGATGTCAAACGGCAGGTTCTGGAATTATCACAATAATATAATTATTAACAAAGTGCTGAATTTTTTTAACGGATCAATACCTCTGCAATATGAATAACCTATTATGATTTTTGATCAAAGTTAAATAATAAAATATTATAGTCTTAGATAACGTAGGTCACTAATAATTGTTTCTTTATATATTTCTCAATCATCTACACAATAGAGCATTTTTTAAACATACAAATGCGATTATGTAATGAAATAGATTTAAGAACATACCTCGCCAGGGACTCCGCCGTGAGAGTGATTTCTTACAGCGTTGATCATCACATTTCTGCCAAGCTTGTTAAAATTACGTGCCAGAGGGCCTAACATTGTTATAGATTTTTGGAAAAGGTCTGCTTTTTCGATGAATTTCCAAAAAATTGCAACAGACTCAAGATCAAGATTCAAGACCAGGGGGACGAAATTCCCGAACAAAAAAAAATTTGGGTTCCAAATTTAAACGTAGCAACTGTACCCAATCAGATAATCTGTGCAAGGTCGACTGTGATTGGCTGATAAAAAAAACCATAGAGAATATAAACTACATGAGAAAAAAGACGAAGGAGTTTAAAATTCAAAGTTCGATTTTCATTTTGTGAAAATTATTTTGTAGCAACTCATACAAAAATTGTAAATTAAGTGGATTAATTAATGAAAAACGAAAGGTAAGTTATTGTAAAAGGTTAATTTAACCGTAAATTGATAAATTGAAGCAAAACATAACTATGTCATACCTTGTTCTAATACAAAGTATGTCGTAGTTATTATTTGCATATTTGTACAATAATTTACAACTTAAACTATATTAATATGAAAAAGATAGATTATTATTTCATAGAAAATATTATAATGTATATCAGTATGCAGTTAATTTGGAAAATGTTAAAATGTGTATATTGTTTTATTGTAATAATACATAAGGTTGATAAGTATACTTAATAATTTATGTAAACTGTATGGAAATGTAGTAAATGAAAAATGTTTCATTAATTTCAGATTTTTAGGTCCCTATACTAGTTTGCAACATTTTAGTCTGCAAGCAATAGCTGGAGAAGGAAGGTATGGGATTAGGAGTGGTACGGCCACCAAGGAAAAATCCTCTGATCAAGACGTGAGGTGGTATGCAGCTGGTCTGAGCCCACGCGATAGATTTCAGCTGTCGTATACAGGGTGTAACAAAACAAAGTAATGATACTTAAGTGTGTTACATGTATAAAGGTGCGCGTCTACTGGATCGGGATCGGAGCATACTGTGTAGGTATGCAGCGGACGGATTTGTTGCTTTGTATGTATGGTACTGACTACAGCTGTGAACTGCACTAGAAGTACTGGAACGTCATTCTGCGCCTAACAAAATATATATGACAACACGACGCGCAGTCCGCACCGTACGCCCCGATTCTGACCTGGTGGACGCGCAGCTTTAATCCCCTCCCTATATAGAGTTTACTGTGTAAGCCAATCAAGTAGTTAGTAGAGTAGCATATACTATAAATATAATAGAATAGAATAGCTATTCTATTATATTTATAAATAAAATACATAAAACTGTACTGTAATAATATTATAATATTGAGTAATAGAAATCAACAAAAGCTTGTGGATTAAATCTGTTTTATTGTTTAATTTACTATTTAGCCTTTACTATTAGCCTATTTATTTAGCTGTGTACGATAATTTTTATTGAAATAAAACATTTATTTGAGCTTATTTATTTTTTATTTTATTTTTTTAAATTTTCTGTATGTTTAGAGTGAAAGGTTTTGCACTTAAAAATTTTAACTTCAGTTTCAAATTAAAAAAATAACGGATGTTTATTTTTTTTCTTCTAAGTCCGACCTCTTGTTACGTAGTATACAGTTTACATCCTCTTTGTTCAAGACGTCAAAAACCCCAAATTGACATTATTGTTTTTTAAATTGTTACATTTTTATGAAAGATATGGCAACATTAGAAAATCGATTTTATCTATTTTCCGAGTTAAAATACCCATAAAAATTTAAAATAAAACTAATTTATACCAATTTATAGTACTTTATTAATGACTACCACATTTTTATTAACCATATTAGATAATCTTTTAACACACTTCTTTTTACCTGAAAACAAAATAAAAAAATACGTTTACTAGGCAGTAGGCTTACTTCTAATTAATAACATTTTATTTTATATAATATCATTGTATGAAACTATATTATTAATAGTTCTCGCTTTAAATGGTAAAATAAATATAGTTGGTGAATCTCAGGATTTACGTTAGTGGCATGGTATATTATGTTGAAAAAAAAAACGGTAAAGTGAGAGTCAGACTCGCGCATGAAACATCTCAATGCGCACGAAGGGTTCCGTGTCGTTATAGCGCAAAAACAGGCCAGAAATTGTGTTTTTGGTATGGAAGGCCCCGTTAAATCTTTATTTTATTTGAATATTATTATAAATTATTAAAGTAGTATTTATTTTAATGGTCGTTTAACGGTAAATGTTCAAAAAAATTGTCGTATTATTAAAAATACTTACATTTACCAACTCATGTCGGTAAATCCTAAGATTTACATTTAAATCTTAAGATTTACCGAAGTTCGAGCTTTTACAGTAACATATATATTATTATTATAATTTATATGATTCTTACGCAGAAATTAAGCTAACCGATTTCAAAAAGGTATAACTAATAACTAACTACCGCACTCAAAAACGATTATTGTAAATAAAAACCGGCCAAGTGCGTGTCGGGCCACGCGCAATATAGGGTTCCGTAGTACCGTTAGTTTTTGATAATTTTGTTATGGTCAATGAACGTACATTTATAGCGTGTTTTACACTACCTACTAACAACATCATCTCAGTTACTTTCAAAGGAATTTGAACGAAAAGTTCCTTAAATACTTCGCCGCATACATTTTTTTTAGTTGATCGACTATTACTCAATAAGTTATGAAGTTTTCTTAGCCGTGATAGTTTTTCTTTTAAATTCACCATATTTCCTACTCCCGTGAATTTTTTCACATTTCCAGAACCAACCGTTTACCTGGTAGAAGGGGACTGGACTGGACTGGACTCTAATGATTTTTTCCACTTTAAAACCTAATATTTCACAAACGGATCCCTAAATCGGAAAATGATCTATGAATACCCGCAATATTTTTAAAAAACCTATTCAACAACACCCCACACGATGGGGTGGGCGTGAAAAAAATATTCATCCCTGCTTAATGTGTAGGAGAGGCACCATAAAAAAAAAAAATATTTTTTTGATTTCATGTACCATTTTGTTGCCATTATTGTTATGTGTACTCATGCCAAATTACAGCTTTGTAGGTCTCTGAGTAAAACCGCGGACAGACAGACAGACAGACGGACGGACAGACCGAAACTATAAGGGTTCCTTGTTGACTACGGAACCCTAAAAATGATCATCCATACTTATTATTTACTAATAATTATGCGAAAGTGTGTCTGTCTGTCTGTCCCTCTGTTGCCTCTTCATGCTTAAACTGTTGAACTGATTTAGCTTTTTGGTATAGATATACTTTGAGTCCCAGGAAAGGACATGGGATAGTTGTTGTTCCGGAAAAATACACGGTTGCGGGCCCCATCTACTTTTGAACTCATTCAATAAGTATATCTGTCAAATTCCTTATTTATTCGTCTCTGGTTGCGGCAGTTATATAATTATTAAATTATTATACTGTGATTATAATAATAAATTATGGTGTACACCATTCGTCAAAGTACTTAACCAAAATAAAGTATCACGGATCATATCATTTGACCATAAAATTGTTTTGATTGTGCTAAATTGCTTCATTGATGCAGCGAACATGCAGCCGCGTCCAGATTCAATGTACAGTTTACGAAATTCCTCGTATGACGTATCACAAACTGCTTCACTGCTTGGGTTCAAGTATGAATAATATTGATTGGTTGTCACTATCAGTTATCACTCAAATACTTATTTTATTGTAAGTAACACTTACTTCTTATGCAGTTGGTACAGCATAATGACGAACGGCGCCGCAAGTCCAGTGCCCGTGAACAGGAAGAAGTTGATCGTGAACCGCGTTCTGCTTGTGATGGAGAAGGGCAGGTTCTGAAATATAAACATAGTAAAACTTAGGAACGAAAAAACCAGTTGGTTTTTAAAACATGTGAATATTTAATAAAAGTGTCTTGTTTTTTATACAGGAAGATAATGATAATTACGTTAAAAAATAGGGCTTCACTGGCTTGCCTGATTAAGATAATAATAATATTATCACACACCAATCATATACCCTTGTAGTACGAGATACGACTGCAGAACTGTGCAGGTATCGAGTACACGCTTAAAACCACATTTTTACGAATATTTATGATAAGGAGAACATATTTCTACTGGGGTGCCAGTCCAAATATGGCCGCAAATATTTAAAAAAAATATTTGAAAAATTGAGTTTGCGGGTTAAAATGTAATCATAAGGTATTGAAAGCAAACATGGTTCATTTCATGGCAATGAGTATAGAGATTTAGAAAAATCCGGTGTGCCGTTGGGCACCCGGCCGCAACCCTATTGTAACCAGGTGTGAACAGGTACCATTCCGATACATTTTTTGCATCCATAACGTATATTGATCTTTTATATATCAAATGGAAGCTTATTTTCCTCTTATTATTATAATATAGGTGTGCCTAATTAAATCTGGCCGCAAATAATATCCTAAGATCCCACCGTAAAATCCTGCATGAATCGTTTTTTTCGATCAAATATATTTTAAAATAATCTTTAGAACGTGTAGAATGGATTAATGTTGGGTTGCCTTGTCAAAAGTAGCCGCAAGCACCTCTAATTAAGTTTAATGTTCATGAGATAAATGCATAAATTTGCATGTATATTTTTTTTCAATAAATTTTGCACTATTTAAAAGAAAATGACGAAAAAAAATAAGGTATAAATGGTTGCCAGCTCTAAGTCGGCCGCAACCTAGGGTTGCCAGCCCGTAAACAGACATAGTTCTTCATCAAAATTGAAGCATAGATTTTTTTAATAATTTTGGTACAGAATTAAAGTTTTATGCATTTTGTACATGAATACCCATGGTTGCCAGTTGCACTGTTGCGGTTACCAGTTGCAGTGGTGCGTCAGGTTAATGTGACCGTGTTGTACTGTATGTTTTAAATTGTAATTTTCCATCTTTTTAGCAAAAGATGGACCCGTGCGAGTTTCTTACGCCGGTTCTTCTCGCCGGGTTAGTTCCCGAACCGGTGGTAGGCACCGTAGTATCGACGTTCGGTAATGTTTTTGTAAAAAAATTACTCCGAATAAAAATATTTTGATTTTGATTTTGATTTTGATTTTATGCACGATAGCCGCAAACTGGGGTTGCCATCACTTTTGTATACGACATCACGTGAGGTTAGGAAGCGCAAGAGAAAAGAAGCAGGCATTGTTACGTGCGATAAATGCGGATATTGCATAGCAGCTGCGACACTGATAGCCTAATCAACAAATATTTGTGGATGGAAAAGTCCAAAACAGAATTTGACTTAGAATTTGAGAGAAAAGTTCCTTTATACTTCCTATTTTTTGTGTTAAACGAGTATCCATACTATACACTACTATAATATTATAAAAGTGAAAGTGTGTCTGACCATCTGTTGCTTCTTCAAGCCCAAACCATTGAACTGATTTTGTTGAATATTGGTATATCTATATATGCTGTGAGTCCCGGGAAAGGACAAAATACTTTTTATCCCCGAACAATATACGGTTCATTCGCGATAAACGAATTTTGGCGCAACGGAGTTGCGGGTGTCATCTAGTTGTTCAATAAAGATAGTTTTCCTTTTACCATATTAGGTATATTTTTTTAAAGATTTACAATTTTGTCGGCATCAATAATATGCGCATAATACGCCAAACTACGATTTTGAACATTAAAGATCCTGTAGTCTCTGAGCATAACCGCGGACAGACAGACGTATAGACCGAAGCTATAAATTCCCTGTTGACTACGAAAACCGCACTCGTGTACGCCGCATTGTTTCGTGTAGGATTCAGAGTCAGTTCTTTGTTTTTAATTTATAAGAGATTGTATATTCGTTTAACGGTCACGCCATTTTCAAAATTTTTCAATTTTCGAAAATGCCATTATCAATTTCTATCAGATTTTAGAACATGACACTCAGACTGACACCAATTAATAATTATGTTATAAATATTTGCATCTCTGTGTTATTGTTTACGTCGTAAGAAGTACAACGTAAGCAATAAACAAGTAGGTACACCTAGTCAACGAATATTTGTGGATAGAAAAGTCCCAAGCAGAATTATTTGTTTTACTAGTATATTGTAGTACAAAAAAATTCATAGGAACAGACGGACGGACGGACGGACGGACTGGCAGGTAGGCAGGCAGGTAAGCGGGCAGGCAGGCAGGCAAGCAAGTAGACAGGCGGGCAAGCAGGCAAAAAATTTCATAGAAATGAGTGGGCGGGCGGACGGACTGAACTAAATAACTAAATTTGACTGACATAATATAATAATAATTGGTAATTACACTAAATAATGCCAGAAAATCTGTTGCGCTAAGGCTCGTTTATCACGCAGGAACCATACGTTTTTTCGGGATAAAAAATATCATATGTCCTTTTCCGGGACTCATAGTATCTCCATACGAAATTTCAGATAAATTGGCTCAGTGGTTTAGGCCTAAACAGGTGACAAACAGACAGACAGATATACAGACAAGTAGAAAGACAGACAGGAAGACAGACAGTGGTATGGATATGGTAATAAAAAATACTTAACTAGATATTTGGAGCTTTATCAGGAAGCCGTGAAACAGGCCCTAAATCTTTAAAAAAATATAATAATATGGCAAAAGGAAAATTATCACGGCTAAAAATCCATACTAATATTATAAATGCAAAAGTGTGTCTGTCTGTCTGTTACCTCTTCACGCCCAAACCGCTGAACCGATTTGGCTGTAATTTGGTGTGGATATATTTTGAGTCCCGGGAAAGGACATAGAATACTTTTTATCCCGAAAAAATGTTCTTCATAATTTATTGAGTAACTCGATAACACCCGCAACTCCGTTGCGCCAAAATTCGTTTATCGCGAATTAACCGTGTATTGTTCGGGGATAAAAAGTATTTTGTCCTTTCCCAGGACTCAAAGCATCTATAGATATACCAATATTCAGCAAAATCAGTTCAATGGTTTGGGCTGGAAGAAACAACAGATAGTCAGACACACTTTCGCTTCTATAACATTATAGTATAAGTGTATAGTATGGATACTCGTTTAACACAAAAAATAGAAAGTATAAAGGAACTTTTCACTCAAATTCTAAGTCAAATTCTGGTTTGAAATTTTCCATCCACAAGTATTTGTTGACTAGGCTCAGTGTCGCAGCTGCTATGCAATATCCTCATTTATCGCACGTAACAATGCCTGCTTCTTTTCTCTTGCGCTTCCTAACCTCACGCGATATCGTATCCCTAAGGTAATTTTTTCTTTTAATCTTTAATTAGGATCATTTATTCAATGCTTCATAGCTTTTACTGCCTTACCCATCCCTAATGGCAACAGATGGGCACCTTAAAATTTCACGAAATCTTCAAATAAAATATGTGCAATTTAATTACTAATAACAAAATTAAAGTTAAATTAAAATATTAGGGCGGCTCCCATACAAAAACACAAAATTTGGCCTAATTTTGCTCACTACACAAAAATAGTACAGAACCCTTCGTGCGCGAGTCCGACTCGCACTTGGCCGATTATTACTATTGTTTGAACCGATGTTTAAGTACACTAACATGATGTACTATCACTATCCCGTTATGTTTCGCGCTAGCTCCCTTTCCCTCAACCTTCGATACTTTGCCATCTTTGACAGCCGGCACCCCTTATAATCTTGGATCCCACTGTAAAATCCTGCATGAATCGTTTTTTTCGATCAAATATACCCCTAATTATAATAATAAGAGGAAAATAAGCTTCCATTTCATATATAAAAGATCAATATACGTTATGGATGCAAAAATGTATCGGAATGGTACCTGTTCACACCTGGTTACAATAGGGTTGCGGCCGGGTGCCCAACGGCACACCGGATTTTTCTAAATCTCTATACTCATTGCCATGAAATGAACCATGTTTGCTTTCAATACCTTATGATTACATTTTATCCCGCAAACTCAATTTTTCAAAAAAAAATTAAAAATATTTGCGGCCACATTTGGACTGGCACCCCAGTAGAAATATGTTCTCCTTATCATAAATATTCGTAAAAATGTGGTTTTAAGCGTGTACTCGATACCTGCACAATTTTGCAGTGGGATCTTAGACTATTGCTTGCAATAATATAATGATAATAATAATAACAGCTAGTGGTCCATCCCGGCTCCGCCCTTCACTCAGGGACATCTTATGAGCCTATACATTGGTAAAATAATTTTTGAAATCGGTCTGTATACTGTATAGTTCCTCAGATTATCGTGTTCAAACAAACAAACAAACTCTTCATCTTTATTATATTAATACTTCAGTCGGAATTTCCAGGAATTGCTATTGTATTCTATTGTTGTCGCGATCACCGGTGCTCGCGCGGGGCCTGAAGGATTAATAATTATAATAGATACCACCCCATCGAGTTAAACAGGACTAATTAATTTATAATGGCCAAGTGTGTGCGCCTTGTGTGCGCAGTACACAAGAGCACTTTCTATTCCTTTGCTCTCATAATCCAGTGGGACGGACGACCGACACGACTGGTGAGAGATCAGACCCAGGACCGACTTTTTACAAGCGCATCCGACAAATACGATGATCTTGGATCCATCCATTTTACTTGTCAGACCATGATGGCTATTGGCTGATCACTTGACAATCTATGTAACGTGATCAACCTGCATCGCCCTAAAAGGGTCCATTCATTATCCTGCATTGCAGTCCGCCGTGCTATCCACCGGCTTATGTAGGAATGGATAGTGATGCGGAAATCAAACCCACAACTTCCGAGTCAAGAGCCACGCTCTAAACGACGACTGGATCACAGAGGCGTGGTCATGTAATACACAGAGATAATATTATGTAAGGCATAAATAAGATTATGGACAGGTTTCTATATTGTGTGTCTAATATATTATGTATTTTATATTATGCTATTGTATTAGCAGTGTAGGTACTCAAAATATGCAAAGGTTTAGACATGTTATGACTCATGCTATTGTACCTGCCGCCTGCAGGTTATATCTTTAATATCTAATAGAATGTAACATATTTTGAAAGATATTGTTTGAGAGGTTTATGTTATACCTCGATCGTGGGAATGGTAGACATAACAGATATTCAATTGTTATGCGGCACGGCGGCACCTGGGTGCCGCTTAGGAGTTGATGGGTTAAATTGTTTATGTAATTACTAATGAGTAATAATGTAAAGCAGGTAGAGCTGTAGTTACCTATTAAAATATACAACACTGCAAAACACCTTACAAGACGTAATATCCTTAATTATTTTATTAGCATTACGATTTACGATTTCATATCATGTAGATTGTAGGTACATAACAGAAGGGAGTTTGATGATGATTGATGAATGTTGACCTATCTAACTAGTAAGTGAAACCGTTTCAAAGCTCAACTTTTAGGTAAGTATAGATATAGGCATCCATTATACGGTAGGTTCCTCGTCAGTCAATTCCATCAATCATGAATTATGTTTGACTGATAGACTGACGAATGAATCCAGATTTTCGTCAACCACCGTCAGTCACGCCTACGGCTTACACGGTAGGTTACCCATCAGTTACAGTCATGACTGTGATAAAACTGACAGCAAAACCTACCGTCCTTGGGCGTATATAAGAGGGTGTCCTGGGGGTCCGGACCCCCCCCCCCCCATTACTATCCATCTTACTTGTCTAATCGACAATAATATATGTACCTCGCCGATTAAAATCGGTGCGGTACATGTATTTTAAAAAATATTTTTGATTTCCTAAACACGTTGCCCACAAAACCCTTCATGAGCGATTCCAACTCGCACTTGGCTGCTTTTTTACGTTATGGACTCCCCCCTTTATAAGCCCGTGCAACCGTCTAATGTATGGCTTAGATCAACAAAATATGGTTTATAAGTGGTTTATTTAACAATAGAATTTAATAATTTGTAACGATGTTTACTTGTACATTACTTAGTGAAAAAATTGTAACGCTGATTATGTAACAGGAAAACTTACCTCTCCGGGAATCCCACCATGGGAGCCGTTTCTTACAATGGTTTTCATCACATTTCTGCCCAAAAGAGTATTCCTCGCTACGGTGCTCAACATTTTTATTCAGTTTTTATAATAAAATGAACAACGATCAAATATTCCAGGTTATTGGAAGATAAGATAAACTTCAAAGATAAATAAAATTATCGATGTATGCGACTGCCCTGCGAGTGATAAGGACTTCGTATGAGGATCGCGTATGAGGACTTGGTGTTGTAGAATCGTCTGATTTAAAATATTGCGCTTTGAGATACTTACAGTTTGCAAATGTTTTATTGTACCCAAACTCGAGGAAAATATTGAATTTATGTAAGTTATCACTAAAGCGGAATGTCCCAATAACAGGAAAACTGCAACGAAAACAATGTTGCATACCAAATGAAATTAATTCATGGGTAACAGTAAGCTTGCTTAAGGGGCCGGGCTACCCTCGAAATTCTCATACATACGTAATCATTTTGTCATACGAAAATATTTAACATGTTTGAATTATTTTTCAGCTTAAAATAATAATTACCTAGGTTCCTGAACAAAAATTAACTTCAAAATATTTAAACACTAAAAAAAATTTTTTGTGTATAATTTTTTTTTACTAAATTTACTACTAAATATTTAAACACTAAAAAATAGAGTAAAACACTAAAAAATATATAAATAAATAGTAAATTTACTACAAAATATTTAAATACTAAAAAATATTTTTTAGAGTGGAAATATTTTGTAGTAAATTTAATATTTATTTATATATTTTTTAGTGTTTTACTCTATTTTTTAGTGTTTAAATATTTAGTAGTAAATTAAGTAAAAAAATTGGTTGTCTGTAAAGTCGGTTTACTGTCTTACCACAAAAAACTAAACATCTCTTGAACAGTTCTTTTGAGACCATTTTGTACTAAACTTTTCTCTAATCGTTGTTCAACGGGTGTTTAAATCTTTTGTAGTAACAACATGCCTCTTTGTCGCTCGTTCCGCGCTCTCGCTTGCACTTCAAGCCTTAAATGGAACGCCTCAGAGCGAGGTAACGCCTCATTCAGAACTGTCATGTTTTTCGTGCGCGCACCCCATATCGAATTAAAAGACGTTATCACGTCAAAAAAAATTATACACAAAAAAAAAATTTTTAGTGTTTAAATATTTTGAAGTTAATTTTTGTACAGGAACCTAGGTAATTACTATTTTAAGCTGAAAAATAACTCAAACATGTTAAATATTTTCGTATGAGAAAATAATTTTGGTATTACGTATGTATGAGAATGTCGAGGGTAACCCGGGCTCTTAACTGACGAGAAACCACGGCTTCACAGAAAACCGACGAAAAGCAACATCGACCATCAGTTTTAATATAGATAGGTCAACTTAATGAAACTGATAGATAAACCACTAGCAATGTTGGATGGCATGTTGGATTGGTACGCAAATTCAATTATTAATGATTTGATGATTAATGTGCCATTGCATTGGCCATTGCAGTCAAACTGTATTCAAATGTGCAGTGATTTTTACGCAAAAGTAAATCGTAATCGATGTTTGAATGAACCGCGTATGGTGCGTTTATTTCATACTTTTTTTAGAATGGCAATTGGCATTTGGCAACACATTTATAAACGTCAGAAAGTCAGTCGGCCACGCTTGCCACAAAAATCATTTCGGGCGGTCCTTCAGTCTTCACTCAAATCATAAGTTATAAAATCATTCCAATATTGCTGTATAAATTGAAATAGAAGTATAACAAAGCCGATTTACACTTTTAAATAACAATGGCCGATCTCGATGATTTTTTCGCAAAGAAAGATCGTAAAAAGTCAAAGTCAAAAAAGTTTGCCACCTCCGATGAACTCGCCAAAAAAATGGAAGATCCAAAACAAAAGCCCGATGTAAAGCCGAAGAAAGAACGTCCAGTGCAGGAGGGCGAGGAGCCGGGCCGTGCTGGGGTGAGTGATTCGATGTTCACACGCTTTCCTCTTGTATTTCAGTATACGTCAAAAGCAGGTGTTCTGATATCGATGTGTTACGATGGTCAGTCTCCCTTGTCCTAATTTGTATATAATACCACATAGTACAGAAAGCCATTGCCCTAATGTGTAATACATTTGACCTCTTTGGCTCCACGACACTCCCTGCCCTAAATTCAGGTTAGGCAATTATGTATGGTGTCTTTATGTGTGTCATACAGATTTCCAAAATTGCATCGAATTTGAATCCAGTGTAGTGACAGTTTTGTATCATTTTGAAATGGTTGTATTCATTAAGGCAACAAAACAAAGATAAGAAAATTGTTTTGGTAACAATATTATTAACAGTCTCCCAAAAAGCAGGAGATTCTTCTGTGTTGTGTGTTCTTGTATCATAATTATATGATAAGTGATTAGTGATTACTCAAGACATTTTTATCAACTTCAAAGCTATTTAATATTTTTGTCAGTTATTTAAATTGATATTTTGACAATAAATTTTACAAAACATGTATAATAAATATAACAAGTATAGCTAGGAGTGCATTAACTTAAATGTTCCTGCCAAATTACCTAGAAAAAATAATTATAAGCCGTTTAATGTAAAATTTGCCAGAACCAATCTAGGTCACCATGCACCGCTCAGGAGATTGTGTAGATCCTACAACGCTATATCTAATTACCCTGACATTTGTATATTTTCTGACAAGCTAAATTCATTTAAACGTAAATTAAAACAAACTCTATGTAACAATAACACGTAACAAACACCTAAGTATCTTAATATTTTTAAATATAATACGGTCACTCTATAATATAGGTAATAAAAAGTATATTTAAATTTTTTTATTGGGGGATGGAGTTACCCGCGTCCGTAGGACTTACCACCTTCTCCTAGGCCCACCCTACACGTGTCCCCCGGGTGGTGCTAAACGGGTAACAGCATGGGGCTTGTGAGCGATACTGGGATTGTGATGCCGCGCTATAGGAGTTGCGCTGTCCTCCTATACGATACTGTGTAGTGATGTGTGGTGTCGCCTCTGTGGTGTGCCGTCGCGTCCCGGTTTCGTTCACAAGCCTTAATGCCAAGAATAACGCCGAGTATCAGGCGGCGGTTAACTAACCTGATCCTGCCGGCCTAACCAGCTTGGCTCCTGTGTTGGTAGTAAATGACCTCCACAATCCGTAACCTTGCGGTCATGTCTCGTAAGACCGGAGGCCTTGGCTTCACCGCCCGGGCCGCGAGGAAGAAAACCTCTATAAAAAATTACCCTAACCCTACGGTGGGTACGCGCCAGGGGGTGAATGGCTGCGGGAAGTCAGTCACTAGCGCCAACCTCGACGGAACTGGCAACCGTTCGTTGTATAAGCGCCTGCTTGAAGGAATGGGCGTCACCCTTCAAGTAAAACCATTCGACCCTACTCGTGGGAACAACAATGAATGAAAACAATAACTTAACCTCTAACCTTAACCCGACAAATATGATAACGGAAACTCATCTAAGCACCAAAAAATATGTACAGCAAGCATTCCATCCTAGCTTCTTTAACACTAAACCAAAACAAGCGGAAATCTACAAACCTCAAGATAGTACAAATACTGAGACTCAACCAAAAGATACACAAAATAGTGCCGGACAACCAGAAGAAAATGCTCAAGAAAATTCTGTTAAAACACAGGTTAGCTCTGGGGCCAATCCTCCTACCTGGCAGAAAGTTCCTGTAGCCAGAAAATCAAAAAAAAGGAAACTTTCAACTCCACCACCATCCGAAGGAATAAATATTTCAAACAGCTTTAGCCAATTACCTATAGATCTGACAGAAAACACTGATGCTGAAATAATAGAAAAAAGAGTTAGTCGACCACCACCAATAGTACTATATGGCATTGAAAATGTACATAAACTTACCGAACTCCTTGAAACAGCTGCTGAAAAATCTGAGTTTACATACAAAATGGTAAATAAAAACCAACTTAGAATTATCACTACCAACGTTGATGTATACAAAAATCTCATTGCCCTAGTCAGAGAAAAGGGATTAATTGGACATACATTCAAAAGAAAAGATGAAAGGTTCTACAGGGTTGTTATAAAGAAACTACATCACACAACACCTCATGAAGAAATAAAAAAAACCATAGAAATGACTGGAAATACCATTGTAGGAGAAATAATCAATGCCCGCTATGGACCTGAAAAGAAGCCAACATCTACCTTCTTCATTAATATGCTGCAAGGTCCAAACAATAAAGCAGTTAAAGACATAAAGTTTATCTACCACCAAAAAGTAGCCATAGAAGATCCTAAGAAAAAGTCAAACATTGTACAATGTCAAAGATGCCAGCAATACGGACACACTAAAAACTACTGTATGCGACCATTTCGCTGCGTCAAATGCGCACAGCCGCATAAGACATCCGAATGCCCAAAAACAGACCGCAACACACCAGCACTCTGCGCACTTTGCCTAGGCCCTCATCCGGCTAATTACAGGGGATGCGAAATATATAAAGAGATTAAGGCAAGAAAGACAACACGACATGCTTACCGCCGACCAGAAAGTAATAAAGACCAAAAACCTGAACAAAACGCTGACAAAAAAACAATGAAACAAAGTGGATATATACAAGCTGACAAAGAAACCACGTATGCAACAGTAGTCAGAGAACTAACAAACCAAGCAAATAATAAAACAAAACCAGAATCACCCAACCAATATACACAACTAGAAAAGCTAATTATCAAGCAATCAGAAAAGTTCGACATACTCCTACAACAAATGAGCACCCTCATGGGTCTCATTACAACAATGCTTAGCAAACTGCCATAAATGGGTATAATAACCAACATAAACATAGCCACCTGGAATATAAACGGACTAGCCCCAAACAAGAATGAAGTAGAAACATTTATTGACCTCCATAACATTGATGTCCTATTAGTATCAGAGACACATTGTACAAAGAAAACTCAAATTAACTTTAAGGACTGCTATACATATAGAACTGATCACCCGGATAGCAAAGCACATGGTGGTACAGCTATAATCATCAAAAAGTCCATAAAACATCATGAACTACCAAGCTTTTGTTCGGCTCACATACAGGCAACAAGTATTCTGATTGAAGACAAACACAACACATTTAACATCTCATCCGTATACTGTCCCCCTAGGCACATAATAACAGAGGCCCACTTTCATCAGTATCTGAGTAGTCTTGGTGACCGATTTGTATCAGGAGGCGACTGGAATGCCAAGCATACCTACTGGGGGTCCCGGCTCATTACTACACGCGGAAGGGAACTTAAAAAGACCGTTGATAAACTACATCTTATACCTATTGCCACTGCCGAGCCAACATACTGGCCTACAGATGCCAACAGACTACCGGATGTGCTAGACTTTTTTATCACTAAGGGGCTTAAAGACCTTGTCTACAACCTTAAACCATGCTTAGATGGATCATCAGATCATACCCCTGTTATGCTTTCCATCGGTACAAATCTCCAACAGTCAGAAAAACAACTAAAACTCTATAATAAAAAAACGGACTGGGACGCATTTAGAGAGTTAGTGACAGAAAACATCAACCTGAAAACAGCATTAAAAACTGATGTGGACATTGAAAATGCTGCTAAAGATATTACCACACTGATACAAAGGTGTTGTTGGATGTGTACCCCAGAAAAAACCAAATCAAGAGACAGGAGAAAAACCACACCAGACCACTTGAAAATTAAAATACTAGAAAAGAGACGGTTGCGGCGCGTTTGGCATAACAGTGGCCATCCAGCAGACAAAAAAGCCTATAACAAAGCCACAAAAGAACTAAGAGGTGAAATAGACAAATACATTAACGACTCCACAGAATCCTACTTAGAATCGTTAACACCAACCATATCGACCAATTATTCCCTCTGGAAGGCGTGCAAATCTCTGAAAGGACCAACACTACCCAAACCTCCAATCAGGACTGACAACAATCAGTGGGCAAGAACAACTGAGGAAAAAGTAGAATTATTCGCCAACCACCTATCGACAATATTCACCCCTAATGACCCCGAACAACAAACTGATGACAGTGAAATAAGAGATGTTCTCCAACAAGATCTCCAATTAGATCAACCAATCAAACCTACATCTCCTAAAGAAGTACTTAAATACATAAAAAATGTCGAAAACAACAAATCTCCGGGCTTCGACCTAATCGACAAAAAAGTGCTTAGTGAGCTCCCACGGAAAGCCATAGTGTATATAACTATGCTCTTTAACGGTGTCCTGAGAACCAATTATTTCCCTAGCATATGGAAAGTATCACAGATTCTAATGATACCAAAACCTGGCAAACCACCGAACGAACGGACCTCTTATAGACCAATAAGTCTTTTGCCTATAATGTCAAAAATATTTGAAAAGATCCTACTTGCAAGACTTATGAATGAGACCTCTGTCATACCTGATCACCAATTTGGATTCAGACGGGAACATGCTACTATAGAGCAAATCCATAGAGTATGCAAAGTTATCAGAACATCCTTGGAGAGAAAGGAATATTGCTCAGCAGCCTTCCTAGACATACAGCAGGCTTTTGATAAAGTGTGGCACGAGGGGCTACTGTACAAAATAAAGACCAAACTACCACATAGATACTACCTGTTACTTAAGTCTTACCTGACCACACGGCTCTTCCAAGTTAGGGATGGGGACTGCACGTCATCTATCCATGAGATTAATGCAGGCGTCCCTCAAGGATCAGTCCTCGGGCCATATCTGTACTTGATAAATACCTATGACTTACCTCAGATTCCCGATGTCACCGTGGCAACGTTTGCCGACGATACAGCCATATTAGCTACGAATAAAGACAGATATGAAGCATCTAATACATTACAGCAAAGTCTCAAAAAGGTAGAAAATTGGTTAAAGAAATGGAGAATTAAAGCAAGCGCTCAAAAATCAGTGCACATCACATTTACTCTTAGAAGAGAAAATTGTCCACCAGTCACGTTGTGTGACCAACAACTACCACATAGCGACACCGTCAAGTATCTCGGTATGCACATTGACCGTCGATTGACCTGGAGAAACCACATACAAGCCAAAAGAAACGAAATAAATAAAAGGTTCCGAGATCTACATTGGATGCTTGGGAGAAATAGCAAGTTATCACTTGAGAACAAAATTATTGTCTACAAAACCATCCTAAAACCTATATGGATGTACGGAGCCCAACTCTGGGGATCAGCCTGTGACTCAAATATAAAAATCATACAAAGAGCTGAAGACTCAATACTTAAACAAATAACAAATGCACCCTGGTTCACTAAAAATGAAGAGGTCCATAACTACCTAAACCTTAAAACAGTAAAGGAGGAAATCGAATCCGTTGTCAATAACTACAAAAACCGACTCCTAAAACATCCTAACCAACTGGCTGTTCAGCTAACTGTCCCAGAGTCATTTAGACGTCTAAAACGACGTCAAATACTAGAACTGGATCTGCCATAGGCGACCAGATTCCTAAAGAGTAGTCTCCGCTGGGAAACTTACTCTCCATGCCATAAGCCACACAACACATCTGCTCATAGTTCGAGGACTGATTGCAAGATCAAGCAATTAACAAAAAAAAAAAAAAAAAAAAAATTTTTTTATGGTTAAATAAAAAAATTTATATAAAAATATTATTATTTGTAACTTAAAACAGCTGTTTGTAAGACTTGAAGCGCCTATGATTATAGTCGTCACGTCATGATGACCTATTAACAAAAGTTAAACAAAACCATCCTTGTTTATAAGCATTATATTAATGTTATTTTCTTGTTTAGTTTATATGGAATAAATTGTTATATAACAATCGTTTCTCACCTCTTTTCATCTCATCTCATTTTCGTCACTAATTTCTTTGTCGCCATTACATGCTGTATTTCACCTGTCATTGGAAGTCATTTAACCTATAAGTTACTATTGTTTGTATTTCATTTAATGTTTGAGATGATATTCTGTTGGTGAATCTAAATAAATAAATAAATAAATAAAAATTAACACCTCCATCCATGAGCAGATACAATAGATTTTCAATTGTTATGTGGCAGCCGGGTGCCGCTTGGGATTGATAGGTTAATAATAATATTATGCTGTGAGTGTCCATGGGCGACGGAAGTTGCTTTCCATCACGTGACCCGTTTGCTTGTTTGCTCCCTTATTTCATAAAAAAAATTTACTAACAAATTATTTATATTTACTAATAAAATATAGCAAGTGACAAGGAGGCCCTATCAAGGAGGCAAACTGAAATGAAAGGACAAACAAGACTCCAGTTCAATGGGGTGATTCACAATTATTGTTAATGTGGAACATGAAACTTACTGCTTGTTATTGGTCCATGTTTAGCAAGGCAAACATTTATTGGCTGTTTAGTAGGAAAAGTGTCAGAGTCGAATTACTCATTCTGATTCATGCCTCAGATAACAGATTATAATAATTATTATTTATGTTATTACAGGAAGATGAAGAATGGAAGGACTATGAGGAGCCCGTGAAGGACTACACAGGACTCAAAATCCAAGTTCTTCAGGGCGGCACTGGAGTTCCGGAGTCCGGGCGGGATACCGCCACTGAAGATTCCAACACAGACAGCACTAAAGTCAAAGGGCCGTGGAACAAACCAGTAAGTACATTTGCACCTAAGTATGTAGTCAGTTTCGTCTTTGTTTATTGATTTGCTTATTTTACACCTGCACATGTTTCATTTGTTTTTTTATGGGCAAATATTTTTGCTTAGCATTTATTTTGATATTTTATGCTACTACTCTCTGAATGGATTGAGTAGGCAAAATGAAGCTGCAAAGATGCCTTTAAAACAAATACTTGTGATTACAGGTAGATGCAGAGCCAGTGAAGCAGGCTCCGCCCCCGCCCCCCGAAGAGCCCAGGCCGACGCCCACAATGTACGTGCCGCCGTCGCAGCGTCTCAACGATGCGCCCGTGCGTCGTCCACATGCGGTTAGACCTTTACTTTACTCTAACTGTGTAACAAATTGCTTAATACAGCTTGTGAAAATTGGGAGAGAGGCTTCTGTTTACACTATAAAAAAACCAAAACATTTAACCAATCTGTGAATGTCTAAAGACAATAATTATTATCAAAACTGTTGCAGATTGTAATGTACTATCGAGAAGTCGATTCCTAGGCAGATGGGGGACCTACAGGTCAGTTAACAAGAGCTGGCACGATCAACACATTTAAACATTGCGCTTGTGTAGTGTCTGTGAATAAGCGCGTGGCGTGACGTCGAACTGCATACGCATCATAAAAAGTCTGCCCGTCTCTCTCGCGCGCGGTCAATCTTATGAGCGTGAAGGGCACGTTTTTACTACTGTTGCTACTGTTTATAAATACAGCGTGATGTTAAAAGTCGGTAACGTGTGATCGGCGCGCGGCCAGCGTTCGGAACCGTACGATAATTATCGTACACATACGATAATTTTGTGCGTACGTACAATGCACATTATTATCGTACGCAGATTATACGAAAAATTTTATCATGATGCAAACATATTATATTTTAAAACATACTGTATAGTGAAATTGCATAAGTGTGAGCACTGTGAATGTGCCAGCTTTAGTTAAATCTATACATAGTTTGGTCGCGTTACGTCAAACCCGGCCGACAGATCACAATTAACATTGAATTGACATAAGCCGACCAAATGAAGTTGGTCTGTCAACTGTCTAGGAATCAATTTCCTCGTTGGTACACAATAAAACTTACACTTCTAGGAAATAATAGAAAATGGCAGATTGGCAATTACAACCTGCCATTTTGCCCCTACATTCTGTCAGTATTTTTATTGTTATTTATTTCTACTGTGGTTAAGAATGCATCAATTGTTCCAGACCAAGAACGCTCCGGATATTCACAACGACGACTACTTCCCGGTGCTGGGATCGGCGGGCAAGCGCGGCGGGTGGAGCACGGCCGGGGGCGGCGGCCCGCAGCGCTCCGCCCCGGCCGCGGCGCGCCCCCTCGCGCTCGACAACCGCTTCACCAGCCTGCCGCACGATAGCTAGCCAGCTAGCCAGGTATGACGTGAGCTATTCAAAGGGCTGACAAACATTTTAGTCATTTGAATTTTACACTAAAGGTAGCATTCGAATCAAGACGACCGCGACGCGAGACTGCGACTCGAGACCGCGATCTACTGCTTCATATTATTAATTAATAGGAAGTGCTGACGGAAGCAAACTACCGAGTCGCGCGTCGTGTGGGCGTGGCCTGCCGGTGACTCGCGTCGCGCAACCCAGTCGCTCACAAGGCAGTGCCGTTACACGGCAGATACAAAATGGCCGCGTTTTCTTCGCACGAAGACGCAAGAATACTGAATTTCGTATGGATCGCACGATTCGGTCGCGTAGATTCGTAGGTAGCAGTCGCCTCGTGACCTGCGACCGGTTACCGGTCGTGGTCTCTCGTCGCGGTCGTCTTGATTCGATTGAATCTTTATTCCAACTTAGATGCGCGAGAATATATTTTAAACTGTCCGTGATTATAAAATCACAACTGTCATCGAGTAGCAATTATTGTGGAGCTTGTCTTTTTCACTTTGAAATCACCACTTCACTAGTTGATATGTTACTGTAAAAGCTCGAACTTCGGTAAATCTTAAGATTTAGTGTCAATCTTAGGATTTACCGACACGAGTTGGTAAATGTAAGTATTTCTAATAATACGACGATTTTTACGAACATTTACCATTAAAATTCGGTATATGCTAGGTTTTACTACTGTCAATTGGTAAATGTTGGTTTTAGGGATAAAACAAAGAGTAATTATTCTAAATTATTTACCTTAGTAAACTATAAGACAAAACAGGTAGGTACATATTATAGTTAACATAATGCTTACCTAAGCTACTATAATTCAATTAGTATTCTTCTTATATTTGGTTTAAAAAAGTAAAAAGGCAATCAAAATATGTTATTAATTAATAGGTAAAGTATGTACCTAAAACAAAATATTTCACAAATTGATGGAAAGCAACTTCCAGTGCCCATGGACACTCGCAACTTCAGAAGAGCTGCAGGTCTGTCGGCCTTTAAGAGGAAATGGGGTAATAGGGGTAGGGGAGGGTAGGGAAGGGTAGGGGGATTCAGGATTGGGCCTCCGGTAAACTTACTCACTCGGCGAAACACAGCGCAACTGTTTCACGCCGGTTTTCTGCGAGTCCGCGGTATTTCTCTGGTCGGCTCATTCGCGCCGAAGCATGGCTCTCCCGCTGTTAATTATATTATAATTTATAATACTATTAAAATAAAATAAAGATTTAATGTTTTTGCTCTCTAACAGTACGGAACCCTTCGTGCGCGAGTCCGACTCTCACTTGGCCGTTGTTTTTCAACATAAACCATGCCATTACTGTATCCTAAGATTTACCAACTATATGGTGGTAAAAGTTCGTATTGCAAAACTTTTCGGACATTTACCATTAGGGATTGGTAGATCTTAGGTTTTACTAGAAAATCTTAGGATTTACTGCAGTTTGAGCTTTTACAGTAACATATATAAATGAAAAATTTTGTACTGTGAATACGAGAGAGGGGCGCGCCATTTAAGGTTAGACAAGCCTTAACTATTTTATTGTTTGTGAGTTTAGTTATTATTTGTTATTAACATTTATAACTATACAATATCAATCTACATGATAAAATAATCAAATAAATTGATTTTTTGCAGGTGATGGAAAAGTGTCAATAAGGAATCCGTAAAAGTGAAGTGTCATTATGGACTTTTAAGCAAAGACTAAGCAAAGCTACTCCCATACACTATAATAATGGTCTACTGATCAATGGCACACTTCTCAAAACTATATAGAAAATATTCACAGACAGTTTTGCTTCATGTTGTCATACAACAGTGGACTGAATTAAACACCCGTTAAAATTAAGCACACTCAATTATTACTATGCTGGGCTGAATGCAGTCAAAGAGTATGTCTAAATACAGCTGACAGTAATATTGTAATTTAAAGCTTTTTTATTGACAATAATTTTGAATTAACATTGATTTTATATGTTTTATATTACTGAATACAAATGTTCCTTTATTATTATTATGTCATATTTTTTTTGGGCGTTTACAAATTTCAACTTTTACATAAATGAAATTCAACAAAACCCATATTTGATGGAAGGTTATATTATACTATCAGCACTCAAATTCCATAATTTCCCAAAACAGAGTGTTGTGTTGATATTTTATTAATAATATCTTTAAAAGCAGACCAGTTACTACTTTACGAAAATGTATTTAGTGAGAATATTATTAAACAACTACTATAAAACAGAAAATATTTAAAATAAGAAGTTTCTTCTTAAATATAGCATTTAAAATAAAGCTTTTTATTGTAGATATTAAATAATAAATTTGTCTATGATCTGTATTTGGTTTGCGATTGAAAAAGGTATGATACTTGTGAAGAAAAATAAAATATTAAAAAAAATGAGATTTAGTGTAATTTAGAAAGAAGGGAATGTGGCAACATATTAAAGCATTTAATTGGAGAGGGAGTTACATGTTAGCCTTCATTCAAATCAACTATGTTATTTTGTGTTATTACATTAAATGACTGAGTACTTGTTCCGAGATTAAAAATTAACTAAAAATTAATGCAAAGATGACCAACATGCATAACAATTATCAAATTGTCTTCATGTAATATACCTCTCCCGGTGGTTTAGCTGAAGAACAAACTCATGGATTACATTTCCCCTTACACTTCAGAATCCTTCTCTAATATCTTTGTCACCCTTAAAACTGTCTCAAAAAAGTGTAAAGAAGTGTGCATTATATTTGTTATTTTTTACGTTTATAAAGATTATACCATTTTGTTGTGATCTTGGATGAGCAGGTTACTGTCGATTGGAATTGGTTATAAAATATATAGTTGGTATTCTCTTCAGTTACCTCATGTAAATTTGTTGAAAATTGCAAAATGTTGTACCGTGTACCATAGAATAAATTATGTATTTAAATTTAATGTGGTGTATTATTTCATAAAAATAATTACCCTAAAACTCAACTTGTACAACATTGGCAGTCTGCTGCCTGGCGTAGAGTCGAAGCGACGCAACTCGTCAATCTTCATATTTCCGCCTGCAGCATATTCATTTCTATTGTTCTATTATTTAAGTACAAATTTCTGCTATGTACATAATACATATTATGAAAGCGCTCGTCGACGTGCATTGATGCATTTACCAAGTAATATTGTTCTGTAGCTTCAACTCTCGGTTGGAGTCTAGTGGATTCGCGGGTCGCGTCGCTACAACTCTGCGCCATTGTAACTTGAACCTAAAACAAACTGCTTTTATGTTCTTGTACAAATAAGGTTTTCTATATCTTGTGGAATGCAGAGGTATGGTGGTCCTTAATAATAAGGCTTTTATTCCTGAACAAGAGCAACTATTAATATTATGCATTATATAATATTAAGGATTTGTATAGCTAAAATGTATGTTCCACCTTTACCAAATGTCTTAATTTGGTATTCTAAGGCCTATCTGCTAAGGCCTCCAACTTTTTCCATTGCTTTCTGTCTATAGTACCTATTCTCATCCAAAGGAGAAAGGTTGTCTTCCCATTTTTAACCGAGTTCCAAAAAGGAGGTTATATGTTCGGCTGTGGATATATTTTTTCTTGCTTTTCAATCTGCTGCTATTGCTACCGCAGGTTACATCTGAGGTACTTTTTTGCAGCAGACATTATTCTGTAATATGGGATAGGGTAGTGGGTAGTAAGTGTTTAGTCTTTTTTTTGAGCTAAATTCTCAGCTTCTTGCTTTTCATAACTTCTTTCAAGGTCCAGTAGTTTTTCTACCTGGTTGCAATTCTTATTGGTGGCTTTATAGTCCATAATTTTTTCTTCTAACAGTTTTGCTCTAGGAAAAACATATAACTAGAGTTTTTATAAGAAGTTTAAGATTCTTTGAATATTGTTTGAGTAGCGCACATCATTTATTTGAACCGATTACTTGTGTGCTTTTGTCCCGTGGAAAAAAGATGTGAAGGTTTGAGTTATTTTTGTCAATATTAGACAGTTTTCTTATGTGGATTTTTTGATGTTCTTGTAAATTGCGTTTCCGTGCAAATGACTTGTGACATTTATCGCAGCTAAAAGGCTTCTCCCCTGTATGGACTTTTTGATGCTCTTTTAAGTTATTTTTTGATGCTAACTTACACATGCATATTTCACATCGGTATGGGCTATCTTCTGTATGTTTTCTTATGTGAATTTTTAAGTTCCCTTTGAGTGTGAAAGACTTTTGACAGATGCTACAGCAGAAGGGCCTAGCACCTCTATGTCCGATGATATGTCGCCTCAAATTACATTTAGCTGCAAATTTTTTCTTACAAATGTCACACGTGTAACGCTTATCACCAGTGTGCATGCTTTTGTGTGCAATAAAGTTGTTTTTAAATGAAAATTTCCTATCACAGATTTCACAGGTGAAGCGTTTTTCAGCTGTATGTGTTATTCTATGCTCATTCAAATAATATTTTTTTGAGAACTCTCGTTGACAAATCTCACATTTGTATTTCTTAGTGTCCGAGTGCATATTCAATTTGTGATCAGTCAGATAGTAGCTTCGAGCAAATTTACGATCACAAACATCACAACTGTAAGGTTTCTCACCAGTGTGTGTCCTAATATGTAATTTCAGTCGACTGGCTCGGGCAAATGTTCTGCCACAGAACCTGCAGCTTAAAGATTTGTTTCTTGTGTGTGCTTGTTCATGTTTATTCAAACTACGTTCATCCTCACATGTTTCGAGGCAAATAACACAGGTAAACTTATCTTCTGTTGTGGTCACATGTGTTTTCTCATGTTCGTCCAGAAGGTGTTTATACTCACTGTGATACGAACAAAACTTGCACTGATATAATGAGTTGCTAACTTGGTTGTCCTCAAACTGTTGAGTCGATTCTTGTTGTGAAGTTTGTTGAAAGATACTGTGCCAGGGTGTGTAGTCCTCCTCGTTGCTCTCTGTCCTGGCATCTGAACTTTCTAGGCAGTCATTGTTTCCATAGCATATAGTATGTACAAGTGTCATATCAGGTTCCACTTTGATATCTATTGAATCTATTAATTTGGCTTGTTCGAAATCTGGAAAAAGGCTTAAATTAATGTGATTTACTTTTCCAAATGTTGTGGTAAGTAATCTTATGTTAAACCTATATACCTGTGTTTAGAATTTAGTTTCATCGGGTTAATTTTTTAATGTTAGACTTAAGAGTGAGCTGTAATGTAAAATATAGTTTGTAGTCAAAGAAATTATCTCACCATTTGTGCTACAAGGTTCTATATTGTTAACACCAGGCTCCGGTATGATTTCTTCACCATAAAGTGATGATACAGACATTTTAAATTATGCTTATAATTTCAGAAATCTAAAAAGGAAAATTAAATTGTACTCCTTAACAAATTTTTGCATTATTTTATATTATATATTTGTGTAGTACACACAGTAAAATTTTAATAATAAGTGGCCTTGTCAAGTACTACTACATACTATATTAAGAAGAAATGAGCAATTGAAATATATATATATATATAATTGGAATGGAATCTCGGAATCGGCTCTAACGATTTTCATGAAATTTAGTATATAGGGGGTTTCGGAGGCGATAAATCAATCTAGCTAGGAGTCATTTTTAGAATGTCATTTTATTCATGTTTTATCGAATACCGAGCAAAGCTTGGTCAAATAGCTAGTATACTTTTTAAGTGTTATGGAACACAGAAAGCAAAAATTGCTTACATAATATTGCAGGTAATTATTTATCTTAAATATAAAATTCTCATGTCACAATGTTAGTTACCAGACTCCTCCGCAGGCGAGGGTCGACACAGGGGACGTAAAATTTAAGGTCAAATTGATAAATCTTAAAATCTTGCCAAATAAAAGGAAATTTTTGCCAATTTTTTAGTGTGGTGAGTAAGTAATGTGGTGGTGTGGTGAGTGAGTAAGTAGTGTGGTAGTTTGGAGGGGGTCCAAAATTTCAGACTGTGACTGCGCCTGCTCCTCTGAAACGGCTTTACTGATTTTTACCAAATTTTATATGCATATTCAATAGGTCTGAGAATCTGCTACTGGCTACTTTTTATATTGATAGGTAAGTGCATTTCTTGAATAAATAATTGTAAATCATTACAACTCGAGACTGACGGCGACCATTGTTTGTGTCACGGGGCATAGCGATGGACGTTGCCATGGTGCCATACTTATTTAGGGCTGGTTTACACATATTAAGTTGATAAGTAGTTGATTAAATTTTAACTTAATTTTAAGTTGTTAATTGTATGTAAACACAAAATTTAGTAGCAAGTTAAAATTTAGTAAGTGCTAAACTAGATGACAATAATTAGAATTTTACTTAATATGTGTAAACTGGCCATTAGTCACTTCAATAAAATAATATGGGTGAAAAATTTTATACTTCATATGGCAAAATTTATTCTTTATTTATTTATATAAATATAAAATTTATTCTCTAACACTGCCTACAATCTCATTTTGGATTTATCCATAGACTACTTGGGATACTATGTATGATTTATCTCATGATATGCCGATTGCCGATGTTAATGAGAATTACTTGTCATGGCGGCCGAATCACAAAACTTGTCCTGCCCTTAATTAGAAGTTACATTACGTTAGGTAAAATCAGGTAAAATTATGAACTATTCTTTGAGTTCTGGTTATTTACAAGAGAATATAAAGCAATAATAAATGAGGAACCAAGAGTTAGCAACTTATGTAAGAACTTACCGTGTAACTTATTAGTTTATTTGCAAAACATTAATTTATAATTTTAATTCTTAAATTATATGTAGAGAACTAAATTACAACAAGTGTTGTGAGAAATGAGATCGATCTTACAGGAGAAATACATGGCTAAAGGGTTTCAACTTTCATCGAATAGTTCTTCTTCTTCTTCTTCTTCCTTTAAAATATGTCTCCTTGGTGAATCGCCAATGTCAGAGTGCGTTGACGACACGTTGACGAATACTCTGCCTTATGAGAGGTTTTGTGGAAAAACAAGGGTACAGTAATTATGAAACGCATACGGTGTCTGTTGAAAATTCCTCAACCTAAAACAAACACAAACATGAAGAGTTAGTACCACAAATAAAAGTAACCCCGTCTAGCGTCGCGCGGCTCCTGGAGCCGCGGCGGATACGAGATTTTATTTTTTCTTCTCATTTAAAAAGTAAAGCTTCTTCACTAGTGTTCGGTGTTCTGTACTCCGGACCGGACTACAGACCGAACACAGACCGGACTTCATACTGTATCTATGGCAAGTGAATTTATTAAGAAATATAATCTGCGAGGTGCCATTTTTATGTCAATGTGACGGCAGCAGTGTGACCATATTTAGCAGAATTCTGCGATTTTAGCAGAATATGACCCCCAATTTAGGCCTTAGCATAATATGTCGCATAATAGAAAAAGTTGACAGATTTTAACAGAATCTAAAAAACTTTAGCAGAAATTTAACAGAATTTGACATTTTATGAGTTAACTGAAGTTTATTTCAAAAATCTACCCATTTCCAATTTGTATACATAGGTGCGGTTTTTTCTTGTTGTGCTGGTCACCCTTTTCAATTCAGGGGAACTCCCGAAACATGCGTAGGTAACCGGTATTTTTCCTTGAGGCGCTGTATCGTACATTCTCTTTGTTTTGCTTGGTTTGGGTGGTTATTGTGTGTTTTGAAAGGGAAACAATGAAAAGAAAATATGACCAGAACTATCGTTCCGAGTGGGAGGAGGATCCGCAGTTTTCGTCCTGGCTATCAAGAGCCAAGGACGACACTAATGCCGCTTTTTGTAAAGCATGTAACATACTTTCAATACAAATTTCCATCCCTATCCCTACTAATACTTATAAATGCGAAAGTAATCTGTCTGTACATAGGTTACCACACCTATGCCTTAGAGGACGAACGTGTCCTCCGCGTCGTCATTGTAGGTGTCGACAAGTTCATCTCCGAAAGGGATGTACTTGAAGACCTAATAGCCCAAGGTTACCCCGCGACCGAGGTACACAGGATGTACCACCCCGTCAAAAAACACGTGTACAACATGGTACTAGTGATTCTCCCCCTTACCCCCGAGGGTAAGGAAATTTTTAACATACGCGCCGTATGTAATATAACCGGAATACGCGTGGAACCCCCCCGTAAAAGAGGCACTCCTGGCCAATGCCACAGGTGCCAACTTTACGGGCACTCCGCGCGAAACTGCCAAGCCCGACCGCGTTGCGTCAAGTGCCTAGGAGACCACGGCACCTCTGACTGCCCACGCAAAACACCAGCTGAGGAGTCCGAACCCCCCAGCTGTGTGCTATGCAAAACACAAGGCCATCCGGCTAATTACAGAGGGTGTGTAAAAGCACCCAAAGTAAAGAGACGAATTGCGCCTCAAACAAAGAAAAACAATAAGGAAAAAACAAAGCAGAGATTTATCCCTGCTCCGCTTCCCACTAAATCACCTTGGGTGAACAGCACTAGTGCCCCTAATAACTTCCCCGTGCTCCCCAACAGGGCCCAGCCCACCGCCGCGCAAAAACCCGCGCCCTCCGCGACAAAACCTGCGCCCCCAGCGGCAAAGCCCGCAACACCCGTGGCAAAACCCGCGCACCCCGCGAAAAAGCGCACTCCCCCCGCGAATATAACCTCCAATTACGGAGACGACCTGCGTGACGTGACCGACTTCCTAAGCCTCATAAACCCGTCAGAGGTAGCCGAATTCTCCTACGGACTACGGACGGCTAGGACTTTTTCACAATTATCCGCCTGTCTGTCGACTTACAACGATTTGATCCGCAGGATCAATTCTCTCAATTTATCACTATCGTTTAACTAATGGATTCAACCGGAAGAATAAAACCGCGCTCCCTACAGGTAGTTACGTTTAATACAAACGGCATACATAATAATATAGACGAAATCCGCGAATTCGTCATAAACCACAATGTCGATATTTTACTAATGCAGGAGACGTTCCTTAAGCCTAGTAGAAAAAGCCCAAAAATAGCTAACTATAAAATAGTTAGAAATGACAGAACCCGATCCCAACTCGGAGGCACAATGATTTATTACAAAAAATCATTGCACTGTGTTCCCCTAGAACCCCCATCCCTAACTAACTTAGAAACTTCTATTTGTCACATTAGCATGACAGACCATCAACCTATCATAATTGTATCTGCCTATTTAGCCAGCAAAATGCCCATAACTTCTAGCGAATTAAGATCGCTATTTAATTTAGGCAATGCCGTCATTATTGCCGGCGACCTAAACTGCAAACACACAGAGTGGGGCAATGTCATATCTAATACGAATGGCATTAGATTATCCGTCTTAAGCGACTCCTTAAATTTTGCAATTTTAGCCCCTAACGACCCCACTCGCTACGACACTGCTAGCCGTAGTAACAACCTTATTCATAACCCTAGTGTTATTGATATTGCGTTAGTTAAAAACATTAACCTCAACATCTCTTTGGAAACAATCCACGAGCTTAACTCGGACCACAGACCAGTTAAAATTGCGCTTGGCAATTCTAACCAACTCGCTGCTAGTACTAAAAAGATAATTGATTATAAATTACTAGCAGATAACCTAGAAAACCTTCAATCGAGTCACCTCGATCTCATTCCCGATTTCATCGAAAACTCTAAAGTGGCGCTTGAGGCCTCTCTCCACTTGACTGATCATCTGGTAGAGAACATCGAAAAATCTTCTAGGGAAATGCCAACGATTCATGAGAATCGCTGGCCTCTCCCAGATGATATAAAAGAGTCCATCAGACTCCGTAACGCGGCTAAACGCACATACGATCGCTACCCATCGGAAGACTGGAGAAGGGCCCTCCGTCACTACGAGAGGGAAGTTAAATATAAAATCAAACAACACAAAGCCGAGAGGTGGGATCGACTTCTTAGCGAACTCGAACCGTCTCACACGGCCTACTGGCCGCTCGCGAAGTCCCTCAAAAAAGATACGGAGAGCGACATGCCTCCACTAAACAGACCAAATCGTCCTCCTGCACTGGAGGATATCGACAAAGCCGAATGCTTGGCCGACACCATAGAAAACCAGTGCCGACCTAGTACTCTCCCGACCGACCCTGATCATGATAATCTAGTCAATACCGAGGTAGAAAGCCGACTCATGGCCCCACCATCAGAGCCTCTCAGGCCGGTGGATATGGAGGAAATCAAAGATATTATTAAAGATTTGAATTCCAGAAAGGCCCCAGGCCTGGACGGTATCTCAAATAAAACCCTTAAATTACTACCTGCCACTATAATTGAATTGCTCGTGAACATCTTTAACGCCCTTTTACTAGGATGTTCATTCCCAGATATATGGAAAGTAGCTATAATAATAGGTATCCACAAACCGGGTAAACTCCGGACGGAACCAAGTAGTTACAGACCAATTAGCTTAATTAGTTGCCTCGGTAAAATTTACGAAAGAGTTATACTAAGACGCCTAAAAGACGTCATAGTTGATAAAAAACTCTTACCTGACGAACAATTCGCATTCCGCGAATTCCACAGCTGTCCCGCTCAGGTACACCGCCTAACGGAGTACATATTAGAACAAAAGAACAATAGGAGACCGACTTGCGCTGTTTTCTTTGATGTCGCAAAAGCATTCGACAAAATTTGGCACAATGGGCTAATTTATAAACTTTTTAAACTCGGCATTCCCGATAGTCTTGTTATAATAATAAGTAACTACCTCAAAAACCGTAAATTTCGTTTCAGAGTCGAAGGCATTCTGTCTTCACTTAGAGATCTAGAGGCTGGAGTACCGCAGGGCTCGGTTCTCTCCCCGACCCTCTACAATCTCTACACGTCCGATTTGCCCACCCACCCTCGAGTACAAAAAGCGCTATTCGCAGACGACACGGCCCTGTTCTTTGCTCATCGCCAAATAGCTTTCGCGTCCAAAAAACTCCAAGAAGCAGTTACCGAACTCGGTAAATGGTTCGCAAAATGGAGAATCGAACTAAACCCCGACAAAAGTCACGCTATATTATTTAACGGACTAAAACGTAAGAAAATGCAACCTATTAGTCTGCACGGAAAATTAATTCCCGAAGTCACGGCTGTCAAATACTTAGGAGTAGTACTAAACAAGTCGATGTCATTCACGAACCATATATCGAATACCGTACGTAAAGCGAAATTTGTATTATACAAATTATATCCTTTACTCAACGCGAGTAGCAAAATGTCCTTAAGACATAAGCTCACCTTATACAAAACATGTATAAGAACGATACTCACTTATGCGTGCGTCTCTTTCGCACACATAAGTGACAATCAGATGAACCAATTGCAACGAGTTCAAAACCGTTTTTTGCGCATGGCAACAGGTGCCCCCCGTTACATGCGAAACATCGACTTGCATAGAGACTGCGAGCTTATCACTATCAAAGCCTATATCAAAGAACTCTCGGAGAGATTCTTTGAGAAAGGAAAAGTACATCCCAATCCGCTCATTCGTAAGGCTGTGGACTACGAACATGACGCACCGACATTCCGATACCCCTTCAGGCGGCCTAAGCATATCTTAGCCGACCCTGTAGATCCCATCACAGAATACGTAACGTACTGTGTACAGTTACGCAAACACAAATCACACTCACCCGCGTGGTTAGTACTGCACCGGGGACGACGCCGGCGCCTTCCCCGAGGACTTAACACGACCCGAACGACAAACAGACAGACCGACCGAAATCCGGTGCCGAGCTCGATCCCGGGTTCGAGTTCGCATGCGGATAGCATAGGAACACACCTAAATCATGACCGCGACCGCGACATTGTCGTAGAGAGCTCTACCAATTACTTTGACATTAGAACATACACGCGTATGTCACCCCAACCGGACTCGGAAGGGGAGAGGGACGGCCCTCTTTTATGCAATAACATTAATAACTTGAGCTCATCTACCGCGATAACTCGTACGCAGCTAGTTTGTGCTACCGCGCGCGAGCAGCCTCACTCGTCAGAGAGTGAGTAAGGGGTCGGACCCCTTAAGAGCAGGGGGGATCCGTGTCCCCACGTCAGATGAAAATAGCTTATTTTCGTAGCTCTCCCCAATATTGCCCGATTAGAATGTCACACGTGTGACTTTAGGGGAGGGGGCCAGGCCCCCTCATTGTTTATCTCCAAACCAACTAGCAACAGACTAGTTATATCCACGATTAAACTACCACGGTCTTAACCAGACCAGTAGCTTAGACCCTTTCGAAAAAAAAAAAAAAAAAAAAAAAAATCTGTCTGTCTGTCTGTTACGCGTTCACGCCTGCCTAACCACTGAACGGATTTCGATGAGGTACAGAGACAGATAAAAGCTTGGGAAAGGACATAGGCTGGACATGCGCGCGATAACGTGAAGTCCACGCGAGCGAAACCGCGGGCAGAAAACTAGTACAAAATAGAGATATAATTCGCTAGCAGAATTTTAGCATTTGTTACAAAAAGTTTAGCATATTTTAGCAGATTTTAGCTGAGCAGATAGCATAATGGCTTATTTAAATCTGGTCACACTGGACGGCAGTCATTGTTATTGTTGTGAAATGTTATTGTGTATATTTAAAGGCTAAGAAACAATATTTTGCTTTATATTTGCTTGTTCTGGTTTTTTCTGTTTTATTATATCTTGTATTTGCATGGTCGCATGAAGACATCACTCATTACCCGTGCCCAGTGCATGGCAATCAGTTTGCGTTATATTATTTAATAGAATATAACTGTACATATTTTTCGCCTCAACTCTGACGCTGGCAACTCCTAAACGGGGAGGCTTACGCCAAAGAAAAAAGAAGAAGAAGAAGAAGAGGTTATTGTGAGTGTAAATTAATCGGGAAAAAGATAATAACGTAAGTAAATTTAATTAATAAACAGTAAGTTTCTTGCGTATGTATTAAGTTTTTTCCATAAATAGTCAAAGCGTCGCCTGCCGACGGTCGGCAGTGTGTGAAAAATCTCATGTTTTGTGTTTGCACCAAGATTATTAAAAGATTATTAGTATTATAGGTTATGTTACAGTTACGTCATCATATAGGACTAGATTTCTAGATTGTAAACATATATGATAAATACAGGGGATAAAATAACAATTCATTTTTATAATCTTGGAAAACCCAAGCGCGGGAAAACCGCGCGAACAGCTTTCGCGAATTTCCCATGTAATACGACACTAGACGGCTTTTGACATTTTGAGAGCCCGACGCTTGAAAGGATATAATTTAATTTGGTTAATATGTACCTTTGCCGTCATGTTGGCATTCCTGTCTGTCAATAATGTAAACAAGGTTGACATATTCTGCGAGTTTTCATAATTTTACTGTGATTTCGTGAGAAAATCATGCCGAAAACATTAGAGAGTGGTGAAAGAATGATGGTGTTAAGAGTGAGTTTTGTGAACGTGAAAAACGTAACTAGGCCCCAATAATTCCATTAAACTCGGGTTGCCGCCATTACGGCTTAGTGGAATAGGGTTACCAGCGTCAGTTTAATCACCCTTAACTTATGAATACATGCAGGGCGTGTCTACCGTGCTTACATTGTTAACAGAGATTGGCAACATAATGGCAAAGGAACTATTTGATGAAACGCACTTCTAGTAACGAAAACTACACACACGCGAACGAAGGCGCGGGTAAAAGTAATAAAAGCTAGTACAATAATATTATCAGGGTGAGCGAAGCGAGCCCTAGTACTTCTCACAACCTGTAGACTTTACGGACAAACTGTCACGCCTATTGATTTGTGCTTTAACATAGTACTTATATGTAAATGTGTTATCATCAGTCAGTGAAGGTGTGATGACGCGAGCCCTCACAAAGCTCGGCTTTTAGCTAGTAAATGCGAAAGTGACTTTGCTGGTTACGCCTTCACACATAAAGTACTAAACGAATCATCATAAAACTTTCATAGGTACACGTTGTCTGGAACTCTGAAGTATGGAGAAGGACATAAGTTACCTTTTATCCCGGGAAAAATAACGGTCCCCGAGGGATAGACTAAAACTTTTATGTACAATTTTCTTTAAGTGCATTTTTGATAACATATTATCTCCCCTAATTTAAGGTAGCACAGTAAGGGTAATGTGGCAACATTAATTTGCATTAGTGCCAACATGACGGCAAAGGAACTATTTAGACCATAAACGTATGATGCTTTAAATAGTATACGCAGGGCTTCAAATAACGTTATTTTTTCATAACGTTATTGCTTCAAGGGCATAGATAACGTTATGAAAATTTAACCGATACTAGAAATAACGTTATAAATGTATTTAATAACGGTAAATGCTATAACGTTATATAGGATTTATAACGGTAAATATATGTTCTTTGATAACGTTGTAGTCCGCCAAGAAAGTCATGACAGGCGGGAAAATTTTCTAAACGTAATCACGCTTTTAAGGTGTATTTTTTTCTTTGTATTTTCACAGAGAACGCTTATTACATTTTAAATATGAGTGAGATTTGGTGCACCGTGCACGATCGCATACCTGATACCAGAAAATAACGTTATATTTACCGTTATTATTATAACGTTATTTTTTTGTTATGCCATAACGAAAAAATAACGTTATAATAATAACGGTAAATATAACGTTATTTTACTAGATATCGTTAAAAAATAACGTTATCTGGCTACCATTATGAAAATAACGGTACGTAACGATATTTTTCTGTTATTCGATAACGTTATGAAGCCCTGAGTATACGTCAGTATATTCTATAACTATGATTTAGACTTGTTTGTGAGTTGTCATTTTTCTGTAATTTTGACAGTTGCTACAACTATAGTCATATGTTGGGTTTTATCCTTAGTCCCAGTTTACTAGCTAGTGCGTTTTGACTTTTGACTACTGAGGTGACGTCTCAGTAGCCAATTAAATTTCGTCAAAAGGTTAGGCCAATTCACTGCATAAATAAGGAAACGCACTTATTATAAACGTCAATGTCAGATGGTTTTTTTTAATTATAGCGGTATCACGCGGGCAGTGTATTAAGTACAGTAAGGTAATAAAAAGTAAGTACACCAGATTTAGAATTTGATTCTGTCCACGGACCACGACCCTCGTTTCTTAAGTCATTGATTGAGAGACAATGTCTGCTGAATAAGTATTTATTTAAAAGCGTTAACTCATTAGCAGATTATTCCTTTTTTCATGAATACTCAATTTAAATGATTCTGCCACAACCGCAGCCTGCGATACCGGTACCGGTACCGAGAGGTCCGGTGGCTATACCTAGGGGACCAGCACCGAGACCGATAGTACCAGCTCCGAGACCGAGGACGCCGATACCGAGACCGATGTTAGCGGCGGCGATGTCCTCCGCGGTGATGGCGACGGCTCCGTTACCGCAGTTGTAGGCCACGTTACCGGCGCCGGCGGTGGGCAGCACTCCCTCGAGACCGACGGTGCCCAGGAACGGCAGAGCTCCGGCGACGGCCAGGGCGCCCTCGATGGCGTTCTCGGAGGCTACGGACACGCCGACCGGGGAGATGGGGGAGGCGCTGGAGATGGCGAGTCCGGGGCCGTTGGAGGCAGCGAGGGCACGAGCAGGTCCGGTGATGTCCCAGGCTCCGCAAGCGCCGATTCCCAGAGGGGTGACAGCAGCGCATGGGGCGTTGATAGCACCCAGGCCCAGAGTGCTCAGACACTGAGCGGAGATGCTCTGGAAATGTTAAATTTGGTCATAATAAAAGTTATAAAACTGATGATATAAATTATTATAAAGAGTCCTCATACTCTTGTACTGAACTAAGGTAAGTATCACGTTGTCGCCCCGTGTCAACCACCTACGGACAGATCGAGTTTGTCAATGTTCGACGTAGGTACCTGGGCGAGGAGTGCGAGGGCACAGAAGACGAGAACAGCCTTGGCGACCATGTTGGATGTAGTCGGAGCAGGCAATGTTGCGATACACGCGGGCGGTAGTTTTATATTGTTGGCAGTAAACGTCTATCGCCGCGCCGTGGTGAAGTAACGCCAGCTTAAACAGCTTAGCAATAATGTGTGGAAGTGACATCAGAAAGCAGACACTTTTTTTAAAGCTGAATTTATATTATATGTTTATACTTTATACTTAATAGGAATACAGCGCAGCTTTACGTTGAAAATTAGGTCATTTTCAAAAGTCTAACTTTAATTATTGAGTAAGTAGGTATTTATTTATATTCATGTTCTGAATCTTAATTTAGGTCTACGTAGGGTCTACGTAATGTGTAAAGAAGTTACTGTTGAAATACCCTTCATTATAGAGCCCTGTTTTGTTTGTATCAAAATATACATAATATTATAATATCCTTGACAGCAAATCACAGATAACTGAAATAAGTTTTTGTCTGTCATGTAACTTTCCAAATTCCAAAGTATGAGATAAGAGCAGAAACATTGGAGTTACCTTGTTATAGTTTTTACATAGGTAAAGGCTTCTAAGGGTTGGACCTCATCTGGAAGCACGGAATCGCCTTTTTCCGTCGCCCTTAGAACTGCCATTTGCTAGACTGAGACAGAAAGCGTAATGCGATAGCACGCAGCGGAATCCTCGAGGCTATCGCATTATGCTTTCTGTCTCGGTCTAGCAATTGGCAGTTCTAAGCGACAGAAAGAGAAAGGGCGACGGAAAGAGGTGATTCCGTGCTGACAGATGAGGTCCAACACTTACAGACGAACGGCCCTCGACAGCAGTCGACGGTAGCCGTCAGGTATCGACAGCTGCCGTCGACTGCCGACGACAATAATTATTGACATTCGTCTGTAAGCGCTCAAGAAAGAAAAAAGGAGCTAGGTATGCGCTATGTAGAATACGCAATTATATAGATCATACAGTTCTATGCAACTGATGCAACTTTTGTAGAAGTTACCATATTATAGTGAAAAGTCACCCGCATGTTGAAGCTATCATACAAACATGGCGAAGACGTGCTCAAGTCAATTTTCATAACAATCCTTCACCCTAGACACAACACCGATATAAATATAGCTCCCCGAGACCCGTGATCATTGTGTACCGAACTCAGTCGATACAAACATGTCTCGCTTCGCCTTCGTCGTCCTCGTCTGCCTGCTCCAGGTAAATATTGAACCCTTTAACTGCTTTATCTGCATGCGCATCGTGACTGTCGACCGATCTATCTCAAAACCCAGATTTGCAACAATAATATAACAATAGTAAATGTAATGTCAATTGTTGCAGAATGTATACAGCCAGTGCATCGGCGCGGGCTGGCCGGCCGGCGCCATCGGCGCGCCGTGCGGCTGCGGCGCCGAGCTGGTCGGCCCCCTCGGCCTAGGCATCGGCGGCCCCGCCGGTCTCGGCCTCGCCGGTCCCCTCGGCCTCGGCATCGCCGGCCCCACTGGCCTGGGTCTGGCCGGCCCCCTCGGCCTGGGCATAGCCGGCCCCGCGTACGGCGGCGTCGGCATCGGTGAGGTGGCCGTGGCCGGTGAGCTGGGAGTTGCCGGTAACACCGCCGTGGCCGGCCAGGTGCCCATCCTAGGTGCCGTGGAGTTCGGCGGTATCGTGCCCGCCGGCGGCGCGGTCTCCATCGGCGGCAGCTGCGCCTGCGGCTGCAACGGCCCCTACCTCTACTAAATTCCTAACAGGAACTGAAAATTCCTGTTAGGAATTTAGTAGGTAAGGCCACGATGTTTGCGATGTAAAATATACGAGCATTTTAAAATTTTCTGTTTCTTTTTCAATTTTTTAATCCAGCTTGAAGCTAGTTTTTATCAGCAGTGGGAAACAACTGTTATAAAGGAATTCTTCAATCAAACCTTTTCAATCATTAAATGATTCTCATGGTCTCTTGGTCTGCTCGATGTCTGTGCCAAATTACATAAAATCAGCGCAGCACTTCGTATATTACGTAACAAGAAACTAACAAATACGCTCTTCATTACTTATTATAAATTAAGTATAATAATTCCTGTATGAATTGCAGACCCTAAATACCATTTTATGTATTACTAGCGACCCGCCCCGGCGTCGCACGGGTATAAAATATATAGCCACTGAAAAAATGATTAAAATCGATAGCCTATGGTCCTTTACGTGGTCTACTTCTTATCTGGGCCAAATAACATAAAAATTGCTCCAGTAGTTCGCGAGATAAGCCCTTTCAAATAATTTCCCCCTTTTCCCCCACTTTCTCCCATTAGTCTTAGCGTAATAAAATATAGCCTATAGCCTTCCTAGATAAATGGGCTATCTAACACTGAAAGAATCATCAAAATCCGTTGCGTAGTTTTAAAGATTAAAGGGAACAAAGGGACATGAGGGGAAAAAGCGACTTTGTTTTATAATATGTATGACGGAAATGGTAGGGTACAGTCTTTAAGCAAGATAAAATATGTGTTTTAAAGATGATGAACTTTAAACCTTGGTATACTTACGATTTTCGAACAAAATGTAACTAAAATAAAGGACGATGCGCAGAAATGCATGGAACCTTAGATGCTCTCTAAAAATATATTAATATTATGTCGTTGGATATTGTTTCAATTAATGCTTATGAGACTTTTTATTAGTAAGTACTCGAGAAAAGTATCTATAAAAAAGTAGGTACAAGTATGTTAAATATTTTAAGTCTACATGTGTAACAAAACTAATTGATACCTAATACTTTAGGGTGTGTACGTGTTCCTCGTAAAGAATTCGCTGTGAAAGTAGCAGCGCTGAAAGACCAATTTTTTTCACTCTTGTATGGTCAAGCATGGGGCTCTTGCCCATACAAAAGTTAAAAAAAATTGCGTCACGAGTTTCGTTACGAGTTTCCCCATACAAAAGTGAACATTTTTTTTGGTCTTTTAGCGCTGCTACTTTCACAGTGAACTCTCAACAAGGAACACATACACACCCTAAAGTATTATCGCTTAGCTTGGTTACACCTTGTATAACGCCTAGGACTTTTTTTTAAATATCCTATGTTAATTATTACTTAAGTTATTTTACATTACTTTTTTAGGGTTCCGTAGTCAACGAGTAACCCTTATAGTTTCGGCCTGTCGGTCTGTCTGTCCGCGGTTTTGCTTAGAGACTAGAACCTGCAAAGCTGTAATTTGGCATGAATGCACATAATAATGCTGCCGACAAAATGGTACATGAAATCTTAAAAAAAAAATTCTTTGTGGTAAGTATCTCCCCTACACATCAAGCGGGGATGAATTTTTTTTTCGCGTCCGACCCATCTTGTGGGGTGTCATTGGATAGGTTTTTTAAAAATATTATGGGTATTCATAGATTATTTTCCGATTTAGGAATCCGGTTGCGAAATATTAAGTTTTAAAGTGGAAAAATCGTTAGAGTCCAGTGTCCCCCCTTCTACCAACTAAACGGTTGCTTCTGGAAATGTAAAAAATTCACGGGAATAGGAAATAATATTATGCTGAATTTAAAAGGAAAGTTATCACGGCTAAGAAGAATTCATGAGTAATAGTCGATCAACTAAAAAAAATGTATTCGGCGAAGTATAAAGGAACTTTTTGTTCAAATTCCTTTGAAAGTAACTGAGATGATATTGTCAGTAAAACACGTTATAAATGTACATTCATTGACCATACAAAATTAAAAAAAAAAAAACTAGCAATACTACGGAACCCTATGTTGCGCGTGGCCCGACACATTTAGGTTTTTAGGTTTTTCCATTTACGCCCGCCCGACGGGCGTTGCCCCGTTATTTCCATGAATGAATTTTTGTACCTAGCATACTATGCGAACTAGATTTTAATGGCCTAGTGAAAGCCGTTCATAGAAATATGAACCCAGGATCAACAATGCTAGGATTGAATAAATGAAATTTCGCGTTGAATAATTGAAAAACTACCTTCGTCCGGGAATTGTACCTACCGAAACTTAATGCCTTTTAAAAAAAAGAGATACCAGGTTTACCAGACCTGTTAAAGCACTACAAAAATGTAATAATAGGCATGGGATTTTTTATTAAATGCAGTATGACTTATAGTAGGGGAGGGATAGATGCTAATTGTGTAGTCACTCGAGCGTTATGGAGACCTAAGTAGTAGGTTTTTTACATTAGGGAAAACTGATAAAAAAATAATAAGAGCGTTTTTTATTTTAGCGGTGGGTTCAGAAACTGCAGCCATTTTAAAGTTGAAAAAGAAAATATATTCAAAAAATTGCTTATTTAGGTTGGTACAACTAATATATTATATTGTGTGATTTAGGTAAATTATAAATACATTTTAGACAACAAGGACTAAATCATTAAAGCTTAGTTAGGAAAATATGAAGGTTTATTTTTTTATATTTTAAAATGTCCCTACAGGCTTACCTGACCTTTTCACCTTTGAATCGTCAGTGCTTTATATAGAAGCTCCTTTGGGGTAAGTATACTAAACATACTATTTTAGTCTGACAGATCCGATGACATTTCAATATAAAAAAAATATATATACTTTATCTATGGGAAAATCTGATTTCTATATCATGATAACCATAAACTTATAATTTACTGTCGTATTATAAGTTTATGATGATAACTAGACACATGTCATTATATAGCCTATACTAGCTTAATCTGACACGTTCGAGCTTATCCCGAAATCCCCTCTTCCCCTCCCCAACTAATAAAAATCTGAAGTGAAAATAATTAATTGTTTGTCGGTCTTTCAAGCATCATAAAGAGTTAAACGAGATTTATTAATTTAACTAATAACATAGCCCTTTTAACTAATCTTAACTTATCACCTCGAGCTTAAACAAAAAAATATTCGGATAGAATGCCCTAAACAATATCAACAAAACCTTTAAGTCTTAAATTGTGATCCCAACTTATTCACACTCTAGTTACTAGACAACTAGTCTATCTAGTAGGTAGTTGAACATACCCAGTAATTTCTTAACATGTAAAAGAGAAACTAACAAATTTCAAGTGATCTAGGTATATATTTCTTCAGAAGATCAGGGTCGCTCATAGACATCTTTACATGATCCAAGGTCCAGCGAGGCCGTTGCAGCCGCAGGCGCAGCTGCCGCCGATGGAGACCGCGCCACCGGCGGGCACGATACCGCCGAACTCCACGGCACCGAGGATGGGCACCTGGCCGGCCACGGCGGTGTTACCGGCAACTCCCAGCTCACCGGCCACGGCCACCTCACCGATGCCGACGCCGCCGTACGCGGGGCCGGCGATGCCCAGGCCGAGGGGGCCGGCCAGACCCAGGCCAGCGGGGCCGGCGATGCCGAGGCCGAGGGGACCGGCGAGGCCGAGACCGGCGGGGCCGCCGATGCCCAGGCCGAGGGGGCCGACCAGCTCGGCGCCGCAGCCGCACGGCGCGCCGATGGCGCCGGCCGGCCAGCCCGCGCCGATGCACTGGCTGTATACATTCTGCAACAATTGACATTACATTTACTATTGTTATATTATTGTCGCAAATCTGGATTTTGATATAGATCGGTCGACAGTCACGATGCACATGCAGATAGAGCAGTTAAAGCGTTCAATATTTACCTGGAGCAGGCAGGCGAGGACGACGAAGGCGAAGCGAGACATGTTTGTATCGACTGAGTTCGGTACACAATGATCACGGGTCTCGGGGAGCTATATTTATATCGGTGTTGTGTCTAGGGGTGAAGGATTGTTATGAAAATTGACTTGAGCACGTCTTCGCCATGTTTGTATGACAGCTTCTGTATGTGAGCGACTTTTCATTAACTATATGGTAACTTCTATTAATATTGCATCATTTGCATAATTCACTATTCGATTTCAATATTTTTAAGCCCTTAGGCTATTATAATATGATGTTCTTAAGTTTGATGAGGTAATTGATATTACCTCAGCAAAACTATATATAAATATGTAGATCGTATATCTAGGAGAGAACGCATCAAATGAGATAGATTTCTGTAGGAATTTTATACAATTTCAACCTAAGCTTCAAGCGTATTCTACGCGAAGCATCTGATGACACTTCCACACATTATTGCAAGATCGGCGTTACTCCACCACGGCGATAGACGTTTACTGCCAACAATATAAAACCACCGCCCGCGTGTACCGCAACATTGTCTGCTCCGACTACATCCAACATGGTCGCCAAGGCTGTTCTCGTCCTCTGTGCCCTCGCACTCCTCACCCAGGTACGTCCAACATGACAAACTCTCTGTCCGTACGTACCTTACACGGGACGACAACGATGATACCTTAGTTCAGTACGAGTGTATAAGGACTCTTTATCGTGAGTTTTGTTATGACCAAATTTAACATTTCCAGAGCATCTCCGCTCAGTGTCTGGGCACTCTCGGCCTGGGTGCCATCAACGCCCCGTGCGCTGCTGTCGCTCCTCTGGGAATCGGCGCTTGCGGAGCCTGGGACATCGCCGGACCCGCTCGTGCCCTCGCCGCCTCCAACGGCCCCGGCCTTGCCATCTCCAGCGCCTCCCCCATCTCCCCGGTCGGCGTATCCGTAGCCTCCGAGAACGCCATCGAGGGCGCCCTGGCTGTCGCCGGAGCTCTGCCGTTCCTGGGCACCGTCGGTCTCGAGGGAGTGCTGCCCACCGCCGGCGCCGGTAACGTGGCCTACAACTGCGGTAATGGAGCCGTCGCCATCACCGCGGAGGACATCGCCGCCGCTAACATCGGTCTCGGTATCGGCGCCCTCGGTCTCGGCGCTGGAGCCCTTGGTCTCGGCACCGGTCCCCTAGGCTTGACCGCTGGCCCTCTCGGTATCGGCGCCGGCCCTCTCGGTATGGGAGGTTGCGGCTGCAGTGGTATCATCGTATAAGTTGTCTGCCAAACGATACGCCCTGGAACTAAAACGATTTACTTACAGATCATTTAATAAAATAACAGTGTGCAAATTATAATGTTTTCATTTTATTGAGGTTTGGTAATTTGGAATGTATAAACCTGGGAACTTGGGAGACTTTTATAACTGTAGTCACCAATTTAACGATGTGAATGGCGGCCGAAAAGGAAGATCTTCCGACCGGGTGAGATAGCATGCTTGGTCAGGCCGAAGCCCACTGACGTCATTTCAGACGTTGTATAATATCGCAGTCATCTGGTTTAATCTGCGATTCGATTCGTTCCGCTTTCCGCTGCCGCCTCCGCTTTCCACTTCCGCTTCTGCTTTCCGCTTCCGCTTTCCGCGTTCCGCTTCCGCTTCCGCTTCCGCCTCCGCCTCCGCTTCCGCCTCCACTTTCCGCTTCCGCCTCCGCTTTCCGCTTCCCGCTTCCGCTTCCACCACCGCTTCCGCCACCGCTCCCGCCTTCGCTCTCGCTCACGCCCCGTCTCCCATTCCCGCTACCGCGTTGCTCTCCGTATGGCTATAATTATAGCTAGGCACTTGGATTTTTTATAAAATCCTTAATTATATTTTGTACTTTAATAATGGATAGTAAAATTAAAATATTACGTTACAACTTACATTCCACGCGAATGCTCGTCAATCAGGGAGGTAGTATTATAACATTATGTAATACAGTAATACTCAACGAATCTATAATGTTACATTACTACAGGCGAATGCTCCCGTGGAGGGAGCACCTTAAGGCGCTATATTGAAAAAAACTGTCCTTTTTGACGTAATACTATTAAAGGACCCTCAGAAATGTTACAAATCTGGTAATGAGATATACATTATACATATCTTCATAGCCTTATCTAGGTTTGAGAAGAACTAGAAACACGATTAATGTATTTTGACTCGATACATTTAATTTTCCTTAAATGACCTCTAAAAAATACGAAATTTGAAGATTATTTATAAACGAAAATAGATGTACTGTAGGAAATTAGTCTAATTGATAGACACCTTTGCAACTCAAAATCGTATAGAAGCATTTTGCTTAAATGCTCCTAGTTATTTTTTAAATGATTATAATTACGTTTTTTCGCATCTTTTCCGAGCGAGCCGATATCTTCTGGCAGCAGCGTATTCACGACTTTATAGTCGTGAATACGCTGCGGCGAAATTAAGTATAAAATTGCCCTTGCGGTAAAATTACTTTCGATATAGCGCCTCAAGATTTTTCTAATCAGGATTTCTTGTAAAAGTATATTCTAGCGCAATTATTGTTCAACAAATTCAAAGCATAAGTACATCCTGCTAATATAATAAAGGCGAAAGTTTGTGAGTGTGTAATATGTGTTTGCTAGTTGCAACTTCTTCATGCTTAAACGGCTATAGCGATTTCGAATTTTACAAGGAGTTAACTGACATCCTGGATTAACACATAGCTGGCATTTTTTTTTATTAAATAAGGGGGCAAACGAGCAAACGGGTCACCTGATGGTAAGCAACTACCGTTGCCCATGGACACTCGCAACATCAGAAGAGCTGCAGATGCGTTGCCGGCCTTTTAAGAGGGAATACGCTCTCTTCTTGAAGGTTTACAGGTCGTATAGGTCCGGAAATACTGCTGGTGACAGTTCGTACCAGAGTTTTACAGTGCGCGGCAGAAAGTTACGCGAAAAACGCACTGTGGAAGACTGCCACTCATCAAGGTGATGAGGATGGTATGTTTTTCGCGTGGGACGATGGCGAAAAGTTGCAGGTGGTATGATTCCGAACAATTCCTCAGAGCACTCCCCGTGATACAACCGATAGAGGATGCAGAGTGAAGCTACATCTCGGCGTAATTCCAAGGGGTCCAATCTGTTTGAAACACTATGGCAGTCAACAATTCGAGCGGCCCTTCGTTGGATACGATGCAGAGGGAGCAGTTGGTATTTTGGCGCCCCTGGCCAAAGATAAGAACAATATTCCATAGAGGCCGAACCTGCGCCTTGTAGAGTTTTTTTTTTTTTTTAATTTTATTTAGGAACAAACAGTTTTTCAATACAAAATAATCTTAAGACTAAGTACATAATTTATAACATACACCTATAGTTCCATAAAAGAAAGCAAGTATATTGTGTTTTAAGAGACTAAATTTACAACACATCATATTAATCTAAAACAAGGTTTTCAATTTTTTCACATACATTTTGTTTCATTTTGCTTAAAGAGCAATTAAACAGATCCAAATCGTCAAAGTGGGTATTATACAAATTACAGGAACGTCTTATGAATGAGTTACTACTATTACAAGACCTGGATTGTGGAATACTAAAGAGGTTTCTTTTTCTTACAATTCTTTCTTGTCTCCGGGGCACACGAAACTCAATATTTTTAAGCAGCTCAAGTGTGTCTACAATATTAATTATTTTATACAGATATACAACATCAGAAACCATGCGGCGCTTGGCTAAATGAGGTATTTAACATTTAGAAATTGACAATTCATAGTTACTATAAACGTTACCCATTCTAAATTCAAGACACTTAACAAATTTTTTCTGCAGTGTTTCAATTCGTTCACAGTGAAATTTGTATTGTGGAGACCACACCGTACTAGCAAACTCTAGGTGACTGCGAACATAACTATAATACAATATTTTATAGGTAAATTCCTTTTTAAATGGCTTAGAAACACGTAGAATAAATCCCATTTGTTTATAGGCTTTATTGAGAATTTTATTAATATGTGGAACAACTGTAAGTTTGGAGTCCATGAGGACACCAAGATCTCGAATTTCTGATGTTCTTTTTAACAATTTTCCATTAAGTTTATAATTAAATAAAATTGGCTTGCGTTTCAAACTAAAAGTAATTATATTGCATTTGTCAGAATTAAGAAAGAGGTTATTTTTAGAACACTTATTTTCGAAATTGGTTATATCATGTTGAAGAAGTTCACAATCATGTAAATTTTTTATAACTCTAAAAATTTTTGTATCGTCGGCATATAGAAGGGAATTGCTATTTTTTATAGCGTTACTTAAGTCGTTTATGTATAGTATAAAGAGTAAGGGTGCCAAATGTGATCCTTGTGGGACACCAGATGTTATATGTCTATAAGTAGATGTGAACCCCTTTAATACTACAACTTGACATCTATTTTGAACATAAGAACTTAACCAACAAAACAGATCACCATGGACACCAAGATTCCAAAGTTTTAATAATAGGGTGTGGTGGGAAATCTTTTCAAAAGCCTTCGCAAAGTCAGTGTACACTGCGTCGACTTGACAATTTTTATCAAATGCATTGCGGATGATTTCTATAAAAGACAAAAGATTACTCTCAACGCCACGTCCTTTATAGAAACCATGTTGTTGCGGAGTTATAAATGGACGGGCAACGGCAAATAGCTGTTGAGCAACAATATCTTCTAAATTTTTTACAAATACACAGGTCTTTGAGATAGGTCTATATTTCTCTATATCGTCACTTATGGATCCCTTGGGTATTGGAGTTATCCAAGCCTTTTTCCAAGCCAACGGGACACAACCTTCAGATATAGATTTTTTATATAAAATTGTTAAGGGAGTTGTTAAACTGGAAGAACATTTTTTTACGAGAATCGGATATATACCATCTGTTCCAGCGCCTTTTTTTGAATCAACTGATTTTAGAAGTTTATTAACTAGTCCTTCAGTGATCTCAATAGTTCCAATGTCGAATAAAGAATTACTAGGCGGCTGTAGATTGTCTAAAGATTGAGCGTTCACCGTAGGCGGTTCGAAAACTGAATGGAAGTACTCATTAAACAAGTCACATATATCTCTTCCATTATGGACATATTTATTTTTATAATGCATTTTTTGTGGTAACTCACCATAATTGAAATTCGATTTTATATATGACCATAGATGTTTTGGGTTGGATTTAATTGTCTCTGTCCGTCTGTCCGTCTGTCCGTCTGTCCGTCTGTCCGTCTGTCCGTCCGTCCGCCCGTCTGTCCCTCCGTATGTCACAGTCACTTTTCTCCGAAACTATAAGAGCTATACTATTGAAACTTGGTAAGTAGATGTAGTCTGTGAACCGCATTAAGATTTTGATACAAAAATGGAAGAAATATTAAAAATTTTAGGGGTCCCCATAGGCACAACTGAAACAAAAAAAATTTTTTCGTCTAACCTATGCGTGTGAGGTATCTATGGATAGATCTTTGAAAATCATATTGAGGTTTCTAATATCATTTTTTTCTAATGTGAATAGTTTGCGAGAGAGAATCTTCCAAAGTGATAAAATGTGTGTCCCCCCCCTCTAACTTCTAAAGTTGGGGCATGATAATTCTAAAAAAATATATGATGTACATTATTATAAAAAAACTACCAACCAAAATTGGTTTGAACGAGATGTAACAAGTAGTTTTTTTATACGTCATAAATGGTAAACCTTAATTTAACTTTCATTAAATCAACTAAAATATAAAAATAAATCAAAAAACTTTTAATTTTATAGAAATAAACCTTAATGCTGCTGCGGAACCCTTCAAGGGCGAGTCCTACTCGCACTTGGCCGGTTTTTTTATGTTCAACAATTACTCCGCCGCTTGTGACCCCTTTTCAAATTTTTTTCTTTTGGTGTATAGTGTATAGGGTATCATACCAATTTGATACCAATTACCATATTCACAAAAGTGCAGGTGACTTGATGAAGAAATCATCTCAAAATTGGAAAAATGCAAGTTTGAGGGGTTCGGTGTTGTTTTAAGAACAGAAAGCATGTTACCATGTAAATTACATTCATCATTATTTTTATTTTACATTAATCATCATTATTATCATCACTACCACTATGCATGTGTGAGGTACGACACGCTTTACTAAAAATATAGATGAATATAAATGACAATTATTTCAATAATAGTCATAAATAAAATGATGTATAATGGTTTATGGTAACAATGGTTACCATAAACATCTTTTTTCAAGTTTTTGTCAAGTCTTATTGTTTTGTTATTTAACTTGAAATTCTTATGAGAAGTACATATTTCAATAATTCATGTGAGTTGAACTAATTATAATTAATAATTAATTCATGACTCACTCTCTCTCTCTCTTGTCGTAAGCCGTCACTCTGCCTCCTGTCAATGTGAATTGGCTCTGAGTACTTCGAACAAAGATCGTTATAAGATAAGTATTTATTTGGTTAAAACGCTTCTTGGCCTTTTGTGTAATATCAGTTCTTTCAGCTTAATAATTGGAAATGAAGAAAAGCTAAGTGAATAATAATTGTATTACGTATTTACAATACGTATAAACTACGTTTTATTTATTGGTGTTTATGATTTATACAATACTTTTATTTAGCAAGCCTAAGCTATTTCTGACACATGCATGGTGCATTATCATATTAAGACTCTATTAGTTACATCTCAATGCTATTAGTGGTAATTTTCATAGTCTTTTAAGTATTATAATATTTCACTTAAAAACCGCGGGTAATACCGCGAGTCAGCTAGTAGTAAAATAAAACAAAAAACATTATTTGCACATTCTTATTTTATTCAAGCAGCTGTAAATCGTTCAAGTTCCAGGGCGTATCGTTTGGCAGACAACTTATACGATGATACCACTGCAGCCGCAACCTCCCATACCGAGGCCGAGAGTTCCCACACCGAGAGTGCCGGCGCCGATACCGAGAGGGCCGGCACCGATACCGAGAGTGCCAGCACTGATACCGAGAGGGCCGGCGGTTAAGCCCAGAGGACCGGCGCCGAGACCGAGGGCTCCAGCTCCGAGACCGAGGGCGCCGATACCAAGACCGATGTTAGCAGCGGCGATGTCCTCCGCGGTGATGGCGACGGCTCCGTTACCGCAGTTGTAGGCCACGTTACCGGCGCCGGCGGTGGGCAGCACTCCCTCGAGACCGACGGTGCCCAGGAACGGCAGAGCTCCGGCGACGGCCAGGGCGCCCTCGATGGCGTTCTCGGAGGCTACGGACACGCCGACCGGGGAGATGGGGGAGGCGCTTGAGATGGCGAGGCCGGGGCCGTTGGAGGCGGCGAGGGCACGAGCGGGTCCGGCGAGGTTGCATCCACATGTACCGGCTGTCAAGGGAGCGACAGCCAAGGGAGCAGCGATACCACCTATGGTGCCCAAGCACTGAGCTGTGATGCTCTGAGAAAGATAAAATCGTTGTTAAAATTTGATGCCTAAATTGATTCTACAAGTGTGTCAATTCAGGATCTGTATCTTAGAAACGTACCTGGGCGAGAAGTGCGAGGGCACAGAAGACGAGAACAGCCTTGGCGACCATGTTGGATGTAGTCGGAGCAGACAATGTTGCGATACACGCAGCCGGTAGTTTTATATTGTTGGCAGTAAACAAGTAAACACTTATCGCAGTGATGAGGCAATGTCGTCGTTCATAGTAAGAATATGTAGAGGTGTCATCAGAAAGTACTAGTTCTAATTTAAAATTCACTAACATACTAATATTAAATCATATATTAATCAACTTACTTAGCCACACAAAAAAAATATTGTCTGTGTCGTAGGTGTGGTAGGTTTAAAAATCTTTGGGTGGCATAGCACTGCAATCACTAAAACTTTTGCAAATTCAGACCTCAGTGCCCACTTCCTGTGGCATGATGCAACTTTTTTTATAATTACTATTATTTTGATAAAATTTGAATAAAGAAGGATATTGTAATATAAATACTGGCCATCAGCTAGTCTAGATCATTGTGTACCGAACTCAGTCGATACAGACATGTCTCGTTTCGCACTCCTCGTCCTCGCCCTGCAGGCCTGCTTGCTCCAGGTAAATATTAGAAACAAAAAACATACAGGAATTTTGGGATTCATTCTTCCTGTGTGGATTAATTAAAATCTACCAAAGTATAATAATATTTGTTAAACTAAGGGTATTAAATAAGACAAAATACTAAAACCATAATTTAATTTCAGAATGTGTACAGCCAGTGCATCGGCGCGGGCTGGCCGGCCGGCGCCATCGGCGCGCCGTGCGGCTGCGGCGCCGAGCTCGTCGGCCCCCTTGGCCTGGGCATCGGCTCGGGTGTCGGCCCCATCGGTCTCGGAATCGGCGGACCTCTCGGCTTGGGTATCGGCCCGGCTTCTGTAGGTCCCCTCGGCCTCGGCATCGCTAATCCCGCGTGTCTGGGCCTGGCCGGTGCGGGTCCCGCCTACGGAGGCGTGGGCGTCGGTGAGGTAGCCGTGGCCGGGGAGCTGGGCGTGTCCGGCGCGACGGCGTTGGCCGGCCAGGTGCCCATCCTAGGCGCGGTGGAGTTCTCCGGCTTGGTCCCCGCCGGCGGCACTGTCTCCATTGCTGGTAGCTGCGGCTGCGGCTGCAACGGTCTCGCTGGACCCAGAATCCTGTGATGAATTAATCGAAGCTCAAAATATGAAGATAAACGTGTCTTGAACTAATTGAATTCTATTAACTTTTGAAAACTTAATTATTTTTAGAACAATCTTAGGGCTGGTAAAGTAAAAATATCATGAATGATACCTAAAAGTGTCATTTCGGCAAAATGTATTCCAAGCATTAACTACACTAACAAACGGTTCTCATTTTTAGTTTATTTGATTAGAAAATAGAAAGCAGGGGAATGATAATTTATGTACCATAACTATATAGACTAGCTGAGAGTTTGGGGTAAGGTATTTCAGCTGTGGATGTCCTGGAGTCCTGATGACTAATCGAAGTACCAGACTCGATGGCATCAAGTATTTGGCTGCATGCACTCTGAAGAAAAGGCGTTAATTTATATATTTATTTTTTAATTAGAAATGTTTCGATGACGTCACTTTCGTACCAATATAACAAGAGCTGTTATATTTAAAATCCTCATAGAATTAAGTTAATATTATGGACAACAGTAGATAGAGTTGATGTACCTGGAGCGAGCAGACTACGAATGCCAGAATGAGAAGCGAAGCAGAACTCATGTTTATTTTGACCAAGACTTAGAACACATTAGTGAATAGTGATGACGCTGCGCTACTACAATTAATACTATTATTATATTCACCTATTATTACAAAACAATCATCAACACAGTTGAATTTTTGTGGGTCAAAGCCTAAAGGTGTTTCATAAGCGTTTTCTATCACATAATAGTCACCTTATTGTTATAACCTAATTCAGGTCTTCTTAATTAGTATTACTTTTATTCTTCTATAACGATATCTATAAATTCATAAGCGTCTTTCAACAAGATCTCAAAATTATATTCATTTATTTAATGAGCTTGATTTGTTGACAATTTGAGTTTGAGTTGTTGAGTTGAGAAAAGATTCGATAATTTTAAGACTTACTTTGGTATAATTTAAAGAAAGTCTACGAATAATAAAAACTAAGGAAGAGTAACTCCGTCAAAAAACATGCTCCAAAATACTTGTCAAAAAAGTGTACCTTAGGTTCACTTTTCATACATTTGCAATATGTAGGTGACCTTGAGCGGTATAAAGGCTGACGTTACATGACAGTTGGAATGGAACCAAATTTACAACTGTATTAGTATGGGAGTTACGTTTCCTTAGGTTATATTATTCGTAGAAGAAAGTAGAGTAGTTTAAAAAAAGGAAGATGAAGTTTGCTTGAGGGACATAAATATTTAGCTGGACAGAAAAAAAATTGTAAATATAGAGGAGCGACACCTAGAATATTGGTTCCTGACAGTGGATAATATTGCATTGCTTATTGAGGATTAGAAGAAAAATTCGTTGCGCCAAAATTCGCTTATGACTTATGGCGCAGATTATTCGCAAACAAAAGATGTGGTAGGTATGGTAAGATAGCTTTATCTTACCAAAGCGCACGGAAGTGCGCAGACCTAGTTCCAGGCCCAGCAGGCCGCGCGCTTCCGTGCACTATTTACACGAACCGTTTCGAGTTTCGACGCACTTTTTAATCGACTTCCAAAAAACGAGGAGGTTATATGTTCGCCTGTGGATATTTTAATTTTTTTTTTTAAATTTTTGTATTATTGTTCAACGATTACTCCGCCGTTTGTGAACCGATTTTCGAAATTTTTGTATTGTTGTATTAGGTTTTACTTCAATTTGGTACCATGTTCACAAAAGTGGTGATCTGATGATGGGATCCATGAGTAATCGAGGGAACTCCTCGAAATTTATATGGTGATTGGTGACTTTGGTTTTATGAGAAGCATCCTAAGCATATGCTACCAAAACGCAAGATTTTGCACCGAGGTATACTATGGTTCCGAAGCTATTAAGAGAACTCCGGATTCCTTATAGATACAAGTTTGGGAGTTTAGGCGCTGTTTTAAGAACTGAAAGCATATGCTACTATGCAAATTACATTCATCATCATCATCATCATCATTATCATTGCCACGTCAGGGTCACCAATATCACCAAATTCCTCCAGAGCATAAGGCACACATTTGGCATTACTCCTGTGAAGTTAAAGTTGCTTCGATAATGTAACATTCTGTTTCACTTCGCCGAGATATTCTGAAAAACAACCTAATTTCAACCTTTTGGATTGCGTTTAGCGTTCATAGTATAATAACGCATCGCATCGCATATCTGCCAGGGCTGTCAAGCAAGCGGCGCGGCGGCGCGGGCACGGGCCGGGTACTATGCACAGAATACAAATTACTCACGGAGGTACTATGTGCGCTGCGTGTGCGACAAGTCGAGCGAGTGCCAGCCTATTGAAACTAGTCCGGTGACCGGCTACTTAGCACATCACACGTGTTCACTTCGATTTTTTTTAATGTATTGTTTAAAATTATCTGCAGGCTGCAGCTGATATTATAATATTTTGTAAGTATGACTGTAATAAGATACGTAGAATAATATACAGGTGTATTATTCTACGTACGCGTTTGCTTACTAGGTAAGTAACTAAAAAGAGTGAAATTATTATTTTTAACAAAAAATTAAAATCGACTTCCAAGGTAAAACAACAATAACATCCTTATAATTTGAACTAAAAAGTATTAAATAATTATTCCTATCTAATAGTGCCTTTTTCCGAATTCGGCTAAAACTCAACTATTTCTGTACTCAATCTTCATAATTTTGAAGTCGGTGCTAGTTCCAAAAGTTTCGAATATTCTGTCAAAGAACAGAAGATTCATCTGGTACCGACTTCAAAATGATGAAGATTGAGTACAGAAATAGTTGAGTTTTAGCCGAATTCGGAAAAAGGCACTATTAGATAGGAATAATTATTTAATACTTTTTAGTTCATATTATAAGGATGTTATTATTGTTTTACCTTGGAAGTCGGTTTTAATTTTTTGTTAAAAATAATGACCCCCCTGTACCTCAGTGCCTATTGCAAGAGCAAATATAAAATTATACCTACGTAATTGTACTAGTACTTAAGCAGTGTACCAAATTTCATAGAATCTACAGGTTCGGTAGATCCTGAAATATGTCCCTGTAAAATAGCTAATTTTGGCACTCACTCACTGACCGGTAATCAAAACCTCTAGGCCACTTCCAATAATTGTCCTAGCGTTATGAAATTGGCACACAGGTCGTGTGTTGTATGTAGATTAACAAAAAATTAAGAAATTTCAGAAATCAGTCAAGCATGAGTCGGCTCATCTACGAACTTTATGTTAAAATTCTTATGTACCAGTGATACATAGATAATACGATGAGGAGGGTGGGGGGAGGAGAGGGGGGGTATAAAATATTGTCATGACTCATGTATAATGCACACTGTATAGCTTAATCTTTCGATCGGATATTCTTGGAAATGCTATTGTATTCTATTGTTGTCGCAATCACCGGTGCACGGTGCTCGTATGGGGCTTGATAGGTTAATCAATTAATCTTGTTTACTTAAAAAATTAGCTTCTATTGATAGTTTAACAAATACCACTAGCGGCATCTATCGAAAGTATTGTTTATATCGGGCATGGTACAAAAAGAAAAAAATAGGTATGATTTCTTAAAAAAAAAGTATTGAAACCCCACCAAAAACATACCTGTTAAAATAGGGCCTAGTTCCTATAGGTCCATCATATTCATATCATACATATCCATAATAAGTACTTTAAAATTTTAACTTGGCAGGTTTTTGTGCTTTACATAAAATTTGATTAATTATATAATTAGATATAGCCCGGTCTAATTAGACGCAAAAAAAAATCGAAATCTCGGAATAATTCGCATAGAGCTGAAAATTGGTAGAGACGTTAAATACACCATTACAAATAAAACCTCAAAAGTCCCCGGCGATCCTCCTTGTGCAAAAAATTTTATTCAAGGTCAAAGGTATGAAAATGAGGTTTTTCCTGCTTTTTTTCCAAACTGTACATTTTATCGCAAAAATAGGTACGGCAAGAGTATAGATCATAGAATTCTTTACAAAAAATATTCAGACACTTTTTTCATATGACTTAACATTCCATATAAATGGCAGGCCTAAAGTTCGGGAAAATCATATCTAATACTTATAAATTAGTAAGCTAAAAAATTTGTGGAGCTACTGCTTTGAATTGAAAAATTCGTTTTTTGTTGAATAGTATAGTTTATCGAGGAAGACTTGAGCTATATAACATCACGTTGGCACCAATAAGAGCAAAGAAACAGAGGAAAATGAGGAAAAACGGGGAAAATTATTTGAAAGAGCTTATCTCACAAACGGCTGAAGCATTTTTTATGTTATTTGGCACAGATATAAAGTAGATCACGAGGAAGGATATAGACTATTTTGTTTTTCGGGAAAATGATCTACACTCTTCTCCTACCTATTTTTGTGATAAAATGTACAGTTCGGAAAAAAACAGGAAAAACTTCATTTTCATACCTTTGACCTTGATTAAAATTTTTTGCACAAGGAGGATCGCCGGGGATTTTTGAGGTTTTATTTGTAATGGTGTATTTAACGCCTCTACCAATTTTCAGCTCCATGCGAATTATTCCGAGGTGGAATGTTTAATTTTCCTGGGCTAATAATAATATTTACAAAATTTAATTAACCTGCCCAGTTCAAATTAGATGATGAAGATGATTATGATCGATGAAGTGCATCTGAACTAGGCATTAGATTGGATTTCAACTCTTTTTTAGGCCAAAAATTAGCCTATAGATAATACAAACTAGGCTCTATTTTATCAGATATGTTTTGGTGGGATGTCCTTTTACGGAAATCAAAGTATCTATCAAGATACACTATAGCATGATTTTATCAAGAAGATTGCTTGAAGTGGCAACAGTTATAAACCGACACACCTTCCCATTAAAATATTATATTTATTTAAATGGTATAGACGACTAATTGAAGATTCCAGATACAGATATTAAAGTATTATTTAGAAATAGACTTTGGTTTTAGCACTACGGATTGCGACCGAAATTAGACATAACGCCGCCAAATATTGTTAAAGATAAATTGAGCGAAAATAGTTTCACATGTTACGTTTTTATCAGCAATGTCTTCCAAGAATTTTCAGAATAAGTTTTTTAATGTACTTTCCAAATTGTAAGGTGAGTATGCGCTGTCCGGTCGGGATGACCTCATACGATACCTTACTACGTGGCCCAGCTAGAGATCGTGTCTACACATTCATGAGCCTAATAGAATGGTCATCAGGCAGACGTATTGTAAGGTAAACGACACATCATCTCCATCAATAAAAGTAGACTATTATTATTTTAATTTGTGTTTTAAACGATACCTTTTTTTCCAATTCGTATAATAAATATTTTCAACCTTAAGTATATTTCGGTGTGGCATAACACCGCAGCATCTTTCATTTTAACATTAGATTGTATTGGCCATGCTCTTGATTGGAAATAATTATCATTTTTTAATTTCAAATAATTACTTTTACGCTGAAAAGGAGCAGCTCCGTACACCTTTAAGTCTTTTATAGGACCGTGCGTCCTTTTCCTTTATCCTTAAAACTAGCTGTTGCCCGCGACTTCGTCCGCGATAGCGTAGTAGATCACATCCCAAGTATTATTTTATTGTACAAAAAATATTCAATGTACAGAATTGACTTTCCTATACGATTTTTATTAAGTATAGTATAAAGATGTTCCGCGCGGCTTCGCTTGCGTAATTTAGAAATTTCACGCAACCGTAAATTTTTTCGCAAAAAAAAACACCTATGTCCCTTCACGTGGTCTATTCTTCATGTTTGCCAAATAACATAAAAATTGCTCCAGTAGTTCTTAATATGATTTTCATATAATTTCCCCTGTTTTTTCCACATTTTCCTCTATTTCTTCGCTCGTTTTAGTCTTAGCGTGATAAAATATAGCATATAGCCTTTCTCGATAAATGGGCTATCAAACACTGAAATATTTTTCAAATCGGACCAGTAGTTCCTGAGATTAGCGCGTTCAAATAAACCCTTTCATATAATTTCCCCCTGTTTTTTTCCACATTTTCTTCTATTTCTTCGCTCCTATTGGTCTTAGCGTGATGAAGTATAGCCTATAGCCTTCCTCGATAAATGGACTATCTAACATTAAAATAATTATTTAAATCGGACCAGTAGTTCCTGAGATTAGCGCGTTCAAACAAACAAACAAACTCTGCAGAATTATAATATTAGTATAGATAACGCTTCGTAAGAATATGTGAATATACCTTAGAATGAGCAGTGCTTGGGCATAGAGAACTAGGAGAGCCCTGACGACCATGTTGGTTTTCGTTATTCCAGCTAATAATGTTGAATTCCAGTAGGTAGTTAGAGTCTTTAAATAGGGCGAGACAAAAAATATTACGCAAGGATTTACTGTGACACATTGAAAGCTAGTACGTGATGAACGACCAAATGTAATGAAGTCCTAACTTTTCAATATAAAGTTATGAGTTTCACCACAACTTTTCTACAATAATGTTTTGTTATTAAAAAATTAGAAAATGTTTGTCATGGATTCAACAATTTTGCGTTAGTGAAAAAAAGTTCTACGTGATTTACACCAACGTTTAAATCTCATACAATGTTATTGTTATTATAGAAATGTTATCTATTTCAGTGAAAATGCACGTAAGTACGTAGAAACGTACTTATGTTTATTATTTCACAATACATGTGTTAGAATATTTAAATACGAACTGTAGACTACTTTGATCATATTTGTATCTCATAATCTCACTCACTAATATAAACATATTGTTTTCTGTGTATAATTGCTACATTTTACCTCCGTTTAAGCGTTACTAGCTTTTTCCCTCGGCTTCGTCCGCATTAAAAAGTATTATTATAACTACATTATATATATAATCTTTCATCTCCTCCTGTTCTAGGGTCGACTTAAAATTGGCAAAGTTTCAAATTATAAACTTTCATCCCCTATTTAACCCCTTGGAGGTAAAATTGATAGAAATCCTTTCTTAGCAAATGCCTACATCATAACAACTACCTGCATGTCAAATTTCAGCTCGATCCATCGGTTTGGGCTGTGCGTTGATAGATCACACTGACATAATATGTCATATTATGTCAGTCAGTCAGTCAATCACCTTTGACTTATATTAAGATGAAGTTTGTTTGCTCTAGGGTCTAGATCAATCAGAAGTTATAAAATTATAATATGTAGGGCAATGCTTTCGTAACCGACAGATGAAAAAAATCTTACAAACTCTAGTTTAGCAAGAAACGTGTTAAAAGTAACTGTTACTAGCATAATGTAAAACATTGTAAGTAGTGATATGATAATTTACTACCGTAGTGGACCGTGCAGCGCACAATCCTTTATCTACATATTTTATCGAATATCCATACTAATTGTATACTAATATTATAAATGCGAAAGTGTGTCTGTCTGTTGCCTCTTCACGCCCAAGTCACTGAACCGATTTCGCCGAATTTTGTTATGAAGATAATTTGAGTACCGGGATTACATTGGATACATCTTATCCCGGATAAATGTACGATTCCCGCGCTATAAACGAATTTCGGCGCAATGGAGTTGCGGGCGTCATCTAGTACTTTATAATATTCCTTAAGACGATGCATCATAATATACAATGACCAATGTATGATATAATCGGCCAACTGCGAGTTGGACTCGCCAACGAAGGGTTCCGTACTTAACTGTTAAAGAGCAAAAATAGGCCAAAAATTGTGTTCTTTGCATGTGATTTAAATTATTAAATAGCAATTAATTATATTTAAATTTTTATTTTATTTAAATATTATTATTAGCTATTAAAGTACACATTATATAATAATTAAGGCTTTTGTGAAAATTTCAAGTGCCTACCTGTTGTCATTGATGACATTTATACCGAGCAAAAAATGTTTGAAAAATCACGTTTGTTGTATGGGACCCCCCCTTAAATATTTAATTTATTTTGTTTTTAGTATTTGTTGTTATAACGGCAACAGAAATACATAATCTGTGAAAAATTCAACTCTCTAGCTATCACCGTTCTTGAGTTACAGCCTGGAGACAGACATCAAGGTCTCAGCAATAGGGTCCCGTTTTTATCCCTTGGGTACGGAACCCTAAAAAGTATAAAACTACAGTGGGTTTTGGACCTGACCGAGATAGCACTGCGCTTAGACTCTTAGATATAATGTAGGATAATTTTCTAGATATTTTAAAGTGAATAATGATATTCAAATTTAAAGGCATCTACTCTACTGCGTGACCAGCCGCGCCGGCCGGGTATGCCTAACCGCGTAATTTACTTAGTGTCCATGATTCATTTATTTAAAGGGAAATTCGGAAGAAAATTAAGTACCTAATTTTATTACATACTTGATACTTATAATGAGAATCGAGTACAGAGTACTCTCCTTAAGTATTGAACCTGTCTCACCAGTCATGTTGTAATATAAAACGCTTCCGTGGTCTAGTGGTATAGAGCGCGGCTCTTGACTCGGAGGTCGTGGGTTCGATTCCCGCGTTGGAAACATGATATTTCCAAGTTTGGTTAGGACAATGCAGGCTGATCACCTGATTGTCTGACAAGTAAGATGATCCATGCGTCGGATGGGCATGTAAAAAGTCGGTCCTGCGCCTGATCTCTCGCCGGTCGTGTCGGTCTGCCGTCCCACTGGGTTATGAGAGTAAAGGAATAGAGAGTGCTCTTGTGTGCTGCGCACACACTTGGGCACTATAAAATTACTGCCGAAATTAGTTTCAATGAAACCGGCCACCGTCACCGAAGCCGGTGTGGGAGCTATTATTATTATTATTATGTTGTAATATGTAGTAGTTGTGTTAAATGTCTGCGGCTATTGAAATTCCTAAGCACTGCGGTTTCGAACCAAAAAGTAAAAACGTGACCACTACAAACTTAGGCTTCTTACAGACGACCACATGTCGGCGGCATGTGTTCGTCTGTAAGAAGCCTAAGTCTGTAGTGGTCACGTTTCACTATAACAAAACAATATGCTAATAACATAACATTAAGTTTTGCGTTAAGGCGCTATATCAAAAGTAATTTTACCGCAAGGGCAATTTTATACTTAATTTGTATGACTATAAAGTCGTGAATACGCTGCGGCCAGAAGCTATCCGCTCGCTCGGAAAACATGCGAAAAAACGTAATTATAATCATTTAAAAAATAACTAGGCGTCTCCTGAGTACTAGATTGTTGCACCGACCATTCTGACCAAAAATGAGTTATAAATGCAGAATGATTAACGGACAAAAAACGATTTTATTACACTAAATATGGGGTTAAATTTCCCAAACAAAATTATTTTTTAAATTTAAAATTTTTTTGTTCACAGCGAAAAAATATTAATTCCCTGCTTTATAATCCCATCTCCACGATTTTGATTTTTGCGTGCTTGTTTGGTCCACCTCCAGCTATATAGCCAATCACAGCTCGCTATAGACGTGACGTAAGTGCCCGCCATTTTGTTTCGCGATTCAGTTCTTGAGAAAAACACTTCGTATAGTGCACAAAAATCTCGTAAAAATATTATTCTATAGTATTTTATTTACAAATAAGCATCTAATTATAATCTACTAATATGTCCCGAACATATTATAAAAGAAATAGCACCCGAGAACCTGCCGAAATTGAACGGTAAGTACTTTTAAGCTATCTCTCATGTAGCTCGTGTTTCTTCTACAGGATGTTGAGATTACGACGACCGACCGTTCCTGGGTCATGGATGTGTATTAAATAATATGTGTATCATATAATAAAAATCTTAAATATATGTATAGTATGAAAATATTAAATATATTTCCGTTGTCTGGTACCTGTAACACAAGTCCTTTAGGTACTTACCACGGGGCCAGACTGACGTGGTGTGAAGCGTCCATAGATATTATTATTATTATTATTACGTCACCTAAGTAATTAAAAGTGAGGACTTTTTGGCGGGAACTCGACGGGAGTGTTTCAGACCAGTTAATTGAATTTTAATTTCTGTGTCTAAGGTGTTTTGGTGGATAATGAAGATGCATTATGCAACAAAATATCTGAATAGTGTCCAGAATTTAAAAAATTCTAGTGATAGCGCGTTTCGCTTCCGTTTGTGTTGTCCCAAGAAGTTGCAGGCCGCTCTTCACTGGGATTCTTCGTAAAGTAAACTATCTCTTTACGCATTAGTGAGAGGACAGTCTTGATTTCTTTTCATAACGTGACTTATATGTTAAACTCGACACTGGCAGAATTGTCTCCAGATATGGGTCGATGATTGCCATAATTAAGATTAAGAAAGAACTTACCTAAAGTGAAACGACAAAGTAGTTTACTTGTTGTTATATTTTTTTTTCTTGGTGAAAGTTTAGAAACCTACGCCAAAATTGGGGGTAGGGTGGGGTGGGGGCAGAAGGGGGAGGGGTAAACCACCCCCTTGTACCAACACCACAATAAGAAGCCCACCAGTTTAGGAGCTACAATCGGTCGAGTTAACTCCGTACCTGGCGGCCATACTTATAGTATGGCCGCCGTACGTCGTAGTAATACGGAGTTAACTCGACCGAGTTGTACTCACCTTTCAAATTTTCGGAATTTTGAGGCTACGTCATATTCTACTCTCGGCAATTTGCGGAGTGTTTCTTCGGAGTGATGCTTCTCGCTATACTGTTGTGAGTAGAGAAACTAGCATTTCAATTTTGTTTAACAACATGAATCAAGGTTTTTTGACAAAAATTAAAAATAAAAATTATCAAAATTCACTACATAAAAATTACAAAAACTTCTTCTTTTCCTTCGTCTACGTGTTTAAAGCTCGACAAGGCTTTAAATGAACTTGACGAGAAGAAACATAGAGTTTACTCTTTACATTTTTTTAAATTTAATTTAATATATCATACTTATCTTAAAAGCTATTCGGGAAGCGATTTATATAATACTAGCTGTTGCTCGCGACTTCGTCGGCGTGGACTTCAGTTTATAGCGCGCGATGTCAACAAAATTGGTGTCAAAAGCTATTATAAAAAAACCCTTGTACCCCTTAAGGCTTAAATCAAAACACCCAAAAACAGCTGTGCAGTGTGCACATAACTTATTTCATTTTTTAAAATTAAACTTTATTTATGCCATATTTTAAAGTGTATTAGCCCCCCAATTATACAACTTTTGCCATAATCTATTTATCATTGATAGGTTTAAGGTTTAACGTCACTGCATACTACATAAATAAAGAACTGAGTTATTTAATAACGTAAAGAGTACATAATAACAATCGAAAAAATCGAAAGTCTATTATTACTTATTAGATGATACCACCTCATATAGAAAGACGTTTGTGTAAGCAATAGCGCGATGTAGGAGACGCACAGCGCCATCTATTATGACTTTTTGGAACTAACTTACTTTGAACAAATTTACGCATTTTCACACCCTTACAATCCCTTTGTCCAGTTAAAAAATAGCCTATGTCCTTTCTCAGACTTTAGACTATCTGTGTACAAAATTTCATTACAATCGGTTCAGTAGTTTTAGCGTGAAAGCGAGACAGACAGACAGACAGAGATACTTTCGTATTTATAATATTAGTATAGATAGTACTTCGTCGTTCAAAACACTCTTTCTTGCACATTACATGCATTTCATGCACATTTTGTGGCTAAAATAAGAATGTACGAATACTTTAACAAATTTTTAAAATTTGAAATGACCTTTTAAAATTTGAAATCCTGTACCTTGAACAAAGAACAAAGTGGTAACTGGAACAAATAAGCACTGACCGATTATTTTGCAATTTGTGCTAAGTGCAATGCTGTTTTGTTCTAAGTCCACATTCGTAATTTTGTTGGTGGTATTTTGTTCCACCTCCATTTTTAAACTTAAAAATAAACGAAATCTCATCATATTTTGATTTTGAAAAAGTAGTTTTTGATTCCACTTATCATTATAAACATAGTCATTTAGGTAATTGGTCGCCTTACGCATGCATCACAAAAATAAACATAAAAAACTGTCTAGTGAAAAATTTGGTCAATGGTCTATAGGACAATCTAGCACTCAGGCGACGTAGGAGCATTTAAGCAAAACGCTTCTATACGATTTTGAGTTGCAAAGGTGTCTATCAATTAGACTAATTTCCTACAATACATCTATTTTCGTTTAAAAACAATCTTCAAATTTTGTATTTTTAAGAGGTCGTTTCGAAAATTAAATGTATCGAGGCAAAATACATTAATCGTGTTTCTAGTTCTTCTCAAACCTAGATAAGGCTATGAAGATATGTATATCTCATTACCAGATTTGTAACATTTCTGAGGGTCCTATAGTAAGTATTACGTCAAAAAGGACAGTTTTTTCAATATAGCGCCTTAAATCAAGAAAATAAAAGTAACCCCCGGTAAAAAAATCTCATTAGTGTCATGTGATCATGTCATCAATCAAAATACAAAATATTGAACTTCTCTCTCTCTCTCTCTCGTCTCCGTCTTCGTCTTCGTTTCCATCTCCGCCTCGATACAAAAAAACTTTGGTTTGGATGCTGACACACACACACACACTCACACACACACAGACAGACACGTCAAACTCACAACACCTCCTTTTTACATCGGGTGTTAAAAACAAAATATAAGAAATTGTCCGCGTTGGCTCATGATAAGCGAAGCGATTACGAACATGCAGGTATACACTACACAGGGTGTAAAAAACTAAGTGGTAATACTTTAGGGTATGTACGAGTCCTCTGTATAGAGTGCACTGACAAAATAATAATACTTAGTTAAAAAAAAACTAAAAACACGCTTTTTCTGGCCGTTTAAAGTGGGTCAAAATGGCGCCCAAAGAAGTCGGTCACAAACAAACGTCATACAAACATACACATTGAAAAATGGAATAATTATATCAAATTAGTGTATTGTCATCGGTCCTCGATAAATCTACAAAGTTTGAACGAAATCTGGCCGTTTAAAGTGGGTCAAAATCGCGCCCAAAGAAGTCGGTTACAAACATACAGGTGAAGCTAATAAAAAGCGTATAATTAAAAAAAAGCGTATAAATAAATAAAATACGATAGTGCCCGAAGGCCTGGTGGTGTTTTACTACTAGCTGTTATCCAAATGAATTTTAGAATCAAAAGAAAAAGAGCTGTAAACATAATATTTTATTTATTATTCAAATCTTTCTTTTAATTTCAGTATTATAAGGACTTCTTATAAAAACTGGTAATTAGTAGAGCGAGACGAGACGTGGCGCGACTTGGTATACTTAAGCAATACAAAATTGAAATATTAAATACATAGCAATTTTATATTGCTTGTAGGTATCGCTGCGACGCGCCTCTTGGCTCTTCAAGTCTCATCTCAGTGTGATTGACCCTTGCGATACCAACATAATATGCGTTTAAGTTGGTATTTAAACGTCTTTCTGCAATCTACATCTAACCTTACTAAACTTTGCGTCAAAGTGTAGCAAAACAGTTGAATATAAATTAACATTAAATAAAGCATAAATATTTTTACATCGTCCATGGAACTGTCGGAGTCGTTTAACACCAGAATATATATCTTCGATTGAAAACATTTTATGGTGTGTACATTTACAGGATCCAAGGTCCAGCGAGGCCGTTGCAGCCGCAGGCGCAGCTGCCGCCGATGGAGACCGCGCCGCCGGCGGGCACGATACCGCCGAACTCCACGGCACCGAGGATGGGCACCTGGCCGGCCACGGCGGTGTTACCGGCAACTCCCAGCTCACCGGCCACGGCCACCTCACCGATGCCGACGCCGCCGTACGCGGGGCCGGCGATGCCCAGGCCGAGGGGGCCGGCCAGACCCAGGCCAGCGGGGCCGGCGATGCCGATGCCTAAGGGACCGGCGAGGCCGAGACCGGCGGGGCCGCCGATGCCCAGGCCGAGGGGGCCGACCAGCTCGGCGCCGCAGCCGCACGGCGCGCCGATGGCGCCGGCCGGCCAGCCCGCGCCGATGCACTGGCTGTATACATTCTAGAATCAAAAGGTTACTCAATTATTTTCTCATTAATTTTTCTCAAAGTAGGTAAATATCTCACTTAGTGTACTCAAACTACGGCTATGGATATTCTTGGCAGAATATCCACCATAACCGAGAAGACTCATGACACCCACCTGGAGCAGGCAGGCCTGCAGGGCGAGGACGACGAAGGCGAGGCGAGACATGTCTGTATCGACTGAATTTTGTTCACGATGATGTCCTGCTCGGTTCGGGCTATATATACCGTTAAAAGTTACAAAAACTGAATACGTCACGTTTACTATAATGTTCGATAAGCCTCATAAGTTTTAGTATAGCAATGGTGAGCAAAAGTTACATCAGTTCTTGATTTTAAGCAAAATATTTTACCTAGGTAGGTAAAACACCCCCTCATCTTTATTTTTTTAGTAACGAGCATGATAATCAAGATCTCAGGAGAAGGTGATTGATTATTCATAAGTTTTTAAATTTGAAAGAAACTAATAATTATTAACTACTTTGTGGTAGATAAGCACAGAATTTCTGATCTACATATAACAGACTTTTGTGTATTTATGTACTTTTGCAAAATAAGAATTTTGCAAGTATTTGCAGATGTTCAGCTATTTAGTAAATAAATAGTGTGGAAGATTCGTAAAACTTAAATACCGAGTACAAAACTAAGTGATAATACTTTATACATACACCCCGTATGTGCTCCTGTCTTCTGTCATAGAGTTCAAAGTACCAGCGCTAAAGGAGCAAATTTTTTTTCCGGTTACTTATGGGCAAGCGCTCCAGCGTCATGAATATTCCCAGACAAAAGTACAATAAAGTTGCCCTTTTCAAGTCTATCTAATCTCTAATTCTCTATTTAACGTCTCTATTTCATCTCTTAGTTTTAATGATGATTATCCTTCAAAGATTAGGACTAGACTAAGCATGTACATTATATACATATTACATGGTAAAAAATTCATGTAAATAACAATTTAATAGAAAATAAATGAACGAAATTTTCTGACGACACTTTCATACTTTTTTACTCGAGACGAAGTTTCTACATGTGTGTGATAAATGAACAATATAAACCGCGGCCGGTGTGTAACGCGACATTGTCCACTTCAACTACAATCAAAATGGTCGCCAAGGCTCTACTCATCCTTTGCGCTCAGGCACTCCTCTTCCAGGTATGTCTATTTCTATCCCCCAAAAGTGGATTAAAGCGCCAATAAAATTTAAAACTGTCCCACAAACTGCAAACAATAATTTAATACTTAAACCAAGTTCCTCAGAAAATGTTGAACAAAATGTTGAATAATATTTTACAGGAATTACGATAAGAAATTGGAAGTCCTCTCTCCTTTGGAAATAGAGACATAAAATTATTAACGATTTGATTATTCTGGTTACTTTTAGTTGATTTTTGGTGAATTATTTATTTGTTAGATGTTACTTTTGCTAGAGAATGGACAAGGATTCCAGAAATATATCATCAACGTTTTTGATTTACAGAGCATCTCTGCGCAATGTTTGGGTGTTTTGGAGACGTTGACTGCTCCCTGTGCTGTTGCCCCCTTGGTAGCGGCTCCCTGTGATTGGAGATACGCCGGTCCCGCCTCCGCTTTAGCTGCCTCCAACGGCCCCGGCCTCGCCATCTCCAGTGCTTCCCCCATCTCCCCGGTCGGCGTATCCGTAGCCTCTGAGAACGCGATCGACGGTCTTCTTGCCGTTTCTGGAGCAGTGCCATTCCTGGGCACCGTCGGTCTCGAGGGAGTGCTGCCCACCGCCGGCGCCGGTAACGTGGCCTACAACTGCGGCAGCGGCGCCGTGGCCATCACAGCGGAGGACATCGCCGCCGCTCCTCTCGGCCTCGGTGTTGGTCCTCTCGGCATTGGTGCCCAGTCTCTTGGCCTCGGTATCGGTGGACCCGGTCTTGGGGTTGGACCTCTTGGAGTCGGCCTCGGAGCCATCGGTTGTGGCTGCAACGTAATCTTGTAAAATAGTCGGTCTAGATTTAGTTTGCTCAAATAAAAATCGTTGTTATATTCGGTGGTTTAAATTTCGAATTTCATTTAAAGTGTGCTTATTTTTGGATTTCGTCCTTTTCCCAGACAAATGGAATCTTCAGGAAGTTGAAAAGACGATGGGCAAAAATGTATGGAACCTGGGACCATCCACCAATGACATTGAAATATGTGTCATCAGATAGGTCTCTTGAATTGGAACAACAATTGCTAAGATACATTTGTTATTACAGCTGTCCGTTCCGAGTTATGAGACTTATAAGTTCAGATATAAAGGTTACGTTTACCCACTAAAATCACCTGTGGTTTGCCTAAAATCAGCCGTAGCCCGTATACGAAAGGATGTCCTGGATCTGTCTAACACAGGACTCTCTCTACGACCGGACAGTCTACCTCACAAGGGACCGGACTTCCACCAAGTTAGGGAACGCTTAGGCAAACTAAGCTTAGTTCCCCTCGGCGCCGGGACTAGCTAAGCCGGGCAGGTTCCCATCCTGACCCGGAGCCCCGTGGGACGGAAGTTATTGGAGGTTCGCATAGCGACACCTCCGCACTCCCGTCCTACGCCGGCGGAGCGGAACGGAGGATGGGTCATCCGCTCCGAGGCCTCTTTCTGTGAAAGGATGGTTTCACAGAAAGAGACCGCCGCCTGCCAGGCCTCATCGCTCTCGAGCATGCAGCGCACCATGCTCGGGAGCGAGAGGTCTCCACCTAGCACTGCCACTAGATTGTGGCGCTGCACGGCTCAACGATCGCACACCTCGAGGGTGTGCTGGGCCCTGTCCTCCGCGGCGCCACAGTCATGGCAGGCTGGCGTAGGCTCCCTCCTGGCGACCTTACATAAGTACGCACCGAAGAATCCATGCCCGGTGAGCACCTGTGTAAGGCGGAAGATGAGGGGTTTCTTCTTGCGGCGCATCCACGCCACAAAAACTGGGCGCAGAGCCTCAGCAGTACGTTGACCGTACTGGGTCTGCGCCAGGTCCTCACCCCACCTCCACAGCAGCCACTTCTCTCCTAACCTACGGACCCGCCGGAGCTCCTCCCATTGCAGGCCTTTACTCCTCGACCTTCTCTCTGAAACGAAGAGATGCAACAAACGGGTGCAGTACCCCCTGATATGCCCTATGATGATATGATATCACCGCTATGACCCGCTGCGCTTTTCGAGCCTTATTGCGAGCGGTGAGGGAATCCGCCCAAAAAGGTTACGATTACCCAAGGCTAGCCAAGCTACTTGATTACCCAAGCTATTTTATTAGCTTCTATTCTCTGAAAGTCTGTCCTCCTGTTATTTAAGCACTTGCTTTTTACATAATAATTGTAGAAGATGTTTGTTGCATCCATTTTGTGACCTTGTGCGTCTGTGAAAGTGGTTTATAATAGCTGCAGCTATTTAAAAATTAACGAATACGTAAGGCAGCGCTCTATTAAAATATTTTTGCCGTAGCAGCTTTAAATCTCTTTAAGGCGGCCGTTCACCACTTCCACTATCCAGCGGCATAAACTGTTATAGATCGAGCTTCACTTGCCTGTTCTGTAGCAAGCTGTGTCTCTCCACGGTCCTTAGATGGTGGTACGAACCACTCATAACTGCAAGCTTCGATAGACTCCAACCCATCCCCAAACCCACGGTCCAAGTAAAACTCGTCAATTTCTTGAATGCAATTTGTTTTCATCGTCATTCATGGTGTCTTGAATTATTTGCGTGTCAGTTTTCGTGTCAGCAAGTGTATTCCTTAAGTTTAGAATATATTTTTCTTAAGCGATAAAAAGTCTCATTACTCCAAATGGACAGTTGTTACAGCAAGGTGGTCATAGTGATTGTTGTTCCTATTGAGGGGACCTGTCCAGTGATATGTACCTTTTTGCTATTGGAGGGTGGTCCCAATCTGCCCAATGTCTTTTGTATCTTCAAATAATACGTCACATTGTGTTACAAAACCAATGTGTCAAACTACACTTTTTCGCAATGCTTATAAAATAATGTGTTGCTTTAATCCCTAATTCTGTTGGAATTTAACTAGATGTTAATACATTTGTTCATGACTCAAGATTGTCGCAGTCCAAAATATTATGGCTACTCAGCAAAATAATTATTAATTACTGATGGTGGATTCATAGCTCAAAGTAAAGTGTTTGTGATTGTGCAAGTGTTTTCAAAAAGGTGTTGTGACATAAAGGATTGCAAGATGGACAAAATTCCCACTACAGAAAAGTTGGAACACAGGTATGTGCGTTTCACACTCATCTTTACCTATCTAAGGCTAGTTATGAGTTATTAAAATGATTTTTTGTCTTAGGTAGTGTTAAAACTAATAATAACCTGGTCCCAGGAGGCATACTCCGAAGTGCAATTTTCAATATTTTGGCCGAATGATCCTTATCCGAGTTTGTGACGTGACTATAACGACAGACAATTCCCTATCGTCTGTCGTTATAATCACGTCACAAACACGTTGAGCCCGATGTAACTTCGGAGTAAGGTTATTTCTAAATTTCGGGCCGGCCATTCTCCGGTTTGGCATTATTTGCCTAATTACCGTAACCTTTATTTTCTTCGTTGATTTGACTTGAACACATTGAAATATTAAAGAAATGAATTTCACTTAAAAATTTATGCGTACGGTAATTAGACAAATGTAGTGTTCTACGTAAAGATACAATGACACAATTAACAAAAACTAGCTTACGGCAACGTACGTAGGCCAAATAATGTAATATAAACAGAATATCCATAGTAAAAATCTAATTTAAACATAATTCAAAAGTGAAGATCACGGTAATTAAATTATTTTTTAACAAAAAATTGAACCCGACTTCCAATGTATAAACAATATTCTTAAAATGACCTAAAAAGGATGAAATAATTCTTATTCTTCATGAGTGCCTTTTTCAAAATTCGACTAAATCTCAACGAATAGGCTACTTGACCTATTTTTTTTCTTCATGCCAATCGCTTCTTAATCATTCAATTCACAAAAAAAACTAATATTTTAATATTTTACATAGTAGAAACCGATAAAATGTTGATTGAAAAACATGCCTTTTAAATGGCGCCGAAAACACTGTCCGCCATAGTGTGACGTCATACGTTTTGTATTTTAAACTCTCTTTATTGAAATTTTTTAATGTGCTAAATGTACGATTCTAAAAGTGCCCAAAAATTATAAAATAATTAAATAAGAAATTAGAAATCATTTGAAATGTTGAAAACTTTTGGAGAAAAGTTTTGGCCATTTCATTTCCCGTCTACAATAAATGGAGATAATATATAAAACTGATGTTTTATTTGAATTATTAAAAAAAAAAATATTTTACAAATCTTTCTAGGCTTATTCTTATAATTTATGTACAGATAAACTTACATATAACGAGCGCGATAAATAAAATATATTAAATTACTATGAGGATGACGTCACATCCAAATCGGAAGTACCGCAAACGCGTTTTCGTTTTCGTACAAATCCTAATTTCATAAAATCATATTTTCAAATCGACTTTATTTATCAATCATAAGCTTTTATTTGATGATAAGGGTGAAATACGGTTTCCTATGCCAAGTTCTACTAAAAATATGCAATTGTTCAATGAAATTGAATATAGGTCAAGTAGCCTATTCTGTACTCAATTTTCATTCGTTTGAAGTCGGTACCAGCCCAGAACTGAGATACTTGACATAGAACTTAGCCAGTTACGACTTCAAAAGAATGAAAATTGAGTACAGAATTCGTTGAGGTTTAGTCGAATTTTGAAAAAGGCACTCATGAAGAATAATAATTATTTCATCCTTTTTAGGTCATTTTAAGAATATTGTTTTTAAATTGGAAGTCGGGTTCAATTTTTTGTTAAAAAATAATAATTTTACTCTTTTTAGTGATCTACAAGACAAGACTTTATGCGTAGATAGCCACTACGAATATTAACTATCCATATTATATTACTGTAAGCTAAATTGTGGTAAATGCTTGCAGTTATCTAAGCGATGCTGCAATTTCGCAACTTTTATCTTTAAAGGTTCAGGAGTTCTGTTCAGTGCCTTTGGACCAAGAGACACCTTCGTATGAAATTTCTTTTAATCGTAGCATATGTTTAAGTTACTAGAAACAACATTTTAACCACTATGAGTGCTTTAACAAATTTCAAGGGTTATTCCCTCGATCACTCATAGATTCCATCACCAGCTCACTACTTTCGTAATTGGTGTACAAAATTAAGATAATATCCTATTTAACAAAATAAGAATTTTGAAAATCGATCCACAAACAGCGAAATAATCATCAAAAACATCTGCTTCGATGCAAAATATCACGAAAAGTACCAATAATTGGGTCATAATGTGATGATGCATGGCATAATTATAGTTGTGATGATGATGATTAATCAAATTGATATATTGGCTTATGCTTTCAGTTGTTTAAACAACGCCGAAATCCCCGAACCTGTATCTATAAGGATTCAAAAGTTCTGTTCGGTACCTTCGGATCCAGGGTATAACCTGGTACAAAGTCTTACTTTTTGGTAGTATTTACCTCGAATGCTTCAGAAAAAATTGAAATCATTATATGTTTCCATACAAATTTCAAGGAGTCCCCTCGATTCCTCATGGATTCCACCATCAGATCACCACTTTTGTGAATATGGTACCAAGTTCGGATTCAACCCTGTACAACAACAAAAGAATCATGAAAATCGGTGCACAAACGGCGAAGTTATGGTTGTACATACAAAAAAAATATATACAGACGAACATATTATAACCTCCTCCTTTTTGGAAGTCGGTTAAAAAGTTTATAACCAAAGCTACGATAATTAGATACTAACGTGCTTTATCGGCGACACACTAACATTAACGACGTGGGACCGCTGATGGGCCGTGGCACACACTAAGGAGAAGCGACTCGAGCACTCGTAATGTACCAAATCCTGTTATTTTTGGGTGGACATCCGAAATCAGCATGTGTTACGGTAATTAGAACTTTTGATCGGACAAGCGATTATTTCATGATAACTATTTATAGGCTGGGCCTATTGAGTCGATATTTTGCAATGCGATAACCAATGTTTATAAGCGTTTAAAACCATGAATAGATTAAAGTAAATATGTACGTTATAAAAATTACAAGCAAATTTCGAGATCAAGTTGGCGTCTGAATTACTTAAATTAGAAGTCCGTGTTTAAGTTTGTAGCTAGATACTGTTGCTATCTACCGTTTAAAAATACTACATACTTGGATAAGATAATATTACAGAGTATACAAGCCCGGGACACGTAAATTTTGCTCTCCGGAGAATGGCCGGGGCGGTTTTTAGTCGGATATGAAGATTTGAATACGCCATTTCAGAGTAGGCCTCTCGACTACAATAATTGGCCTCGAATGCAGCGACAGCCAGGCTTTCTAATAATAATAAATTTCTGGTCGTTCTTATACCTAAGGGGGAAAGTTTGTTGTTATAGTGGATAGCATACACAATCTGTAAAAATTTTAAAAGTCCAGCTATAACAGTTCTTGAATTACAGCCTGGAGACAGACAGACAGACGGAGACATCGGAGTCTTAGTAATAGGGTCCCTTTTTAAGGTTCCGTAGCCAAATGGCGAAAAACGGAACCCTTATAGATTCGTCATGTCTGTCTGTCTGTCTGTCTGTCTGTCCGTATGTCACAGCCACTTTTCTCCGAAACTATAAGAGCTATACTATTGAAACTTGTTAAGTATATGTAGTCTGTGAACGGCATTAAGATTTTGATACAAAAATTGAAAAATTATTAAAAATTTTAGGGGTCTCCATAGGTACAACTGAAACAATTTTTTTTTTCATCTAACCTATGCGTTTGGGGTATATATGGATAGGTCTTTAAAAATAATATTGAGGTTACTAATATCATTTTTTTCTAACCTGAATAGTTTGCGAGAGAGACTCTTCCAAAGTGGTAAAATGTGTGTCCCCCCCCTCTAACTTCTAAAGTGGGGGCATGATAATTCTAAAAAAATATATATGATGTACATTACTATAAAAACTGCCAACGAAAATTGGTTTGAACGAGATCTAGCAAGTAGTTTTTTTTATACGTCATAAATTTAACTTGATTTAACTTTCATTAAATCAATTGAAATATAAATACTACTTTAAAAAGATAAAACCGACTTCAAATTTTTGTACGTAATTAAGAATTTGAAGTCGGTTAAAAATAAATCAAAAACCTTTTAATTTCAACTCAATATTCTCATCTCAACGACGACGGTAGCGAAATAGCGAAGCCATAATACTTACTGATAATATGTAGAATTTGTTGTAGTTAGGATCGATAGAGTTAGGCCGCGTCGATTCAGAAGCTTGGCTCTACATTAGATCTGATGTCTTTTTCACAGGGCAAACCTTTTGTGGTCGTCGAGGTAACTTTTACATGAAATGTTTTTGGTGGAATTACTTTTATTTAAAAGGGTGCAAAATAATAAAACGGGAATCGGAAAGCATTGTTTATTATACTTTATGTTGTAGGTCTTAGGTGGGATGCTCAGTAGAAGTAGGGGCCGTTGCAGCCGCAGGCGCAGCTGCCGCCGATGGAGACCGCGCCGCCGGCGGGCACGATACCGCCGAACTCCACGGCACCGAGGATGGGCACCTGGCCGGCCACGGCGGTGTTACCGGCAACTCCCAGCTCACCGGCTACAGCAACCTCACCGATACCGGCGCCGCCGTAAGCGGGACCAGCGGCGTAGGGGCCGAAACCGTAGCCTGGTCCCGCCAAGCCGAAGGGAGCGGCGAACTCAGCGCCGTAGCCGTAGGCGCCAGCGAGGCCGCAGGGAGCGGCGATCTCGGCGCCGTAGCCGTACGGGCCGGCGAAGCCGAAGGGTGCGGCGATCTCCGCGCCGTAGCCGTACGGGCCGGCAAGGCCGAAGGGGGCGGCGAGTTCAGCACCATAACCGTATGAGCCCAGGCACTGGCTGTATACAGTCTGAAAAAAGTTAAACGTTGTTACATTTTGTACCATGAATGTACACGATTTTCTTCATCCAAATGTTGACTCGAAAGTCGAGAAATTTACCTGGAGCAGGCAGGCCTGCACGGCGAGGACGAGGAATGCGAAGGAAGACATGTTTGTATCGACTGAGTTCAGTACACAATGCTTACTACATTTAGTGGTCGGTATTTATAGTAACTAAATTATTAGTATCTTCTAGCATGCGTCGTTTACCATGTTTTGAAATAATTGTAACGTCACGTTTTTTATTGATTTGTCTACGCGTGATTTTTTAAATATTTTGTTCACATCAACCTTGGCTGCTAAAAATAGTTTACGGCTTTCTTTATGTTATTATATAATTATATAATATTTTTATATTATTATATAATATTTTTGCAATACATGAGATTCAGCGTCAAAAGTGTAACTTAATATATTTATCGATAATAATTGTTTCACAGTCTTAATTTCTAACTCCCGGGCAAATTGCATAATATAATGACAATGAATTAAATTATATTAAATGTTCGATTTATTATCTTCGACCTGCCCCAAAACTGAAGAATTATGTTACTCGTGAGTGTGTGGACATATAACGACTACTGAGCATTTCTTTAGAGAGCTAATGTACCCTAAATATAAGTTGTGGCCAACTAGATATTAATATAGTTACAACAATATAATATAATAGGTCGCTACAAGTTATAACCTTATTGCTAGTTATTATTATTTTATTGATAAACTTTTACTAAAATAGTTGTTACGTAAACAAAAAATGGCAAATGAAAGTAGTATTTTGATAAATTTAAATACCATGATCATATTATATATTATATTATATGTATCGTAAACGAAATTACAGTGACCTTGCCAGTCATGTTCCAGCCGGTGTGTCACGTTTATTTCGACCGAACAATTTCTTCAGCGTAATACGATTGTGATAAGGGATGAACAAACAATATATAAACGTTTGTGATGGCAGCGGTAATATTGTCGCACTGCACAACAACAAACATGGTCGCCAAAGCCGTCCTCATCCTCTGCGCTCAGGCGCTCCTCATCCAGGTACTTGTTACAAATCGAAAATTCATATCAGAAAGGCATATCAGCTTATAGCGTTTGCCTTTAGGTTTAGGTTAAACCACAGGAAATGTAGTAAATAGCTTAGGCTGTTCGAACATTTTAATGAATTGACTCTATGAAACTAAATATTATTCTGTACACATTTCCAGAGCATCTCCGCCCAGTGCATCGGAGCTTACCCAGCTCTGGCCGCCGCCCCCTGCGCCGCCGCCGCCCCACTAGCCGCCGGTCCCTGCGGTGCCGGATACGCTGGATTTGGATACGCCGCCCCCGCTCAAGCCCTCGCCGCCTCCAACGGCCCCGGCCTCGCCATCTCCAGCGCCTCCCCCATCTCCCCGGTCGGCGTGTCCGTAGCCTCCGAGAACGCCATCGAGGGCGCCCTGGCCGTCGCCGGAGCTCTGCCGTTCCTGGGTACCGTCGGTCTCGAGGGAGTGCTGCCCACCGCCGGCGCCGGTAACGTGGCCTACAACTGCGGCAGCGGAGCCGTCGCCATCACCGCGGAGGACATCGCCGCCGCTCCGTTCGGATACGCCGCTGCCGGTCCTCTCGGCTACGGCGCCGCCGGTCTGGGCTACGGCCCTGGGCTCGGTTACGGTGCCGGGTACGGAGGTTGTGGTTGTGGTGCTGCTCTCCTGTAAACAGATGAAGATGTTTACACACGTACCTGTAACAATTCACAAATAAATATTTCTTGCAAACTAAGCACATCTATTATAAATTATTTTGATGGCTCGATCTAGTATTTTTTGATAACATTAACATTTGACAGCTTACACGTTATGCGTTGGTGTGGAAATGGTACACTTTTGTTGAATTACACGGTACAATAACTTTGAACCTCAAAAACGACGCACGCACGCGGAACAACCTCTGACAATAATTTCCTAAGGGTGCGTCCACATTTGTATCATTTGCGCGATCAGATCTCCGTCGCGTATCATCGAAGCGTGTCAAAATGATATGCGTATCATGATACGCCCCGATCGCTATTAACCGCTTATCTGATACGTGTCGTATCAAATACACGCATGATCGGCAGAATGATCTAATAGGCGTCCACACTATGATACGCATACTTGTTGATACGGCGCGATGATCGCGACGGAGATCTGATCGGAGATCTGATCGCGCAAATGATATAAACGGTGCGTAAACATTGTATCATTTATTCAAGTATGCGTATCATAGTGTGGACGCCTATTAGATCATTCTGCCGATCATGCGTGTATTTGATATGACACGTATCAGATACGCGGTTAATAGCGATCGGGGCATATCATGATACGCGTATCATTTTGACACGCTTCGATGATACGCGACGGAGATCTGATCGGGGATCTGATCGCGCAAATGATACAAATTTGGACGCACCCTTATAGTTATAATTGTTAACAATGAGGGTTTTCGATATTTTATTTGTCATCTGCCGGCCTAATATGCGCACAATGAGAAAATGTTGTCTACATCTTTTCTCGATGTTAATTACTGGTTTATCTCTTCATCTCTATTGACCCTAACATGACATACTTCTTTATTAAGATAATAACGTCGAAAATCCACATTTTTATCACTGACTGACTTATAGATCAAAATTCTAACCCAGTTCCAGATGTCCTTGAAGGCTGAAATTTGGAATCCAGTTTGGTAATTGTGTGTAAGCGTAGGGAAGAATCAAAATACAAAAAAAAAAAATCGGTCAAGCGCGAGTCGGACAGAGCGAAACTGTAGGCAAAAATGGTGTTTTTTGTTCGGAAACCCCTTTAAATATTTATTTTATTTTATTATATATAATGAAAGTAAAAATATAATTAAAGATTTTGTGAATATTTCAAGTGCCTGCCGGCTATCCGTCCGTCTGTCCCTCTGTCCGTCTGTCCGTCTGTCCGTCTGTCCGTCTGTCCGTCTGTCCGTCTGTCTGTCTGTCTGTCTGTCCGTCTGTCCGTCCGTCCGTCCATCCATCCGTCCGTCCGTCCTGTCTGTTAGACAGCTTTCTGTCTGTCTGTTAGACAGCTATAATAATACCTCCGCACAATAAGTTGTACCCTACCAGCCTTATTAATAAACACAGACTAGAGCAAGAATAACTTTACTCCTAGGCTTAAGGTAAGAGTAATTAAATTCAGTATTAATAAACATGGAGTAAGGAAGGAGTAAACTAATCCGTATCTACTCTCGGAATAAAAGTTAATCCTTGACACTACCTAGTTTAAGAAGCGAAGTAGTGAAGGATAAGCATAGAACAAAGGCGTATTTTGACAATTGAATTTTGACGGCATCATAAGACATAACCTACAAAACTCATATTTTTTTCTGCTTTGATTTTCAATTTTGTTAGCGGAAAGATGGATAGTGACTATTTTACTGAAGATTTGAGGGTGATAGAGGACATTTATGAGGTTGAAAACATGCCATTGACGAGGAGCGTGAAGCATTACAAAACACGTAAAAATCCACTGGAAGAACTTGAAGAAGGCGCATTTAAAAAAAAATACAGGTTTTTTAAGCATACTGCTGTAATAATTATTGATATGGTGAAAGGTGATCTAGCTGGCGATACAAGAGGTGGCTTTATACCACCTCACCTTAAAGTATTGGCAGCAGTTAGAACATGGGCCCGTGGAGAGGTAAAACTGATTCTATAAGTTGCCTATTTATTCAAAATTTTAAAATATGGAGAAATTAATTCTAACCTTATCATTGTAATTAAGTACCTAGTCATATTATATAAATTTTTACCTACTTTCTTTTTTTAAATCTGCCTAATTTTATGTTGACAGATTCAAGACGATGCAGGAGATCTTGGTGGCATGAGCCAGCCAGCAATATCATTAATTTGTAAGCAAGTAGCCTTAGCAATAGTGGCGCATAGGGCTCATTGGATTAAAATGCCTCAATGTGAAGCGAAACAAAATGAAGTGATTGCTGGATTTTATGCTCTGTGTGGATTTCGACAAGTAATAGGAGCCATTGATTGCACTCATGTAAGAATACCGAAGGTTGGTGGAGATGTAGCGCAATACTACATAAACAGGAAGGGATACAGTTCTATCAATGTGCAAGTAAGTTATTTAGTAAAGTATAGTAATAATACTTAACGGTAGGTAGCCTTTCATTGACACTATTCAAAATATTATATTGTGTAACAATTGTTTGTATACTTACTTGGTTTGCAAATAAAGTGTTTGAATTTGAATTTACATTGTTCCAGGTAGTATCAAATGCAAACTTAGAAATAATGGACATAGTGGCACATTGGCGAGGCAGTACACATGACTCGAGAATATTTAATGAATGCCATTTGAAGCAAAGATTTGAACAGTTGGAATTTAAAGGAAGACTTTTAGGTGATGCAGGTTATGCTTGCAGTCCTTATTTATTTACTCCAGTTCTAAATCCAACTACACAGAAAGAGGAAATGTATAACCGAGCACACATAAGAACCCGTAACACAGTGGAAAGGTGTTTCGGGGTATGGAAGCAAAGGTTTCGGTGTCTACTGCGGGGATTTACTACAAAATTGGAAAATACAAAGCTCTACATTGTTGCATTGGCAGTTTTGCATAATATTGCAATGCACACACAAGATTTTTATGAAGAAGAAGAAGGTGGTGATGATGAAATTCCAGTGAGATGGATTATAAGCAGTTCCCACAGAGGCAATGCTGCCCGTGCAGCATTTATCAATGAGAATTTTTGAGGAATTTTAAGTTTTTTAAGAATTTTAATTTTTCTTGATTTATTTCTCTTTCTAGTATTGCTGCATTTAATTTACCCTATTTCTGTAGAACTACATAAATAAAAACATTTAAGTTGACAATAGGTTTTATTTATAGAACGTTAAAAAATGTATAACAATTTATTGAACCGTAACTCACATACAAATTTTCACATAATATAATACAACCTTACATTATTTTCGAATGTTAGGCTGATGTGAATTATTGCATGAAGCCTCACATCCTTTCTTTAATTCTAAAATTTCTCTTTCCAGCAGTGCTGCTTTAAATTTCTCTTGATTTATTTCTTTTTCGAGTATTGCTGCATTTAATTTCTCTTTAAGTATCTCCATTTTGATTTTGTGTTCTTCTTCAGCCATTTCCATATGCCTCATATGTTCCTCATCTTTTAAAAGTTTGCTATGGCTTAACATGCGGCTCACATATTCTTCTCTGTCCTGTATACAATAAATAATTAAATATATTGTTGGTTAGTAGTGACATAGCAGCATAAGTATTAATATTACCTTTTTGGGTTTTGAACCATTACCCACAACATTATTTAAAATTGTTTTCCGTTTTGGCACCTGCAAATGAGAAAAAAAAACATTCAATACGCTGCATACTACGAATAATAAAAAACTTAGGAAGAGTAACTGCGTCAAAAAACATGCTCCAAAATACTTGTCAAAAAAGTGTACCTTAGGTTCACTTTTCATACATTTGGTGACCTTGAGCGGTATAAAGGCTGACGTTACATGACAGTTCGAATGGAACCAAATTTAAAACTGTATTAGTATGGGAGTTACGTTTCTTGGTTTTTTGATTATTCGTAGGCTGCATAGAAATAAATCAATGAAAACATTTCCCTTTAGATTATAAATATATACTTACATTCTTTGTTGGATTCATGCCGATACATTTTGTTTTTGGGGTTACCACGATTATTTCCTCTTCAGAGATCTGTAAAAATATAAAGTTTAAAATGGGCCTGTTGTCCTATTGACACAGTAGACTAAATGGGAAAGTTGGCAAAATGAACCTGAGGGAACATTTCAACTACAAGTTCATAGTAATTGTATTTATACTTACATTCTTTGCTGGATTCATGCCAATACTTTTTGTTTTTGGAGTTACCACGGTTATTTCATCTTCAGAGATCTGTAAAAATATAAAGTATTAAAACTTTCATTTTTCTTTGTTAAAAGAGCAATTAAAATATTGAGAGAACATTTCCATTGTAGTAGGATAAGTATTATTTAGGCATAGTATTATAAACTGTGAAGTTTGTGATCAGGGAAATCAAACTGGTGGATTGGCTGTTTGGGAAAGTTATCCAATAAACCTGAAGGATAATATTACCTTTCTGAGTTTTGAACTATTACCCACAACATTGTTAAAAATTATTTTCCGTTTCGGCACCTACAAATGAGAAAAAAAAACATTGATAATCTGCATATAAATAAATCAATGAAAACGTTTCTACTACAAGTTTACAGAAATTATAAACATCTACTTACATTATTTGCTGGATTTATGCCAATACTGTCTGTTTTTGGAGTTTCCATGGTTCTATCATTTTCAGAGATCTGTAAAAATATGAAGTTTAATTTTTCCATATCAAGTATGCTAATAAAACTTTCAATTTTTAATGTGAAATAAGCAATTTAAATATTCAGAGAAAATTACCATAGCATGTATAAAGTTACTATAGGTAGGTACCATTGAGGAAGCATAGGAATCAACTTTTCTGATGGTACATAAGTAAAGTAATATATGTAAGCTCACCACTAAAGGACTTAATTCCTTGAAATCCACTTGAGTATCAACATCTTCAATAGCTTCTATATAAATGTTCTGAAAAAGTATACAAACCATAATTTGATACAAGTATTTACAAAATGGAAGTAAGTACTATAAATTATAGTATAAATAAGTAGTTCAAAAGTAAATTTATTGTGAGATACTCACATCTAGCTCCTGATTTGATACATTGTTTATATCACCTATCATGGTTCCATCGGAATCATAAATATTATGATCCCGCAGTAATTCTGCAGGATTTAACAAATCTTTAATTTCTATCCAATTATTTTCAGGAGTTGTTGGCCTTGTACCTCCGCCAGTTTTATTAATTTCTTTTTTGAATGTGCTGCATACTTTTCTTGCATAAATTTTCATTGCTTTCCATTGAATTTTTAGCTGGCTAAGATCTCTTGGCCGACTATTTAACTCATTAAACCTAAGTAAAAGTGTAAAATTAGTATGCAAGTTATGGTTCAAATAAAACAATAGCAAGTGAAATTTTGTACAGCTGTCGAAGATTGTAAAAAAAATAAATAACTTGTCCAGTCTGCATTCATAAAACTATGAATATTACTACTAAAGCTACTACAACTACAATATAAACTTTAAAATATAAACTTACTTTTTGTGGAGTTCCTCCCAAGCTTTACTTTTATTTTTATTTGTATTTGAGTCGAGGTTTTTATTTTCTATAATTTGCGAGTACTCTTTCAGGACTGTCCTGAATAATTGCTGGAACAATAAGAAAATATTAAAATTCAGAGAACCGCAAATACACAAATAAAATACTACACAACATGCGTGGTCTTTTCACAATAAATATGAGAATTACTTGCCTTTTCTGCTTCATCCCAGTTAACGGCACGATTGCGCTTTTGGCTCATTTTTTCACTTTAAGTAACAAGTTTAGGTTTTAAATATCGGATTTATTATCTTCGGAGTTCGGACAAAAATTTGTAATACAATAATTTATTTTCTCAGATGACATTAATGACACAGACAGGCGCGAAAAGAAGTCAACTGTCATTGAACTGTCATTAATTTGACAGACAGCTTCACGAGTTCATTCATTAACTCACTCTTTTTACTTTTAAATTGACTGGGTTGCCATAACATTAACACTAATCTCGGTGTAAGGAATGTATTGTTAGTCCAAGGTTACTCCATGTTTATTAATACCAGTCTTACTACTTCGTTAATACTCTGTTACACTGGGATTAACTAGTCCAAGAGTAACAACAGATTATCTTCGGAATAGATGATTTTTATTAATAAGGCAGTACAAGTTCTATGGAAAATTGAAATATGTATTTATAGGAACCAAATTTAACATTATGAACAAAATATAATAGAGTCTATTTCTTTGCTTTATTGAATATCTATAAGAATTGATGTTATTTAAATAATGTGAGATCTTAAACTAGATTAGATTTGACTTGGCTAGTTTTCATCACTATTAAAATGTTCAATGACTTTATGAAATGACTGATGTAATGAGAACTGACCAAGTTACATCTAATCTACTTTAAGATCTCACATTATTTAAATAACATCAATTGTAGATATTCAATATGTTTGTATTGAACTTAGCTCTCCATTTTTACATTTATTTTTTTGGTGGGATAGTAAATTATAAGCGTATCTCTACTAATAAATAATAATAGTGTTTTGCTAGAATCTTGAGTCAGTGGTTTGCTCTTCTATTGCAAGAAATATTGAAATTGACTTCTTAGTGACAAGCAACATGGCTTTCGGTGGAATTTCCTCAACTGAATCAAACCTGCTGACTTACGTATCCTCCTTATCGTGGGCAGTTGGATCTGAATTAAAGGTAGATTCAGTTTACACCTGTCTCAGCGGCGTTTATGATAGGATCCATCATGTCTGATTGATAGGTAAGTTGGAATAGTTCGGAATTGATGACCGGCAAGACATTATTGACAGACGTGCCTTTCCTCCAGCAGATTTCGAGGATTCCTGGATTCCAGGTGGTTTCAATGAACGGTTATGAGTCATACTTAAGAGCCCGGGTTACCCTCGAAATTCTCATACATACGTAATACCAAAATCATTTTCTCATACGAAAATATTTAACATGTTTGAGTTATTTTTCAGCTTAAAATAGTAATTACCTAGGTTCCTGTACAAAAATTAATTTCAAAATAATTAAACACTAAAAAATTTTTTTTGTGTATAATTTTTTTTACTAAATTTACTACTAAATATTTGTCACTAAAAAATAGAGTAAAAAACTAAAAAATATATACATAAATATTAAATTTACTACAAAATATTTCAACTCTAAAAAATATTTTTTAGTATTTAAATATTTTGTAGTAAATTTACTATTTATTTATATATTTTTTTGTGTTTTACTCTATTTTTTAGTGTTTAAATATTTAGTAGTAAATTTAGTAAAAAAAATTTATACACAAAAAATTTTTTTTAGTATTTAAATATTTTGAAGTTAATTTTTGTTCAGGAACCTAGGTAATTACTATTTTAAGCTGAAAAATAACTCAAACATGTTACTTTCGTATGACAAAATGATTTTGGTATTACGTATGTATGAGAATTTCGAGGGTAACCCGGCCTCTTAACTCCGTTACACTCGGCGTTCCTCAGGGATCCTAAATCCTATTTTCCACATTAATCAACGTTGTTCCAACTTTTATCTGAGAAATCTCGATAATATATGCGCACCATCTTAAATCTTATATATAAAATTCTCTGTGTGTGTGTGTCACAATGTTAGTCCACGAACTCCTCCGAACTGGCTTTACTGATTTTTACCAAATTTTATATGCATATTCAGTAGGTCTGAGAATCGGCTACTGGGTACTTTATATATTGATAAGTGCATTTGTTGAATAAATAATAGTAAATTATTACAGCGAGACTGACGGCGACCATTGTTTGTGCGACGGGATAGCGATTTAATTGTTACATATTTTTATTGGGGCTTAAAAATAAGTCTGTATAAAGTGAGAAAAAAAAAAATACAACTCGCGTCATGTTACTATTGATGTTACCAATGTTGCCATAGAACGACTAAACTTCGATGAGGTTAATGAGTTTCGCAATCTAACTGCAGTTGTGATAAATGGCAAGCTTCATAAATCATTTCAACACGATAGTAATTAACAGATCATTTAATATTATGATGGCGGTTCATCAAACGATTGAAACTAGCGACAAAAATAAAATAATTATAATTATCCATTGAGCAGCATAAAATACGAGTATGCTGCTCATTCTCGGTATGGAGCCCTTCCTATGCCTTATCATCTCAGAGAATGGGGCTTATTTATAACAATACAATAAAGACACAATAATTTTTTTTATTAATTCTTTTGAATCCTTTGAATTTTCGTAATTGTCTTACTAATTTATCTTTTGAAAATAGATTAAAGAAACAAAACATATATTTTGTATTTCAATTTGCTTTTTATTTTGAGTTCAAATTTAATTAGGTCTTTTTAATTTAGAGGAGAGCACCACAACCACAGTTTCCGTAGCCGGCACCGTAACTGAGTCCGGGGCCGTAGCCGACACCGGCGCCATAGCCGAAACCGGCGCCGTAGCCGAAACCGGCGCCCTCGTAGCCGAGAGGACCGAAGGCGGCGTAGCCCAACGGGGCGGCGGCGATGTCCTCCGCGGTGATGGCGACGGCACCGCTGCCGCAGTTGTAGGCCACGTTACCGGCGCCGGCAGTGGGCAGCACTCCCTCGAGACCGACGGTGCCCAGGAACGGCAGAGCTCCGGCGACGGCTAGGGCGCCTTCGATGGCGTTCTCGGAGGCTACGGATACGCCGACCGGGGAGATGGGGGAGGCGCTGGAGATGGCGAGGCCGGGGCCGTTGGAGGCGGCGAGGGCTTGAGCGGGGGCGGCGTATCCAAATCCAGCGTATCCGGCACCGCAGGGAGCGGCGGCTAGTGGGGCGGCGGCGGCGCAGGGGGCGGCGGCCAGAGCTGGGTAAGCTCCGATGCACTGAGCAGAGATGCTCTGAAAATGTGTACAGAATATATTATTTAGTTTCATAGAGTCAAGTCATTAAAATGTTCGAACAGCCTAAGCTATTTACTACATTTTCTGTGGTTTAACATAAACTTAAAGGCAAACGCTATAAGCTGATATGCCTTTCTGATATGGATTCCCGATTTGTAACAAGTACCTGGATGAGGAGCGCCTGAGCGCAGAGGATGAGGACGGCTTTGGCGACCATGTTTGTTGTTGTGCAGTGCGACAATGTTACCGCTGCCCTCACAAACGTTTATATATTGTTTGTTCATCCCTTATCATGTTGCTGTTATATTGAAGAAATGTAAACGTGACATTGTTACTGAGTAAACATACATTTTGCCTATGCAATAATAACAGCTACACCGGGTTGGCTGCCAAGTCGCTACCTTGTATTTTGTTTGAGTTTCAAATGTAGACAAAATAATCATGGTTGGTTAATTCCTTCGTTAATCCCATAATGTAATAAATATCCTGTATAAATCATTATCTTTTTTAGCTTACATTAATATGCGCATTGCGCATATCTAAACATATTTTGATTCTTTTAAGTTTTAACTTTTTCATATGGACCCGTTTGTCACTTGTGATCCTACTGGCTAATCCTGGCTTATTCTAATGGCTCATCTATTCCGTAACATTAATAACTTCTAATACATTAATTTCAGGTAGTAGATATGTACGCTATGTCAATATAATAAAGCACATTTTTACATTAATTACTCCTGCCGTCGACGTGAGGATATTGTTGTTTCAAAACACATGTCAAGTAACGAGAGATAGGGCGAGTGCTATATAACATGGATTTCTCTGTAAAGGAATCATTGTGTACCTGACAGTCAGTACAAACAATTACCATGTCTTCCCTTGCCTTCCTCGTCCTCGCCGTGCAGGCATGCCTACTCCAGGTAAATATGGTTTTTACTAGACAACGATATCAGTGACCTATATTATGTAGAATTCATCTTGCTGAAAGGACAAAACATGATCCTTGTGGCTTTTCCTGTACTTATATTTTTTCTTATTTCAGACTGTATACAGCCAGTGCCTGGGCTCATACGGTTATGGTGCTGAACTCGCCACCCCCTTCGGCCTAGCTGGCTCGTACGGCTACGGCGCGGAGATCGCCGCTCCCTTCGGCTTCGCCGGCCCGTACGGCTATGGCGCGGAGATCGCCGCTCCCTGCGGCCTCGCTGGCGCCTACGGTTACGGCGCTGAAATCGCCGCTCCCTTCGGCCTGGCGGGACCAGGCTACGGTTTCGGCCCCTACGCCGCTGGTCCCGCTTACGGCGGCGCCGGTATCGGTGAGGTTGCTGTAGCCGGTGAGCTGGGAGTTGCCGGTAACACCGCCGTGGCCGGCCAGGTGCCCATCCTCGGTGCCGTGGAGTTCGGCGGTATCGTGCCCGCCGGCGGCGCGGTCTCCATCGGCGGCAGCTGCGCCTGCGGCTGCAACGGCCCCTACTTCTACTGAGCATCCCACCTAAGACCTACAACATAAAGTATAATAAACAATGCTTTCCGATTCCCGTTTTATTATTTTGCATTTTTTTAAATAAAAGTAATTCCACCAAAAACATTTCATGTAAAAGTTACCTCGACGACCACAAAAGGTTTGCCCTGTGAAAAAGACATCAGATCTAATGTAGAGCCAAGCTTCTGAATCGACGCGGCCTAACTCTATCGATCCTAACTACAACAAATTCTACATATCAGTAAGTATTATGGCTTCGCTATTTCGCTACCGTCGTCGTTGAGATGAGGAGAATATTGAGTTTCTGATCTGAAGTAAGTAACGAAACAGACAAGCCATACATACTTACTGATATGTAGAATTTGTTGTAGTTAGGATCGATAGAGTTAGGCCGCGTCGATTCAGAAGCTTGGCTCTACATTAGATCTGATGTCTTTTTCACAGGGCAAACCTTTTGTGGTCGTCGAGGTAACTTTTACATGAAATGTTTTTGGTGGGATTTCAGTCCTCTTTGTAAGTTGCTACTTACTAGGCAGTCTTTTTAGTCTTTTTAGTGTTCGTTAAAAATACATTCAAGTACAGATTATATTCATTCAAGTATAGAAAACCGGCCAAGTGCGAGTTGGACTCGCCCATGAAGGGTTCCGCAGCACCAATAAGGTTTATTTCTATAAAATTAAAAGGTTTTTGATTTATTTTTATATTTTAGTTGATTTCGTGAAAGTTAAATTAAGGTTTACCATTTATGACAGAAGAAAAAACTACTTGATGGATCTCGTTCAAACGTTTTCGTTGGTAGTTTTTATAGTAATGTACATCATATATTTTTTTTAGAATTATCATGCCCCTACTTTAGAAGTTAGAGGGGACACACATTTTACCACTTTGGAAGAGTCTCTCTCGCAAACTATTCAGATTAGAAAAAAATGATACTAGAAACATCAATATGATTTTTAAAGACCTATCTATAGATATCCTATATGCATAGGTTAGACGAAATTTTTTTTTGTTTCAGTTGTACCTAATACCTATGGGGACCCCTAAAATGTTTAATAATTTTTCCATTTTTGTATCAAAATCTTAATGCGGTTCACAGACTACATCTACTTACTAAGTTTCAATAGTATAGCTCTTATAGTTTCGGAGAAAAGTGGCTGTGACATACGGACAGACAGACAGACAGACAGACATGACGAACCTATAAGGGTTCCGTTTTTTGCCATTTTAGCTACGGAACCCTAAAAAATCAGTCTTTAACATAATATAAACAGCTGCACCCCCCTACAATAGCGATCGGTCGCTAATACTCACGAATTTCATACCTAACGTGGAGCGGAGAGAGTTGTGGGGTGAGAGGAGAGGCATTCAATCCCAGTTCGCTCGCTTATTATTTATATATTATTTTGTTCATTAATTTTTACCTCACCTTTTACTATTGTGAGATTCGAAGCTTAGGATTTTCTTAATCTGCCCCCCCAAAGACCTATGTAGAATCCTGGCTACGCCCATGCGCAGGTTCGGACTCATATAATATACAGCTTGTTTACATATTTGGAACGCGACTCTACTACTAAGTAAGTAACGAAACAGACAAGCCATACATACTTACTGATATGTAGAATTTGTTGTAGTTAGGATCGATAGAGTTAGGCCGCGTCGATTCAGAAGCTTGGCTCTACATTAGATCTGATGTCTTTTTCACAGGGCAAACCTTTTGTGGTCGTCGAGGTAACTTTTACATGAAATGTTTTTGGTGGGATTTCAGTCCTCTTTGTAAGTTGCTACTTGCTAGGCAGTCTTTACTCTTTTTAGTCTTTTTAGTGTTTTTTTTATTTTTTATTAAGAGGTTTTAATTAATCTCCATCCCGTATAAACTTTCATGTCCTTATTCATAAAATTGGTAAAAGTCTCATTTAAACTTCCATTACCCTACCAAACTTATTTTACGGCGTATAACCAAATTTCGGCGTATTTCAGATATATAAAGTATTAGACCTATTCAATTGAGACTTTGTATGTTCAATAAGTTTGACATTATATCCTGAGAATATAAACTATCTGGCAGATCGGAAACCAACTCTATGAGGGTCAACTTCCACTCACCCCCATTTTAGGGGATGAGGCACGAAAATTACAAGTTTATGAATTTTTTTGTTGGTTGTATATAAACTAAGATTGCATACCAAAGGTGAATGTCCAAAAAAAACTCAGAGTCGATTAAAATAATTTATATACAGAAAAGTAGACCATTAATAGTAGATTGTAAATATGCAACTCATTTTATTCAAAACCATAACCGAAACGGATAATTTGAAAAAATAAATCTGAGATTTTCAGACAGCCCTTTGAATCAACTACATAGTTGATTCAAAGCGCCGCACTGTCTGAAAATCAAAAACAAAGGAAGAAACTACATAGTTTCTTCCTTTGTTTTTGTGTAATCTTCTTATACTTAATCTTCTTATACGTATCAACATCGTAAAAACGATGGTGATACGTATAAGAATATACAATTTAGAGAAAATAAAGTCAAAACCAGCCAAGTGCGTGTCGGGCCACGCGCAATATAAGGTTCCGTAGTACCGCTAGTTTTTGATATTTTTTGAATGGTCAATTATGAATGTACATATTTTATAACGTGTTATACATTACTAACAATATCATCTCAATTACGTTTTTAAAGGAATTTAAATTATAAGTTCTTTTAACACTTCTCCGAATAGTTAATTTTTTTTAGTTGCAATAGACTATAATTATTACTCTATAACTTATGAAGTCTTCTTAGCCGTGATAGTTTTTCTTTTAATTTCAGCATATTTCCTACTCCCGTGAATATTTTTCCAGGGGGGACACTGCAGGACTCTAAAGTTTTTTTTCCACTTTAAAACTTCATATTTCACATCTCTAAATCGGAAAATGATATGTTATACTCATAATATTTTAAAAAACCTATCCAACGACATCTCACACGGTGGGCTGGACGCGAAAAAAAAATTCATCCCCGCTAAAATATGTCTAGGGGAGGTACTTACCTTAAACATTTTTTTAAAGATCTTATATACCATTTTGTCGGCATCATTAATATGTGCATCCGAATTACAGCTTTGTAGGTCCTATAGTCTCTGAGCAAAACCGCGGACAAACAGACGGACAGACAGACGGGCGGACGGACAGACAGACGGACAGACCGAAACTACAAGAGTTCCTTGTTGACTATGGAACCCTAAAAAGAGATGTCTCATTTTATATACTTTATGAGTAAACTAAATCACACGTGGCTTTTCACTGTATTCTGTACTGGTTGTATCACGGGGAGTGCTCTGAGGAATTGTTTGAAATCATACCTCGTGCAACTTTTCGCACTCGTTCCACGCAAAAAATATAGCATCCTCATCACTTTGATGAGTGGCAGTCTTCCACCGTACGTTTTTCGGAAGAAAGCGTATTCCCTCTTAAACGCACCTGTAGCTCCACTTATGTTGCGAGTGTCCATGAGTGACGGTAATTGCTATTCTATCAGGTGATCCGTTTGCTCGTTTGCCCTTTTTTTTCGAAAAGACGTAGCTAGTTAACTGATATCATGTAATAATCGTTAAAAATACATTCAAGTACAGATTATATTCATTCAAGTATAGAAAACCGGCCAAGTGCGAGTTGGACTCGCCCATGAAGGGTTCCGCAGCACCAATAAGGTTTATTTCTATAAAATTAAAAGGTTTTTGATTTATTTTTATATTTTAGTTGATTTCGTGAAAGTTAAATTAAGGTTTACCATTTATGACAGAAGAAAAAACTACTTGATGGATCTCGTTCAAACGTTTTCGTTGGTAGTTTTTATAGTAATGTACATCATATATTTTTTTTAGAATTATCATGCCCCTACTTTAGAAGTTAGAGGGGACACACATTTTACCACTTTGGAAGAGTCTCTCTCGCAAACTATTCAGATTAGAAAAAAATGATACTAGAAACATCAATATGATTTTTAAAGACCTATCTATAGATATCCTATATGCATAGGTTAGACGAAATTTTTTTTTTGTTTCAGTTGTACCTAATACCTATGGGGACCCCTAAAATGTTTAATAATTTTTCCATTTTTGTATCAAAATCTTAATGCGGTTCACAGACTACATCTACTTACTAAGTTTCAATAGTATAGCTCTTATAGTTTCGGAGAAAAGTGGCTGTGACATACGGACGGACAGACAGACAGACAGACAGACATGACGAACCTATAAGGGTTCCGTTTTTTGCCATTTTAGCTACGGAACCCTAAAAAATCAGTCTTTAACATAATATAAACAGCTGCACCCCCCTACAATAGCGATCGGTCGCTAATACTCACGAATTTCATACCTAACGTGGAGCGGAGAGAGTTGTGGGGTGAGAGGAGAGGCATTCAATCCCAGTTCGCTCGCTTATTATTTATATATTATTTTGTTCATTAATTTTTACCTCACCTTTTACTATTGTGAGATTTGAAGCTTAGGATTTTCTTAATCTGCCCCCCCAAAGACCTATGTAGAATCCTGGCTACGCCCATGCGCAGGTTCGGACTCATATAATATACAGCTTGTTTACATATTTGGAACGCGCCTCTACTAGGAACGCGGATGATCAGCTCGTGCCAACTTTTTGTCCACTCATATAGACAACTACCAGTAGACGAAATTCGGGTCTAAGCACCTCTTAAGTAAGAGGAAGAAAAAGTAACGTACATTCTCTTTCTTAGGTCCATGTTTTTTGTCCACTTTTAACCGCTTGGCTTTTTCTACGGCATAAAATTTTTTGTATGCCTGCTCATGCTTGTCAATGTTTCCTCCTTTTAGCCTAAATTACGCAGTGCATACTGTTGTATAAAAATACATAATAATATTATGTAAGAACCTTGTATGAACTCAACGTGCGTTTTGCCCCAACCCCGGAATCTAATAATTTGGACTCAACTTTGACGTCTAGATGATCGTGACGAATATTGTGTCGCTGTACTGGCTAATAATATGTTTTAACATTCATAGCATTCTATCCTGCCCCAGACCCCACCCATTATTATTACATAAATAAAAAATATATTTTTATGGTATTTTTTTTACTTAAGGCATAATGTTGAAACTGTAGTCTGAAATAGCACTTAGATGATAGCAGGACCGCATCCACAGCCGCCGTAGCCGAGACCGGCACCGTAGCCGAGACCAGGGCCGTAGCCGAGACCGGCGCCGTAGCCGAAACCGGCGCCTTCGTAGCCGAGAGGACCGAAGGCGGCGTAGCCCAACGGAGCGGCGGCGATGTCCTCTGCGGTGATGGCGACGGCGCCGCTGCCGCAGTTGTAGGCCACGTTACCGGCGCCGGCGGTGGGCAGCACTCCCTCGAGACCGACGGTGCCCAGGAACGGCAGAGCTCCGGCGACGGCGAGGGCGCCCTCGATGGCGTTCTCGGAGGCTACGGACACGCCGACCGGGGAGATGGGGGAGGCGCTGGAGATGGCGAGTCCGGGGCCGTTGGAGGCGGCGAGGGCTTGAGCGGGGGCGGCGTATCCAAATCCAGCGTAGCCGGCACCGCAGGGAGCGGCGGCTAGTGGGGCGGCGGCGGCGCAGGGGGCGGCGGCCAGAGAGGGGTAAGCTCCGATGCACTGGGCGGAGATGCTCTGGAAAAATTAAAAATAATTGTCAACTCTTTGCGCAAACTAAAACTCAAATACCTACCTGAAAGACTTTTATTAAAAACAAATTAACTAGTTTTGGTTTATGAACTATAATTACCTGGAGGACAAGCGCTTGAGCGCAGAGGACGAGGACGGCCCTAGCAACCATTGTTATTGTTATATTTACGTTGAGTGACGATCAATGAAAGCTTTTGTTTTATATACTCATTTGGAGAAATTGTATGATGTAAAATGAAGAATTTAGAAATACTACGTGACCTAAAGGGTTAACAACCTGAGTTGAATAATTGCAAGCGTAAATTGAGTTACGAGTAACGTGACAATGTTAAAGGAAAATATAAATTTATTTATTAATTGTGTACATAGAATGAATTTTATATTTCAAATTGAATGAAAATGAATAAAATATTCCTAAATTCAAATCAATTAACAGTAGAAATTAAGGTTGCACATTTAATTAAGGTCAACGAACATTATAAGATAAGCAATATTAACAAAATATGTAAGTACAACCCATAAACATATGATTACGTCAGTATGATAATAAATTATAAGTCTATGGTACAACCAATACCACAATATATATTTTTCTATTTGCACAAGTTGCGGACCTAGATGTTTAAAAGTAGATGTATCAACCCTAATATTATTTTAATTTTTAGTAATACGATTGCATTTTAATAGTAAACAAGTTACCTATATTTAGAAGTTAATTCAAAACAATTTTTTTCATATTAAGGGCCTGTTTCACCACTTCCTGATAAAGTGCCGGATAGTCTATCCACAACTTTTTTGACAGATTCTGTATACTTCATCTGTCAAGTTAAGTGGTGGATAGCCTATTCGGCACTTATTAGGAAGTGGTGAAACAGGCCCTAAGTATATTATATTAATATGTGGATGTACTTAATCAAAATCAAAAGCAAGATATAAAATAACAACTTAGTAAATTATTTAGAATCTGATTTCCATTGTTTCAAATAACGGATGAACAAAACGGAAGGCAAAAATAAATCTTATGGAAAACATAATCTTACGGAATACTGAAAAAAGCAAAAACTAAAGAAAATTTAATGGATTTAGCAATTTCTTTAAAAATTTCCACAAAAAGTAGAAAGAAAACACGTACCTCGACAAATTACATAACAAGTAGATGCTTGTGTAGCATTTGAATAATATAAAAAGTAATGTAGGAGCTGTCCGGTCATTGTATACTTAACTCAGTCGATACAAACATGTCCTCCTCCGCACTCCTCGTCCTCGCCGTCCAGGCTTGCTTGCTCCAGGTAAATTCCTTTTATCTAGTTTTATCCTTCTTTGTCTTCATTAACTTTGGTCATTTTTTCTAACAAGCTATTTAAATAGAGTTTGAAATGTTTTCCATTCAAATTTTGCCTTTCATTAGTTGGCTCAGGACAAGGTTGTTATAAATATATTTTCTCCATTTATCTGTAGCGATTTTTGACCAGACAATTGAAATGTTTCAGAATGTATACAGCCAGTGCGCCGGAGCGGCATGGCCCGCCGCTGCGCTCGGCACGGGCGCGTGGCCTGCCGCCGCGCTCGGGGCGGGCGCCTGGCCCGCGGCCGGCATAGCCCCCGCCGCGTGGGAGCTAGGCGCCCCCGGCCTGGCGCTGGCCGCGCCTGCCGTCGCCGTGGGCCCCGCCTACGGGGGCCCCGGCGTGGGGGAGGTGGGTGTCGCGGGTGAGCTGCCGGCCGCGGGCTCCACGCTGGTGGCCGGCCAGGTGCCCGTTCTCGGCGGCGTGGAGTTCGGAGGCGTCGTCCCCGCCGCCGGCACCGTCAGCATCGGCGGCAGCTGCGCCTGCGGCTGCGGTGGACCCCTAGTCATCTAAATTTAATAAATAAGAATTATTATTATTATAATATATTTTCTTTTTATTTCCTGGCCGTATATCTTTTATACTACCCTGTATAGAAGATTAATCTACTTTTTAGATGAGTAGAGTAGGTCATAGATACACACGCGATAAACAAAATAGTCGTCAATACCTACTAGAATCATTGATTGGGCATTAAATTAGAATAAATATTTGATTTATTGAAATTTTCAAGACCCAGCCAAGCGTGTCTCTTCTTACATAGGATAAGGTTCTATATCATCCATAAATAATACTCGTATGTAATTTTTGCGATGTTGATTTTCAACAAAGTTTTGGTAGTAGGCACATTGTATGAACTGAATGACTACTATAAATCTTCATATCTCATACATGTTACGGGTAATGCTAGAAGGTGGAGTAAACCTAGGTTTACCCGGGTTGACTTAGTATTACTCAAGTCTTTTGGGTAAAATCCGAATAATAAGAAAAATAAATTTAAATTCGGGGTTTACCCATACTCACCTAGGTCTACCCAACTTTGGCTGGGTAATGTTAAGTGTTGCGTAATTTTTGAGCCTGTGGCATAAAACTGGGGGCCCGCGTTTTCCCGCTACTATTGAGGAAATGTTCTCAAGGAATCAGTTTTCCGTTTGTCATGATAAACTGATTGATATAGAAAATATATCACCCGAAAAAAAAGTTTACCACAGCTTGCAAATGACAGTCGTTTTCAGGAGGCTTATAAAAGGTGTAATTGCAAAACAAAATGTGCTACAAACAAGTGTTCATGCAAAGCTGCAGAAAACTTGTGCAATTCAAAATGTCACAGCAGTTTATCTTGCTCAAATAAATAATTTCAATAATTTTAATTACTACAAACACTAATTAGTTGTTGCCATTGAATCTATTAAGTTTATATTCTTCGAGAAATTACGTTTGCCTTTGTATGTTTTTTAAATAATAAATGTTTAGAATACCCTTGGATATTCATTTTAGTAATTAATTGGACACATTTTTAACATTACCCAGCCAGAGTCGGGTAAACCTAGGTGAGCATATTGTGTAAACCCCGAGTTAAAATTTATTTTTCTTATTATTAGGACTTTACCCAAAAGACTTGGGTGATACTAAGTCAACCCAGGTAAACCTAGGTTTACTCCACCATTACCTTCTAGCATTATTAACATACATATCATAAAACAAAGTCGCTTTTTTTCCTCATGTAAATTTGTTCCCTTTAATCTTTAAAACTACGCAACGGATTTTGATGATTTTTTCAGTGTTAGATAGCCCATTTATCGAGCAAGGCTATAGGCTATATTTTATCACGCTAATAATACGAGGATGTGAAAAAAACGGGGGAAATTATTTGAAAGTGTGTATGTGTATCATAAAAATATTATTAAAAACTTTAGCATCTAACTTTACTGGAACAATTTTTATGACACATCACAGATAAGAAGTAGACCACGTGAAGGATAGGCTATCCATTTTAATCATTTTTTTCAGTGATATATTTTATACCCGTGCGACGCCGGGGCGGGTCGCTAGTTAAGTATATTCACTAATCACTGCTTTAAAATGCTGAGTGGTTAAGAATAAAAGTTAAAACAATATTAAAGTTTAGGGACACTTACAAAAATTATTGCTTTTAAGTTAGAATCAATGATCCTGCTCTTCGATGCGGTTTCAGTGTAAAACTAGAAGTTAAGTCAATCCATAGTTTAATCTTTAAACGAGCAATTCTTATATAATTGTTTACCTACCCGTGTGGAGGTAATAGGAATTATTTAAAGACTGATTTACCGTGACCGTTTATTGTTGATGAGTTACAATATTGCGAGCTTAAAGCGAAGTGTGTCCTTAATTACAAAAAGATGACTATTTATATAGAGTTGATGTTTAGTCATTCCTGTACAAAGTGGGAATGGTGCCGCGGTCTAGAAACCTAGATGAGGAGACCTAGATGATACAAACATGAATGACAAATAATAATTTGTTAACTATAAAATATACAGTATGTTGTGTATGTGTTTTGCTGAAATTTGGTATGGAGATACTTTGAGTCCCGAGAAAGGGCATAGGATACTTTTTGTCCCGAAAAAATGTACGGTTTCCACACAATAAACTTTTATGATTTGTGCGTAAACTATTCAATCGATTTTGATGAAATTTGGTATGGAGATACTTTAAGTACCGAGAAAGGACATAGAATACTTTTTATCCCGAAAAAATGTACGGTATCCGCACAATAAACTTTTATGATTTGCGCGTAAGCTATTCAATCGATTTTGATGAAATTTGGTATGTTACCTTAAGTACCGAGAAAGGACATAGGATACTTTTTGTCCCGGAAAAATGTACGGTTTCCGCACAATAAGCTTTTATTATTTGCGCGTAAACTATTCATTCGATTTTGATGAAATTTGGTATGAAGATACTCTAAGTACCGAAAAAGGACATAGAATACGTTTTGTCTCGGAAAAATGTACGGTTTCCGCACAATAAACTTTTGTGATTTGTGCGTAAACTGTTTAATCGATTTTGATGAAATTTTGTATGGAGATACTTTAAGTACCGAGAAAGGATATAGGATACTTTTGTCCCCGAAAAATGTACGGTTTCCGCACAATAAACTTATGATTTGCGTGTAAACAATTCATTCGATTTTGATGAAATTTGGTATGAAGATACTTTAAGTACCGAGAAAGGACATAAAATACTTTTTGTCCCGGGAAAATGTATGGTTTCCGCACAATAAACTTTTATGGTTTGTGCGTAAACTATTCAATCGATTTTGATGAAATTTGGTATGGGGATACTTTAAGTACCGAGAAAGGACATAGGATACTTTTTGTCCCGGAAAAATGTACGGTTTCCGCACAATAAACTTTTATGACTGGCGCGTAAACTATTAAATCGATTTTGATGAAATTTGGTAAGGAGATACTTTGAATCTTGAGAAAGGACAAGGGATATTTTTTGTCCCGGAAAAATGTACGGTTTCCGCACAATGAGTTTTGTATTGAGTAATGAGTAATGAGTATTGTAATGAGTAAACTATTCAATCGATTTTGATGAAATTTTGTAAGAAGATACTTTGAGCCTTGAGAAAGGACAAAGGATATTTTTTGTCCCGGAAAAATGTACGGTTCCCACACAATAAACTTTTATAATTTTGCGCACAAGCTGTTCATTCGATGTTGATAAAATTTAGTGCGGAGATACATTTAGTCCTGAGATAGGACAAAAATAATTTTTGTATCGAAAAAATATATGGTTCCCACTCAAAAGACTTGAAGTTTGCGCGTAAACTGTACAATCGATTGTAATTATCTCTAGTATCTATATATATATATATAATAAAACCGTAGAGGTAAAATTTTTGTACATTGAAAATAAACTTGAAAAAACGAGTCAGGGGCGTGTTAGAAGTGTAATAGAACACATTTTAACTGTTTTTGAATTTTTTGTTTCTCTGTCTGTTTGTCTGTTTGTACAGGCTAATCTCTGAATCCGCTGGACCTATTTTAATGAAATTTGGCATGGCGATACCTTGCATTCCTGGTTAACATCTTAGATACATTTTTAACCAAATTTAAAAATGCACATCAACCTCCCATACACTTCAAGCAGGGGTGATTTATTTTTTCCGCGTCCACCCCACTGTGTGGTGTGTCGTTGTATAGGTTTTTTAAAACTATTATGAGTATTCAATGACCATTTTTCGATTTAAGGATCCGCTTGTGATATATGGAGTTTTAAAGTGGAAAAAATCCGCCACTCATTCTACCAGCTAAACGGTTGCCACTTGCTTCTGGAAATGTGAAAAAAATTTGCGGAGTAGGAAATATACTGAATTGAAAAAGAAAACTATCACGGCTAAGGAGACTTCATAAGTTTTTGAGTATAGTCGATCAACTAAAAAAAAAAATATTCGGCGAAGTATAAATTAGGAACTTTTCGTTCAAATTATTTTGAATGTAACTCAGATGATCTTGTTAATAGTGTAAAATACGTTATAAATGTACATTCATTGATCATACAAAAATTATCAAAAACTACCGGTACTACGGAACCCTATATTGCGCGTGGCCCGACACGCACTTGGCCGATTTTTTGTTGTAGGTATAGATTGTAAGCCCGAATTCGATAGCATGTTTACAAAAACGATGACTTTATAACTATCCTCTCGGGATCCTCGATGTAACGACGGAATTCCTTTTATTATAAGAAACATTACAGTAATTTTCACTTTCTTTTAAGTAAAATTAACATAGTTCAGTTTGGGTGCATGATTTTAGATTTTAGTTTTAGATAATAATATTTAATTTTAAGTTATGTTTTTTTTTTTTTTTGATATTTAACTAACCCTAAATTATTAAATTTTTTAAGCTTGTATAATACTAACCAATGGACCTATAGTAGTCTGAAATAAAGATATTTGTATTTGTTGTATAATATACTACCAAAAAGTAAGATTTGCAGTTCCGTTGCTGAACGGAACTCCCGGATTGCTTATAGATATAATATTATATAGGGGCTTTAGCGTTGTTTAAGATACTGGAAGCACATGCCACAGTCAATTATATTAATCATAATGATCACCACCATCATTACACCATCCATAACCACAGACGTTTTTATTGTTTTTTTTTTTGTATTCTTTTGCATTGAATGATCAGACTGGAAATTGATTGTGATTTCGCCGTTTCTGTGCCAATTTGGAAAATTGTTTTATTAATTTAAAGTCTACTAGCTGTTGCCCGCAACTTGGTCCGCGTGAATGATATCGTTTTGAAAATTTCCTTTCTTCGAAGACCAGACTTGGCGTGGACAGAGGATAGAGGCCACAGGACAGGGGACGATAGACGGCAGAAGACGGGATACTTAATATAGGCATCTATAGTCTATACCTCTTTGACCTACCTCTTACTCTCAGATTCCTTACCTAAAATTAAACCAGAATAAAATAACGCTTGAAGTCGTTTCAAGAGTGGTGTTACTCTGGTTTACTTGTAGGTCCTTGAATCGTGATCTGCATTACATATCCATACTAATATTATAAATGCGAAAGTGTGTCTGTCTGTCTGTCTGTTACCTCTTCACTTTCGAACCGCTAAACCGATTTTGCTGAAATTTGGTATGGAGATACTTTGAGTCCCGATAAAGGACATAGGATAGTTTTTATCCCGGAAAAATGTACGGTTTCCGCGCGATAAACGAATTTTGACGCAACGGAGTTGCGGGCGTCATCTAGTAATATTATATGTAACACTCAAAGATCAAAAACGCTTACACCATATAATTAACGAACGATTTTGAAATTTATAAAAGAATTTAATAAACGGATAAATAAAAATATGACTTTATTATTAAACAGTAACATAATTTAGATGACTAGGGGTCCACCGCAGCCGCAGGCGCAGCTGCCGCCGATGCTGACGGTGCCGGCGGCGGGGACGACGCCTCCGAACTCCACGCCGCCGAGAACGGGCACCTGGCCGGCCACCAGCGTGGAGCCCGCGGCCGGCAGCTCACCCGCGACACCCACCTCCCCCACGCCGGCGCCCCCGTAGGCGGGGCCCACGGCGACGGCGGGCGCGGCCAGCTCCCACGCGGTGGGGGCTATGCCGGCCGCGGGCCAGGCGCCCGCCCCGAGCGCGGCGGCAGGCCACGCGCCCGTGCCGAGTGCAGCGGTGGGCCATGCCGCTCCGGCGCACTGGCTGTATACATTCTGTAATATTTTATGTTAGGTTAGTAAAACGCCACAGGTAAATGGACTAAACATTTTACGACAACCTTGTTCTAAACCAATATGTTTAGTTACTTACATAAAAAATAAAATGCGAATATAAAAAAAAAATTAACTAAGTAGCTTAAAAAGGTTAAAAGACTAAAGTCAATGAAGGCGAAGAAGAATAAGACTAGATATATGGAATTTACCTGAAGCAAGCAAGCTTGGATGGCGAGGAGGACGAGGGCGAACATTTTGTTGAGATGATGATTGGTTGTTGTACAATGATGTCCAACCAATTCTGAGTTTTTATATAAAACCCATCAATTGGTTGAGAAATTCAAAATACGTGACATTTCTTTTGTGAAAATATGTAGAACATTACATAAGACATTTTAAATAACAAACCATTCATGCAACATTTCCTCGCGAAAAATAACATTTTTGGACATTTCTGCAGTTGCCGTGACTAATTAATAGTTCATTAAAATGCTCCATGTTTTAATTGATACGACTCTTGCTTACGAGTTTCATGCCAGGATACCTAAATAGAAGGTTACTTAGAAAATTGTAGAAGAAGAAAGTGGATAATAAAATGCAGTCGGAGGCATAATATTTTATGATTTATGAATTAATGTTAAACTTGGTGCGACATGCCTCCGATTGCATTTTATTATATTAACCACTTTCTTCTACAGTTTTCTATTTAACCTTCTATTTAGGTATCCTGGCATGAAACTCGTAAGCAAGAGTCGTATCAATTAAAACATGGATTCGATGCCTCCGGCAAAATTAGGTCTTGTTTCGTTCTTTTTAGTTAACATTTTTTGCAGTCAGGTTTTTTGATTTTTAATTAATTTATTTTATTTGCGACTTTTTAGTTGTAGTCATCTAACCATTTCGAAAATCAATCTAATAAAAAATTGAAAAACTACAGTACATCATAACCATATATCTTCTAAGTGTACTTAGACATCAACTACGATAATATGGCGCACCCCTCCAAAATTCAAAACGTATGAAGTCAAAACGACTTGAAGTGCGTTGTCTTGCGCGGTAGGCTAGTTATGATTAGTTGACCAACAAATATTGTTAATAAGTGACATTAACTGAAATATTACGTGTACTGTGATTGGTTGAATACTTACTACATACAAACTCTTTCATAAGGATGTGACTACACACATTGAAACAGTCATTTATAGGGGCGCGCCAATCGTAGTTGATGTCCACCTACAATACGTTTTAATATGTAATAGGTACGTAGGTTTGGTACTGTTTCAATGTATGTTTCTAGTTTTAAGTACCAAATCATTGTTTTTTTAAATACTTTGTCATTGAATTTTCATCTTGTTTCAGTAATGTCAGTTAATTTTTAATTAATATTGGATTTATCCTCAGGATTTATCCATGCAGGCGGATTTTGGTTTTTTCTTATTTTATTACTAGCGGTCGGCCGCGGTTCCGCCCGCGTGGATGTAGGTGAGATCTGCAAAAAGCATATTCAGTATACTCAAAGATTCGGTCAGCAAAATGATTCCCAGGTCAATTCACAGACTCCGACACTAACATCGACGACGCAGTCATTATACGCAGGCTGCACCCTGCACAGATTGTCTTCCTCCGGCACGCGCACCCGCCTTGGTGACGCCAACTATCGTAATATTTTAATTTCGCCATAATTTCAAAACCAAATGTCCAGTTTTATTCATTCAAAGACCAAATATTATCTACATAAACTGTACTTAGTAATGGAATAATTTATTTTGATAAGGATTAAAAGAATGAGTAAAATAAACGCATTTAAATGTAGTCCAAAAAAAAAAAATTCAAGATTTTTGTAGTAAAAAAATGGTTATTGTGCCTCACTCGACATAGATTAGTATAGTGTGTCGCGGACTTTTTTGTAGATATTTGTAAGTTCTACAATTAGTTAAAATTTTATGGTTCTATCTTTTAGGCAGCGTACGTAAATTAAGTAACTTTTCTGGTTCATTTTTTACACCTTGCGTCCGGAGAACCCAAATATCTTACGGTACCCTATTTTTTTCCAAAATAAAATTCAGCCTATGTTCAGCAAAAATAATGTAGAATTCCAAAGGTAAAAGAATTTTTCAAATCGGTCCAGTAGTTTCGGAGCCAAACAAACAAAAATTCAAATCTTTCCTCTTTATAATATTAGTGTAGATTTATTGTTCTATTTAATATTAAAATTGCAAGTTATAAACATAATATTTAGAATCAGTGTTTAAAATCCTTTATTTTGATACCCCACTCGATATGCTTGGTAAATTTTTATTTTTGTTTACCTCACGATATGGCGTCAAACATCCGCCATTTTGGTTTTTTCTTAATGTCACCTATCTAAGAACACTCGGGCTATTAAGACAAATCTAACGATACCTCAAATGTGAAAATCCGTTCAGCGGTTCTAAAGATACAAGGTAATAAGGAACTCAGAACAGGGTAAGGAAGAATATTACAAACGTACAAGATACGCGCTAAACACATAACCCTCCCGGCAGTCGGGTAAAAAGGGTGCAAACACCTGTTTCGCGATATCTCGGAAACTTTGCGTCCTACTGGACAATGATACAATTTGAAGTAAAACGCTTTGCCTACAAATAATATTATGTTTTTATAACTTTTTGCCCTAAATTTAAAATTAAAAATCTATGGTGTATACGCACAAAAATAAAAATTAAAAGTAGGTACTAAGGCAATCAAGACATGGAATCTTCATCACCTTAATTATTAGCGATGAAAACTTGTCTATTCTATATTAATAATTGAAATAAGCGTAGCACCTACTAACTGACAAAATTTTTGCTTTCTCTGCTTTCAGAACAGAGAAGTAGATTCATAGGCAGCTGGCGTACCTATTTAATTTGGTCGCCTTTTGTCAAACCCAGCCTACAGATCACGACTGATTGAATTGACATAATTCGACCAAAACACGTAGGTCCTCAACTGCCTATGAATCAATTTCTTCGATAGTACATCTTCGTCTCGCGAGTCGCGACTTAATTATATTTTACTAGCTGTTGCCCACGACTTCATCCGCGTGGACTTCAGTTTATAGTTGTTCCCGTACATCGATTGAATAGTTTACGCGCAAATCACAAAGTTACATTTTGTGGGAACCGTACATTTTTCTGCGACAAAATTTCCCGGGACTCAAAGTATCTCTATACCAAATTTCAGCAAAATAGATTGAATAGCTTAGGGCGTCCTCAAATTACGTGAGGTGTTTTTTTTTAATTTTTTGACCCCCTCTCCCCCCTTGGTGAGATTTTGTGAGATTTTATTCAACCCCCAAATCTCACGTGAGATTTTTCAAAATGTGGGTTTCTTACGTAAACGTTTGGTTTGACAGTCAGTAGATTTTCTTTCGAACGAATTTGTGAATGATCTTCGTATAAAAATTACGATACGCTTACAATTAAATCTTAATATATCATACGATATATTAAATAGTTAAATTTCATCTAATCTCACGTTGGGGAGAGGGGGGGTTTCGGCAAATCTCACGTTATTGTTTTCTCAACAAAATAATATAGCATACGTACAATCGGGATGAAATGGACCAAAATAGTATTATTTTGTTGAGAAAACAATAACGTGAGATTTGCCGAAACCCCCCCTCTCCCCAACGTGAGATTAGATGAAATTTAACTCGACCCCTTCCCCCCTAAACACCTTACGCCCCCTTAGACGAAAATCATAAAAGTTTATTGTGCGGGAACCGTACATTTTTTGGGACAAAATGTATCCCTTGTCCTTCCCGAGACTCAAAAGTCAAAGTATCTCCATTCTCCATACCAAAATTCATCAAAATCGATTGAACAGTTTACGCGCAAATCATAAAAGTATATTATGCGGTAACCGTACATTTTTCCGGGACAAAATGTATCCTATGTCCTTTTCCGGGACTCAAAGTACATATAATAATTATCTATACCAAATTTCAGCAAAATCGGTCCAGCTATTTACGCGTGATGTCGTAACCAAGGGAAGTATATGGATTCATTTTTATTATTAATAGCTGTCCCGGTGAACTTCGTGTCACTTTAAAACCTTCCCTGTACTTCTACGAATATTTTAAGACTAAAATCAGCCCAATCCGTTCGGGCGTTTTCGAGTTTTAGCGCGACTAACACATTTGAAAATCGATTTTTATATATAAGATATACATGGGCGCCAGCAGGGGGGTGCCAGGGGGTGCACTTGCACCCCTTGGGAATCTCGGGATCAACAGGAATTATTGAAATAATTATTATTTTTAACAAAAAAATTAAAACTGACTTCCAAGGCAAAAACAATAGTAATATGAACTAAAAAGTATTAAATAACTCTTACTCTTCAATAGTGCCTTTTTCAGAATTCGTCTAAATCACAACTATTTCTGTACATACTACAGTCTTCATTATTTTGAAGTCGGTACCAGCTAATTTAATAGTGAGTTCAGTAATGTCAGAATATCTGAAACTTTTGGAACTGGTACCGACTTCAAAGTAATGAAGACTGTAGTATGTACAGAAATAGTTGTGATTTAGACGAATTCTGAAAAAGGCACTATTGAAGAGTAAGAGTTATTTAATACCTTTTAGTTCATATTACTATTGTTTTTACCTTGGAAGTCGGTTTTAATTTTTTTGTTAAAAATAATAATTTCACTCTTTTTAGTTGTCTTACAAAATTAGGCTCTATGCGTAAATAACCAATACGAATGTTAACTATTCACATTATGTTACTGTAACCGAAATTGTGGTAAATGCTTGCAGTTATCTAAGCGATGCAGCAATTTCCAAACTTTTATCTTTAAAGGTTCAGGAGTTCTGTTCAGTGCCTTTGGACCAAGAGACACCTTCGTATAAAATTTCTCTTATTCGTAACATATGTTTAACTTACTAGAAACAACATTTTAACCACTATGAGTGTTTTGATAAATTTCAAGGATTTCCCTCGATTGGGACGATTGCTCATAGATTACATCATCAGCTCACAACTTTCGTAATTGTTATACAAAATTAAGATTATATCCTATACAACAACACGACAATTTTGAAAATCGGTCCACAAACAGCGAAATCATCATCAAAACATCTGCTTCGATGCAAAATATCACGAAAAGTACCAATAATTGGGTCATAGTGTGATGAACCATGATATAATTATGGTTGTGATTAAATCAATCATCAATCAAATTGATGTGTTGGCTTATGCTTTCAGTTGTTAAAACAACGCCGAAATCCCCGAACCTGTACCTATAAGCATTCAAAAGTTCTGTTAGGTACCTTTGGATCCAGGGTATAACCTGATGCGAAGTCTTACTTTTTGGTACTCACTATATGTTTATCATAATCACTATATGTTTCCATACAAATTTCAAGGAGTCCCCTCGATTCCTCAAGGATCCCATCATCAGATCACCACTTTTCTGAACATGGTACCAAATTCGAGTCAAACCCTATACAACACAAAAAGTATTTTGAAAATCGGACCACAAACGGCTGAGTGATCGTTGAACATACAAAAAAAAAAGATACATACAGCCGAACGTATTACCTCCTCCTTTTTTGGAAGTCGGTCAAAAAGCCCTGCAAACCTACAGCCCTATGCCGTACAAAGATAGTTCGTAATAATGTTTCGGCACTAAATATATTATTCTGTTGACGTAAATAGACAGTCACTGTTGAGTTTTGTTCGTAAAAAATAAAAGAAAAAAAGAAAGCCAAAATCTGCACCCCTTGGAAATTATTTCTGCCGGCGCCTATGAAGATATACGTTCCGCGCGGCTTCGCCCACGTAAATTAGATATTTTATAGACAAAAATTAGTCCACAATTTTTTTGTGGACTAATTTTTCTCTATAAAATATAATAAAATATATAGCCTATGATCCTTCACGTGCTCTACTTCCTATGTGACCCAAATAATAGAAAAATTGCTCTAGTAGTTCGTAAGATAAGCCCTATCAAATAAGTTTCCCCGTTTTTTCCGCATTTTCCTCTATTTCTTCGCTCCTATTATTCTTAGCGTGATAAAATATAGCCTATAGCCTTTCCCGATAAATGGGATATCTAACACTGAAAGAATTTTTCAAATCGGACCAGTAGTTCTTGGGATTAGCGCCTTCAAATAAACCCTTTCAAATAATTTCCCCCTGTTTTTTCCACATTTTCCTCTATTTATTCGCTCCTGTTAGTCTTAGCGTGATAAAATATAGCCCATAGCCTTCCTCGATAAATGGACTATCTAACACTGAAAGAATTTTTCAAATCGGATCAGTAGTTCCTGAGATTAGCGCGTTCAAACAAACAAACAAACTAACAAACTCTTCCGTTTTATAATATTAGTATAGATACTAAGTAGTATTTTTACTCCATCTATATTTAACTTTGAAAAAATGTATTCGTGGATCGTGGTTGCGCCCTTAAATTAATAAAGTTATTAAAGTTTTTCTTGCAAATTGTTGATGATTGAAAATTAAATGTTCACCTATTGACCTAAAATAGCAAATAATCTAAAAATAATAAATTCAATTTTATAACCGTACTAAATTCTTATGTCAACATATTTTTTGCAAACTTTATCATTTATCATCAACTATTAACTTAGTAGGGTATTGTATTGTTTATATTGTCTATTAGTATTGTTATTTGTTACTAAGGCTGACATTGTAACGAAATTGCTTAACACAAATTACAAACGAAACTAAATGACCAAATATTGTAACTCGTATTGTTTCAACCACGTATTAGTAGCAGTACAATATTAATTGTTTATGGTATGTTTCGACTTTTTAAGAGCCCGGGTTACCCTCGAAATTCTCATACATACGTAATACCAAAATCATTTTCTCATACGAAAATATTTTATATAAATAGGCCACGTGGAGGGACATAGACTATTTTGTTTTTCAGGAAAATTTACGGTTTGCGTGAAATTTATAATTAACGCGGCCGGGCGGAGCCACGCTTAACATATAGTACTACATACTACGGTTGTTTGAAAATATTGAAATGTTCTCGGCCTGACATACTTCTGAGTGACTTACAAGCGTACTGTTGCTCTTCGCGACTCGAAAAGTTTAGATTTGGTAACGGTAATAAGTCACACAGAAGTATGTTTGGCTGTGAACAGCCCTCGTATGCTGTAGTACAAGAAGTTCCGCTCCGCTCTGTTAATTATGTATTTCACGGAAACCGTACATTTTCCCGAGAAACAAAATAGCCTATATCCTTCCACGTGATCTACTTTATATCTGTGCCAAATAACATAAAAATGCTTCAGCCGTTTGTAAGATAAGCTCTTTCAAATAATTTTCCCCGTTTTTCCCCATTTTCCTCTGTTTATTTGCTCTTATTGGTGCCAACGTGATGTTATATAGCTCAAGTCTTCCTCGATAAACAGACTATCCAACAAAAAACGAATTTTTCAATTCAAAGCAGTAGCTCCACAAATTCTTTAGCTTTATAATATAAGTATTAGATATGATTTTCCCTAACTTTAGGCCCGCCATTTATATGGAATGTTAAGTCGTATGAAAAAAGTGGCTGAATATTTTTTGTAGAGAATTCTATGATCTACACTCTTGCCGTACCAGAGTTTGGAAAAAAAAACCATAAAAAACCTCATTTTCATACCTTTGACCTTGAATAAAGTTTTTTGCACAAGGAGGATCACCGGGGACTTTTGAGGCTTTATTTATAATGGTGTATTTAACGTCTCTACCAATTTTCAGCTCTATGCGAATTATTCCGAGATTTCAATTTTTTGCGTCTAATTAGACCGGGCTATAAGGAAGAGTAACTCCGTCAAAAAACATGCTCCAAAATACTTGTAAAAAAAGTGTACCTTAGGTTCACTTTTCATACATTTGCAATATTTAGGTGACCTTGAGCGGTATAAAGGCTGACGTTACATGACAGTTCGAATGGAACCAAATTTAAAACTGGGCTATATGCCCGTAGCGCCAGGCAAAAAACCGGCCAAGTGCATGTCGAGCCACGCGCAATATAGGGTTCCGTAGCACCGCTAGTTTTTTAAAATTTGTGTTTGGTCAATTATTAATGTACATTTATAACGTGTTTTACACTACTAACAACATCATCTCAGTTGCTTGCAAAGGAATTTGAACGAAAAGTTTCTTTATACTTCGCCGAAAATATTTTTTTTAGTTGATCGACTATTACTCAGTAACTTATGAAGTCTTATTAGCCGTGATAGTTTTCCTTTTAAATTCACCATATTTCCTACTCTGTGAATTTTTTCACATTCCCAGATTTAGCCGTTTCCAGATTTCCGTTTAGCTGGTAGAAGGGGGGGGACACTGGACTCTTAACGATTTTTTTCACCTTAAAACTTAATATTTCACAAACGGATCCCTAAACCGGAAAATGATCTATGAATACTCATAATATTTTTAAAAAATCTATCCAACGACACCCCACACGATGGGGTGAACGCGAAAAAAATTATTTCATCCCCGCTTGATGTGTAAGAAAGGTACCATAAAAAATATTTTTTTAAGATTTCATGTACCATTTTGTCGCCATCATGTGCATTCATGCCAAATTACAGCTTTGTAGGTCCTATAGTCTCTGAGAAAAACTATGGACAGACAGACAGACAGACAGACGGACAGACGGACGGACAGACCGAAACTATAAGGGTTCCTTGTTGACTACGGAACCCTAAAAAAACACTGACTAATTTAGTGAAAAGTTGAATTATCCGGATTCCGGACTTACCATGTTTCCGAATTAGCCTTATAATAATATATCAATAAATATTAATATTTTTAGGAAAAAAATCATCTTGGGTAGTATAAAATGAGAAGAAAATATCAGTGTATAATAATTTAAATAATATATTTGGTCAGTTCATAATCTAGTAGAAGTAGGGGCCTCCGCAGCCGCAGGCGCAGCTGCCGGCGATGGAGACTGATCCGGCGGCGGGGACGGCACCTCCGAACTCCACGGCACCGAGGATGGGCACCTGACCGGCCACCAGAGTCGATCCGGCGACTGGCAGCTCACCGGCGACGGCGACCTCACCGACTCCGGCGCCTCCGTAAGCGGGGCCGGTGATGCCGGCGCCGTAGGGGCCAATTCCGTAGCCGGGACCGGCGAGCCCGTAGCCGTAGGGAGCGGCGATCTCGGCGCCGTAGCCGTAGGGGCCGGCGAAGCCGAAGGGGGCGGCGATCTCTGCGCCGTAGCCGCAGGGGGCGGCCGCGGCCAGACTCCGGGGGGCAGCGAGTTCAGCGCCACATCCGTACCCACCGATGATCTGGCTGAATGCAGTCTGAAATATTATTTATTGATCATGAGTTTTACGATAAGCAGACAATAATTACATGAAAATTATTTTTTCCCGTGTAATCCAGATTCCAGAGACTAGTTAAAAAAAAAAAAAGATTAAGAACATTTCAAATACCATGTGGTGATTATATAAGTAGATATGTATGATTTACACACATTTCATGTAGACTTTTGTGAATTTGTGATTGAATGTGTTGATATATAATTCTATGCAGTTCATCGTTTACCTGGAGCAGGCAGGCCTGCACGGCGAGGATGAGCAATGCGATGGAAGACATGTTTGTTTTGACTGTTAGGTACACAATGATCACCAAACAAAGAGTTCTGTTTTTATATTTGTTAGAGTAATACTATTAGAGACATCGTTTTGAAATAACTTGAACGTGTTTATCGAGTAACTCTAGCTTATGAAATATTCTCAGGTTTGCAATTTTAGGCTCTTGTTTTCTCAATTATAGAACTAGGTGTCATCTTTAAGCTCATCATTATATTGCTGACTTTAAAACGAGGATATTTTATTGCAAAATACCATAGAATTGCTCCTACTTAGAAATATTTATTAAGATCAGTAATTGAGAGTCTAAGTGATTATATTATAATCGTTTTCTTTTTTTTTATGAAAAAACGAGCAAACGGGTCACCTGATGGAAAGCAACTTCCGTCGCCCATGGACAGCATCAGAAGAGCTGCAGGTACGTTGCCGGCCTTTTAAGAGGGAATAGGGTAAAAGGGGAAGGTAGGGATGGGAAGGGAAGGGAATAGGGGAGGGTAGGGTATGGGATTGAGCCTTCGGTAAACTCACTCACTCGGCGAAACACAGCGCAATCGCTGTTTCACGCCGGTTTTCTGTGAGAACGTGGTATTTCTCCGGTCGAGCCGGCCCATTCGTGCCGAAGCATGGCTCTCCCACGTGTAAAGTAGCATTTTATTTGAATTATTACCGGTCGATCGATCCGAAAGCCACCTTTATAGCGACTATAATAAATAGTCAGGGAGCCCTAGAACTATTTTTTTTATTACTATCAACTATCAAGCTAATTTTTTGTGAGTCGCTTTATCGACGGAGAGCTGACGACCAAATAAATTAAGTCATGTGGCTTCAGCTGTATTAAAACTCCGTTAGCTACTTCCCTGAACAACCCTTTCTGATAATCTGTGTGCTTGCAGGTCCGTGGGCGGTGGGTGTGGGGCTAGTGAGGTGGGGAAAAAGGAGAAAAAAAAATTAGGTTCAGCTGTATTAAAACTCCGTTAGCTGCTTCTCTGAACAACCCTTTCTGATAATCTGCGTGCTGGCAGGCCGTGGGCGGTGGGTGTGTGTGTAGTAGGGTTGGGAAAAAATTGGAAAAAATGTAGTTTCAGAAAACTGATGCATGTGGCCGCCCTAAGATATAGTACAATTCGATGACAATTCGTATGTAAATGCTTGTCCCTGCATGTCCGTAGTGTGTGTGTTGTAGGGCGTGTAATGTTTTATTTGTTAAAAAATTGTATGATAAAAGCATAATTTCAAAATAATAATATAAACTATAACTGTACGAAATTTCATGCACCTACGTTTCCCCATTTTTCGTAAAAAGTAGTATACTACCAGAATCTGATGGCAATTTTTGACAGCATATTTTCAAAAAATATCCTTGATCATTGGATAAATTTTTATATTTTCATGTTTCACACACAAAATAAGCCGATAAAGGAATAAAAAAGGATGAACATGTTTTATTCATATTACCCCGGTATTGCTAGAGTCAATTTATTTTCTCACATTTTGCCATCAGATTCTGGTAGACCTATACAAAGTTTTTCGCTCGTATTAATATTAAGATAATAATAATTATAAATACGTTTCTTCCTTTTTTAGGGTTCTGTAGCCAACAAGGAACCCTGTTGACTACAGATGGGAATTTGATTATAATATTATAAGGATATGATGTCTATAATAGACTCATTAAACATACAAAGTCCTAATTGAATTTTATTGATGTCTAAAATACACAGATTTCGTCACTGACTCACTGACACACTCATCCACTGACACACTGATGATGATCAAAATGTTTGGCTACTTCCTGAACTGCTAGAAAGCTGGGTATGTGATCTAAGTTTAGTACACAACCAACAAAAAAAATTCATAAACTTATAACTTTCACCCCCATCCCCTAAAATGGGGGGAGGGGAGGTTTATATGAAACTTTCACCAATTTTATCAATTAGGACATGAAAGTTTACACGGGACTGTAGACACTAGACAGTAACTAAAAAACCTTTAAATAAGTACTTATACAAGAACCAAATTACATTACAAAAAGAACTGAAATCCCACCAAAAACATTTCTTGTAAAATGTTGCCGAGACGACCACATAAGGTTTAGGTAGCCTGTGAAAAAGATATGAGATCTCGTATTGTAGAGCCGAACATATTTACTGGTATGAAGAGTAAGGGTCAGTAGAGTTAATAGACCATGTAAATTTAAAAGATTAGCTCTACATGAGATCTCATATCATTTTACAAGAAATGTTTTTGATGGGATAATAATAATTGGCCTTATATTGCTAAGGAATACAGAACTTTTGGTTTCGTTTTGTAGAGTTTCATTAGTGCTAGTTGATTTAAAGGACATCTTTAAATTGGTTTTTATTTCACCTATATAAATGTGTGTCCATCCTCCTTTGGAACGCCCTCCCCCAAGAAATCAGGATGTCCCCTAACAAAAATATTTTTAAACGCAGAGTTCGTCAATTATATTTAAATCAGTTGAACGATAATAATTAGTCATTAGTTTAAGGTTCCACTGGAATTCATGTTTGACAATTAATATATTGTTATCATATTATATTATATTTTTATTTAGTATTTTAGTATTTTAATTACTTATTCTATGTATGTGTATTTTAATTATGTATAACTTATGTATGGTATTATAGTAAGCTAGTATGTATTAGTATTTAATAGGTAATTACGGTTTATGTAGGTCTATTAAGATATAATATGCATAAAAATAATAGTGTATCAAATATTAATATTAATATAACTATTTATTTCATATCACCAATTATGTTTTAGAATGCGCCTATTTTACGCTTTCATCATCACCCTAAGGTTGGCTGGTAGAGAATGCCATAAGGCATTAAGCCCGCCTATGTAAATATTTGCATAAAGTGTTTAAATAAATAAATAAATAAATAAATGTGCATTAATTTTATGTTTGGATTAAACAAAAGAGATTCGAGGACAATGATGTTTTATTTGTCGGTCGCACTTGCTATTGCGGGTTTTCAGTAGAAGTAGGGGCCGTTGCAACCGCAGGCGCAGCTGCCGGCGATGGAGACCGCGCCGCCGGCGGGCACGATACCGCCGAACTCCACGGCGCCGAGGATGGGCACCTGGCCGGCGACAGCGGTGGCACCGGATACTCCCAGCTCGCCGGCCACGGCAACCTCGCCAATACCAGCGCCACCGTAAGCGGGACCGGCGGCGTATGGGCCGAAGCCGTAGCCGGGTCCGGCGAGACCGAAGGGAGCAGCAATCTCAGCGCCGTAGCCGTACTGGCCGGCGAAGCCGCAGGGGGCGGCGATCTCCGCGCCGTAGCCGTACGGGCCGGCTAGGCCGAAGGGAGTGGCGAGTTCAGCACCATAACCACAACTACCGATGCCGTAGCTGCCGATGATCTGGCTGAATGCTCCCTGAAAAACAAATAATTTATAAATGAAAAAGTTGCTTGATTTATATTCACTAGCTATTTGACTGAGCTTTGCTCGGTATTCGATAAAACACGAATAAAATTACATTTTCTACAAATGATCCCTAGCTAGATCGTTTATCGCCCCCGAAAATCTACTAAATTTCATGAAAATCGTTGGAGCCGATTCCGAGATTCCAATTATATATATACATATATATATATACAAGAATTGCTCGTTTAAAGATATAAGATTCTTAATTTATTTTTAAAGTTTTATCAATTATTTACCTGCAACAGGCAAGCGGCGAGAACAACGAATGCGAAAGACATTTTGGTTGAATTGCGTTGTGTACAATGATTTCCAGTGACCTGTTTCCTCTTTTTATATGCTTTTAAAATATTATACTAAAGTACCATTTAATACGTGATTAATATTGAACGATTCCTCAATAGCGCCCACTTATCACCATGTGTCCTTGAAAAATATTGATAGAGCAAAAGTAAACAATGTTTCATAGAATATAATACAATTTAATAAATTAGGAAGACGACGTCAATTAACATAACATAATCTTTGTTTTAAGTAAACTAGCTATATTTTATGAAAATTATTATACCCTACAGTCATTCAAAGTGACCATTTTGATATGATTTTTAGGGATAAACTTAAACTTATTATATATATATATATATATATATATATAATGGTCACTTTGAATGACTGTAGGGTCCTTATTTTTAGTATCAAAATATGCTAAGTATCATTTAAAAATAACTAACGAAGAAAGGCGATGAGTTCTATAATTTCCTTTTCTATTCATTGAAGTCAAGGTCATTTCGGTTAATGATTGAACAGGCGACCTAGACAGAAGCGTCATAATTAAATAACACGACCTTGAAAGAAAAAGATAAGCATTTCCAACACATTGACCCACAGAAACAAATCCCTCGCGTCACGTATTCTTTCCCAATATTGATAATTGTAACATAACTCGAACGATAAATTAATTGTTTTTTAATATATAAGCACATGCGGCAGTTTCGAGGACATTGTCAAGTCGATCCTTGATACACAAGTCAAAATGTTCAAAGCCGTACTCCTCGTCTGCGCCCAGGCGCTCCTCATCCAGGTAATTAGAACAATTATTGACAAAGTTAATTTTTGAACAGTTATATAAAGAAGAAGATGCAGAGGAAGATGCAGATTCCTAGCAGAACGAGTTTCTAGAGATCTAAAAGTAAAATTTGTATTTCAGAGCATATCCGCCCAATGCTTGGGCGCTTATCCCGCTCTGGCTGCCGCCCCCTGCGCCACCGCTGCTCCCTTGGCTGCCGCTCCCTGCGGTGCCGGCTACGCTGGATTTGGATACGCCACCCCCGCTCAAGCCCTCGCCGCCTCCAACGGCCCCGGCCTCGCCATCTCCAGCGCCTCCCCCATCTCCCCAGTCGGCGTGTCCGTAGCCTCCGAGAACGCCATCGAGGGCGCCCTCGCCGTCGCCGGAGCTCTGCCGTTCCTGGGCACCGTCGGTCTCGAGGGAGTGCTGCCCACCGCCGGCGCCGGTAACGTGGCCTACAACTGCGGCAGCGGCGCCGTCGCCATCACCGCGGAGGACATCGCCGCCGCTCCGTTCGGCTACGCCGCCGCCGGTCCTCTCGGCTACGAGGGCATCGGTCTCGGCTACGGCGCCGGACTCGGCTACGGTGCCGGTCTCGGCTACGGCGCCGGTTTCGGCTACGGCCCTGGTCTCGGTTACGGCGCCGGTCTCGGCTACGGCAACTGCGGCTGCGGTCCTGCTATCATCTAAATATGATAGGTCTATCTCGTCTTCCGACCGATCTGCGTCATGATTTCAAATATATCATAACTTTGACTCGAAACAATTTTCTTTTTATCTCATTCCTCAAACCACAGCAGCTCTGCGAATATTTTTGAAAATACATTGGACATTTCTTTCCGATTAAATAAACTTTTAAGTTTGGAGGAATCATTCGAATAAATATATGATAATAAGTATGTACACATAATATAATATTTATTCGCATACGAGTATTTAATGTTTGTGCTGGAGATTCATATTCTATGTAGGTATATGATCGATAAAAAACATGTTCAGATAAAGATGTTTTTTGTTTTTTTTTTTTAAAGAAGGCAGGTCGCTATAGCCCTGACGTCACTGCGACCCATGAGCATCTATTGTGACTCCTTCGCACTAGAGAATCATCCCCAACCCAAAACAGCTCATAAATTGAACGATATGGTTGGGGTCGGTGCCACGAATTTCCTCTGTGGATGAGTATTCGTGGCGACCAAGGTGCCTGTTCCTGCTCTGTAGTAGAGCAGGACAGTCGAGAAGAAGGTCAATAGGTGTTTCCTCCTCCTCACAGAATCTGCAAGTCGTTATGCTACAAATACCCATTTTGTTTAGGTGTTTGTTGAGCTTGCAGTGCCCAGTTAGGCTTCTGGTAAGTATTCTTAATTGGTTACTATCCAAGGTGAGCACTAATTCTGATAGTATAAAGATGGTAATATCTTATTTAAAAACTATGGCAGATTTTTTTAACGGAATCATATTTTGCAGTGAGTGACTCACTGAGCAGTTTAAAAGTAATGTGAACTTAAATTGTTTCAGGACCTTATAATTTTTTTAAATTTTTATTCACATTACATTACATTTGCAGTAATGAACTCTTGCACGCACTACAAGTTTGATAGAGAGTTAATGCTATCATGCTATTAAACCTTATCCTTATCAAATTAAATTATTTCATAACTAAGTACAATTTATGTAGATAATATTTGGTCTTAGAATTATTAAAATTGGACGTTTGGTTTTGAAGTAATGGTGAAATTAAAATATTACGACTTGTAAGTTGCACGGCCCGTTGCAAAGTGGTCGTCACCAAGGCGGGGGTGCGAGTGCGGGAGGGAGGTTAGATAGATGTGGCGCGGGTACCTAGTTACTCATACCACTATAAGTGGTATGACCACTATAAGTAGTATACTAGGTACCCGCGCGGCTCCTTTAACATCCACAGAAAATCTGTGCAGCCTGCGGATGTTATAGTGTCGGTGCTGTGAAATGACTTGGGAATTATTTTGCTGACCGTGTCTTTCCTATAGGTAGGCTTTTTGCAGCGGTAACCGACATCCACGCAGGCGGAGCCGCAGGCGACCGCTAGTTAATAATTAATTTAATAATTAAACAAAAACTATACTTAAGGCCCTATAGACCCAATTTTACATGACTTTAAATCTGAAATGAATGAAATTAAAATGAATTTATTATTAACAAACAAATAGTGACTTTTAAAAGCCAAAAAAATACACATTGTTGTTTACTTAATGTACTTTGACAATTTGTGGTTCGAAACATAATATTGAAAACTTCACTCGATCAAAAATAACTCCGAAGAGGAGGCTAAATTCGAATATTTTGTGATATTTTTCTTATTTTCCATGAAGCTTATGATAGTTTTACTTTCAAAAATCATATCTACGAAAAGCTCATTACTAAAAGAAGAATAATTTGTGGTTACATTTTGCATTTTGGTTTAATTATCAAAGGAAAAGGGTTTTTTTCTCCTATTTCGCCCTATCAAGTACGCGGGGAGCGTCGTAACCGCCACTGTACAAGGCGCGCTGATATGAATGTTATTTTAATGTCCTTTACGTCGATATTCGTACTGACAGGCATCGACCTGCTAATTTTCGGGTCTATAGGGCCTTAAATTAAGAAATTAAAAAAAGAGCCGCTAAACAACTTCAAAAAGTAATGAAATAGTATTTACTGTCTTTTAGTTCAAATTATTCATAAGTGTAAGTAAAGTAATATTAAGTCCTTAATAATATCTATGGACGCTTCACACCACGTCAGTCTGGCCCCGTGCTAAGTACCTGAAGGACTTGTGTTACAGGTACCAGACAACGGAAATATATTTAATACTTTTATATTATACATATATTTAAGATTTTTATTATATGATACACATAATATTTAATATACATCTATGACCCGGGAACTTCATAAACTTTTTGTTCCGTCGGCGGGACTCGAACCCGCGACCTTCGGCTTGAGCTACCAACGCGCTCACCACTGAGCCACGGAGGTCGTCAAAGTCCTTAAGTAGGTCCTTACATAATATGAATTTGGCGTTTTCTTGTACAGGCCACTTTGATCTTAAATATCTCCTCCTTGGTTAAGAATTCCAAATTCAAAGGAATTCTTAACCAAGTACTTATATTAATTTATTTGGTTATTATTATTATTATTATTACATTTGAGTGTCCAAAACAGTCATTCATTTGTTTTTTTCTTGATTATTTTTTCAATGGAGTCGTTCATATCGCACAATGGAAAAATTGAAATATCGCTTTATTTACGAATATGAGTTCTACCGTGGCATGAGTGCTGCAAAAACAGCTCGAAGAATTAACAAGGGCGCTGAGGTGTCGCAAAAGAAAACACGGTATGGTTTTGGTTCCAACGTTTTCGTTCTGGAAATTTCGACCTTCAGAATAAGCTCCGTGGACGACCCGAGACCAAAATGAATACTTAATAAAGAACAGGGCCGTCTCCAGCCCAAGTGGCGCCCGTGTGCAAACATTACCCTAGCGCCCCCTAGCACGCGCGCGGTCAAAATGAAATGGGTACTACATAATACAAGTACAGTTTGTACGGCCTTAATATTAGTATGGGTATAAGATATGAGGGCAAACGAGCAAACGGGTCACCTGATGGAAAGCAAATACCGTCGCCCATGGACACTCGCAACATCAGAAGAGCTGCTGGTGCAGAGCTGCCAGCCTTTTAAGAGGAAATACGGAATTCTTGAAGGATTGCAGGTCGTATAGGTCCGGAAATACTGCTAGTGACAGTTCATTCCAGAGTTTTTCAGTACGTGGCAGAAAGTTACGCGAAAAACGCACGGTGAAAAAGTCTGCCACTCATCAAGGTGATGAGGATGGTATGTTTTTCGTGTGGAACAACGGCGAAAAGTTTCAGGAGGTATGATTCCGAACAATTCCTCAGAGCACTCCCCGTGATACAACCGATTGAGGATGCAAAGTGAAGCCACATCTCGGCGTAACTCCAAGGGGTCCAATCTGATTGAAACACTATGGCAATAAATAATTCCAGCGGCCCTTCGTTGGATACGATCCAGAGGGAGTAGTTGGTATTTTAGCGCCCCTGCCCAAAGATGAGAATAGTATTCCAAGCTTTTTCGAGGCTAACTTGGCGCCTTATCTTCTAGATGACATCGGAACTGGACTTCACTCGATATGTTTACGCCAAGTATTTCACTGCTGGGGAAGATTGTTAAAGAGGTGCTCTCAAAACGAGTCTTGGACCTTGGTGGGGTTGAATTGGACTAAGTTACGTCTACCCCATTCAGGAACTTTCATCAATGAATTCTCTTTTTTAGACACAAGTTCGTTTCGACTCTCAATGACATTTAGCCGAGAAACATGGGGGAGCCGGCACATAGGGCATCACCTGTACTATCATCCGCATAACAATGAATGCCGTTAGTCTGTTACATGTCATTGATATGCAGTATGAATAGGGTAGGCGATAACACACAGTCCTGAGGGACACCAGCATCAACTATTACTTTAATATTATGCTTCTGTCAGCTAAGAAACTTTTGACCCATTTGCATAAATTCTCGGAGAGCCCATATGTTGCGGCTGCACCGCAACAAGGCGCGCGGGGCGCGCGGGGCGCGTGGGCGGCGTTCTCCTAGCTGCGCCGGCGCATGCGCCTTATGCGCGAGCGCACACTACACAGCTATATTAGTTATACGTATATGTAGTTTTGAGTTTTTGACAACTATTCATTCCATTATTGTCTTCGTAGGCGACCAGTACATACTTATAATATTGTAACTTTCCTAACTTGAATACAGTCCACTCAATGTCTACTTATCTTTTATTTAAAACCTGGTAGCCTACACCATATGATAGAAGCTTTCATAGCAGCGCTTTGTGCCAAAGCCCAAACCCGACCAAACAGTATTAACAGCTATAATAATAAAGAAATCGCAGTCAGGAGCCTTAGGCTTGGCACGACTTTGTCTAGATTTTATTACTGTTTACAGATCAACAAGCAGCTCCATCGAGAGTCGAGACTTGGCTAGGTTTTTTTACAGAATTTTTTTGGTGGGATTTTTATATTGTAAAAGCCGAGCCGCTCGTGGCGCGCCTTGCTTTGCTGTAATTTGAATTTCGTTAAGTATAGGAAGAGCTCCAGATGCTATACAAAATGTATCCAAACTGGAGTTATCTTTACGTTGGTCATTAAAGCGCGGCGGCCGACCAACGTGGGAGCGCGCCGAGTGGGGCTCGGTTGCGAGCGGCGCGGCACTCGGCGGCCGGCGCCCCTAGGACCTCGGCGCCCGTGTGCACCGCACACCCTGCACATAAGGGAAAGACGCCCCTGATAAAGAATTAAAGGCTATTGTGGAAGCGGATCCATCGCAAACCATTTCAGAGTTAGCAGCAGGCTTCGGTGTAAGTGATAAAACCACTTTAATCCATCTGAAGCAAATTGGGAAGATAAAAAAACTTGAAAACACGCATCGACTGCTGCGTTACATTGCTCAACCGACACAATAATGAAGGGATTTTTAAAACGATCATTACCTACTTGTGATGAAAAATTGATCCTTTACGTCGTAAAGGATCAATTTTACGATAAATGCTTTCGATTATCATAAGGTTTACGATAGTCGAAAGCGTTCGTCGCAATGGCTGTCCCCTGGAGAATTAGCCAAATCCTGCCCTAAGCGAAAATTGACTCAGAAAAAGTTACTTGAGAGTGTTTGGTGGACTAGTGCCGATATCGTTCACTACAGCTTTCTAAAATCTGGCCAAACGGTTACGGCAGATATCTATTGTCAGCAACTGCAAACCATGATGGAAGAACTAGCTGCTAAACAACCAAGGCTGGTCAATCGCTCTAGGCCACTGCTGCTTCAGGACAGCGCTAGACCACACACTGCACACAGCACAACAGACGGCCGCGAAACTGGAGGAGCTGCAAATGGAATGTCTGTGACATCCACCGTGCTCCCCGGACCTTGCTCCAACAGATTACTATTTTTTTCGGAATTTGGATAACTTCCTACAAGGAAAAAAATCAACTCTGATGTGGCAGTCCAAACCGCATTCAAAGAATTTATTGACTCTAGTCCCTCTGTTTTTTTAGTAAAGGGATCAACGAACTACCCTTAAGATGGCAAAAATGGTACATATTTGGATTAATTAAATATATTCTACAAAAAAAATCGACTTTATATTCCTCCCATACAAAACGCCAATTTCATATGTAAGGACAATATTATATTTTAGTCCACAATAATTGTTGTTGTCACGGTGTGTCGGGGGATCGCCAAGTGAACTAGCCGTTTGACCTCTGCGCCAATTTGTGAATCTGTTTCAGGTACAGAAAATAAACAATTACACACAGGATAGATATAATTAAAGTTTATTTTTGGATTACTAGCGACCCGCCCCGGCGTCGCACGGGTATAAAATATATAAAAAAAATTTAGTTTGTTATTATTTTTAGCAATATTCCGCGAAAAACTTCCACCTTTAAGTCGAACGTCCGTTAAGTGCCGCCACCGGCCGGTGGCGGCACTTAACGGACGTTGTTCGTAGAGTCCACATCCTGAGGATGCTCCGGTGTTGAAGCGAAACGCGCGTCGAGGTTTTCAACCTGCATGGTGGTGAGGGGCCTTGCACGGATTTGCCAACATTATTGCTTGTGTGGTGGTGGTGTTTGCAAGTTCTTGCATGCGAGTGTACGCATAGGCAGTGTGGGAGGAGGGAGGTGCTGTACGCATGCCTATGCGTGCACTCACTCATTTACTTAAAGGTGGAAGTTTTTCGCGGAATATTGCTAAAAATAATAACAAACTAAATTTTAAGCTATGGATTTCCGCAAAGTAACGCCTGATTCTATTAACTATATAAAATATATAGCCACTGAAAAGTGATTTAAATCTATAGCCTATGATCCTTCACGTGGTCTACTTCTTATCTGTGCCAAATAACATAAAAAATGAGATAAGCCCTTTCAAATAATTTCCCCAGTTTCTTCCACATTCTCTTATTAGTCTTAGCGTGATAAAATATAGTCTATGGCCTTCCTCAATAAATGGGCTATCTAGCACTAAAATAATTTTTCAAATCGGAACAGTAGTTCCTGAGATTAGCGCGTTCAAGTTAGTCCTTTCAAATAATTTTCCCCGTTTTTTCTACATTTTCCTCTATTTCTTCGCTTCTATTAGTCTTAGCGTGATAAAATATAGCCTATAGTGCCTTCCTCGATAAATGGTCTATCTAAGACTGAAAGAATCATCAAAATCCGTTGCGTAGTTTTAAAGATATAAGGGAACAAAGGGACATGAAGGAAAAAAAAGCGACTTTGTTTTATAATATGTTACATATAGATGTATAATTATGATAATTATGAATTACTATTTGACCGAGCTTTGCTCAGTATTCGACAAAACACGGATAAAATGACATTTTCTAAAAATGATTCCTAGCTAGATCAATTTATCGCCCCCGAAACCGCCTATATACTAAATTTCATGAAAATCGTTGGAGCCGATTCCGAGATTCCAATTATATGTATATGTATATATATATATATATATATATATATATATATATATATATATATATATATATATATATATATATAGATATAGATATAAGATAAGATGTAATACATATTCAATTATTCTACGGCAATACGGCTCACTTTTAAAAGACCGCTGCGTTTTTTTATTAACTATTATCGACTCGGTTCGGGTATTTATTATTATTATTATTAACTTTGGTTCCCACTCGCAGAGGGTGCAGGTTCGATCCCGGGTGGAGGCGTGCACTAATGAGACATTTTTCAGATCTCAAGTACACAATACGGACGCTCGTACGGTGAAGGAAAACATCGTGAGGAAACCCGCACATAGTTGGTCCCAGACGTATTGACTAGTTCTTTCCTCTGGACTAGGCCGACTATGTTGCGGGAATGCCGTATGCGCTTGGGCAGCCATACATGCATTTAAAATCTTGTCTCAGGCACTGCAGTATTTGAAGAGTGGTTACTTCGTCTGAAAAATGCTGTATAAATCATCCACAATGGATGCAAAAGGCCTAAAGGCCTAGTAAATAGGCTAGGCTCTTTAAATACAAGAAACGTTATGTTTTTGCTCTATTTCAATAATGGCTACACTTAGGCACTTCAAATTTTTACAAAATATTTAATTGTATTTGTACTTAATAAAATTAATAGGCTCACATATAAACAATTTAATTTTTGCTGTCTCTGCTTTTTAGTAATACGGAACCCTTCGTGCGCGAGCCCGACTCGCACTTGGCAAATTTCTTTTTTAGCTGTAGGAACCCTTCGTGCGCGAGTCCGACTCGCACTTGGCAAATTTCTTTTTAGCTGTAAATTGTTCTGACATATTGACCGACTTACTTGTAAGTTGTATATCAGGTCACGTTCACAGTGAAATTATTTCTGTTACGCTCGTATGACATAAAATTTCACCACCTTTTGATAAGGAATATTTTAATTGCTATAAAAGAGTTTTCGTTGGCTGCTCCGAGCATTGTTCAGTTAGCACACACTTACAATTATGTTCCAGGCCGTCCTCCTCGTCTGCTCCCAAGCTCTCCTCATCCAGGTAAATTAAAACTACCTGTATAATTATACCTATTATTTAGTCCACCGGGACACTGAAATTGGTGCATCTGTTGGGTTTTATCGACGAATATCAAAGCATCGTCATTAAATGCAGTTGCGGATAGTAATTAAACAGATTTCTAATCATACTTCATTTTCCAGAGCATCTCCGCCCAGTGCATCGGAGCTTACCCAGCTCTGGCTGCCGCCCCCTGCGCCGCCGCCGCCCCACTAGCCGCCGGTCCCTGCGGTGCCGGCTACGCTGGACTTGGATACGCCGCCCCCGCTCAAGCCCTCGCCGCCTCCAACGGCCCCGGCCTCGCCATCTCCAGCGCCTCCCCCATCTCCCCGGTCGGCGTGTCCGTAGCCTCCGAGAACGCCATCGAGGGCGCCCTCGCCGTCGCCGGAGCTCTGCCGTTCCTGGGCACCGTCGGTCTCGAGGGAGTGCTGCCCACCGCCGGCGCCGGTGACGTCGCCTACAACTGCGGTAACGGAGCTGTGGCTATCACCGCGGAGGATGTGGCTGCTGCTCCACTAGGCTTGGCCGCTGCCGGTCCCTTGGGCCTGGCGGGTAGTCCACTCGGCCTGGCCACGGTCCCCTACACTGGCGCGTACGGCTACGGAGCCATCGGCGGTTTGGGATGCGGCGGTGTCTTATAAGGGCATACATCGATACCAATTAATATAACATACTGCTTCCCTAACATGAGTTTGTTGTTGGTAGTTTATAGATTCATGGTAACGCGTGGTGCGTTGCCATGAAATGGCTAAAAAACCCAAATAGTAAATATGAAACAAAATTGCATACGAATCGTACAAAACACAAAACACATTTTTGCACAAACGATACAGATGCATAATTATAAAATATAATATCATAATGTGCTAACGATAGCAGTCTCGTAGTTCAAGGTTCCACGCAATGTGGGTCAAACAATAGCGCCTACGTGACGATAACAGATTTTGTATCAGCAGATGCACTCTAAGCGATAAATAGAAATCTATGATAATATGTAAAGTACATAATTATTATCAATATTAATTTACGTTATTATAATTAAGTGTACGTATGTAGACGTCCAAATGCACACTTTTTAGGTTGTCCGAAATTTTGAATGTTTTGTTCCCTCATTATTCTTATTCATGGGTAGATATTTCAACATATAATACATTAAACGTAAAAATTAGGAAAGAATATCCCTTGCTTCCGTATCATGCATTCTACGAGCTGATGACATGCATTGTTTTTTATTAAATTATGTCTTATTCACTTACGACATCGACACACTAGACCGAAAATACGCGGCCGTAGTTCGGCATGATTCCGTCAGCAACGTCAAACGCATACAATATAACGCGTTACGCGACGTAGTTTCGGCATGGTGTGTCATCGGTAATTTAAAATACATTACAGGCGTAATCATGCCAAACTTCGGCTGCGTTTTTTCGGCCTAGTGTGTTTAGACACTTAAAATGTATAAGCCAACTTCATAGGTGAAGTGAGAATAAACGAGAATTCATGTCAACATTCCATCGGTATGGCGTATATTTTCAGTTCCTGTTAGGAATTCAGTAGAGGTAGGGGCCGCCGCAGCCGCAGGCGCAGCTGCCGGTGATGGTGACGGTGCCGGCGGCGGGGACGAGGCCGCCGAACTCCACGGCACCGAGGATGGGCACCTGGCCGGCCACGGCGGTGATACCGGACACTCCCAGCTCACCGGCCACGGCCACCTCGCCGACGCCGACGCCACCGTACGCGGGGCCGGCGCCGTAGCCAATGCCGTAGCCGGGCGCGAGCCCGAGGGGGGCGGCGATCTCGGCGCCGTAGCCGCAGGGTGCGGCGATCTCGGCGCCGTAACCGTAGGGGCCGGCCAGGCCGTAGCCGAAGCCAGCGGTGCCGGCGCGACCGCAGCCGCAGGCGTAGACGTTCTAGAATAACATAAATTAAGGTATTAAAAACCCCGGAATTTCCAGTGACTGTGATGAGTTCTGGTTAAAACGCTCTCGATCATGTCAGTGTGCAATCAAGAGAACTAGATCAAAATCAGTCCACTCGTCGATGCTGTTACAAACACACACTTACACATCAAACTTATAACAAGCCTCTATTTTGTCAGGGGTTGCAAACATTGAAGGTTAATCTCCTTTTAGCGAAAAAGTATGAGACGTTATGTTTGTTTGTTTCGTTACAGTGCCACTTCATTAAAGTTGCAATGTTCTTACCTGGAGCAGGCAGGCCTGCAGGGCGAGGACGAGGAGGGCGAAGCGAGACATGTCTGTATCGACTGAGTTCGGTACACAATAAGGATAGGAGCCAACCATTAATATTTATATTAAAACCTCACCCGATTAGGAATGGTCTCGCGAGTAGCAGGTGTGGTGTTATCGCGTGTTTTACGATAGAATACCCTTCGCCGTTCACAAAACGCGTCACGTAAAATTTCAACACGCCTGATAGGGAGTTTGAGAACTTAATCTGTGCTAATTTAGGTTCCTTTGTTTCTTTACTTTCTTCTGTTCGCGGTTATTATTTTCTAATTTTCGAAAAGTCGCATATTATAACATATTCTTTATAATTTTATGCTTTATTTTGTGTTCTAATTTATCATCATTTAACTGATTATTTGTAGTATTTCTTTGCAGTTATATAAAAAGCTTTTCCTGATTTAGATACCTAACTAATTTACTTGCATACAACAATTTAAAATATTTTATCAGAGGGCAAGTACTATCAGAGACGTTGATTCCTATGCAGATCGGGGACCTACGTAGTTTGGTTGCGTTACGTCAAACCCAGCCGACAGATCACAAATAATATTGAATTGACATAACGTAAACTACCAGTCGTTGGACAGCTAAGGATTTTTTTTACAGAAAAAGCTCTAAAACATTAAATACTTCGCATGAAATAGAAATTGATATCATATTTGTGTTCATAAATTATCTAACATAAGATATGCAAACATAAAAATGCGATGGTTTTTCAGTTTATATTGATTTTTTGGTAAAAACTGAATGGTAGGTAAAACACAGTCATGGGACGGAATTAGAGTAGTTGGGACACCCAAAACTAGTAGTTGGACAAGCAAAGTTTGATTGAAATTTGGTTAAAATTGGTATTGTAAGTAGGAAACATTGTAAATAATTGTTGTTTTCACATATTTCTTAATATTATTTATTGTAAAATAAGGCATTTTAATTAAATATTTAACAAAAAATGACTTCAAAAATTAAAAATCTTATCAATCTATATCATAGTACTAATACTATTGTAACAATTTATACTATAACTAAGTATGAAAGTCTGCTCTTCTGTCTGTCAATTACTTCTTCACGCTCAAACCACTGAACGGATTTTGCAAAAATTTGATATGGAGACACTGGTCCCGGGAAAATGTACGGTATTCACCCGATAAACGCACTTTCACCCGACTTTGACGCAATGGAGTTACGGCCGCCATCTATTAATATTATAAATGAGAAAGGATGTCCGTCTCTTTATCTGTACGTCTGTATATTACATTGTTCAGGTAAAACGTAACTCAAATAGTTAGAGATTTCAGATTGTCCTCATCGAGCTAATCGGCATACTCAGACAATATTTCAATAAGCACAATGCATAGCAGCTCATTTGCCTGTCGCTGTGGCCGAGGCTCTACTTTCAGGAGGAAGTTGGGCTTGTCTATCCCCACAGGTTGCACATGTTCTTAAGTCTGGATTATACTGATGAGTAGCAAAAATTGTATGGCATTTGTTTAATTTAACTCATTATACACACAAAGTCGAGGGATTTCATAAAAATATATAAACTAAAGGCTTGCCATTTACCTACTTCAGCGACAAAAATAATAGGAACGTACTATACAATCCAGGGATTTTCTAATAAAGCATAAGCAAAATGGGTAGCTGATTTTGAAAATTCTTATTCCTCTATAAAACCGAAAAAAATTTAAGGCGTTGTTTAATTAATATTATCAGCCCTTATCCAACGTACCGTAGCATTTTACAAGGCCCCCAAATTGCGTTACGTTCCCTTATTCATTCCATTCAATACAACTAACGGCAACAAGTATGTTTTTGAAGTTTTCAGAAGTCGCACTTCATTGAAGTATTCAGAAGACACACGTCAGCTGCAAATTATCTTTCGTATTGAATAATACTCTCATCTTTCGAATATTATATATCAAGTAGATCAGTATTATTTCATCTAATAACGTCCAATAACTGTTTTTCAGCACTTTTACCATACCAGTAGTAGGACGGGCCAAAAAAACCTTTAAATGAGATAAAAGGTTATTAATAATGTACAAAAAATACTTAATAGATTGTTATTTATACAATAACACGTTTATAATAATATACACAATGTGTATCATAAAAAATATTACTAAAAACTTTAGCATGTTTCTAAATTTTTTCTTTTCATTTGCAAAACCAAGGCGCACGTGATGACCATGGCCATGGCGACAAAAATATGTTTTATTTTGGTAAGACCGCAACCTGATAAAAAATACTCTATTTTTATTGTAGCGTGAATGCCCCTCCATTCCATTCCATTAATATTTACATCTTATAAAAACCACAAGCTTTTATTTTGACGATCAAAGTGTAAAGTGGCCTCTACTGAAAAATTCTAATGACTCGTAATTTACCCTATTTGACCAAATTACGTTGGTCTATCAGCTGCATAGAAATCAATTTCCTCGATGGTACATTAAGGTACATTAGAGGTATATTAAAAAAAAGAAAAAAATTGTGAGCCCGACACTGAAATGTCTTGGGCTTATCCTGGACGGGAAGTGGACCTTCGGTCCTTGTTTCGAACAGTTGGGACCGAAGGTCGTGAGGGCGGCATCAGCGCTGGGCCGGCTGCTTCCGAACATAGGAGGGCCCAGCAAAGTCTGCCGGCAGCTATACTCCGAGGTCTGCCGGAGTATAGCTCTGTACGGGGCCCCGATTTGGGCGGATCCCCTCAGTCTCCTGGGTGGCAGCCACTGCCCTGGGAGACCGTGGCGCATGTGCTCGCCGAGTTGCATCTCGGAGTGCGGAGGCGTCGCTATGCGAACCTCCAATAACTCTCGTCCCACGGGGCTCCGGGTCAGGATGGGTACCTGCCCGGCTTAGCTAGTCCCGGCGCCGAGGGGAACGCTTTGCCTAAGCGTTCCCTTACTTTTGGTGGAAGTCCGGTCCCTTTGAGGTAGACCGGCCAGTCGTGGAGGGAGTTCCGTGTTTGTTAGACACGTACATCCCTCCTTTATACGGCTGAAGGCACCGCAGGTGGTTTTAGTGAGTAGGAGTCTCACATACCCCCGGGGTGCTTCAAAACTGAGGCACATACGCAACCCGAGGGACCCATCATGATGGGTTTCCCCTGCGCATCAAAAAAAGGTATATTAAAAAATTAGGCCTCGCCTATTATTTAATGAGAATATAATTTATGTAAGCGTTGTTATGATAAACTATTGACATCAGACGATTCACAAAGCAAACCCTCTTACGTGGATGTCACGTACCACGTACCAGCCAGCAGCTCTTACAACATCGATGATGATAAAAATTCTCTTCAATTCAATGAAATAAAATATAAGGCTTTATGCATTTTGGAATACACAGAAGTCGAGTTTCAAAAATGGCAGACATGGTTTTCAAAATAGTCTTGGTTGTCGCTCAGGCGCTTTTGCTGAAGGTAATACACATTATGACAAGTATAAGTTGTTTAATCTTAAAGTAAGATCGAATATTAAATGTGCATCAATTCCAGAGTATCGCTGCCCAGGCTATCGGATGTGGCGCTGGTCCGTTGAGCTACACTAGCACCGCGCTCGGTTACGCTAGCCCCGCGCTCGGCTACGCTAGCTCCGCGCTCGGTTACGCTAGCCCCGCGCTCGGTTACGCTAGCCCCGCGCTTGGCTGCGCTAGCCCCGCGTTCGGCTACGCTACCCCAGCATGCGGCTGCGAGTCTCCAGCATTCGGCTACGCCGCCCCCGCTGCGGCTCTCGCAGCATCCAATGGTCCCGGACTTGTGGTCTCCAGCTCATCTCCTTTGGCGCCGATCGGCATATCTGTGACCTCCGAGAACATTATTGAAGGAGCCCTCGCCGTCGCCGGAGCTCTGCCGTTCCTGGGCACCGTCGGTCTCGAGGGAGTGCTGCCCACCACCGGCGCCGGTGACGTCGCCTACAACTGCGGTAACGGAGCTGTGGCTATCACCGCGGAGGACATCGCCGACGCTCCCCTCGAGTACGCCACCGCGGGCCCTATCGGCTACCCAGCTATTGGCGAGATCGTGACATCTCCGTTCGCTTACTACGGTCCTTCCGTTGCCGAAGTTGTGTCTCCGTTCGGTTGCGCCTCATCTCCTCTCGCTTACGGTCCCTCCGCCGTCACCGAAGTTATTTCCCCGTTGGGTTTCGCCTCTCCCCTGAGCTGTGCCGCTTCCCCCCTGAGCTACGCTTCTCCAGCTAGCTACATCGCGGAGCCCATATTTGCCGCCAGTCCGATCAGCTATACCGCTGGAACTCTCGGCTACGGCTCGGGACCCATCAGCTACAGCGCCGGCGTGCAGCGCGGTTTCGGCGCCGGTCCATTCAGGGGCTACGGATACATATAAGAAATCGAACCCAGCAAGCTGTTATTGAAAATAAACAAGTTGCTTAACGAAAACCTTCTTCAAACCAATTATTATAAAATTTATACCACATTCTTATGCCATTACCAGTGTTTATGTTAGGTTTATTAAAAGAGTTTAATATGCTATAGTACAGTAAAATATTCTAGTAGGGACCTACTCGATCGTCATTGTTTTTTTTTGGAAATAACATAACTTGTAAGTAAAACTATGGTTACAAAATACTAGTGACAAAACAGTGTTAAGATAGTTACAATAACAAAGTAAAAGTTAGGTACTAATTTAGCATTCTATTAATAATAATTATAATAAGAAGTTACACCTTCAATTTTATTCATAGCTCTTTTATGATAATAATAGAAGGTAACTAAATTTAATTCCAAAAGTCGTAGAAACGGCTGTTCTCCGATAAACCTGAGTGAAATGCCGCATAATCACGGCGTAGGTAACACACATTTCTAGCGATAGGTAGGTACTGACCGAGGCCCAATAACTTAGTAATAAAGTGCCAAATATTATCTAACACAGCAATAAAATCCAATGATAAAATATCAAAGCGTTATGCTTACTCAGAAATAGATTGCAATGTTCAACGCGTTACACAGTAATTGATTAGTGCAATGTTTTAGAGTTCAACACATTACACTTATACATTAATTAATTTGTGCAATGTTTTAGAGTTCACGCGTCACAATTATAGCGTACGTCATAATTATACAGTAATTGATTTGTGCAATGTTTTAGAGTTCAACACATTCATTACACTTATACAATAATCGATCTGTGCAATGTTTAAGAGTTCAACGCGAGTTCAACACGTTACACTACAGTAATTTTTGTGTGCAAGGTTTTAGAGTTCAACGCGTTATACTTATAGAATAATTGATTTATGCAATATTTTAGAGTTCAACGCGTTACATTTATACAGTAATAATAATTGATTACTCTTATAAAGTAATTTGTAAGAATATATATTTATTACAAATTACTTTATAATAATTTGTAATAATTGATGACACTTAAAAAGTTACACTTATAAAGTAATTAAATTGTGCCATATTTATGAGTTGAACGAATTACATAGTAGGTACTGACTTGTGCTATGTATAAAGAGTTCAACGCCTCACATACTTGTACCTATATTTATTTTCATACACAGTCCGTTAATTACAAAATGACAAATTTCATCAAAATCAGTTGATGCGGTTTAAACGTTATGAGGTCATAATATTATAATTATTATTGATGTTATAATTATTATTTTAGATTAACCCAGTTTAAAACGGTATTTGTTTTTTATTTAAACGTTACCCGTTTACCACGTCCGTTTGGCCTCCTTCACAGTATTTTAAGGATTCGCATATAATACGGGGACAATGGGAAATATATTTATGCTTTTTATATTTTACCTTCATTTGAGACTAGCTGTTGCCCGTTGCTGTTTACGTTAACATTCTTCTTAAATGTTGCTTCTGATACCTCCAAGAGCATGTGTACAAGGTTTCATGATGATTCGTCAAGTAGTTTTTGTGTGAAAGCGTAACAAACATCCACGCTCTCACATATTTTAAAATATTAATTAGTAAGCATTGCTTAATGCTGGCACAAGCAGGACTGCGATAAAAGGAGGGTAATGTTTTTGAAAAAAATATTTTAGAGAATGTACCTACCCTGCCATGCTCTACCCTGTACTGTTTATGATATTATGTACTATCAGGGAAGTTGATTCCTATGCAGATGGCGGACCTAAGTCATGTGGTCGGCTTATGTCAATTCAATGTTAGCTGTGATCCGTCGGCTGGGTTTGACGTAACGCGACCAAATTACTTAGGTCCGCCATCTGCATAGGAATCAACTTCTGATAGTACATCCATTCAAATGCCGCCAAAACATATCAAAATCGAACCCGCAATTCCCTTTCACATTTTTTCGCTATGACCTATTGTGGATTTCACCTACCTCGCCCTTTTCCATAATTCACGGTGTATAATGGAAATAATGTAGAATTCATTTCAAGCAACTTCGCAGCTAAAATGCGGGAATAAACATACAAACATTTCATGTTTATAATGATATCAGTGAATCATCATTATCGCCTCCGTGGTCCAGTGGCTTAGAGCGTGGCTCTTGAATTGGAGGTCGTGGGTTCGATTCCCACGATGGAAACATGTTTTAAGTTTGGCAAGGACAATGCAGGCTGATCACCTGATTATTTGACAAGTAAGATGATCCATGCGTCGGACGGGCATGCTCTCGCCAGTCGTGTCAATCTTCCGTCCCACATGTTATGAGAGTAAAAGGAATAGAAAGTGCTCTTGTAGATTGCGCACACACTTGCGTTTCAAAAACGGGCCATCGTCACTGGCCGGTGTGGGAGTTAGGGCCGGGACACAAGAACACGACACGACATCGCGTCGTGGGAATCCACGATGCCGTATCGTGTTTTTGTGTCCCGGCCCTTGGGGCTGGTTTACACGTATTAAGTAGATAAGTAGTTAACTAAATTTTAACTTAATTTTAAGTTACTTATTGCATGTAAACACAAAATTTAGTAGCAAGTTAAAATTTAGTTAAGTACTAAACATGGAAATTAGAATTTTGACTATTTTTTGTTAAGTTGGCAGGCGGGGCTTGTCACTTGATACATTTCGGGCAGGTACTTCAAATTAAGTTAAAATTTAGTTACTACTTATCTACTTAATACGTGTAAACCAGCCATTATTATTAGTATCAGTTAAATATCCGTACGATGTACTGTAACGTCTGTAGCACAATATTACGCACTCAGAGACGTTGAATGATTACCTAAAACAAAACAGTTTAACATGTTTATGAAGTTTATCTTCAATAAATTAAATCAAAATTAATCAATAAATCTTGACGTAAAAAAATACGGACGGAGCATTCGCAAGGTGTACTTAGTACAGATGTTAAAATTACACTATTTAAAGCATTCTGTCAAACACTGCAATCTGTGGGTCAACTATACGCAGCGGGCCATCAACGCTCTCCGAGTACAATATAATAATGCATTCAGGGTGTTGGTGGGACTCCCTCGCTGGTGTAGTGCATCGGCGATGTTTGCGCACGCTCGTACAGACGGGTTTCACGCCGTACTGCGACGTCGCATAGCATCGCTGATGTTCCGCACGCGGGGCAGCCCCAACAGCATCCTGAAAGTGCTCAGCGTCAAGCTGGACAGCCTCCTTCTGGGGCACTGGATCCATATACATGTGCATGTGCCCGGAGTGCCAGAAGGTGGCAAGTACTTAAACTAACTTATTTATTTCTTTCTTAATATGGGTTAAAAAGCCTGAAATAAACGTATCTTTTTATTACAATTTATAGAGGTGAAGCATGCAAGGTACGACAATTTCGTTTATTGTACACGTAACCGACACTCACACACACAACTAGGCACTACAACCCGCTGTCATTGTACATTGAGTGACGGCGCCAATGACACGCACACATCACCACGCGGCGATTTTGGCCAGACGTCTTCTTAATGGCTCCAGTTCTGTCAAAGCAACAAGAAATTGGTCTTCCATAGGCTTAGCTGTTGGCTCAATAAAAATCAAAATAAATAAAAGGTGAAAAAAACGGTTGAAAGAATTTTTTCTCCACGAAAAATTATGATTAAGAACTACTTGGAACCAGCAGATTTTAGAAATTACCTACGAATGGATTCCAGATCTTATAACATAATAAAATACAGATTTAGCAGTTCCCACTACAGATAAAAGGTTGAAACCATCTGGCAACACTGATTTAGTCATTCAGAAGCCACATTTTTTCTGATTTAGGATCCTAATTAGGATCCTAGCTTTCTAAATGTTATTTCACTTGACTAAATTTTTTAGGATCCTAGCTAGGACTTCTAAATTTAGTGAAATATAATAAGCGCTTAAGACAAGGTTACGTCCTTTTTTTAAGTCCGTGCAATAAATCTCTCTGGGTGCAGCATGACAATTGACAAGTATTCAAATGGCAAGGACGCGTCATCCAGAATGTTCGTAGAGCCTCTACGAGATCGTAGCAAGGAGCTACGCATTTCTGTATTCTATGGGCCGGGACACAAAAACACGTTACGACGTCATGTCGTACCACGACGCGACGTCGTTTAACGATGCGACGACGTCGTGTCGTGAGAATCTACGACGTGCGTCGCAAAAAACTACGACACGACGAGGTCGTAACGTGTTTTTGTGTCCCGGCCCTAAGAAATTCCTTTATAATTTATGTTTTAACTAGATGACGCCCACAACTCCGTTGCGCTGCAATTTGTTTATAGTTTTACAATTTGTCTATACGAGAACCGTACATTTTTCCGGGATAAAAACTATTTCTCGGGACTCAAAGTATCTCCATGCCAAATTTTAGCAAAATCGGTTCAGTGGTTCGAGCGTGAAGAGGTAACAGACAGACAGACAGACGGCCAGACAGACACACTTTCGCATTTATAATATTAAGTAAGTATGGATTGTTTTTTTTAGTTGTCACTTAAAAAGCATTCATAATAGCTATAATGCACTTACATAGTCGATATTAACAACGTAATAATAAGAACGTATCATATTAAGGCTAAAAAATAACAAACATAAAAAACATTCATAATAAAAATATAAATGACAGAACAAAAATTTTGTGAACATGTTTTATTTGTTACAAATCGTATGTTTTGTGACACATCATAATATTATTATCATCCGGTAAGACGTCATAATATTTAATTAAGTTTTTATTAAGTATAAGAAAATTTTCTGTAACAGTGCTCCCACACCGCAGTTACAAAATGTTTGTAAACATTTTCTAACATAAAAACATTTACTAACAAATGTTGTCAATTGTTAAATTTTGTTAGGAACTGTTACATGTTATAATTGCTCCTACACTAATGGTGCTCCCACACCGCCGTTTACTAACAAATGTTTGTCAATTGTTACATTTTGTTAGGAACTGTTACATGTTTTAAGTGCTCTTACACTAATGGAAAAGGTTTACTAATATTTAATAACATTTAAATCTGGTATTGGCTCACCGCTTACCCCGTCGTCCTTTATAAAAGGTTTACAAACAAAAGGTAACACAATATGTTTTATTTTGTTATAAGTTGTTTTGCTATAATTTGTTAACTTACGTTTACTAAGCATTTTTAAAAAAAATTAACATATTTTGTCATTAAATGTTTGCTAACAAATGTTTACTAACGTTACTAAACATTTTCTAACTGCGATGTGGGAGCACCAGTACCTACTAAAGTCTGTTTGTTGTTTCTAAAGCTTATTACCTATATATTGTTGCATATAACATTAAGAATCTACGGCAAGGCATGTGAGCATTCAGTTTCTATTTGTATACCTGCTTTATTTGTATATATGTTACCATTAATATGCAAAATTACCTTCATTACCGTGCACATTACCTAGGTAATCTGCAGATTCCCTAATACAGCCTGTCAAAAAAGTCATGAAATTAAAAAGTGGCAACATCGTAGTGTCATCCCTTTTTACTTAGATTAATTTGAAAGGGATGACACTACGATGTTCCTACTTTTTAATTTCATGACTTTTTTGACAGACTGTACCATCCGTTAAAGTGTGATATTTTTAAATAAAATACTTAAATTTGCACTTTACCTAGTTAGTTTGCATTCTTTTCCTTCGTAAAAGTCCTTAAAACTTAAACTTAAGCTTGTCAACCTAAAATTGTTGTTGTTTTAATTGGTTGACAGTAAGTCAACCAAGTTTTGTTGATTACAGAACCCTAAAACGGAACCCTAACCAGCTGATTTTTTGTATATTGGTAGGTTAATAGTTACATAATTTAAGAGTAACCTTGTCCTACAAATAAAACAATCCATATTTTAGGACCATCAAGTCTAAGTATGAAATCCTTTCTATCTCTGTTAGCTACCACTTTCGAGATTATTCGAAAATAAAAATGTTGTTCGTCTTATGTTGTTCGGCGCTATATTGAAAGTAATTTTACCGCAAGGGCAATTTTATACTTAATTTGTATGATTATAAAGTCGTGAATACGCTGTGGCCAGAAGCTATCGGCTCGCTCGGAAAACATGCGAAAAACGTAATTTTAATTATTTAAAAAATAACTAGGAGCATTTAAGCAAAATGCTTCTATACTATTTTGAGTTGCAAAGGTGTCTATCAATTAGACTAATTTCCTACAATACATCTATTTTCGTTTAAAAATAATCTTCAACTTTCGTATTTTTAAGAGGTCATTTCCATCGAGAAATGTATCGAGGCAAAATACATTAATCGTGTTTCTGGTTCTTCTCAAACCTAGATAAGGCTATGAAGATATGTATATCTCATTACCAGATTTCTGAGGGTCCTATAGTATTACGTCAAAAAGGACAGTTTTTTCAATAAAGCGCCTTAAAATGTAACTACGGCTACAGTCACAAATAATCAGATTGTTAGTAATACTAATCACAAAAAAAAAAAATCCAAAAGGCTCCATTACTATTAGTTATTTCTGTTTTGTATGCGTTGTGTGGTGACAAAATAAAAGAGTTCTTGTTTGTCACATAGTGGGGTGCCAATAGATTGGTGTTAGGCGACATAAAACATCGTAAAGACAGGGGTAAATTTTTCATCAGGTCCTTTAAATGAGAGGCGCTGGGTTTAGGCAAGGTTAAGGAATATTATTAAATTGATGGAAGTAAAATTCTTTTCAAAATTTGTAAAATACTTTATTTTCGTCTAATTTCTTCATTTTTCGTCTGTAATTGCATCTAGTTTCGTTCTGCTATTTTTTTTATTTTTATGCAATAAGGGGGCAAACGAGCAAACGGGTCACCTAATGGAAAGCAACTTCCGTCGCCCATGGACACTCGCAGCACCAGAAGAGCTGCAGGTGCGTTGCCGGCCTTTTAAGGGGTAATAGGGGAGGGTAGGGAAGGAAATAGGGAAGGGTAGGGAAGGGAAAAGGGTAGGGGATTGGGCCTCCGGTAAACTCACTCACTCGACGAAACACAGCGCAAGCGCTGTTTCACGCCGGTTTTCTGTGAGGACGTCATAGTATGAAGTTTAAATCGATTTAATGATAAAATGTAAGTTGGAGTCGCTATGTTACACATACAAAAACATACAAGAATAACAATTTTGCTTATGGCACGATTTTATTATGTCTGTGATTGCACTCGTGTCATGAGTTCTCATTATATCACGCATTCACTGAGCCAGCAGTATATTTTGTTGAATGTGCGATAAGAAATTACTTTAGAATAAATAACCTTAAATACTATTGACCTGACTAGGAAAATAGCCTGCACTTGGATCACCAAATTTTTGAGTGCATTTGAAATCGTATTTTTTAAAATAATTTATAAAGCTTGGATTTAAATTGAACTATAATGTGCACTTTAAATAATATGGTTGATACAGCAGTAGCTAAGCATATTATGTTCATGAACTTGCAATATGATGAGCTAAGAATAATAACTGTATTTTAATAAAGATAAAACCGACTTCAAATTTGTACGTACTTAAATGAGAATTAAAATTCCTTATCTCAAAAACTACTGAACCGATTTTGATGAAACTTGCAGTATTCCCTAACTTGAACAATACCTAGTACAATAAAAAAATAATCATTTAGATCGGACTTGTAGTTCCAGAGATATGCGTGCACAAACATAAAAACATACATACATACTTATATACATACATACATACACTTTTGAAATTTGGCACATTTGTTCAGAAGCTGTTATAGATTAACATATACAAAAACTAGGCAGTTCTGGAAATATTACATACATACGCGTCGAATTGATAACCTCCTTTTTTTGAAGTCGGTTAATGAAGTCGGTTAAAAACAAGGGCGTCGCTAAGGGCCTCCCCTTGGCACCGTCCTTGTTTTTGTTAGAGGGAGGCCATTCAGATTTTTTATCTTCCGTATTATTGCCCCATAATTACCCTCCCTTAGTCATAAGCTGGCGACGCCCTTGAATAAAAAGTACTATTTAAGTAAGAGTAATTGAACCAAAAAAAATGGTCCCACAAAATTCACACCTAGGTTATAGGTATGTACGTTTTCGTGAAACATTAATACTTTTAGTCGGTTGTGAGCTCGATCATGAATATTTAACATTAACTGCAACCATATTGTCTTATGTAAGAGAGTTATACTGTTCTGTATCCTATTCCAATGACGGCGAGGCAGGAGGCTATGGCTATATTCCTAGTAAGACAATATAAACTTATTAACACAATACGATCAATATCGCATCGGTCGTCTGAGCACTCGTATGTTGAGGCCGCTGTTCCGCGCGGCGAGGGCCACGGAGCTGCAGCTGCTGGTGTTCTCCGCCGGCCGCGGCGTCAGCGGCGCGGGCGCGGCGAATACTCCGAATATGCACTGAAATTTTATTTAATTTATGCGATTTATATGAAAGTTAGTTAGCAAGTACTTATTGGACAACAATGGACATAATATAAAATAAAAAATGTTTTATATCTGAGTAAATTTGAATCAAATTTCAGAATGTCTACCTCCTGATGCCTACCACCGGTCCGGGAACTACTCCGGCGAGAATAACCGGCGTAATAAACTAATAATAACTAGAAATATTGTAATGTTATTTAACTCAAAACATTTCTAAAATGAAACTGGAAGAGAAAAATATAACTATGTGCAAAAGCAAAAACAATATTCCTGATAAATGATAAAGGGGACGGTATATACTTAATAAAAAAGTTTCGGCAATTTAGGAACTTTACACAATTAATTACTAACCTGCCATTATATTCCCCCATACTTAACGTGACCATTTTTTGTCAGAGCGGGACAAATACAGAATCCGCAACCGAAGAGGAAACAGAAAAAAAAATTCACGAACTACTGGAGCATTTTCTATGTTATTTCGCACAGATAAAAAGAACCACAGAGCACGTGAAGGATTATAGGCTATGCGGAACGTCTAGTTATTGATATCGAGCAAAATATGGCAGAATAATTATTAGTACGGTCATTGTTGTCTGTACATGCGTTACTTCCAGGCTTTGCACAGGCATTTCAAACATAAAAATACTTTTGAATTATTGTCGTTTGGTCTGTTTGCAAAAACGGGACAATTTGGACCTCGCAGGGGACAGCGGGACAGACTGCCTGAAAGCGGGACTGTCCCGCCCAAAGCGGGACGTATGGTCACGTTACCCATAGCATAGGCTGCGCCTAATTTGGGGGACTGCCACTTTTTAATACATTGTAAATTAAATTATGACAATAAAGATTTGTATTTGTATTTAGCCCTATGTTAATTATATTACGATAATTATTATTAACCTAACCTGACATAACGTAACCGTTTATATAAGGTTACGTTATGTTATGGCTGTGGGATAAAATTAAAATCGAGCACTACCTACTTGCATAAATTAGATAGTGCTCGACTTCGAAGATTCGATAATTTAATATTATCGTTATCGGGCGTCGCGTCGTTCGGTGATATCCGATAACAAGGGAAAATATTATATGACTTTCTCATTTTTCGGTCCGATATTGGGTACAGAATATCGTAGGTATCGGATAGTTTATATTCAGATGCAGCAAAAATATCACTGTATTTCACGAGGAGACCAGGGTTAAGCCTTGATCTCCTTGTGAAATACCCCGAAGTTTTAGTACGAACGGGTCGATTTGACTGGCTACACACCAGGGCCAATCCGAAAAACAGTGTTTCCACTGAGTTACCTACTAAAGTTAACTAATACCAAAGAGGATTAAAAATTTTATGAACTATAATGAATACAAGTACGCTGCACCAGAGAATTTGTCCCTGGTGCAGCGTACTTGTATTCATTACGTCAAATCCAGAGAGATGACGATAATCGCTTACTATTAAGTGACTGTTTGGTGTTTGCTCGTTTTCTCGTCCATTAAAATGGGTACTTAATATCTATATCTATTCTATACATCTATACGTATTATAAAACAAAGTCGCTTTTTTTTCACTCATGTCCTTTTGTTCCCTTTAATCTTTAAACTACGCAACGGATTTTGATGATTATTTCAGTGTTAGATAGCCCATTTATCGAGGAAGGCAATAGGCTATATTTTATCACGCTAAGTCTAATAGGAGCGAAGAAATAGAGGAAAATGTGGAAAATGGGAAAATTACTTGAAAGGGCTAACTTGAACGCGCTAATCTTAGGAACTACTGGTCCGATTTGAAAAATTCTTTTACTGTTAGATAGCCCATTTATTAAGGCTATAGGCTATATTTTATCATGCTAAGACTAATGGGAAATGTGGAAAAAACGGGGGAAATTATTTGAAAAAAAAAATCTCGCGAACTACTGGAGCAATTTTTATGTTATTTGGCACAGACAAGAAGTAGACTACGTGAAGGATCATAAGCTATCGATTTTAATAATTTTTTCAGTGGCTATACATTTTATATCCGTGTGACGCCGGGGCGGGTCGCTAGTACATATTATAAAACAAAGTCGCTTTTTTCCCTCATGTCCCTTTGTTCCCTTTAATCTTTAAAACTACGCAACGGATTTTGATGATTCTTTCAGTGTTATATAGCCCATTTATTGAGGAAGGCTATATAATATGCTATACCTATTTTATCACCCTAAGACTAATAGGAGCGAAGAAATAGAGGGAAATGTGTAAAAAACGGGAAAAATTATTTGAAAGGGCTAACTTGAACGCGCTAATCTCAGGTGCTATACTGGTTCGATTTGAAAAATTCTTTCAGTGTTAGATAGCCGATTTATTGAGGAAGGCTATAGGCTATATTTTATCACGCTAAGACGAAGGAGAATGTGAAAAAATGGGAGAAATTATTTGAAAGGGCTAATCTAGCGAACTACTGGAGCAATTTTTATGTTATTTGGCACAGAAAAGAAGTAAACCACGTGAAGGATCATAGGCTATCGATTTTAATCATTTTTTCAGTTATTTTATACCCGTGCGACGCCGGGGCGGCTCGCTAGTATTTTTATAAGTATCAAATGGTGTATATTTTACCTGGATTATAAGCGCAATGAACAGAAAAACTTTGAGTGCCATGGCTCTGGAGTCTGGTCGGATGTCTTGAGGCTCTGACGTGAGACGAGTGTCGGTAATGCTTACTGGATAGATTACAAGTTTTTTTATACAAACATAAACAAAGAAACGTAATTAATAATTATCATGTTTCGTAAAGTTACAAAATACCGCGATAATGCCTTTTAATATACTGTAACCCTAATTTGCTACATTCGATAATGTAATTTTGGCACCTGGTGTGATGTTATCTATTCGTTGTTTTTGGCTGACGAAATTATTAATGAAAATAAAATGTTAGTGCGGCTCACTTTCTAAGGGTCTACACAGACGGACCGCATTTTAACTGCAATCCAACCGCAAATTGCAGTTCAAGTGCAGTTTGAATGCAGTTGACACGACTGCAATACGACTGCAATAGAACTGCCAGTGCAATAGAACGCGCAGTCGGATTGCAGTTCAGTTGCAGTTGGCATGCAGTCGTGTGAACTGTTCGGTTTGCAGTTCTATTGCAGTCGTATTGCAGTCGTGTCAACTGCATTCAAACTGCACTTGAACTGCAATTTGCGGTTGGATTGCAGTTGAAATGCGGTCCGTCTGTGTAGACCCTAAGGAATAAGGGCTACGAGCTGACAACCAAATCGGTCACGTGGCTTCAGCTGTATTAACTCCGTTAGCTAATTTCCTGAACAACCCTTTCTGATAATCTGCGTACCGTGGGCACTGGGCGTTGGGTGTGGATATAGTAGTGGGTATTATAGTTACCTAGTATGTAATCCCAAAAAAATATCCTAAAAAATCCAACACAGCTGAGCCCACGTGAAAATAATAATAATTAACCTGCTTTTAATTGCTTAATGCTGGCAACCCCTTCTCACCACCCGAGCGATATAAAAATTTTATTGGGTACACAGGAAGTACAGAGCAACTGTTTGGAAAAAAAATTAAAGTCGCTGAACTTACATTTTTTTTTCAATTTTTTTCCCACCCCACTACACCCAGTACCCACACCCACCGCCCACGGCCTGCCTGCACGCAGATTATCAGAAAAGGTTGTTCAGGGAAGTAGCTAACGGAGTTTTAATGCAGCTGAGTATATTTGAACCCTTTATTACCATTTATTTGGTTCGATGATTTTCAGTTACGTTTATGTGCATTAGTGTCGATGAGTAGCAATTTATAATTTTGTAAGTCTTCCTCTGTAATAATATCTAGATTAGGTTTTTTTATACAACAATTCTGCCAGACCAGAAGTTTTTTTTAAAGAGCGGCTTCTAATTTTCAGAACTTTTCCATCATCGTGTAAACGGGTTTTGCCTAGCCAAAGTTTTCCTCGTTCACTTCTTACTTCATATGGTATATCTTCTTTCAGCGCTTCAGACGATACAGTCCAAGACAAAGAATCGTTTGCGGTACTCGGTGATGATTGAATAGATTTAAATGAGTTCTCATGGATATCATAATCCTCAGAAGGTGATGTAGTAAGCGTTTTGTCAGGTGTTTTAGAACTAAAGTCGTCATTATCTGAATTTTCTCCATCATCGAGATCCGTCTCAGATTCTTCAAATTTTTCATGTGAACCATTTGAAGATTCTTCTTCGTCTTCTTCATGACGTTTTTTTCAGTTTTGCTTGCTAATATTTTTAGCGGACTGACGATCGGTTGAAATATCGTCTCCAGTGCCCAGTGAACTTTAAACTACAGGAAGAGTAACTCCGTCAAAAAAAGTGCACTAAAAGGCTACAAAATGTGACCCGAATACATGTATACTTTATGCATGTGTTCGGTACACATTTTTCGTGTATATATATTCCGTGTATATATATTATACGAGTGACATTCAACCAGGTTGACATGATAATCATTGTCAAACTCATTTTACAATTTGTTTACTTACTTTTTACGTAGCTTTTTACAAAATTTTCGTTGTTAAAATGCCTAAATGCCCTGTGAAATGGTGTAGAAGTCATACAGATACTTTTAATACAGGAATAACCTTTCAAGTTTCATCAGTAAGTGATTTTTTTTAAATTATGCTTAGGTAAAGTTCTTGTATTTTTTCCGACCAAAAAACATGACCAAAAAGATGGTTTATTTAAGTTGGATGCCAGGGTATTTGCGTAAAATTAAGCTGGTCTCTTTGTGTTTGTCTTATTAAGTTTACATGTTATTGTAAAAATGCAATAATCAAAAAATAATGTAATTAAGTACAAAATTTTTACAAAGTCGCCATGGACAGTGTTATGCAAGATGTAACAATTTAATCATAATTCATAAAAGAGGGTCTGACTGACATCACTATGGAGTATCTTATTTTTGACCGACTTCCAAAAAGGAGGAGGTAATATGTTCGGCTGTATTTATCTTTTTTTTTGTATTTTCATCGATTACTCAGCCGTTTGTGGTCCGATTTTCAAAATTATTTTTGGGTTTAACTCGAATTTGGTACCATGTTCACAAAAATGGTGATCTGATCATGGGATCCTTGAGGGATCGAGGGGACTCCTTGAATTTTGTATAGAAACATATAGTGATTTCTTTCTTCTGAAGCATTCGAGGCAAATGCTACCAAAAAGTAAGACTTCGCACCAGGTTTTTTAACAAAAAATTAAAACCGACTTCCAAGGTAAAAACAATAGTAATATGAACTAAAAAGTATTAAATAACTCTTACTCTTTAATAGCACGCCTTTTTCAGAATTCGTCTAAATCTCAACTATTCCTGTACATATATACTACAGTCTTCATTACTTTGAAGTCGGTACCAGTCCAAAAAGTTTCAGATGTTCTGACATTACTGAACTCACGATTAAATTAGCTGGTACCGACTTCAAAATAATGAAGACTGTAGTATATGTACAGGAATAGTTGAGATTTGACGGAGTTACTCTTCCTTAGTTTTTATTATTCGTAGGTATTTTAGTATAAGTTTGGTTAAGATAAAAGCAATCAATATTTTTGTGACGAACCATAGCAAAATAATCACGTATATTATTTTGATTTTCGCATGCAACATCGTCAAATATGACGATAGAATTAGGTAAGGCTTCCTGTGGACTTAAAATTTCACTGTTATGATTATACTTGTGATACGATGCATCCACAACTTTTACCAATACTTTTTCTAAAAAGACGTATTTAGGTTGATACAAAGACTTTGAATACACATAAAGGTTTCTGAATCGTGGACCATTTGGGTGTAGTAACAAAATGATTACTAAGTTTGTTTTCCCACAGTTTGAGGGACCACAAACAATACTGCGAATGGTATTTGGTAGTAAATTTCCATGTCGCTTAACTTCATTTTTAACTGCAGGACAGACACATTCTAATTTAAGTGATTCTTTTTGTTTCAGAAATTTCATAGCTGTTTAATCCAATCGACCACTGTGATTAGTGGATTATGACAAAATGATAATCATGCAGTGTGTTGACTCATATAAACAGATAACTTCAAACATACGAAATTCAATGTTCCTATAACAGCTCGCTAGATATTTCAGCCATCCAATCATCGATGAGAAGCGATTTTTGATCACTTGATGCATGAACGAACAGGGCCATTCTGACACACCGAAGAGAGCTAGGGCGCGAGCGAACAGAGGTGCATGTCATGAGCATGTCATTTCATTTACCATCAGTTGGTGCATAAACGAACAGAAGCTATTGGGCATTCTGTCCCACCTCTGTTCGCTCGCGGTGCATAAACGAACAAGAGTTATTGGGTACTAGCTGTTGCCCGCGACTTCGTCCGCGTGGACTTCAGTGTACTTACAGCGCGCGGTGTCAACAAAATTGGTGTCAAATTTTAAAGGTTTTTAAAACCCTGGTACCCCTTAAATCAAAATAGCCAAAAACAGCTGTGCAGTGTGCACTGTGCACATAATATTTCATAAATTTAGCTTTACCCATAAACTATTTATCATAGATATTAGATTGGTAGGTTTAAGGTTACGTCACTCATCACTACATAGATGAAGTACTGAGTAGTGAGTTATACATTATCAACGTAACGTAACAATCGAAAGTATCGAGAAACGTGACTCAACATGGTACCACGTCTTATAGAAAGACTTATGAGCAAGCGATAGCGCGATGTAGGAGACGCACGGCGCCATCTATTATGAATTTTTGGAACTAACTTAATTTGAACAAATTTACGCATTTTCACCACCTTAAAACCCATTTTTCCAGTTAATAATGTCCTTTCTCAGGCTTTAGACTATCTGTGTACAAAATTTCATTACAATCGGTTCAGTAGTTTTGGCGTGAAAGCGAGACAGACAGACAGACAGACAGACAGACAGAGATACTTTCGCATTTATAATATTAGTATAGATTCTTTCCCACCTCAGCCGAAGTGAACGAGGGCGCGAGCGAACGAGGTGGGACAGAATGCCCAATAACTTCCTACTTTGGTTTCACTCTAATTTGGTACCATGTTCACAAAAGTGGTGACCTGATGATGGAATCCATTATTAATCGAGGTAACTCCTCGAAATTTATATGGAAACATATGGTGATTTTGGTTTTATGAGAAGCATCCTAAGCATATGCTACCAAAACGCAAGATTCTGCACCAAGGTATACTATGGTTCCGAAGATACTAAGAGAACTCCGGATTCCTTATAGATTCAAGTTTGGGGGTTTAGGCGCTGTTTTAATAACTGAAAGCATATGCTACTATACACATTACATTAATCATCATCATCATCATCATTACCACGTCAGGGTCACCAATGTCACCAAAATTGAACATAACAAAATATTCAACCTTATCTCCAGAGCGTAAGGCACACATTTGACATTACTTCTGAGAAGTAAGTTGCTTCGATAATACAAGTAACATGCTAAAGTGCACAGCTGTCACACTTACCAATCGCGGCCACGGGCGGCCGTAGACTTCTGAAGCGATGTATTACAATAATAAAGATAAAGTTTAAAATTGTATGACACTGAAAGCCTCGCCGCTGCTAAAATTCCGGTTTGGCGCGACCCTAGCACGTGTCCACTTCGATTTTTTTAAAATTATCTGCAGCTGATATTATATTTTGTAAGTGTGACTGTTAACAAATTGTAATAAGATACGTAGAATAGTATACAGGTGTATTAGGGCCGATTCACACCGGAATGGCGGAGGCGAGGCGAGCAGTTTCAGTGTCATATGATTTTAAACTTTATCTTCATTGTTGTAATACATAGTATCGCTTGAGAAATCTACGGCCGCCCGTGGACGCTCGTGGCCTCTTGCGGCCGCCGGCGGCGTCGATTTCTCAAGCGATACTATGTATTACAATGATGAAGATAAAGTTTAAAATCATAATATGACACTGAAACTGCTCGCCTCACCTCTGCCATTCGGTGTGAATCGGCCCTAATCTACGTATAGTACGCGATGATTTTACTAGGTAACTAAAAGAGTGATATTATTATTTTTAACAAAAAATTAAAACCGACTTCCAAGGTATCCAGTACAATAATAACATCCTTATAATATGAACTAAAAAGTATTAATTATTATTCGGCTAAAACTCAACTATTTCTGTACTCAATCTTCATAATTTTGAAGTCGGTGCCAGTTACAAATGTTTCAAATATTCTGGCAGACTGAAGATTCAGCTATATCTGGTACCGACTTCAAAATGATGAAGATTGAGTACAGAAATAGTTGAGTTTTAGCTGAATTCGGAAAAAGGCACCATGACATAGGAAAAATTATTTAATACTTTTTAGTTCATATTATTATAAGAATGTTATTATTGTTTTTACCTTGGAAGTCGGTTTTAATTTTTTGTTAAAAGTAATAATATTATTTATAGACGTTCCACGCGGCTTAGCCCGCGTAAATTAGATATTTCACAGACAAATTAGTCCAAAAAAAGACAAATTAGTCCACAAAAATAGTCTATGATCCTTCACGTGCTCTTCTTCCTATCTGACCCGAATTACAGGAAATTGCTCTAGTAGTTCGTAAGATAAGCCCTTTTAAATAATTTCCCTCATTTTTTCCACATTTTCCTCTATTTCTTGGCTCCTATTAGTCTTAGCGTGATAAAATATATATAGCCTTTGTCGATAAATGGGCTATCTAACAGTGAAGTAATTTTTCAAATCGGACCAGTAGTTCCTGAGATTAGTGCGTTCAAATAAGCCCTTTCAAATAATTTCTCCCGTTTTTCCCCTATTTTCCTCTATTATATAATATAATATAGCCTATAGTCTTCCTCGATAAATGGGCTATTTAACCCGGAAAGAATTTTTTAAATCGGATCAGTAGATCCTGAGATTAGTGCGTTCAAATAAGCCCTTTCAAATAATTTTACCCCCGTTTTTTCCACATTCTCCTCTATTTCTTCGCTTCTATTAGTCTTAGCGTGATAAAATATAGCCTATAGCCTTCCTCGATAAATGGACTATCTAACACTGAAATAATTTTTAAAATCGGACCAGTAGTTCCTGAGATTAGCGCGTTCAAACAAACAAACTAACTAACAAACTCTTTCGCTTTATAATATTAGTATAGATAATTAGCGTTTTCGGGTTCTAGAACTGCCCCGGCAGGGCTGGCTGAAATATATCCGAAGTTTAAATTATTGTTACAACGACGTAGGTAAGTCTATTAATACTTCTAGATTTGAACTTGGCAGGTTTTCATGCCATACGTAGCAATTGATTAATGACATACTTAATTAAATTTAAATATTATATATTTATAATTTATGTGATTAAATTAACCTGCCAATTTCAAATTAGAAGTATTAAGGATCAGGCTGTTGAAGAAGATAATTATGATCGATTTTGAAGTGCATCTAAACTTGGCATTGGATTGGATTTCAATTCTTTTTAAGGCAAACAATAAGCCAATAGGAACTTGGCCCTATTTTTAACAGGTATGTTTTTGGTGGGATTTTAATATACATAACTCCTGACTTTTTAAAGATACAAGTTTGGGAGTTTCGGCGTTGTTTTAAGAACGGAAAGCATATTAATATGCTATTTTTACATTCATCATTGTGATTATCATCACTACCATAAACCATTAATTTAATTTTAGTCCCGAAATAATTATTCCTAGAATTTTAGAGAAGGTTCATATTAGAAGTTCACCGGGTCATTAACTGGTGAAGTCATAAATTATTAAAAATGCACGTTTTGCATTGCCGCAATGGCTAATGCTTACACGTCCATCTTGAACGACGTTTAGATCACAACTAGTGTTGGGTAGGACTTATAAGGGGCATTCAGTGTTTCCACTATAATGATTTCGTTTCCCCACGCCTCAATTCAGATTTCCCCTTTTTTCCCCTCAAAAATTATTATTTTGCTGTATTTTTAAGTTTTGGCACTAGTATATTAACTAAAAAGAGACTTTATCGTTTTTCATATATAACCTGCCCACTTACGCCTCTGGTTATACCATACTAAAATAATATTATATTATTTACACTGATTCCAGTTTCAAATTCTAATTAGTATTTTTTATAGATTTTCGTCCATATTAGTTTCTCTAGGTTTTATATATTAATATACGACTTCCCGCAATTTTCCCTTTTATAGTCTTCCCCTTTTTCTTTCCCTCTGGACTCTAATTTCCCCTCAAAAGGGGGAGTTCCCCCCATTGTGGAAACACTGGGGGCATTACAATTGTCCGGGACAAGACAGCAAATGTAAGAGCGGCTCAGCATTATAACATGTACCGCTTCAAAATGATTGTCGCGGTGGTCTGAACTTTTTAGAATTTATGGGTATTTTCAGGGATTTTTTGACTCTTTAATTTTTTAAAATTTATTGTCCTATTTACGTTAAATTGAAATGATGGATCTTGTGTAACATTTAATCCATCTAAAAAAATGTTACATTTATTCAATATGAACATGTACCTATTTTTTTAGGGGGAAAATATATAAGTAAATGTAAATTCATGCCTCAAGACGGCTCACATGTCGCGGCACGTCAAACGTACTGCTACGATTCAAAATTTCAAACGCCTCGCCTCTTTTGAAGTGGGACCACGGAATATATAACACTAAAGGAAAGGGCATAGCAAATAAGTTTCATAGAAACTGGTGTCGCCAAACTCACACAGTAACATTTTACGCACACAAAAAAATAACCAATCACAAAGAGATTTCTTTTTTAAATACAATGTCGTAAAATCAACCGTAACCCTTTTAAATAAGGAAGAATTTTAATTTAGCAATAACGGCTCTGGCTACCGAGTTAAGTTATTCAACGCTAGATGGCGCTTGACAGCTAAATACGATAAGACTTGAAGTTGTACGCAATTTTACACCTTACGTCAACTAATGTAAAGTTTAAATTCGTACTCGCGCACTTCCTTTTGCGTGCGAGTTAAGTTATGTCCAGCTGGACATAACTATGGCACGCGGGCCAGTCCCACATGCCCTTTCCTCTAGTGTTATATATTCCGTGAGTGGGACACTGTACCGACTCAGTACGAAAAAGTGGCACCTCTTACAGCCTCGTATAAAATTCATGTCCTATCCAACACTAATCACAACTGAACACGGCCATCATGTAGAGGCGTTGCGACCATTGCAATTGCATGGCCATCGCATGCGCCATTCGATCGCCCAGCGCTGGCCACTGTTGTACACTGCCCATGGTTAAACAGCCAAAGTGCCTTATTAAGAAAAAAATATAGAGTGACATTGACAGGAGTCAGTTTAACCCGTACCGCTGTCAGTTTGACAGCGATCTGTTCTGTATCCAAAATCCAAATACGTGTTCTTTTTTCTTATCATTTTACGTGAGTTGGACTCGCGTTTAATTTGAATTAAAAATATTTTTTTCCTCTGTTTGATAAACACGTAGCATATCTTTTTATCTTTAGAAAGAAAAAAGTGAGAACCGCGGCAGCCTGAAGATGCGGATAATAGAAGTTTACCGGCACCAAACATCACGAACTTAGCGATGTTTTCAAATCGCTCTGCTTTAAAGAATTCATGTGCAACAATTGTTTTGATTGCGCTCAATAAACGGTGTACATAATGCGAATCAACTTACGTAAATTCATCGTAATAGGTTGTTGTTTAGGATTATTATGGCTTATTGCATACTACTCATCCTTTATACAAATGCCAGTGTCCGGCTCCAAACACAGCATAAAGGATTTAGAAAATAAAATAGATGAACTGCAAGAGAAATTGAAATTCCAAATTAGTGATAGTAAAAATTTATTAGCTAAGTTAAGACAGCAATTGAAAAAGACTGAGAAACAAAAGTTAGACTACCAAAATTCCCATGAAGATGATGTTGATATTCAGCGACGTAAGTATCTCAATATTTAAGTTATATATTATGTACATATTTGAAGCATAAATACTTTTCAAAATGAAAAAAATATTAAAATATTTTTATGAATTGTCCAGTATATTCATTTTAAAATGAGGCTGCCCTACTTATATGTTATGTTATAAATAGCTTGGGTATACAAGAGGTAGGTGCTGCAAACTGTAAAAGATGTACTAATCAGCTCCACAAATATTGTTGTCAATGAACTTCACCGTTTGTTCTTCTTTGTTTGATTTACAGTTATATGAGTTTGATCTGATATTTTAAAACAGGTTTAGTGGGTTTTTACATTAAATGCTATGATATTGCACTGATAAAATAGTGTTTATTATTATATTGTGTGAGAAGAGCTGAAATGTTTTAGTATGGAATATTTAAAATTTTCTGTGTGACAAAATTCACATATTGAAATGGTTCAAATCACAAAGCCATATTTTCTGGTTTATATCACATCACATAATGTGTAAATGGTCTCAGCCATGACAAAATTTAATCCACACAAAATAAGCTGACCTATTAATTATTGGTAGTAGATAAAATTGCTGGTACTATATGAAATTGATGTTTATCCTATCAATTTCAAACACATGGTGTAACATAGATGGGGGCTGTGACATATTAAGAGATAAGATTGTTCATGTTATATTATAACGGTAATTTAATACCATAGAGCAGGGGTTCCCAAACTGTGCGCCGCGGCGCCCCGGTGCGCCGTGGGAAGGCAAGAGGTGAGTCGATCCTCCATCATTATCCATAACCACAAATATTATAAAATAAAATTATAATATGAATTGTACAAAGCAGGTAGATGATTAAATATTTGTTTATTATTATTTACTTGCTTAACCTAACTATAATCATTAAAGGCATTTATTTATGTATCTTTTTGTAATAGCTAGGTAAGGTAGGGCGCCGTGACAAAATATTGACTTGCAAGTGCGCCGCAGGCTGAAAAAGATTGGGAACCCCTGCCATAGAGTAATAAATATACTGGTCTCTGTTAATACCTACATTGGATCAACCAATATATAGAAAATCATTATCACATTATTGATAATAAAATATGTTTACTAACTTTTGCATAAAAAAAATATTCACATTTTTTCATCGTTTCAGGTATCACCAACCCTATTCTACCAATATTGGTTATAGCCTGTGACAGAGTGACAGTGAAAAGATGTTTAGAAAAGCTGATAGATTACAGGCCAAACAAAGATACCTTCCCTATTATTATAAGCCAAGTGAGTAAATTTGTTTAAATTCTTAATCTAAAACCCATCAAGCCCCGTATGAGCACCAGTGATCGCGACAACAATAGAATACAATAGCATTTCCGAGAATCTCCGATTGAAGGATTAAAACAGGTTGAAGATCATAATAATTAAGCCTGCTGAAGGTCCATAGATATATTTAAATATATATTTATTTATTTTGTAACAGTAAGTTTGTAACAGTTTGTAACAGAAACAAATCATCTTAAAAAGTACTTTTAATTAATTTTTTTTGAAACAGCTTGTTACAATAAGTTTTTTATAAACTGCATGTTTAAAAAAATCGGCCAAGTGCGAGTCATGCTCGCTCACGAAGGGTTCCGTACCGTTACAGAGAGAAATCAGAAAGTATGCAAAAAATTGTGTTTTTTCATTTTTGTATGGGAGCCCCCCTAAAATATTTATTTTATTTAAATTTTATTATTAACTAGCGACCCGCCCCGGCGTCGCACGGGTATAAAATATACAGCCACTGAAAAAAATATTAAAATCGATCGATATAATGCCTATGATCCTTCACGTGGTCTACTTCTTATCTGTGCCAAATAACATAAAAATTGCTCCAGTAATTCGCGAGATAAGCCCATTTCCCCCGTTTTTTTCACATTCTCTTATTAGTCTTAGCGTGATAAAATATAGCCTATAGCCTTCCTCAATAAATGGGCTATCTAACACTGAAAGAATTTTTCAAATCGGACCAGTAGTTCCTGAGATTAGTGCGTTCTAGTTAGCCCTTTCAAATAATTTTCCCCGTTTTTTCCACATTTTCCTCTATTTCTCGGCTCCTATTAGTCTTAGCGTGATAAAATATAGCCTATAGCCTTCCTCGATAAATGGGCTATCTAACACTGAAAGAATTTTTCAAATTGAACCAGTATAGCACCTGAGATTAGCGCGTTCAAGTTAGCCCTTTCAAATAATTTTCCCCGTTTTTCCCCATTTTCCTCTATTTCTTCGCTCCATTAGTCTTAGCGTGACAAAATATAGCCTATAGCCTTCCTTGATAAATGGGCTATCTAACACTGAAAGAATCATCAAAATCCGTTGTGTAGTTTTAAAGATGAAAGGGAACAAAGGGACATGAGGGAAAATAAAGCGACTTTTTTTTAATAATATGTATAGATAATTAAATTACAAATATAATTATTGATTTTGTAAAAATTCAAAGCCTTTAGTTGTTGCCATTATTGATGTAAGAAGCAAAAAAAGGCAAAAAAATCATGTTTGTTGTATGGGATACTAGCGACCCGCCCCGGCGTCGCACGGGTATTTAAAATATATAGCCACTAAAAAAAAGATTAAAATTGATAACCTATGATCCTTCACGTGTACTACTCCTTATCTGTGCCAAATAACATAAAAATTGTTCCAGTAGTTCGCGAGATAAGCCCTTTCAAATAATTTCCCCTGTTTTTACCATATTCTCCTATTAATCTTCGCATAATAAAATATAGCCTGTAGCCTTACTCAAAAAATGGGCTATCTAACACTGAAAGAATTTTTCAAATCAGACCAGTAGTTCCTGAGATTAGCGCATTCAAGTTAGCCCCTTCAAATAATTTTCCCCGTTTTTTTCCACATTTTCCTCTGTTTATTTGCTCCTATTAGTCTTAGCGTGATAAAATATAGCCTATAACCTTCCTCGATAAATGGGCTATCTAACACTGAAAGAATCATCAAAATCCGTTGCGTAGTTTTAAAGATTAAAGAGGGAAAAAAAGCGACTTTGTTTTATAATAAGTATAGATATATATGCCCTTGAATATTAATTTTATTTTGATTTTAGTATTTGTTGTTATAGCAGCACTGGAAATACACAATCTGTGAAAATTTCAGAACTCTAGCTATAGCAGTTCTTGAGATACAGCCTGGAAAAAGACAGACGAACAGACAGACATCGAAGTCTCATGAATAGGGTCCCGTTTTTACCCTTTGGGTACGGAACCCTAAAAACCACCAGGTAGTGATTTTGGCAGTCAATTAAAATGTTTGTTCCATCAATTGACTTAGTGCCTAAACCACTGGTATGATGTTAATTAAGGGTCAATAAATTCAAAAGTCAAAAGCGAACTTTGGTGGTCACGTCCCTCAGCCATGAGGATACGACTAGGAAAGAAGGAAGGAAATTCATATTAATGTTGCTTTACGTGGCAATATAATAGTAGATGTAATGACTGCAGTTTTAAACATATTTTTTTCAGGATTGTGGTCACAATGCAACATACCAAGTAATCAAATCCTTTACCGAGAATGACCCATCAGTGACGGTTGTCCAGCAACCAGACCTATCAGAAATTGCTCTGCCTAAAGAAGCAGTTAAGTTCAAGGGCTACTACAAAATCTCCAGGCACTATCGTTTTGCTTTAAACCATGTTTTTAAAACTTTGAAACATGATGCTGTTATAATTGTTGAAGGTATGTGTCTTTTTATGTTGTTAGTAACAATTTATTACATTTCTGCTATCAGTAATAACAGTTAATGTCGATGAGTATATTATGTGATTTTATTACTAAGACCAAGAGTAAAATACATTACTTCAACCAACGATATCAATACTTAGATATGGCATACGCCATCAAAACTGTAGCAATGTTTTTGCATGCAAAATGTGTATCAAGAAAATATTGTCATCCTTTTTTGTCTTACAGTAATAACATAATATACTACTTTCTCTTTCGCTCATTTTACGCTTTAATACAATCGAGACAATATTGTCGTCCTTTTTTAACCGACTTCAAATAAGGACGTTATCAATTCGACGCGTATGTATGTAATATTTCCAGAACTGCCCAGTTTTTGTATACGTTAATCTATAACAGTTTCTGAATAAATGTGCTAAATTTCAAAAGTGTATGTATGTATGTATATATGTTTTATATTTGTGCACGCATATCTCCGGAACCATAAGTCCGATTTTAGTGATTCTTTTTTTATTGTACTAGGTATTGTTCAACTTAGGGAATACTGCAAGTTTCGTCAAAATCGATTCAGTAGTTTTTGAGATAGGAAATTTTAATTCTTAATTACGTACAAAAATTTGAAGTCGGTTTTATCTTTTTAATATACTATTATTGTCTTACAGTGATAGCATATACTACTTTCTCTTTCGCTGATTTTACGCTTCGCTTTGATTTTTCTCTTAAAATGGAAGACAACAATTTAAATAATAAATTAAATCTTAGTAATTACGTGTGAAATGTTACATCTTTGGCTTTATTTGTATTTCTCGTGTTGTTACTGCACTGTCGAAAGGCACACGACGGTATTCTGGAGCGAAGTATAGCTAAAAACAACGCGGTAATCAATGAATTAAACACGGCCGACTGTCACCGCGTCCTAAGGTACACTGCTTTCAGATGAGTGAGCTCTCTCATTTCGAGGGTGACACATTTTCGCGCTGACGATTATATGGAATGCCTCTTCTAAAGGTTATAATACTATGACTTCAACAAGCACTGACCTCCAATATGCGTACTTGTATAATGGAGGTCAGTGCCTTAAATGAACTTAGAGGTGACAAAATCAACTTGTTACAGATGATCTGGACATCGCTCCCGACTTTTATGATTACTTCCTCGGAACTTACCCTCTATTGTACAAAGATCGGAGCATTTGGTAAGTAATGTTTAATGTATTAATTTTTATACTCTAAGCTTAGGTGTTAGGCATGATAAAGGAATGGAGATACTCAAAACTAGACCCAAGAAAAGATGCAGCATATTATAACCTAAAAAAAATACGTAGAGTACTATTTTATCGATAAGTGACGACTCCCGCGGCCGCATGATAAACGAGTTTGCATAAAATATGTTGCAGGCAACATAATGCCTAATAATACTCTTGCGTGCTTAGTATACTTGTTGACTTAACTTCTAGGTGCATATCAGCGTGGAACGACAATGGCAAGAGGCAGCTGATAGACTCAAGCCGGCCGGAGCTGCTGCACCGCACAGACTTCTTCCCGGGCCTGGGCTGGGTGCTACGGAGAGAGACCTGGCTGCAGCTCGAGCCCAAATGGCCACAAGCGTAAATATAGTTTTATCCAAATAACTTATAATAAATAAATAAAAAAACTCTTTATTCAAACCGCTAATTAAAAAAGTCAGTTTACAAAAGTTACAAAGAATGAAAACAGTTTGAAATGGTGGCCTTACTGCTGGAAGCAGTTTCCTCCAGGCAACCATAAACTTAATTACTTAACTTAACAAAACAAATAATAGAAAATATTAATTAAAAACATAGATAACAAATAACGAAATGACAAAATATGACTTATACTGGGTGTATAAAACTTTGGGGAGTGCATCTGTCCCTTGTATTAAGTATAGAGGTTACCGTAAAAGAAGCAGCACTGAAAGAGTAAATTTTATTTTTGTTATTTGTATGGGCAAGCGCCCCAGCGTCATGGGTTTGCCCATACAAATCACAAAAAAAAAAACTTTTGCTCTTTAAGCGCTGCTACATTCACATTTCACAATGACCTCAATATGTACAAGGGAGTATTATCAGTTATCACCACAGAATACATAATTAGTACCTTACGGTACAAAAGTTTCACTGCCGAGTTTAGGTAAGATAAACGCAAGCGTCCGGTCACTGGATTAGTCTCGATAGACTGGCAATCGCTCGACTTGTCGCACACGCAGCGCACTCATCCGCGAAACAAAAGTAAGCTGCCCGGCCGCCGAGCCGATAGCCGCCGCCCCTAGCCGCCGCGCCGCTCGCTTGACAGCCCTGGCAGATTGAAGCGAGACGGTAGACAGTTATTGTACTATGAACGCTAAACGCAATGCAAAAGGTTGAAATTAGGTTGTTTTCCAGAATAGTAGGTAAATAATATCTCGGCGATTTCGCACCGTTTGTATGAGTGAGACAGACCCGTTATCACTTAGTTTTGTTACCCCCTTCAGTCTTTACACTTCACGCAAACACAAAATTAAAAATACTAATTAGTATACAATATTATTATTTACGTCAACTGTGTAACAAAGTCTGTGTTATTTAATTGCAAGTAATTATAGTAAGCCGTTTCTTCAATTAGTATACGCGTCAATGGCTCAGTAGCTTTAATATGAATAATGTAGTAATTCTGAATCATAATATTATTCTTTCTCTATAGAGCATTACTATTTAAAGAAATAGGTTATAAATTATAATTGATGGTTAAAAATTTAATTGAGTTATTTTGAATTTGTAGATATTTCGACGACTGGCTGCGCGACCCGGAAAACACTCAAGGTCGCTCCTGCATCCGACCTGAAATATCCCGGACATACAACTTTGGGAAGGTAACGAGTAATTCTCCGAGACCCCTAAAAATGTGGTCACACGCTCTTTACTACTACCCTATTAAACACACAGCCTTAGGACCAAACACATGCTATTTTTCATTTATTAAAGTATCTGATTTCAATAAATAACAACTATCATTATTTATAGTTTTTGTTTAATTAATAATTTAATGTCGAAATCGGGGGCAAAATTGGTGTTCTCCGCGCGTCACACTCTGTTCGCGCTTATTGAAAGCGTTAATAACGTTTGTATTCTAGTCATTAGCATAGAGTGTGATATATCAAATTAATCTAGATTAACTGAACTACCTAATTACTAAACTAAAATAATGTCATATCTTAAGTTAAAAAAGTTAATAGGCATAACGTCTTTGTCACACGATTTCGCTAGTTTCACGGGCGGGTAACAAAACTGCACCTATCTTCCAAACGCGATGACTTGTGGTTACACATTTTAGCTGCACCAACGCTCAGTGCCGTTCCAGCATCAGTACAGGGGACACAAACGCTCGTCGCTTAAAAACAAAGAAAATACGAGGAAAAATATTCCTTAAGGGGCCGGGCTACCATCGAAATTCTCATACATACGTAATACCCAAATCATTTTGTCATACGAAAATATTTAACATGTTTGAGTTATTTTTCAGCTTAAAATAGTAATTACCTAGGTTCCTGAACAAAAATTAACTTCAAAATATTTAAACATTAAAAAAAATTTTTTTGTGTATAAATTTTTTTTACTAAATTTACTACTAAATATTTAAACACTAAAAAATAGAGTAAAACACTAAAAAATATATAAACAAATAGTAAATTTACTACAAAATATTTTAATACTAAAAAATATTTTTTAGAGTTGAAATATTTTGTAGTAAATAATAAATTTAATATTTATTTATATATTTTTTAGTGTTTTACTCTATTTTTGAGTGTTTAAATATTTAGTAATAAATTTAATAAAAAAAATTATACACAAAAAAATTTTTTTTAGTGTTTAAATATTTTGAAGTTAATTTTTGTACAGGAACCTAGGTAATTACTATTTTAAGCAGAAAAATAACTCAAACATGTTAAATATTTTCGTATGAGAAAATGATTTTGGTATTACGTATGTATGAGAATTTCGAGGGTAACCCGGGCTCTTAAATATTATGAAGAGGCTGTAGTCACGTAACTTTTGCGTGCATGTTTTGAATGATAATAATTTATAATTATGACACTCATAATATCAAATAAAGGAATAAGGTATATGATCGAGATTTTTTCCTAGTACTTTGTTTATTTACCCATTACTTTTTTCGTAATTATAAAAAATGTGAAATTTTCGTAACTTACGTGGCACAATTTTCGTGGATTTTCATCCACGAAAGTTACCTAGTGACCTACGAAACCTACGTAGGCTGTTTTGTACACAGTTTTCCTATATGAATTGGCTACAATATAGTATTCCCAGCTATGGCTTTAGCACCCTGACCTCACTTTTCACTACCAGCTTTTTTTTAGAAAAAACAAAACATATGTGGCTTTACATCAATCTACCATCAGATCTTTCCCCAAATATATTGGGTCTGCTTCTAGTCTAGCGCATTTACCTGAATATCAGTATTTTACATGAAACAACTGACATTACATCTTCAAAAGCAACACGATACTAATTAAAACTTATCAGGGCGAGCGAAGCGAGCCCTTTTATATCCTACAACCTCAACATTTTGTTTAGTTGAATAATATGACCTCCTAAATTACCTAATCTGCAAGTACTTCAAATAACATCACCTTAACCTCGAATAAGTCACAGCATTTCAGGAAATCTACCACGAAAAGACGCATTCAAGTCTTCGGTCCTGACAGAGAGCTGACCGGTTATTAGACAGTTTAAACAAAAAATTAAAGTTCCATAATCTTTAGTATTGTTGATCTTAATAAATGAAATAATAATTTCTTTTATTTATTAAGGAAAAAAGATTTTAATCCATATTTTGTTCCTAGAAAATGCAATCGTAACTTTCGTGGAATTTGTCGCAACTTTCGTGGGGACCGAAATTTCAAATTAGATTATCTCGGTAGTTTATGGACCGATTTACATGTCTTAAAGATCGTATAAATTATTATTTTTACAGCGCCTTAAAGGTATTTGCATTTGTTTAAACATAACTCTAAAATAAAAAATCCCCACGAAAGTTACGCGGAGAATCGATTTTGAAGAATTACTCTAACACTGACCTCCATTTTACGCTGGACCGATGATACCCTTTGAAATGACAGCTATTTCTTGTGCCTATTTGAAGCGGAATCAGCACCCATTATGGGGGCTGAGAACTAAATCTGACGTAAAAATGACGTTTGAAAGCCATATTGGCGCTGATAGCAGTAGTGAGAGTACTTGGAACTAATTATACTAGTGATGACAACTATTGTTATTGGTTGTGGTTACGTCAAATTTAATTCTCAGCCCCCATAATGGGGGAGCTGATTCCGCTTCAAATAGGCACAACATATATCTGGGTATCATCGATCCAGCGTACTTGTATAATAGAGATCAGTGCAAGGTAAAGTAATTATTGTTAGGGCCGCGTTTCTACTGACGCGGAGCGGAGCGGAGAGGAGCTTAGCGGTGCCCGACCAATCGTGCTATTCCAGTGGAATGACAGCGAAGAGGAGCGAAGATTTCGAGCATGGTGATTGGTCAATTCGGCACCGCTAAGCTCCTCTCCGCTCCGCTCTGCGTCAGTGAAAACGCGGCCTTACGCCGGCTTTTTGCGAGGCCAAGTTGTTGAGTCGGGTCGAAGTACCATCGAAGAAATGGAGTCTTAGGTAGTTGACAGACCAACGTCATTGGTCGGATCATGTCAATTCAATGTCTAATTGTGATCTATCGAGTGTCGGCTAGGTTTGACGTAACGCAACCAAACTACATAGGTCCCCTACTGCCTTGTAATCAAATTCTCTGATATAGTACATTCACTACCGTATTTTAATGAATTATTTATTTTTCTCAGGTCGGCGTAAGCAAGGGCCTGTTCTTCGACCGACATCTAAAGTCCATGAAATTGAACATGGACCCTGTAGATTTCACCAAACTGAACCTTACCTATTTGATTAAAGTAAGTACCTACTTGTAATATTCATATTTGAGTTATGATACTGTTAGAAATTCCATGTTTTTGGTAAAAGACGGGGTTGGACATGGAGACCCATGTGGGTTTAATGCCCAAGCTAATGCAAATGGTTGTCTAAACATTAAACAATTTCATACTCAAAATTAAGGCCCGACGTGCCTCAAATAAATGGTATTTAATAAAACGAAAACAATAGTAACCTAAGCTTTATCGAAATTGCCTATAAAAAATCTGACTTTAACTTTACTTCCTAATCAAATAAATAACATAAATCCAGGACATATACGACGATCAGCTGACGTCACTAGTGTACTCGCTACCGGAGGTCCTGCCAGAGGACGTGATCTCCGGCTCGCTGACACACAACACGGTCCGCGTGACGTACACCTCCGCCAAGACTTACCAACGGGCCGCCAAGAAGATGGGGCTCATGGATGATTTCAGAGTGAGTAAAGAACAAGGACTTGTATCAGAGGAGTTGCTTCATAGTTCAGGTAGTTGGCAGACCTACGTAATTTGTTTACGTAATGACAAACGGTTTGTTTGTTTGAAAAAATCGATTCATAGGGTTTGTGACTCACAAACCCTATGAATCAATTTCTTCGATGGTACTATCAGTCCAGAAAAGTTTATTCATAGGCATTGTCAGACATTGAGATACTATTATACTAGGAGAGAGCCTTACATCGGTGTATAAGCGTCAAAAGCGTGTAATGTTATGTGATATGTCCTACTTACTAGGACATAACGAAGGAGTCGGTCTGCATATTTCATGTAATAAAAGTGTTAATAAAGGTTTTTAGTGAACATTTTATGCTAGATATTGTTGAGTTTTGTGGTTCCGCTAAATAATAAACCATAAGAATGGCCAAAGAATGCCTTAAACACGTGGATTTAACATTAAATACGTAAGTTTTGAACAACGTTTTTTGGGATTTTCAATCGGTATTTTTGTAAGCTAAAAAGATAATTTATAAGTTTTAATAATCTGTAATGTAAAAATATACATTAAAGCTGTTGTGTATGGTCTCCTGACGATTTCTATAGAAATATGTATCGTGCTATAATATACATCTTTACATTACCTGCTCTGTCTGTGACAGCTTTTAAGTTGACTATACACCGACTAAATATCGTAGGTCCGTCAACTCCCTATGAATCAATTTCTTCGGTGGTACTTCATAGCATAGAGAGTGTTAAAAGAATATCGTGTCCCTGGAAATATTGACTTGAACTCGAATTTGGCAACATCTGAATTACGAATTTATTATTTGAAATAGAGCAAAAGTAATTTTGGACTCCAAAGCTGAGACAACTTTAGAAAAAGCTAAGAGGCAATTATATATTTTTCTTGTATGCGAAACAATTAGTTTATTCTTTGTATGTTACTCCGTTTTTCTGTGTATTCCATCTATACTGGGTGTAACAAAATACTTCACAGTGTATAAAATATATGACTGCGAAATTAGCAGCGTAGAAATAGTGTTATAAGTTATAACGATAAGTGTTTAATTTTATTTAAAAATTATTAACCCATCAAGCCCCGTAAGGCCCATATGGGCCGCGGCCACAAAAGATTTCCAGGAATTGGCGATTGACGGTTTAATATTGTTTTTTTTTTTCAGAGTGGCATCCCCAGGACTGCGTACCGTGGCATTGTGACGTGCTTCATCCGCGGCCGGCGCGTGTACCTAGCGCCCAGCGAGCCCTGGACGCACTACGACCCGCACTGGGGCAGATAAGACCATAGACTATAATGCCTAATATCTTTATTGTTTATACTTCTTATGTATATATTTATATTTATTTAATAATATAAAAGTGGAAAGCTTTGTTTGTATAAAGTAGTTCTGGATTTTTTTAAGATATTTGCTCGAGAAAGGTCTGGGCAACATCTAATAATGTTCCACTTTATTAATACTTCACGGTCATGATAATCTATGTTGCTGTCTTTGTTACATTGGAAAATATTTTTGCAGCCACGTAGATCAGAGAACGCCTGGGGTAAATGTTTTTAATCAGGGATAAATTGTAGACTAATGTTTATGACAATATTATAGTCCGTTCAATGTTATTTTACGGACTCTATACGAGTAATTATTATATCGTCCTTTAATGCTGAACGGACTGTAACTCTTACTGGAGAAGATAAAACCATAGACTAGTAAAAACATAGACTTGTGACCATGGACATTAGCCATAGATAACTGTGAGTATAGAGTAACCACCCACCATAGATTATTATTATTGGAGTAAAACTTCGTTACGCACTGATTTGGATGCGTGATCAGAGCGAACAATGTACGGAGGATCGAACGAAAATTTGTGTTGTGAATGTTGAACCCCCTCTTGCCACTTTGTTTTGAGTTTGGTTATTTATAACTTATAAGTTGTGATATTTTTGTGACTTTATATTGACCCTTTTATTAAGACAGCCCTACAATAATATTGACCAATATTTTATTGTACAATTTATTTTGACAGATATAAGGCGCGTCAATGTTCAATATTGACCCGACGGTCAATAATATTGCATAGTACGTGATATTGCTCAATAAAATTGAGCGTCTAGGGGCCCTCTAAAACGGTATTTACGCAGCCTATAACTATTCAAGGCTTGCTTTCTTTGTCTGTCATGTAACTTTTTCAATGCGCCAGAGAAAGACAAACATACCTTGTTTAGTTATTCGCTGTGTAAATATTTCTATTATTTTTAGTCTGGACTTCCAAATTCTGTTATTTTCGATGATGGGCTACATGTGACGCAGCAAGAGGTCCACCCTCGTCAGGAATGTTCTGAAACCCTGCGTCCATACATGCAGCTCGGAGAAACGGGGGTGAGGCATCATGGAGCCGCACCAGACCCATGATGCTGCCTGCGAAGCCGTGGATAGCGCCACGGCCGGTACTCCTCTCTCTCCGGGAGTGTCCGCAAGTGTGTTAGGAGAGTTTGAAGCCGTGGATAGCGCCATGGCCGGTACTCCTCTCTCTCCGGGAGTGTCCGCAAGTGTGTCGGGAGAGTTCGAAACCGTGGATAGCGCCATGGCCGGTACTCCTCTCTCATCGGGAGTGTCCGCAAGTGTGTCAGGAGAGTTCGAAACCGTGATTACAACAAACCCAGAAGAAATTACTTGATTTTTACCACGCCCTAGTGTCGGCCGCGCGATCGTATTACAATAATGGCAGGCCCAGAGATTAAAATATATCGAAGAAAGGTTGGAGATGTTAAAGAAAATATTTAGCAATCGCTTGAAGCTTGAAGAATCGTATTCTCATAGAGTAAGAATTGAAAGGGCAGTAAATAATCTTATAAGCAGGACCGAAAAAATGTATGCGGGTTGTAAAAGGCACTATAAATTATTCGTTCAAAAGCATTAGACCAGGGCTTGAGAAACCCTTCCTGGACGATTTACCCGCAATCACGGCAAATTGTAGTGAAAACACAAGCAGCCCTACATCTGCCTCTCACTCGAAACCTAGCACACGCGAGCAAGCTAATAATCGAAAATATTTACGACCACTTTTAAACAAAGAGCCGCCAAAAAAGGGAAAAAAACTTAATTCAGAAACTGTAATAGAACATTCTGTAGAGGCAGGAAGTAGTCACTCCGCTCCTAGTACCCAGGCATTGGAAAATGTCATAAGCGCTTGGATTCCTACACCGAAGAAAATAAATGAGATAAAGAGTGAAGTTGATGAGTCGAGATTCAGACCTTACAGTCCTGAAGAGGCTTTATCTTTGAAGATTGACGTTAAATTGTCGATCGCCGCGTATCAGATTATTCGGGAACATTCCATTCTACTGTAGCTACTTTACGACCAAGTTAGAATGGCCAAAAAACTGTGCCATCCGGCTGGTGACGTACAAGTTAGTGATGACAGTCTTGAAGTTTCGATTCCTCTCTTTAATTTATTAGAGCACACTTTTCAAAGAATCGTGCAAACAGCAGACGGTGCTATAAATTAATTTTGTCATAAAAATAGACTTTCCCAACTTCATTGCGTATTCGAAGGCTCTTGGGGGTTCGATAGCACTAGCCATCAATGTCGTCAAAGACGGCGTCGGAGTGAAATTAATAAAAGTAACATACTCGCAACGACGTTTGTCCCCTTGCAGATTTCGAGTGGGAACCACGGTATATGGTTGAACCCGCGTCCCCAATCGTACCGCTACTGACGGCCAATTCGTTTGCAGTATCGAAAGGAAACACTCAAGAGGATACTGAACGAGAAATCGTACGTGGAGAAAGAAATTGACCGTCTAGTACCATTAAAGGCGATCACGTCGCAAGGTATCGAGCTTACGGCGTCGGTGTCCCTCACACTTTGTTTGGTTGATGATAAAGTTGTTAATATATTAACCGGCACCAATTCACAATCGAAATGCTCAATATGTAGAATGACTAGGAGAGATTTTAATAATTTAGCCATCGATTACACTCAAAACTAGCCGATCCGGACGCTCTAAGACACGGGATAATACCCGTCCACGCCTGGGTGAGGGTGTTAGTTTTTGCTTGACCTCGGTTACAAAAAAGATCCTGCGGGCAGCGAGCAAACGAGTGGAAAGTCCGTCGACGCGACTACCGTTGAAACCCGAAAGAAACATATCCAAGAAGAGATAACAAATGTACTACAACTATACGTCGACGAAGTAAAACCTGATGGCGGCTTGACCAACAACTGGTACACCGCACGAACGGCATTATCTGACAAATTTCGCCATAAATTTGCAGATATTCTAGGCATAGAGCATTGGTTGGTAGACGGACTGCACTTCATTTTAGTAGCGATCACTAGCGGCTTACCGATCGATGCGGACAAGTTTGGGGACGTTTGCCGAGACCTCGCTCGCAGATACGTGAGCCAATACGCTTGGCATCCTATGACAGTAACTATACACAAGATTCTTGTGCACAGAAAGGATATTATAAAGTCAACTAAATTGGGAATGCTATCGCAGCAATCAGCGCAACCCCGCAACAGATTTTGGCGGAGCGGCTGCGATAAAAACCACAAGACAATAACGTCGCAAAGTCAACATATCACGGACTTGTTTTACAGAGCGCTGGAATCCTCGGATCCTGTGATTACCGACATGGGACGTTCTCGTATAGGAAAATATCAGAAGCTAAATATACCTGATGAAATGGAATCAATCTTGTTGCCCATCCAGAATAGAAATAATATTAACCTAGATAGTGGAGATGACGTTGATGTCAGTGACGAAGAATGTGATGATGATAATGATGATGATGATGACGATGACTTAAACGGATTTTGCCTTGACCGAGAAGACTTAGATTAAAAAGCAAAAGAGAAATCCAGTGACCCCAGTTTCCTATACATCGTTATAAAACCCCGAAACAAAAAAATCATATTCATCGATTCCGATTTAAAAAATACAAGATTAGCTCCTACCAAACCTGTTTAACCCCTATCAAAGTCTACGTACTTTAATTAACAGGGGTTAAACAGGTTTTTGAAAGTTAATGTTCGATTTAAAAAAAATAAGATTTCTTGGATTCTCCGTACACTGTTTCTAGCGATAAAAAGTACAGCGAGTCTAAACAATTGGAGATGTTGAAAGGGATTATATTATTATGTTAGTGAAAATGAGAGTAATGATTCTTGTAATTGAAGGCAAGAGCGAGAGAGAGCGCGCAGATTTTCTTTCTCCCTTCCTCTTATATCCGTCAGTTTATTCAGTAAAAGACGTTTGGTTTAAACCAGATTATAGAAGACGTTTTTCTATTATTGACTTATTAGCAGAGCTTAATATGAGACGATACTGATTGTGGTTTCAAGTTTAGCCCAGTGAAACCTTTTTTAGTTTTTAGGCAAATTATTAGGGTTTATCGAAAAATAGCATACCAAAATTTTAGGTTTTATTCACCCTTACCGTAGGAAAGGAATACAAAAGGGTTAGTATAGAGACATATACATTATCTAATTAGTACTACACTTCAATGATAGTAGATATTGTGTTGTTTCCTGCGCGTGTGATGTGCGTATGCGTAGATGACTTTTCTTTAAAAATATATATATTAGAAAATGTTAATAAGCATACAGCTCGACAAGGCTTTAAATGAACGTGGCGAATAAAGGAACTATAGTCGGGACATTTTAATAGGCCACATTTGACAGTTCATCAAAATTGTACCTGGTAACCTTATAGCGACGTACTTATAAAATAAATATTTTCGTTTTGTTATAACTGCACAATTGATTAACTTTTTTCAATTACGATTACATATTTATCGTAAATATGACCGATACGAATTATTTAACGATTTGCTTTTACTGATAAACAATTCTAAACGTAATAAACAAATTCTGATCTTAATAATTGCACGTCGTTGCAATGTTACGTCAGCTGACCTTTTTTCTTTTTAAACTCTAGGGAAGTTACCCTAAAAATCGAAAGCGAAAAAATAGTATCGATGCATTGATTACTTGTAACGAAATATCCCCATAAATTAATAACCACGTTGTGAAAAGTAACACATATTTATGTGAAATGAATAATGATAATACTACATTTAACCGTTTTTATAATTTAAGCGAATAAATGCATTTTTTTTTGTAAATTATGTACTTGTCTTATTTTGCTCCTTGAATTTGCAAAAGAAAAAGCAATAATGGGACAGGAGTTTGTTTCAAACGTATATAACTCAAATATTTTATTTCAAGTCCGTATCGATTTATTCGTTTTGGTCGATGTTTTTACGCAGCTCACCTCACTATGGAGATTAATCTGACAGATGTCAAATGTGGCCTATTAAAATGCCCCGACTGTAACGCTGCCATCATACAAAAACGTCATTTTTGACAGTTCTCCTTTACCAGCAGCCCACGTTCATATAAAGCCTTGTCGCACTTTAAGCCGTTTGTCCACCGCTGCCGTCACCGACAAAAATTCAAATAAATACATACCGCCTGATGATGACTTAGGCTATAGGTTTTATTTTGCTCTAAAAACCGGCACCGGCATGGGTCGCTAGACAAATGTCGATAGAAAATTGAAGCTATGTGTCTAAACACACTAGGCTGAATTACGCCGGCGTAAATTCCGCCGCAAATATCAAACGCATACAAATACGCGACGGAATAGTGTGTCGTCTCTCGCGTTCCGTCCGTATTTTGTATGAGTTTGAAACGCGGCGGAATTTACGCCGACGTAATTCAGCCTAGTGTGTTTAGAACCTATAACCTAGGACCTAGGTCATAAAGTGGTATTTTATTTGAATTTTGTTGGTGACGGCGGCGGTGGACAAACGGCTTTAGTTAATTTTTGTTGAATAGTATAATTTTAAGTTGTTTTCAAATATGAAAAGTGTTTTTTGTTGAATACTGAGTCAAAATAAAATTGTACAAATTGACAAAATGCATATCTATGCATTAATTTTAAGTTTTCTTACTTGTTACTTTCATTGACCCTTTTTATTAGTTTGGGACATGTTTCTAAGTTGTATGAACAATGTGAAGTTTTTTTTTAAACATACTTAAGTTTAATTTTATATTATCAAACTTTTTAAGATTGTTTGAGTAGCTTAAACTTTTAATATATATTTTTATTTTTAAACGATAATAATATATTGGTCATACATATCTTACATTTTTTGAGGCTTTGTGTTTTTTATTTTTAGTGTTTTTTTTTTATGTTTTGACATATAAGTATAATATATTGCGCATATATTTTTATGGTTACATTTATATAATATTTCTATACTTTTCATGACATGTTGTGTTCAATGTGAAAAAAGGTGTTTTTTTTACGATAGTCATGGATTTAAAGAAATGTTCGCAAAAACACGCAACTACATATTCCAATTTAATGTGATGTTTTATAATTTGAAACATTTTTGACACAAATTTACTAACCCTATTAATTTACTAAGAGCCAGACATATTAGCGATTCCTACTATATTAAATTTTTAAGCTGTTAAAAAAGCAAAAACTTTCTTTTTAATATAGAAATTAATATACATGTACTTATATAATATGCAACATATTATATAATTTGACAATATATACCTAATATATTCCTTTATTGTTATTGTAAACGAACATTCACAAAAACTGTGTCACAATGTAAATATACTTATACTATACTATACTAGTAATAATATTAGTGAGTAATTGTATGATTAGTATAGTTACATATATTGTTATGTTATGATAAACAATAATTGTATCTATAAAATGTGGCTGTAATAATGTAAGTTAGTGTCAGGATTTGCTCTTTTGACTGTTTATTTTAATAAACGTATTTTCATTCTACTATGTTTTCGTTTTAACTTAAACGGCCCATTCACTATCCTGCATTGCAGTCCTGCTGCAGTCCGCCGTGCAGGCCTGCAACACCATTCACTATCGTGCAGTCCGCCGGCTTATGCGGGATAGTGAATGGTGTTGCAGGACTGCAATGCAGGATAGTGAATGGGCCCTTTTTAACCGACTTCCAAAAAGGAGGAGGTTATATATTCGTCTGTATATATTTTTTTTGTATGTTCAACCATAACTTCGCCGTTTGTGGACCGATTTTCATGATTCTTTTGTTGTTGTACAGGGTTGAATCCGAATTTGGTACCATGTTCACAAAAGTGGTGACCTGATGATGGGATCCATGAGGAATGGAGGGGACTCCTTGAAATTTGTATGAAAACTTATAGTGATTTTGATTTTTTCTGAAGCGTTCGAGGTAAATGCTACCAAAAAGTAAAACTTTGCACCAGGTTATACCCTGGATCCGAAGGTACCGAACAGAACTTTTGAATCCTTATAGATATAGGTTCGGGGATTTCGCCGTTGTTTAAACAACTGAAAGCATAAGCCAACACATCAATTTGATTGATCATCATCATCACAAGTATAATTATACCATGGGTCTAGGGAATGCAATCTCGTTCTCGCGAGATCTCGGCCTTTTTTAGCGAGATTGATTTCGGCTGAAAAGATGGCGAGATCTCGCGAGTATGACGAGCACTTGAGCATAAAAACGTCTTATTCGAAGTGCGGACTGACACGGACGGACTTTGCGATCACGGAGTAAAAACTTCAACTAGTATAGGTCATGAATTTGGACTTCTCGATGTTTTGTTTGTTATAAAACAACTGTTTTATTACTAAAAGATTTGTGTTTGATAATGTGCCCTTTTATATATTCTGGACGTCACGTTATCGTGGACACCGGCTTCCACGATAAAACGTTGAGTACGTTAAATGCCTTTTTAATTTTACGCATCGCGGACGTTTTGTGCGGTTCAGAATAGTATAGACGTCGTGATGTCCTCCAACGTGCATGTTAAAATGTTTTCGTCGTCGGAAATTTAAAAGCGTCTCCCATACATTTTACTACCCTATGTTATCGTTTTACCGCGGACGTCCACGATAATATTACCGCCACGTCCAAAATTATAAAAGCGCACATTAGAAGAGAAGACTGGTTGTTTGTTATTTGATAGATAGTTGATACGTACCTATGTTAAAGTTTACTACTTAAAAATTATAGACAGATACGTCTTGAAACAATGCTTGATGCATAAATTTCTATAGAAAAAATTCGTGAAAATGAATGTTAATCTTATAATACTTATAATATTTATTACTTTTTATCGTAATTTATTCAAATATTGTGATTATTTGCCAAAAAACCACCAAATTGGTAATCTCGCGAGATCTCGAAATTAGCGAGATCTCGCGGTATTGTATTCATAAACTCGCGGGATCTCGCTTGAGTCCCAATCTCGCGAGATTTGCATTCCCTACATGGGTCATCACATTATGACCCAATTATTGGTACTTTTCATGATATTTTGCATCGAAGCATATGTTTTTGATGATTGTTTCGCTGTTTGTGGACCGATTTTCAAAATTCTCGTGTTTTTGTATAGGATAATATAATCTTAATTTCGTATAACAATTATGAAAGTGGTGAACTGATGATGGGATCTATGAGCAATCGAGGGAAATCCTTGAAATTTATCAAAACACTCATAGTGGTTAAAAAGTTACGAATAAGAGAAATTTCATACGAAGGTGCCTCTTGGTCCAAAGACAATGAACAGAACTCATGAACCTTTAAAGATAAAAGTTTGGAAATTGCAGCATCGCTTAGATAACTGCAAGCATTTACCACCATTTCACTTATAGTATTAGAATATTAAGGATACTTAGTATTCGTAGTGGTTATCTACGCATAAAGCCTTGTCTTGTATATAACTAAAAAGAGTGAAATTATTATTTTTTAACAAAAAATTGAACCCGACTTCCAAGGAAAAAAACAAAATTCTTAAAATGGCCTAAAAAGTATGAAATAATTCTTATTCTTTCAAAATTCGACTAAATAGCAACGAATTCTGTACTCAATTTTCATTCTTTTGAAGTCGGTACTGGCTAAGTTCTATGTCAAGTACTTATCTCAGTTCTGGGCTGGTACCGACTTCAAACGAATGAAAATTGAGTACAGAATTCGTTGAAATTTAGTCGAATTTTGAAAAAGGCACTAATGAAGAATAAGAATTATTTCATACTTTTTAGGCCATTTTAAGAATTTTGTTTTTTTCCTTGGAAGTCGGGTTCAATTTTTTGTTAAAAAATAATTAGATTAAGAATAAGTATTACTTTTGTTTTTACCTTGGAAGTCGGTTTTAATTTTTTGTTAAAAAATAATAATAGATAATTATGCTAAAGGAAACCTACTAACGGAGCAGTGCGACTAGGCTTACGTTATACGATGTGATGTAACTTGTAAATTTTAATGACACATTTATATGAACTATGACGTAAAATTGATATCATTGTTGCGAATGTTCATGGGTTTCCATCAAGTGATCCGTTTGCTCGTTTACCCCCATAATTTAATTTAAAAAAAAGACGGGTTGCACTCCGGGAGTGCCGGCAGAAGTGAAAACTTGATTATTAACGTTCTGCATTTTTTTTAACCCATTTTTTATGAAAATCGATTTTTTAATTAATCGAAACCCTTACAATCAATTCGAGTTCCAGTTCGAGTTCGACACAAAACACTACTCTCCAACCGTCTTACGGTTTTTCGATCAGCACGAGAATCTGACGCGAGTTTCACAGTTTTTACCCATCCCACAAAAGTGCTCAACGCCGCTAAAGAAGTTTTCACTTCAAAAATCAATACCGCACTACACATTGTCATCTCTTTTGTTAAATACGAACGAGAGGCTTAACTTTGATTAGAAAGTAAACCTTGTTGGTAAATGTTTTAAATATTCTAAAATTATATTAATGAACAATTATTGGCAAAGACGTTAAACAGAAAATCCTGATAAAAATGCAGGCATTCATAGTACATATTCTCAAATATCTAAGATGCCAATAGAATAACTGCAGCCAGCGAAGAAAAAGTTTGGCCTACTTCATAGGGGACCATCCATGGGCGTACCCAGGATTTTAGCTAGGGGGGAGGGCAGCATACCTACCTGTTTTGAAAAGATGGTCGGTCTGGTAGGTATATTGAAGCAAGAAATCATGAAAATTGACTTTTATTAATCTGACTGAAAAGATTTTGTTTCCAACACTTCATTTTGCGCAAAGTGGGTAACACGTTTTTAATTCCCACTTGCCAGGAAAATTGACGTTTATTTTATCTTCTAGGGGGGGCAGCTGCCCAGGATTTTAGCTAGGGGGGAGGGCAGCATACCTACCTGTTTTGAAAAGATGGTCGGTCTGGTAGGTATATTGAAGCAAGAAATCATGAAAATTGACTTTTATTAATCTGACTGAAAAGATTTTGTTTCCAACACTTCATTTTGTGCAGAGTGGGTAACACGTTTTTAATTCCCACTTGCCAGGAAAATTGACGTTTATTTTATCTGCTCCTACCTGGGTACGCCCATGGGACCATCCATAAAGTACGTCACACGATTTTGATGACTTAATCCCCCTCCCCCTCCCACCTCCTTGTCACACAGTATGGTCACATTGCTGAGACTCCCTTTAGTGTGACGTCACAAATTTGCAATTTTTCGTCGACGGCCCCTACCCCCCTCTAGGTCTGAATTTTATGGATTGCCCCTAATTATTACATGTCAAGTCTAGTGAACATCAGGGGAAGTCCCCCAACGATGTTATCAATGAGCGCGGAGTTGGGGTCGACGCGGGGTTCCCGCACTGAGCGGGCAGAGGGCGCCACGGTGCAGTGACGCAGCACTGTCGCGACACCAGCCAGCGTCTGCATCAGACCCATGCGCTCACCTGAAATGTTATAATATTTTAACATCCCTTACTATTTTAAGCTAAACAACGTCCGCAACTCCGTTACGGAAAAACTCTGTTATCGCGCGGGAACCGTACATTTTTTCGGGATAAAAAGTAGCCTATGTCCTTTCCGGGACTCACAGAATCCCCATACCAGGTTCCAGCAAAATCGGTTCAGCGGTTTGGGCGTGAAGAGGTAACAGACAGACAGACAAACATACACTTTCACAATTATAATATTTTAGTATGGATGCGCTCGTTGCGTGCTTGTCTCAAACAAATAATAATGCTTGAACGTCACATACCACATCGCTATACTGTCGCGTAGTTAGGTCGCAATCTAGCACTTATCTTCATTGTGTGAGTGATCTATCAGATTTTTTATGTGACCACCACACAATCGAATAAAAAATATTTTTACTCACCAATGCAAGCTCTGGGACCGTCTCCGAAAGGTAAATAGGTGCACTTGTTGATAGTCCCCACATTGTCGGGATGGAATCGTTCCGGTCTGAACTCCGTGGCGTTCGGGAAGTGCTCCTCGTCGCGTTGCAGGCCCAGGTTAGAGATTATCAGATCAGTGCCCTTGTCTACAGTTATATCAGTCCCGGGGAACCGGTAGCTTCTCACACACTTTCGTAAAAGAAAAGCCGGCGACGGATGTAGGCGTAAAGTTTCCCTGTGTGAAAACGTGAGGTGAAAAACTTTTTGAGAAAAGAATAAACACTATGTTGTGGAGTATAATACTTATTAGTGTAATAGGTAGGTACTTAGGACGTAAATATGAATGAATGATGAATCTTATTATGAATTGTGTTTATCAACAATTTATGAAAAATATCAGGCGTACCGAATTCACTCACTTCAACGTCATTTCCAAGTACTTCATCTCCTTGACGGCGTCGTAGCACAATTCACCGTCGTACTTGTCGAGCACGTCGCACACCTCGCGCCGACAGCGGTCCTGCGCGCGGATGTCATACGCCAGCTCGTGCAGCATGAAGCTGGCCGCGGACGACGAGGTCTCGAACCCCGCCGCGAAGAATATGAACACCTGCGCGGCCATCAGCTCGTCGTCCAGGGTTATCTCGACTCTGCCTCCCCCCGACTCGATGGACTCGCCGACCAGCGCGCCCCGCCCCCGCAGCTCGAGCAGCAGGTCCACGAAGTCGTGCCGGCCCGACGGCGCGTGCCCCCGCTGGGCCGCCACCTGCCGCGTCAGCGACACTATCTTCCCGGTCACTTCCGCCGAGAGGAAGTGCAGGTTCACGAACAGCGCGGGCGCCAGCTCCTTCGCCACGCCGACGACGGCGTCGCGCGGCTTTATCTTGAATATCCGAGCGCCGAGTGCGGCGAAGTCCGGCGACTCGTCCGCCAGCGTGTTCGTGTCGAGGCCGAACCCGCACATGCCGACGATGTCCGTCACGTACTTGGTCATGAGGGCGCGCGCATCCAGCTCCGCGCCGACAGCGACGTGGCGGGAGATCACGTCGGCCAGGCGCCCGGCCACCTTCTGCACCAGCGGGAACATCGCCCGCAGCTTGGCGTTGGAGAACGCTGGCGTCAGGCTCTGCCTCACCAGCTTCCAAACGTCCCCGTCGGCTGTGAACAGGTTCCTCAGCAGCGGCTCGCGGGTCGCCGCGCCAAGGCCCTTGTCGTGGAAGTGCCGGAAGTCCGCTATCAGGACGCACTTTATGAGCTCGGGGTCCCGCAGCAGCAGTCCCGGTCGGTTCCCTTTGAAGAAACCGACGCATCTCTCGGTCGGGTAGCGTCTGTAGAGACTCTCGTAGCGGCCGGCCAGGCTGACTCCCTCCGCGTACTGGACGAGGCTGTTCCCGAAGAAGGGGAGCGGCCGGTCGCCCGCGACGCGCTTCCTCGACCAGTGGTCGTGGTTCCTGGTACCGTAGTAGTACAGAGCGACGAGGAGCAGGACGCAAAGAAAGAGAATCATTTTAACTTTTGCGATAGTTTTAAATACATTGTTATATAGGAAAGACTTATCGGCTCGCGCATTTTCTGTATTTTATTACTGTCGTTAGCCCATAAACAGCGTATAAATTAAGCGTAGTCGGAGAGCTCGAGGCCGCTGTCAGGTACCGTTTTGTGACGATTAGTTTCTGGGACTACAAATATAACTATGTGGAAACCTAACTCCACTCAAAGCTATATTCAATATAGATAATCTTATGTGAAATCTTTACGCATATCCAAACTTTTATTTTCAAGCAGCTTTTAATTTCCCAACAGGGAAAACCAAGGGGTCCTAGCTTTAAAGGTCCAATATTACCAACAACTGTTAAAGTTAATACTCGAATTAGTATCAAGTTACCTCTTTCTTTTTTCATATGAATGAAAGGGAAAACATGACATTTTAACATTCTAACAGACGTTGGTGAAATTTGACCTTAACATAATATTTTGGCTCCACTCCATTGCAATCACGACATAAATTGTGTCAACACCCAGTGCACTTCTAGTTAATATTAAAGACTTTTATTATTAACTGATAACTTTCTTTTCACTGTTGGCTCTTGGTCTATCATTATCACTTTTACAAGTTTTGAACACGTTTTAGTCGTGGTAACGTTATCATTTGAAAACAAAAGACAGTAATTTATTGTCAAAATACTCATCAAGTTCTTTAAGAATCGAAAAAATTACAAAAAAATTAAAAGTTTTATTTATTTATTGCTTAAAAATAAAAATGAAGTCTAAGTTTGTTCGGCGTCCGCAGTCTTGGGCAGTAGTCCTCTTATACTGAGGTCGTACACCACTTCTTCTATCTTCTTCACGTCGTATTTCAATGCGTCGAACCGTTTCCGAAGATGGTCATTCTTGAGATTAAGTAGTCTGAAACGATATAGCTCTTTAAAGAAAGTGTCTATAAAGGGATCTTAGAAAGAAAAGATTTTATGATTTTATTGTCTTAACTCTTACGGCTTAAGAGCCCGGGTTACCCTCGAAATTCTCATACATACGTAATACCAAAATCATTTTGTCGTACGAAAATATTTAACATTTTTGAGTTATTTTTCAGCTTAAAATAGTAATTACCTAGGTTCCTGAACAAAAATTAACTTCAAAATATTTAAACACTAAAAAATAGAGTAAACGACGACGACGACGACCTCCGTGGCGCAGTGGTGAGCGCGTTGGTAGCTCAAGCCGGAGGTCGCGGGTTCGAGTCCCGCCGACGGAACAAAAAGTTTATAAAAAGTTCCTGGGTCATGGATGTGTATTAAATATGTGTATTATATAATAAAAATTTTAAATATATGTATAGTATAAAAATATTAAATATATTTCCGTTGTCTGGTACCTGTAACACAAGTCCTTCAGGTACTTAGCACGGTGCCAGACTGACGTGGTGTGAAGCGTCTATAGACATAGACAATATCTAACCAAATGACCTTGGACGTTTGACGCGGAGCGCCATCTGTTTATGAAACAATGTAGCGGTAGTAGAGCGGAGAAGCTATTAAATCCTTTCGCTAGAAGGCGCGTTTCGCATAAGCAAAAAATATACATAGAATACTTTTTTATTTTATCCCCGTTTAACCCGTATTATGTATGTCCCGTATTATAATATTATGTATCTCGAATACGGCTCATACAAATACCAATATTAATTTATATTTAAAATTTTAAGTTTTTTTACAATAATATTCACAGGGATATTTTTTTATCGATGATTTATACAGGCTACGGCTGTTGATAAAATATCGATATATCGAAATATCGATATTATTATTTCAAAATATCGATATTTATTACTAATATTTTCTACTTTTAGTGCCTACTGCCTAACAATCGTACTAATTAGCCAAACAGCTGAACATAATATACTAAAACAAAGAGTAAGTATTTATCTATTTTTTAAAACTCTTACTAAAAATATTGGTATAATACATAATTGTCTGATTTAAATTTAAAAAATAATTACTAAGAACTATAACCATAACACTTATGTACATTCAAAATTTAATAATATTTTGTTTAATAAACATACTGGATTATAAACTGTGTTATCATTTTTGAGCTGTCTTACGATTTTTTTTAATTAAGCCGATATATCGAAATATCGATATTGTTATACTTATTTAAAAATATCGATACTTATATCGAAAATCCGATATTTTAAAAAATATCAACAGCCCTAATACAGGCTGTTAAAAAAGTATATATTTAAAATTATTTATTTATTATAGTTAGTTAGTTAGTCTTAGACTGTGAGGTCGTAAATAGATTAAATAAAATAAATTCACTTTTATATTGCGCTTTATTTTGGTAACACTAGATAGACCGGAGCGGTCAAATGACCGCATTTTCGTTTTAAATTTGCGATATTTTTGTTACCGTTACATGAAATTCGTTTTCCTCTCGTGACATTTCATAATTTTCGATCGATTAAATTGTGATAACGTTTTTTTATAATGGCTCGATAATAGGGTATTTGACAGATTTTTAATTTCTATCTTGAATTACTTGGTAGCGATTAAGAAGTTCACCGAAAGTATTTTATTTTTATTTTAAAATACATATTTCGTAAGAAACACGCTTAAAAAAATTCAAAATTCAAATAAGCCGCCGAAACGCTTTATTCAGCATTGAACGTGTCGCGCCTTGTAAGTGACGTCTCGAGCGTGCAAACCGACACTAGCCAATCCGGATCGTTTCCCAAAAAGTGGCACGAGAAACAAAAAGCCACATTTTTGTGATTTTCGATATAAATCACATAATAATAATAAAGCCTTTTATTTCAGAATTACAGTAATGTTTATAAATACTAGTTAGTTATCTAAGTTTATCAATTTCTGATTGCCATTTGGCAAAGGCCTCCTCTAGCCTCTTCCATTCTCTTCTGTCTCTTGCCACTCTACTCCAAGTAACGCCAGCAATTGGTTTAAAATCATCAGCCCACCTTTTTCTCTGTCTACCTTTACTCCTTTTCCCATGCCTAGGGTACCATGAAGTAATTCTTTCACTCCACACACAACAAAATGACGACGGCCAGTGGTTGCGATGTTGTTGCGATGTGGTTGCGACGTGGTTGCGATGTGGTCGGTATTTTACAAGTGGTCGACAACGACTGCAAAATGTGGTATGTGTGAATGGTCCAGTTCATTTACAATACGAAATATACGTCCGACCACGTGTCGTGTGTTTGTCGTGTTGGTTGCGGTTGTCGTGTGGTTGTGGTACGTGTGGGTTGGCCCTAAGTTTGTAATCCAATATTCACGAAAATAATGCCTATCAGATGTACATACTTATACTCGTAGTAATCTATACTAATATTATAAATGCGAAAGTGTCTCTGTCTGTCTGTCTGTCTGTCTGTGTATGTCTGTCTGTCTGTGTCTGTCTGTCTGTCTGTGTCTGTCTGTCTCGCTTTCACGCCAAAACTACTGAACCGATTGTAATGAAATTTTGGACACAGTCTAAAGCCTGAAAAAGGACATAGGCTACTTTTTAACCGGAAAAAGGGGTTGTAAGGGGGTGAAAATGCGTAAATTTGTTCAAATTAAGTTAGTTCCAAAAAATCATAATAGATGGCGCCGTGCCTCTCCTACATCGCGATATCGCTTGCTCATGCATCTTTCTATAAGAGATGGTACCAAGTTGAAAAAAGTTTTTTCGATTTCGATTCTTGCGATTGTTATGCACGTCGATAATGAATAACTCTCTACGCAGTAGTTAGCACTTAGTACTTTATCTACGCAGTGATGAGTGACGAAACCTTAAACCTACCGATGCTAAATAGTTTATGGGTTAAGTAAAGTTGTGTAATGGGGGGCTAAATAAGCTTTAAGTTTAATATAAAAAATGAAATATTATGTGCGCACTGCACAGCTGTTTTTGGGTATTTTGATTTAAGGGGTACCAGGGTTTTAAAAAGCTTTTAAATTTGACACCAATTTTGTTGACACCGCGCGCTATAAACTGAAGTCCACGCGGACGAAGTCGCGGGCAACAGCTAGTAAGAAATATGGACGTATAATTAATATCTTGTATGTAAATAATAACATAAAACCAAAGTATCCGTGACAGCAAAGTGTAGTACAAATAAATAGGTATTAGTTCTTAATTTAATGATAAATGTGTATAAAGTATATTGCTTAATGTAATATATTATGTGTAAATAGTATTTATAATATATAATAGTATATATAATAAATAATAAAATAAGACGTGCATTTTTCGCAGGTTTCATTAAAAGTTTTAGGCTTGCATAATAAAGATAATACAATAATAAAATTATGTGCTAGATAGTAAAATAAACAAATGTAAAGTCCTTTTTGAATGATATTTGAGAATAATGCAATGAGTTTATTTGATTGGAAATATTTAGTGTAGGTACTTGAGCTTGAAATATTAAAACACAAAAATAAGATATGGGCGGTAGTATAAAAAGGTACGAGGTATTTTGGACACTGGGATATTATCGTGCAAGCGGAAATAGGCCTTAAGACAATACATACTGAGTGGATTATTACAAGTAAAGTCCAACTTACATGCGTGATTTGAGTGTATTCTGCCGAAGTAAATTTATGACCATATTATTTGTACTTTTCATAGTCTTTTAGCTCAAGACTGATGTTGTTGATCATTATTCTTTAATTTGACAAGCGATGTTTGCCGAATAGGCGCGGGCAGCCTATTCGGCAAACATCGCGTGACTTCGGCAAACTTCGGAAAACGGCGCCAGCAACCATTTCGGCAACCGTTGCCGGCAGCGGAGGCACTCCCTAATAAAACATTTGAAAGAAAAATAAAACTTGCAACGAAAACCCATTTTATTTAGAAATTTTATCCAAACGGTCAATTGACCGCGGCGGTCTTTTTAGGTAGGTTGTTATTTAAAACCTATAATAGGCTATTTGACATATGGAAATTTTTGTGATTATTTGCTTTAAATGCAAAAAATTAGGGTTCTTTATGTGATTTATAGGCTTCCGGTTGAACAGTTGTCAAGTGCATACGTTCGTTTGTTGGCTCCGCGAATTTCGTAAAAAATTTGTGTAAATTCCGAGTGAAGAAAGTGTTAAAACTTACAAAACCAAATATTGAAGGAAGACGCACTACCACCGCAATAAATACAAGTGAAACTACAAGAATTTGTGGAGAAAACTGCTAAAAACTCATCGCGAATATCACATACACATAAATATAGGCAGATAAGTTATACTTTAATACTTCAGTCGGAATTTCCAGGAATTGCTATTGAATTCTATTGTTGTCGCGATCACCGGTGCTCGCGCGGGGCCTGAAGGATTAATAAGTTGTCAACGACGAAAGTCACAAGAACATTAAGTACGGACGAACACCTCATAGAACTTGAGCAGGCCTTAGAAACTATCAATTGGCATATTTTAGGCCTTAGCGAAGTACCAAGACAAGTCTCCTCTCCTGAGTACAACCCTGGAAAATGTAGACCATAAAAATATAATCGTCATGGGAGATTTCAATGGCCAGATAGGCAAACATAACAACAAGGAAATCCATACAATCGGAAACTATTGTACGGGGAAACGCAACGATAATGGCCAGAGATTACTCAATTTTGTCCTCCAGAATAATTTATTTATAATGAACACGTTTTTTAAAAAACGCGAAAGCAGAAAATGGACTTGGGTCTCACCTGATGCTAGTGTAAAAAATTAAATAGACTTTATTCTCTCAAATAAGCCTAGAACATTTAAGGACGTAGACACAATCAACCAATTTAATTTCAATACAAACCACCGAATGATGAGAGCCAAGTTGTATAGTAATATTCCAAAGACTCCACGTAGATTCTATAGCCAAACACTGAGCAGACCTACATTGCTGCACATTCCTGATGAAGTTCTCGTTAAATACGCTCCAGCGCTTACCAAACTCGTTGAGTCAGAAGGTATACAACAAAAATACAACAAATTAGAAAGCATGTTACTTGACATTGGTAAAGACGCCACTAACAAACATATAGCTAAAGACAAAATAGGACCTGCAGCTAGGGAGCTTCTTATAAAAAGAAGATTGCTATTAACAAACCAAAAAGAAATTGCACAAATTAGTAAAGAAATTAACAAAAGCATTAAAAAACATAGAAAGGATCTACGAACTAATAAAATAAAATATTAATATAGAGAAATCAGGTGGGGTTAAAAATGTCATTAAAGAATTAAGAGATAACACAACATGGATACCAAATCTAAAAACTAAAAGTGGTAAATTAGAGGCAAACAGAAAAGATCTAATAAAAATAGCAACAGACTTCTATAAGAACCTCTATGAAAATGATAAGCACTGTCCGGGCTTGTCAAAATGACAAGCCCGGACTTGGAAATAACACAGAAACCGGTAACACAGTTCCTCCGATCCTGGAAAGTGAGGTAGAAAAAGCGACTCGAACTCAAAAAAACAACTAAGCAGCAGTCGACGATAAAATTACTAATGAACTTTTAAAAGGATCAATAAATCTTATAAAAGCACCTCTCACAGATCTATTAAACGACATAGTCATCAAAGAGATTACGCCTACACAGTGGTCTAAAAACACAATTATACTTCTAAATAAAAAAGGTGACAAAAATCAAATAAATAACTGTATACCCATTAGCTTGTCATCGAATATTTATAAAGTTTTTGCGAAGATCATTCTGTCCAGAATAGAGAAGCAGTTAGATGAGAACCAACCAGAAGAGCAGGCAGGATTTCGTAGTGGATATTCTGTACTTGATCACATACATGTAGTAAGACAGATAGTAGAAAAATATAACGAATATAATTTAACATACTACTTAGCATTCATCGATTTCAGCAAAGCCTTTGACTCCCTTATCCATCAAAAAATTTGGGAGGCTTTAGAAGAACAGGGAATCGATAGCAAACACATAAAAATAATACGAGGTATACACAAACAGAGTATTGCATGTGTACAATTGGAAAAAAGGGAGAACCTTTTAACATACGAAAGGGTGTAAAACAAGGGGATCCACTGTCGCCAAAAATTTTCTTCGCTGTCCTTGAGAAAGTATTCAGGAAGCTGTCCTGGGAGGGTTATGGATTGAATATAAGCGGATTAAAGCTCACTCACCTCAGATTCGCTGACGACATTGTACTGTTTGCATCATCACCAGAAGAACTGACTATAATGATCAATGGACTGGCTAAAGAAAGTGAAGAGGTAGGGCTTAGGCTCAACTCGGAAAAAACAAAAGTAATGACAAACGGGCCAAAACATATAATAACAGTAGGAAATAACGTAGTTGAATATGTGGAAGACTATATATACCTCGGTCAAATAATATCACCATATGAGACGATAGCTAAAGAAATAGAAAGAAGGACTACAAAAGCATGGAAGAGCTATTGGAGCCTAAAGGAAGTGATGAAAAATAAAGATATCCACATAGAACTAAAAAGTAAACTTTTCAATACCTGCATACTGCCTGTTTTGATATATGGAAGCCAAACATGGTCTCTAACCAACAAACATATCACTGCTCTGGTGACTTGCCAACGTTCAATGGAACGCAGTATGTTAGGTATTAAGAAATTGGATAAAATAAGAAATGATGTTATAAGAAAAACTACCAAAGTGCAAGTCAGAAAGTTAAAATGGAGATGGGCTGGCCACACCGTCCGAGGTTAAAAAATAATATTATTTATTCGTTACAAGACGTGTGCTCCACAGCGCGTATCGAATCAAACTGCGCAGTGCCGTTTGACAAACCGTTCAAACCGACATCAAACGGTTGCATCAAACACGTAAGGTTTGAACCAAACCGTTTGATCGTCTCGGGGGCCCTTAAGAAACAATTGACGCACCATAATGGCGGCAGCTTATGTATGTGTGAGTGTGTAAAGGGTTGCAAGGTGAATGAAAATTCCCCATTTTTATATTTCAAATTTCAATTGCAATACGTCATTTTTACTAAATGAGAAGTGAAAAAAAATTAACACTGAAAATGTAACAAGCATTGATAGTTCATGCTTATGTAAATTTCGGGTAGCGTTTGTCATCTTTGCTATTTAAATAAAGATGTACTTAAATGGAGGTCAATAAAATACATTTTATATTAAAAAAATTGTATTTATTAATTAATAGCCGTGTCCAATAGCTTTTTGACCGACTTCCAAAAAAGAGGAGGTAAAAGTACGTTCGGCTGTATGTATTTTTTATGTATGTTCAAAGATTAATCAGTCGTTTGTGTTCCGATTTTCAAAATTCTTTTTGTGTTAAATAGGGTTTGACTCGAATTTGGTGGAAAACAGACAGTCAGACATACAGACAGACAGACAGATAGACAGACAGACAGACAGACAGACGGACGGACGGACGGACAAACAGACAGACAGACAGATAGACATACAGACAGACAGATAGACATACAGACAGACAGATAGACATACAGACAGACAGACGGACAGACATACATACTTTCGCATTTATAATATTAGAATCAGAAGGGCGCTGATTGGTCCGCTGCAATGTCTGTCTAAAGGTCAAACGTGCGCTCCGTTAGAGTTCCATCTAAGGTTGAGTTACGGTTGGAACGTTAGCACGATACTGAAATTTGTTCAGACGCAGCGGAACCGAACCGTAACTGAACCACAACCAAAGCAGATGTGAACCTGAATTGAAACGTTTAAAAATAACGCGATTGCCCTGCAGGGCATCACTTTTCATAGGTAAGCACGTTATTTTTTCACCTCAGTTCTCGTTTTTACTTCAAATTATTTATCTCATCTAAAGGGGGTGACAGACACGGTACGAGGACTTATGGCTCTACGATCTTAATCGCCTGTGTGTCAGCAAAGAGCCGCGAACCTGGGGGTTACTATGCCCCCAGGCTCGCGGCTCGTGGCGCGTGTGAGCGATTCTCTAACTTAAAACCCGCGTAAGTTCGCGAACTTAAAACCCGCGTACTTTAAGTTCGTACGTGTGTCACCCCTTTCACAGTACGAAATCTACCAAGTGTTGCCAGCAATTAAATTTGCAAAAGACCTTAAATAATGGGAGATATGTAATAGTAAATCGCTACAATTATCAAAGAATTAAATATAAAAAATACATTTAAAATAATAATTACATTTATGAGCATAAATAAGTACTATTCCTTAATAAATTCCTATTCCCAAATCTATACTAATATTATAAATGCCTGTCTGTCTGTATGTCTGTATATCTGGCTGTCTGTCTGTATGTCTGTATGCTAATATTATATTTATAATATTCTATACTAATATTATAAATGCGAAAGTATGTATGTCTGTCTGTCTGTCTGTCTGTCTGTCCGTCCGTCCGTCCGTCCGTCTGTCTGTCTGTATGTCTATCTGTCTGTCTGTATGTCTATCTGTCTGTCTGTCTGTTTGTCCGTCCGTCCGTCCGTCTGTCTGTCTGTCTGTCTATCTGTCTGTCTGTCTGTGTGTCTATCTGACTGTCTGTTTTCCACCAAATTCGAGTCAAACCCTATTTAACACAAAAAGAATTTTGAAAATCGGAACACAAACGACTGATTAATCTTTGAACATACATAAAAAATACATACAGCCGAACGTACTTTTACCTCCTCTTTTTTGGAAGTCGGTCAAAAAGCTATTGGACACAGCTATTAATTAATAAATACAATTTTTTTAATATAAAATGTATTTTATTGACCTCCATTTAAGTACATCTTTATTTAAATAGCAAAGATGACAAACGCTACCCGAAATTTACATAAGCATGAACTATCAATGCTTGTTACATTTTCAGCGTGAAATATAAAAATGGGGAATTTTCATTCACCTTGCAACCCTTTACACACTCACACATGCATAAGCTGCCGCCATTATGGTGCGTCAATTGTTTCTTACGGGCCCCCGAGACGATCAAACGGTTTGGTTCAAACCTTACGTGTTTGATGCAACCGTTTGATGTCGGTTTGAACGGTTTGTTAAACGGCACTGCGCAGTTTGATTCGATACGCGCTGTGGAGCACACGTCTTGTAACGAATAAATAATATTATTTTTTAAAAGATAAAACCGACATTTATAAAAATTATACGAAATTGAGAATTGAATTCCCTATCTCAAAAACTACTAAACCTATTTTGATGATACTTGCAGAAGTCTTCCAAGTTAAACAATACCTATGTATACAGTACAACAAAAAAATATTTAAATCGGACTTGTAGTTCCGGAGATATGTGAACATAAACATAAAACATACATACACTTTTGAAATTTTGCACATTTGTTCAGATGCTGATATAGACTAACATAATGTACGAAAACTGGGCAGTTCTGGAAATATAACATACTGTATACGCGTCGAATTGATAACCTCATCTTTTTTAGTCGGTTAAAAATAATATATTCCAAAGAGTGGTACAAAGTTTGTTCAAACGCATCGGAACACGATCAAACGGCGCGTCAAACACAACAAAAATATGAAATTTCATCAAACGAGCTTCAAACACGTAAATGTTTGACAAACCGTTCAAACTAGCTTTGTAAACGATCAAAATGGTTTGAGTCAAACCAAAATTTACGTGTTTGAGTCAAACCGTATGATCGTCTCGGGGGCCCTTTAGCGAAATTCCGTCCGTTCTTTTTTTGTAGGTCCATGCATATAACAAGCTTTTTATGTTGCATAATATAATCCGGTCTCTACTAATATCAGATATCATCAGCTGAATATAACTATTTTTATTTATTTATTTATAGCCTTTATTTTTCAGACTATTGCCAAAGGGCAAACAGACCGAGTCTATGGTACTATTGACCCGCTAGAGTCAGTGGGTTAAGCTGAATATACCTAACTGTTGATAATTTTCTTGTGTAAAGTTACCGTAAAATGGGAGTACTAGGGTCTGCAGGGAGAATTGGGTCAAAAGTGTGACCTTTTTTGAAAGCCTTATTTCCCACAGTATTTTAATTTTACACTCTATGGTAAGCTTTTTTTATACTACATCTTTTTATATATTTTAGCAAAACATGAAACAAAGCAACATTGTCAAAGTTCATGAGTCAAAGTCATCTGAAATTTGCCCCGTAAAACATTTTAATTTTCTTTAGTATTTGGAACAGTTGTGTGAAAGTGAACATCGCATCTTTTGTATCGGATATTCAGGCATTGAATAAGAAAATAAATTAAATGGATTAAGTATTGGTTTTTATAGTATTTAAAAATATTATCACTAAGGTAGTTTTAAGAAAAAATAGGGGTATAAAGGGTGGGAAATTGGGTCGAATATGGGTTTAATAGGGACCTAATTTGGATGAATCGGGACGCCTACGGGTGAATTGGGTCCTTATAGGGGGTTTTCACGATGAATATGGGTTGTCACGATGAATATATTCAAGTATTATTATTTTATTATTATTGTTCGTACAGATGTCTGTTGTCACATTTTGTAAGTATATATGTAATATGTATACCTATACTATTCCAAAAACATTATTTCAAATAAGTACCTACCTAAGTAGGTAGTACCTATTTGGAAACATAAGGAAAGTGGCAGCCCCATAAAAACTGTACTAACCCCATATGCATCCCTATTCACCTCAGACTGTGGGTGAATCAGGTCTGAATCAGGTCACAATTGGCCATAACGTGAAATTAGTTTCGTGGCTGATATGCTATTCGTTTTTCTTGATTTGTTCTTAAATCTTGATTGAATAATCATCCATAGGTATGGCAGATTATATTTGAATTATTATTACCACGCGTACTACAAAATATTTTTTCTTTTACTAAATCACTGCATAACGTGTTTATCATTATTATTTATAAAATATCCATAGTTTTATATTATCCGTACTAATAATTATTATTAATGTCTGTCTCTCTGTCTGGCGCAACGTAGTAGCGGACATCAACTAGTAGTATTATATTTAAATTTTATTAATTAAAATAAAACTATATTATTTTTATTATTTATTGAGATCAGATTACTTATACATATTATATTAAAAAATCAACAACACGTTGCGCCAGACAGACAGACAGATAATATTAGTACGGATTACTATCCGTACTAATGGAACTATGGATATGTTATAAATAATATAATGACAAGCACGTTATGCAGTGAATTAGTAAAAGAAAAAATATTTTGTAGTACGCGTGGTAAGTCAAATATAATCTTCCATACCTATGGATGATTAGGTAATCAATCAAGAACAAATCAAGAAAAATGAATAGCATATTAGCCACGACACGAATTTCGCGTTATTGCCTTTTTGTGATTGCCAGAACGCGTCGTGGTCGTTTTCATTAGAGCCACGACGAATTTCGAGTCGTGGCTGTTTCACTGTGACCACAACGCGTTGTGAGCTATTTTTTCGCTCACTGAGCGATTTCGGTCTTTGAGCGTAACATATATATTATTTAATAAACTAAAATCGTCATGTATTGCAAACAAAACTAGGGACCACTGGAACTCTATTAATATATTTTTTTCTTTTTAATCTTAAGATAAAGTCAATAAAAATTAACGTTGAACTTGAAAAGTGACCCGATTATCCCCATTTTACGGTACATGTGTAAAGTTTGGTCGTTGCATTCACTCTATTTCAGATGTGCAATGATAACCTGAAGCCGGCGTTGAGCTCCATGACGAATTTGGATATCTGCACGGGCCGGTTGTAATCCCCGCGCGTCACCGAGTTCACAGCTAGCCTCGACTGTAACATAACAATATACATAATTATTTATCTATACTAATATCATAAATGCTAAAGTGTGTGAGAGACACACTTTCGCATGTTTGTCTGTCCATCTGTCTGTCTGTGTGTGTGTCTGTTACCTCTTCACGCCCGAACCGCTGAACCGATTTTGCTGAAATTTGGCATGGAGATACTTTGAGTCCCGGGAAAGGACATAGTATACTTTTTGTCCCGAAAAAATGAACGGTTTCCGCGCGATAAACGGGTATTGGCGCAACGGAGTTGCGAGCATCATCTAGTTTAACCATAAATTAAAAATAAAAAGAAACATTACCATTAGCTTTGCAAGGGATTGATAGTGATGGATACATACAAGTTGTCATTGCAAAATTATGTCTAAGCCACTGAAGAGATATTAATTTAAGATACAAAAATAGTGCATTTTACATTGGGAAATAGGCTAGGATTATTTTTTTTTGCACAATTTAAGGATTTGCAAGGGAACTAAGCTGCATACGACCCTTAGTAACATGAATGCTACAGGGGTTAGATCGGAGGTCTGAAATTTTCTTCGGATCCTCAGAGCAGAGTATTGTGTAAAATTATATTTTGATACTAGTAGATCGTTATAAAAATTTGACTCACCAATTCAGTGCACAAAAGGAGCAAACCAACAAGATAGTCTTCCACATCCAAATGAAAACCACACTTCTCTTCAACAGCACTCACTGGAAATAAATATTACACATACATATTATCTTGATATGAATCGTTTGTTAGATGTTACATACTTTACCGTGGAATAATATGGCAAACAAATTACTTTTCTAGCACACAATTTGAGTGTTTAAAAAAGTAGTTTTCATGTATCATGTGTAAGTTCTAGTGAAAAAGTCCATTACCTTGGGAAATTAGAATAAGTACTCTTATCTACCATGGAAGTCTGCAGAATAAAATCCATACTTAATATCATAAATGCGAAAGTGTGTCTGTCTGTCTGTTACCTCTTAGGAAAGGACATAGGATACTTTTTGTCCCGGAAAAATGTACGGTTCCCGCGCGATGAACGAATTTTGGCGCAACGGAGTTGCGGGCGTTGCCTAATATTAAATAATGATATAATATGCTTTTACACAAGGAATTTATAATCATCAGTATTAGTAAGTATAGTATATTTGTTGTTGAATACAGACCTCCTAAGACCTCAGCGACAGTTTCATGACTGGCCAGTATTCCTTTCTCTATCCAGATCACAAGAGATATCAAGAAACAATATCTCTGTGTCATAAAGCGCCAGTGATCTTGGTACCTGCAAATATTTATTTAAATCAAAATATGAACTAGGTAGTTTCAATATTAAAGGCTTATTTATATGGAAAGCTGCTTACTTATAGTAATCAGTTGAAGGCACAGTGTCTTTTAATTTTTTGTATCCATCCCTAGCTTTTTCAAACAACTCACGAGCTTTCATACAAGCTTGCATTACTGAAACAAAAAGACACACTGTAATTTCAAAATTATATCTTACGAAAAATATGTTAACCCTTAATTGGTCACATGGGGTCAGATCATTTTTAAACCGAAAAAAAAAGTCCTAGACTTACAGGAATGCAACGACGCTTTTGGTAGTTTCCTAACTTCTATTGAGGTATCCTAATAAGTGGTAGCCGGTTAGCTAACGATGGTGCATGTGTTGCTATTCTCTTGAGCACTGACCCCATGGGACCACTTACGTGACTTTTTTGTCACAAGACAAGATTCCATTTTTGTAATATTATGTTTAATTGTAAAATTATTTTTGATATAATTTAGGATGATTTATAAATATATCGGGAAGAGGGTATTCTAAGATAAAACTAAAGTGGGCGACTATTTTCACCGGCAGATGATTGAAGGGTTCCCCAGGCAATTTTAAACACTCAACGAACGTTATTTCACTATTTTAATAAATCCACAGTTCACAGCAACTTATAAACACACGGTCCGTGGAAACAATGACAAGTCCTACCATAAGCAACGTCCTTAATTTCACTTTTCACCTCAACGGAATCTCACATTCAATTCATTCAACGAACTGTCACTACGCAAGGCCATGTCTGCCGCCCCCTCTCGGGTGATGGCGCTGCTTCCACTACAGTACACAAAATTCTGCCATCTATTGAACAATAAACGAACTACATTTACATTCACTAGGAATCCATCAGAAGGCGGTATTTAAGAAAGATTAATTAACAATATTAGTAACAGATGGCGCTTATTCGTAAAAATCTAATTTAGAACGAGTTAGCTAGAAAATCATAGTGGCGCCTTCTCACTCCACGACAAATATATGAGGAGTATGTCATTCTATTGACATTTTTTTATAAAATTACTCTGTAAAAATGTCAGTATAGATCAAGATAGTGAATACGCTGGTGGCTGGAAGGTTTCTGAAGATAAGAGATTTTACGAGGATATAGTCTCCGAACTTCAAAACTATGCACCAATTTGTGACGGGCATGAATCGGTAGACAAGAATTTAGAGCCCAGAGATGCCTAAAATAATCCCTGACCACTGGATGGTGATTATGATGATGATGAGGAGGTTATGACCACAAGTGTGTAACAAATCATACAAATGAGGAAAATATGTTTATCAGTATTATCTTAGGTCCTACTTCCTTCCGTGCTGCAAAAAAATCAGGTCATCAAAGTGAATAATAGATTTTTTAAATCTCGATATCAACCATAGGGATATTTATGAGTAGACATTGGATTATATGCATTTGCATACTTGCATATGCACATTTTAGGCTTTAGTGCATATTTTGGCAATTTTTCGTTGATAGTGCATATTTCGGTAGTTTTATGCCCTCGTAGTCTCCACAGTCCACACTAGCCATCATGACCCACACCGAGGCCACAAAACAAAGGTAGAATATTCGTAGATTAAAAACACTTCAAATATGTGGCTCCATCCCCTAAAACTTACCCGATAGGTACAATATCTTTCTAGAAACAAAAGATTCTTTGTAGTTGGCAACATATTTAGTAAAAAATTTGAATAAAGTATATAGTTACAGATTTCTTAAACATCCATGGACGTTAAAATTGCAATCGGAAAATGTTGATAAAAAATTATAATTGGTGCTGTATAGAAAATTAAAAATCCTGGATTTGATGAAATTATAAAATTGACGCGATTTTTTTATTTGCGGTCAGTGGAGACCCCATGTGACCACTTGTGTGACTTTTTTGATGTGCCTAATTAAGGGTTAAAGGTTTACAAGTATATGAACCAAAATAGTCAGTCTGGTATAATATTGAAACAAAAAATTAAAAATCATCAACTTTTATCAATCTGACTAAAGATATTTTGTTTCCAACACTTCATTTTACGCAGAGTAGATAACACGTTTTGAATTCCCACTTTCCAGGAAAATTGACATTTATTTTACCTTCCTTGGGGCGCTGCCCCCCCTCGGTATGCCCATGCTAGTCACTATGAATTTATATGCATAAAAAGTTGTACAATATAGTTTTCAAAAATTAGAAAATAAAAACTGCAAGTGTCGGTAATAAACATTTTTTTGTCACCTCTGGGCGGAAAACGTCAATTTTCTTTTCGCTGCTCTTACCAATGTTGCCATTTTCCGCCTCCGTCGATGAGAAAAATAGTATACGCACCATGGGCAGTAAATAAGAAAGCCTCAGATCACTTGTTTGTTACAATTACAAGTGATCTGAGACATTTCTTATTTTGCTGCCCTAGGTGCGTACTAGGCGTAATAAGTAAAAGATTTAAGTGATGACACAGAGTCCAACCAACTTTACCTGGAGTGAGTGTAGCGCAGTAGCGACGCCAGCTTTCAAGCTTTTTCTGTTCAAAAAATTTTTTTACCAAAGCATCAAACTTTTTGTACTTCAAAAAGTTTTCTTCTGTCATACAGTGATTGTATATTTGTTCAACAATTTTTCTGGTGAGTTTGGCGAATTGACACTGTTTGTCCCACCAAGGGATTTACATGATCTCGGAATCTTATGAGGTATAAAGGAACCTATAATTTAGCAATAACCCAGACGATATTGTTAAGCATTCAAACGTGAAAAGATGCCCTCAGTGCCATGGGCGCCGGCAGAGGGGTGCCAGGGGGTGCACTTGCACCCCTTGGGAATCTTGGGATCAACAGGAATTATTGAAATAAAAAGCATTTTGCTGCTCTATTACCATGCCATACAAGGATAGTTTGTAGTGTTTCGGCACTAAAATATGTAATCTGTTGACGTAAATAGACAGCCACTGTTGTTGGTAAAAATTAAAAAGAAAAGAAAGAAAGCTAGAATCTGCACCCCTTGGAAATAATTCCTGCCGGCGCCCATGCTCAGTGCAGGTGCGCTGTGCAGTTCAAGCAGCCCTCTGCCCGTATAAAAAAAATTGCTAAGCACATATTATTATAAGTAGGAGTTCCATAGCCTATTCAACAAACACAAAAGCCGAAGGAACAGCTAAAATGACAGCGACACATTTAGGATGAACTATGTAGTATGTACAGCATTTTAACTAGGGTATAACTTATAAGCAACTTACTTGATTCTTCGTTGTGATGAATAACTTGCAACACAGTGGTTACCTCGCGGGATAATTGATCGACATCTTTGCAGATAGTTCTTATAGCCTGAATAAACAACACAAGTATATTACAACATGAGTATGAAGTATGAACATTATATCAGGAATCAGATGATTCACGAGGAGAAACAAAAACAATATACGAACCTCGCGTATCTCTTGTTCCTCATCAAGTGTTTTTTGGAATTCACTGAAAATGGCATTAATATGGGGATTTGTGGACATTTTGTATTTTAGTGAATCAGTTCTCAATTCTTCAAAGTTATTCTAAAAACATTTACAAAATATGCAAAGATTGAAAACAAACGGAAAGCGCCGGATCAACGAATACTATACCAGTGTTGCCGCTGGTCATTTGTAGGGTTGCCGTACGCAAGAGATGAAATTACCGTATTGAAACAAAAATTGCCGTACATTTTTCATTTTATTAATTTACATGAAAAAGGAAAATATATACATGAAACTCTAGTCAAACAAATAAAAAAATCTTCAGTTTATGAAAAAATCTCACTGTACCTGTAGATTTGATTGAAAAGGCACCACAGATCACTCCTCTCCTCCAATCATATCCACAATGTACTGTTTGACTAATAATGTCGCATTTATAGTAGATGTTAAGAGGCGGTTTCTTTGTTTTGTTTTAATTAAGTTCACCGCGCTGAAGATTCTTTCTGAATCGGCATTTGCATGTGGCAAGGAGAGAACTTCAAGAACAAATTTCGCCAAATTCTGAAATTGCGGTTCCGACAAATGTAATATCTTGCTCCAAAACTCATCAGGTGACATTTTGTTCATATTAAGGAATGAGTCTTCGGGAAGATCTGTTTCCAGTAGGAGTCTCCATTCATCGTCTATGGCCTGTTTTTCTGCATTTGTTTTACCTTTCATGATGCAAGGAACCTTTAGCATTATGGGCAACAGACTTGGCACCGTGATTCTTTGGACATGAGAAACTGCATTTTTTGGCGAGAATATCGATAACTTCTGCAGTAATACGTCAGAAAAGTCATATCTTTTCCTTATTTGACAACACCCGGTTCAGGCGACGCCTTGATAATTTGGCCGTAGCGATGCCGATTTTTCTCAGCAATGACTAAAGCTAAGAAATTAAAGTTCATTGTCAGTATTTATCATGTCTTTGTCTTTGAATTGCCCATAGCATAACACGATTGGACAACTTTTATAACACAGAATTATCAATCGAAAAGACCTCTGTAAAAATAGGAATTCCTATTTTTCCAACAGAGGAGAGTGATTTAAAGTTCAAAAATTTGTACATAAATTGGTTGAAGCATACTCTTTAATATGTGCATAGCTTATATGAAATGTATTTATGGTTTTTAAATTACGCGACAAAAACCATTTTATCGCTTACGCCCTTTCCATTTTTTGCTGTTCCATTGCTTGTTTTCTATGAGAGACCGGCCCGGCCTCTCATAGAAAACAAGCAATCTAAAACATATCCAACACGGTTTCTTACTTTAGCGCGGCGTCACCTTAAGCTTCCTAATGCTACGATTGCCGTATTTAAGCGTACGGCAATGACTACTCTGCCGTATACCGTACAATTCGTCTTAAAAGAGCCTGAATGCCGTACGAAACGGCAATTACCGTACAAACGGCAACACTGTACTATACTCACAAGGAGAAGAAGCGGAACTTCATAGAAAAAAGTATACCCCTCAAATCCTTTAGTACCTGCGAAGTAGGGGCAGAGGGCGTTGAAGTGGCGATGACGTCAACTGGCGGGAAATTTAAAATTCTACTATTCCTCTGTGGCGGGAAATTTGAATTTTTAGCTGGGTGGGGTGGCGGTACTCTTTATTAATTCGAAAGAATGGAACTATCAGAATATATTATATTATATTGTGACAGATCCACTCTTTCAGTTATCGCTAAAAAACAAATAGAAATAAAACAGATTTATACAATTTTTCAAAATTTTTATTTATTCCCAAGGAAACTTTCATTGACTTCCGGTAAGGCACATGAATTATAATTGCGTGAAATTCAATAACACTTTATCACATTAGGATTAGAATCAATTTCTTAATTTGATTGTTTAACGCACATAAAAATAGTTTCGAAGTCAATTTTTCAATATAAACAAAACACTTAAGCACACAACAACATAAACATGGCAGGAATCTATTTTTCAATTTAAAAAGTGTCTCAGCTTATAACTGGCATAAAAACACACAGGGTTTTACGGAGGACATAATTATAGTCAACTTAGCGTAAATTTGCTGCTAATGAACAAAATATGAGAAAATATTCAAGAATATAACCTCACAATTTCACTTGAAAATAAACTAACCACAGCTAACGAAGTAACTATTTATGTTGCCAGTACAGATGTCTATGAAAATACAAATATTTTATTTCTAATTTTGTTCACAGAATGAAATAGCATTTAGTTCGTGATAACTTAAACAACTTTGATGTTTTGCCAATTAAATTGTCTAAAACAATTTGCAGAAATATCAATCAATTCAAATATTTTCTAAGAAAACATGATGAAATTGAAAAAATAAAACTACCATAATGGATTCTTTTTAATAGTGGAAAACATTCGAACCAGCGCAACCAGTGTAAAATTATCTATGCGTGGGTGAGCTTTCACCGACACAGAAGTTCACACCCCCTGCGCCGGATGGTGCCGGAGCCCGGAAAGCTTGTTTGCAATTTGCATAAGTCATAAAGGGCCCCCGAGACGATCAAACGGTTTGACTCAAACACGTAAATTTTGGTTTGACTCAAACCATTTTGATCGTTTACAAAGCTAGTTTGAACGGTTTGTCAAACATTTACGTGTTTGAAGCTCGTTTGATGAAATTTCATATATTTTTTTTTATGCATTAAGGGGGCAAGAGCTGCAGGTGCGTTGCCGGCCTTTTAAGGGGTAATAGGGGAGGGTAGGGAAGGAAATAGGCAATGGTAGGGAAGGGAAAAGGGTAGGGGGCCTCCGGTAAACTCACTCACTCGGCGAAATACAGCGCAAGCGCTGTTTCACGCCGGTTTTCTGTGAGGACGTGGTATTTCTCCGGTCGAGCCGGCCCATTCGTGCCGAAGCATGGCTCTCCCACGTCAAAAACGTGTTGTGTTTGACGCGCCGTTTGATCGTGTTCCGATGCGTTTGAACAAACTTTATACCATACTTTGGAGTAGGTACATTATTTTTACCGACTAAAAAAGAGGAGGTTATCAATTCGATGCGTATGTATGTAATATTTCCAGAACTGCCAGTTTTCGTATATAATGTTCGTCTATATCAGCATCTGAACAAATGTGTAAAATTTCAAAAGTGTATGTATGTTTTTATGTTTTTGTTTACATATCTCCGGAACTACAAGTCCGATTTAAATATTTTTTTGTTGTACTATAATAGGTATTGTTTAACTTGGGAGACTTCTGCAAGTTTCATCAAAATAGGTTTAGTAGTTTTTGAGATAGGGAATTTAATTCTCAATTTCGTACAATTTTTAAGTCGGTTTTATCTTTTAAAGAATAATATTTATTCGTCACAAGACGTGTACTCCACAGCGAGTATTGAACCAAACTGCGCAGTTTCGTTTGACAAACCGTTCAAACCGACATCAAACGGTTGCATCAAACACGTAAGGTTTGAATCAAACCGTTTGATCGTCTCGGGGGGCCTTGAAGTCGGTTTACTGACGATAGTTGAACGTGACAACGTATGACGTTGTCACGTTCAACTATCATTAACCCCTTAACCCTCGCTTCCGAATCTCTATACATAGAAACAAACTTTTTCGAGTGTAACCTAAAGTTATTTCGATGTATTTCTTTCAAATGATTGTCTAAAAATATTTATAATGAGTAAAATAAACTATTCGCAATACAAAACGCTACATACATTCGTGAAATCCAGTAAAATTTTCGAACAAAGCACAAGTCATACCTTGACACGTAGGAAATAGAGCACAATTTTAAATAGCCGAAATAATACTAATAGCTCACAGATTGTTTATTTATTTTTCATTCAGAGTGTGGTCAATGTATAAAAGGTCATAACTAACCAGACTTCTTCGTACAAAAGTATTCTCTAAGTCATCGAAATACGTAATATAATCGAAACAAAGAGCGCGGCCCAGGTGGGCCTTCCCATTCAGTGCCAGCAACGCACCATTTGCGTTTTGCGAGTTTACTTTCTGGTGCCACCAACGCACCATATGCGTTGAGGTACCTTTGATATTTTTCCCGGTTTTTCTTTATAATGGCTATATTTAATTAGAATCTTTGGCCTCATTAGCTACTGGAGATATATTTTACATGTGGTGACACTGTCGGTTTTTGGTCTGGACCTCCCCTCTTTTTTTGACAGCGAAAAAACCGTTAGCCCAAAAACTGCCTGATTTCAATTCAACATATTTTCAGTTTTATTGAATTAGAGTGAGAAGTTTTTGACTAAGAACATAAAAGTAAGCAATATATTTAGGTATATTACAATTTTTCTTCGATTCATGGTATATTTTATGAATAAAATTACCATAACGCAAAGGGTGCGTTCAATGGCATTTTAACGGCGAATTTTGTTGGATGGTTTCATGCATGATGCAACACTTTTACTAATTTGAACACTATGTTCAAATTAGTAAATTTTACCAACCATTCGTTGTATTTATAATTAAATTGATACAAAATCTTTTACTAGCTGACCAGTTGTATTTTTCAATATTTAAAAAAAAAAAATATTTCAATGTAAGGATTTTATTTATTTTATAAGGATTTTATTTCAATTTTCAGTTTTTTTTAAAGAATGAAGGGGAGAAAGGACTTTGAATTACTATGGGTAGCTTGATAAGCGGTTAACTGTATGTAGAAAAAAACCTACCTGTATTTAAAAATTATTCAGCTACCCACTCTGTTGCATAACACAGTTCAATTAAAACAAAAGCGTCAAAGTAAGTGGTGCAGTGAATGGCACTTGTGATTGGATTTGTCTCACCAGTGCCACCAACGCAATTGGTGCGTTTATCGTGTTTAGATAGGTTTTCGTTATTAATTATTGCATTATTTAATATATAAAATACGTTAAACAATGTATTTTAAGTTAGAAAAAACAAAAAAATCAAGTGGCACCACCGGTATGTTACAGGTGGATTGGTGGCATTGAATGGGTGAAAATGTCCCGACTTTTTTTTAATAGGTAAAAAAGATAACTGTAAGTTTGAGTGTTTACTATTTTGAAAGAAATATTTGCCAAAATGCCTCTTTGCGACCCATTTCGCCATTTTTGTTTTACAATATTTTTGGTAGCTAATCTGTCAAAGTACGTAAACAAACAGCATATATTTTCATAATTTCGGCAATATTTCAGATATTTTTGGATAAAAATGTGATAGGAAGTGAAATTTGGCGTGCTAAAACATGACTGCGTGCAGTAAAGCTGGATGCAGCTCTAAAATTAAGAGGAAAAGGACTGTCAGACAGCAGTTTGCAAGTATAACTATCGCGAGAAGTGTTTGACAGTATGTCTGACAACAGCTTGCAAGTGTAACTGTCGCGAGAAGTGTCTGACAGCACCTTGCAAGTGTAGCTGTCGCAAGAAGTGTCTGACAGTCCGTCTGACAGCACCTTGCAAGACGTGTACGGTGTAACTGTCGCGAGAAGTGTCTGACAGTCCGTCTGACAGCAGCTTGCAAGTGTAACTGTCGCGAGAAGTGTCTGCAGTCTGTCTGACAGCAGCTTGCAACTGTCGCGAGAAGTGTCTGACAGCTGCTTGCAAGTGTGAGGCCGTGTTTCTACCTGCAAGACGCAGTTCTTAGACTTACCCTTTGGGTAAGCAAATAAACAACTTCAAGCGTGTTCTGGTTTAATAATCACAAAGAGTGGTAATTCAATATGTAGGCTGATGCCACGTTCGTCACCCGGCACCCGCCGACGTGGTGCGCAAGCAATCACGTTCAGCCCGTCAGCACTTTCAGACGAGTTAACGCACGAACGTTTAGTGAAGTCGTACCTACTTGGAATCGTATAAAAAGCAGTAGTACAATAAAGTTTCTAGGAAACATATTCAAGTCTAAGTTTTATAATATTTATTTTATGAAATGCCACAAAAAGTAAAAAATTCAAAGTGGTGCTTTAGTTTAACAAATTGTAATTTATGTTAAAAATCAATAAAATTCAGTAATTAATCGTAATTTTGAATGTTTTACCAAGTTTCGGTTTCGGTTTCGGCCGAAACTGAGAGCAAGGCCGAAAGTTCGGTTTCGGTTTTGGCTGAAAAATCAGTTTCGGTTGTGACACTAGTAAATTAAACCTTCCTGCCTGTTGTTACTGTATATTATAATAATCTGCCTGTATATTATAATAATCCATACTAATATTATAAAATATAAAAGCGTGTCTGTTTGTCTCTTACGTCTCTTACTTTGAGTCCCGGAAAAGGACATAATATAATATTAGGATACTCTTTATCCCGAAAATATGCACGGTTCCCGCGCGATAAACGAATGTTAGCACAACGGAGGCGGATGTAATTTAGTAACAATAATATAATTATTATTCATTGTTACTAGACTTTAAATAATTAAAAACACACTTCAGTGGTGTAGAAGTTTATTTAAGTATTGGTGAGATTAGGGATATAGTCTTAGCCAGGTGGCCATTGCATTTGGCGTCCACCTAGGATATGAATGTGAAGATGATAGACACTTTGAGCACCATTCTTGCCATCATTCACCACTAAACGGAATCCACTTTTGTCCAAGCCTTCTTGAGCGGCAATTTTCCGTGCAGCAACTAGAAGATGACCTAATAAACAAATAGAATAAATATTAAAAACATAGATGGAGTCTCTTATAACTAGAATTAATTTGAATGGATAAATAATTACAAATAACTTTATCTCCAAGAATCCGCCATCGAAGGATTAAAGAATATTATATTTAAAAAAAAAATTTGATGATTAGGTAGTACCATTAAAAAAAAATGAATTTAAATTTGAAAATACTTAAAAATATAATATTCAATTGACTCTTGCCATTGCATAACAAGATAAGAAAAACCACTGGGAAGTTATTACCAAGAAGTTGTTCATCTGCATCTTCAGACTTGGAAAGTTGTGGTATAGGCTTCTTTGGAATTACCAGTATATGGGTTGGAGCTTGTGGGTTCACATCATGAAATGCCAGGCACTGAAACATAAGTTAATTTTTAATTGTATTTTACATAACAAACAAGTTTTATTTGAGAGGCAGTGCAGAACAATGCTTACACTTTTCTTTGACAATTTATTTATTTTCATATTAGATTTATATAAAAGTAGCCACAATAAATCCATCAACATAGTACCTACATGCCACGAAAAAGGTACTTATTACAAAATTTTGATTTTCTAATGAGGTTATAATACTTTGAAAGACGTTAGGTAATCTAGGTAAGGAAGAAAACAATAATATATTGAAAATATAGGAACCAAGTCCTAAATTTTTATATAGTTACAATTTAGAATGCTGTAAACACAATAGCTACTTATGCGTTCCATATTTAAATGTTTATTGCCGTCGATGCCGGAAATTTTTGCTCAAAACAGCAGCTGTTTTAGGCACGTACTTGGTCATCTTCAAACACTATTTTAGCCGGAATTTCTTTCCTGATGATTTTCCCAAAAATTGTATCTCCTCCAGGAGCAGCAGACTGAGCTAGTTCAACTTCTCCAGCCATTTTTATGGAAAATTTTGGAAAAAATCAAAGGAAATAACCTAAAAGTTATTGAATTCTGAATTTGACAATTGACACTGACGTGCGTGTTAACTGTTAACTGACATTTGACAAGACATTTTTTTCAGACAGACATAATTATTATAGCTTAAGGCTTCTTACAGACGAACGGCACGTGTCGGCGGCACGTAAAAAATGCAAAACAATGTTATCCCCTGTGAAATAAAAATAATATCAACTTTTTTAAGATCGCTAGTTTAGCGTTAAAGAAATAAATTATTATCTGTCAAACGGTGTCGCGTAGAGTGCGCGCACTAAAGAATAAGGATTGGGTAGAACTTTGGTCAGCGTGTCACTGAAAGGGACAGGAAGAAAAGTAGTTAGTGTTACCAGTAACGAGGAATATGAAAAAATTACCCATGGATCTCACAATTATTATAAACTAGCTACTTACCGCAACTACAACTGCGTATATTAAGGCCTATTACATACTGTTGACGTCTAACGGATGCATTCAGTAATCATCATCTATCCAAAACTAAAAGCTGTTGATGTTTTACTTTTTAATAACTTACTTAAGTAATTACTCCCTCGCTTATTAGTAATAATTGTAAAATGTGATACACTGTGAATAGTTTCATCGTGTGAATAATCCTTTTTTAATATTATTATTCGACATTTAATAATTAATATTAGCAGTGGCCCGTGGTGTTACCCGCGGTTTATTCAGTCAGTAGCGAGTCACGTCGCCGACAAAACGTGACAGTGTTAGTTTTTTAAGTATATCCCTTCAACTGTGGCGGCCATATTGCAAAAATGAGCGCATCTGTGGGGCTACTTCTGGATGTTCACGCATCGGGGAATTTTCAAATTCTTTCCCTTACTGCTTTAATCACCTTTTTCGTACGAACACTGCGTGGACGGCCAGATCTTTTCCTGTCACAAGCAGAGGAGGTCTCATTGTACCTATTAATGGCCCGGTACATAAACATTTTACTAATACCAAACATATGGAGAGTTATAAAAATGACATTGGACTCCATACCTACTTTGTGTGATGCAATCACAGCGATTTGGTTTTTGTGATCACCCCACTCCATTTTATCGCAAAATATTGTAAAATACATTGGCGCCAAAACGAGAAAACACAATAAACAATCATATAAAAATTACAGAATCCAAATTCAAATGTAATATTTTGTTTATTTTAACTAGTAACAGTCAGGGCTTCATAACGTTATCGAATAACAGAAAAAATATCGTTACGTACCGTTATTTTCATAATGGTAGCCAGATAACGTTATTTTTTAACGATATCTAGTAAAATAACGTTATATTTACCGTTATTATTATAACGTTATTTTTTCGTTATGGCATAACAAAAAAATAACGTTATAATAATAACGGTAAATATAACGTTATTTTCTGATATCAGGTATGCGATCGTGCACGGTGCACCAAATCTCACTCATATTTAAAATGTAATAAGCGTTTTCTGTGAAAATACAAAGAAAAAAATACACCTTAAAAGCGTGATTACGTTTAGAAAATTTTCCCGCCTGTCATGACTTTCTTGACGGATTATAACGTTATCAAAGAACATATATTTACCGTTATAAATCCTATATAACGTTATAACATTTACCGTTATTAAATACATTTATAACGTTATTTCTAGTATCGGTTAAATTTTCATAACGTTATCTATACCCTTGAAGCAATAACGTTATGAAAAAATAACGTTATTTGAAGCCATGGTAACAGTATTTATGGCCAGACTAAGTATACTATGGTTCCGAAGATAGTAGATACTAAGAGAACTCCGGATTCCATAAAGATACAAGTTTGGGGGTTTAGGCGCTGTTTTAAGAACTGAAAGCATATGCTACTATGCAAATACATTCATAATCATCATCATCATCATTACCACATCAGGGTCACCAATGTTACCAAAATTGAACATAACAAATTCAGCCTTGAGTCCAGAGCATAAGGCACACATTTGACATTACTTCTGAGAAGTAAGCTGCTTCGATAATACAAGTAACATGCCTGTCTCACAACAACACAAGAAAACAACCTAATTTCAACCTTTTGCATTGCGTTTAGCGTTCATAGTACAATAACTGTGCCGTCTCGCTTGCTACAATCTGCTAGAGCTGTCTGACAGCGAGCGGCGCGGCGGCGCGGCGCGGGGCCGGGTCAGGTAATTTGTTGCTAATACCGTTTGTATCCTTCGATCGTGGATTCTTGGAAATCTATCGTTATTCTATTGTGTCTCGCTCACCGGTGAGCTTGTAATAAGATACGTAGAAAAATATTATACAGGTGTATTATTCTACGTACATAGTACGCGATAGTTTAATAGGTAATTAAAAACTAAAAAGAGTGAAATTATCATTTTTAACAATAAATTAAAACCGACTTCCAAGGTAAAAACAATAATAACATCCTTATAAGTAACCGACTTCCAAGGTAAAAACAATAACAACATCCTTATAATATGAACTAAAAAGTATTAAATAATTTTTTCTATCTATTAGTGCCTTTTTCCGAATTCGGCTAAAACTCAACTTTTTCTGTACTATATAATTTTGAAGTCGGTGCCAGTTACAAAAGTTTCAAATATTTTGGCAGACTGAAGATTCAGCTATATCTGGTACCGACTTCAAAATGATGAAGATTGAGTAAGTAAGTACAGAAATAGTTGAGTTTTAGCCGAATTCGGAAAAAGGCACTAATAGATAGAAAAAATTATTTAATACTTTTTAGTTCATATTATAAGGATGTTGTTATTGTTTTTACCTTGGAAGTCGGTTTTAATTTTTTGTTAAAAATAATATCATGTCAATGTAAAGCTGATTCCCGTTCGTCCCGTTGTGGATGTGTCATGTCGGTTACAAATGTTATAATTGGTATAATTATTCTGAAGATCAGATTTATGACATTAATTAGATACAATTTTTTTGGATATTTTTCAATAATTTTATCAGTAACTTTAGCACAAAACATACCTACCTATAACATATTATTATGCTGGTCACATTAAGAAAACTGTAAATACAACCTATGAATAAGTACCTGCATATTTTATATATTTTTATTACTAACGTTCATGCTTTTTATTCAAAATCTTATATATAAAATTCTCGTGTCACAATGTTAGTCCACGAACTCCTCCGAAACAGCTTTATTGATTTTCATCAAATTTTATATGCATATTCAGTAAGTCTGAGAATCGGCTACTGGGTACTTTATATTATGTTGATAAGTGCATTTGTTGAATAAATAATAGTAAATTATTACAACCTAAGATTGACGGCGACCATTGTTTGTGCGACGAGATAGCGATCGACGTTGCCATGGCAACATACTTCTTTAGTCACTTCAATAAAATAATATGGGCGAAATACTTTATATTATGGCAAAGCAACGTGTGCCGGGACAGCTAGTTCTATTATATAATTATAAAGAAAACCAGCCTAGTAGCTTAGCTACCGCGCGGCGCTATGAGTTTACCTCTACCGAGGCTCATTTAAACGGCTGCAGTTCCGTTGTATAAAGCTTTATTGTAATGATTTCAAGTTCGTTAGAAAGCTGATAAAAGTAGCCAAATATTTTATATTAACCTATATTTTCATTAACCTAACGATTACCAAGTTATACATAAGAGGGAAAAAATATTTTTTTGAAATTATGTTTTTCCGAAATATTTCCCTTGGTACTTAATTCACACTGATAGTTCTGAGCACAGATGTTCTGAGGAATAAAATGATGTTTATTTAATAACCTTTCGTTTGACACTCTACTTAAGAGCCCGGGTTACCCTCGAAATTCTCATACATACGTAATACCAAAATCATTTTCTCATACGAAAATATTTAACATGTTTGAGTTATTTTTTAGCTTAAAATAGTAATTACCTAGGTTCCTGTACAAAAATTAGCTTCAAAATATTTAAACACTAAAAAAATTTTTTTTGTGTATAATTTTTTTTACTAAATTTACTACTAAATATTTAAACACTAAAAAACAGAGTAAAACACTAAAAAATATTTACATAAATATTAAATTTACTACAAAATATTTCAACTCTAAAAAATATTTTTTAGTATTTAAATATTTTGTAGTAAATTTACTATTTATTTATATATTTTTTAGTGTTTTACTCTATTTTTTAGTGTTTAAATACTTAGTAGTAAATTTAGTAAAAAAAAATTATACACAAAAAAATTTTTTTTGTGTTTAAATATTTTGAAGTTAATTTTTGTTCAGGAACCTAGGTAATTACTATTTTAAGCTGAAAAATAACTCAAACATGTTAAATATTTTCGTATGACAAAATGATTTTGGTATTACGTATGTATGAGAATTTCGAGGGTAACCCGGGCTCTTAAGTAAATCGGTTCAGTAGATATTTAAATAATCCGCTCAATAGAATAACCCCGGCGGCCATCTTTGTGACGTCATAGATTTTTTTTTTTTTTTTTTTATGAAATAAGGGGGCAAACGAGCAAACAGGTCACCTGATGGAAAGCAACTTCCGTCGCCCATGGACACTCGCAGCATCAAAAGAGCTGCAGGTGCGTTGCCGGCCTTTTAGGAGGGAATAGGATAATAGGGGAGGGTAGGGATGCGAAGGGAAGGGAATAGGGGAGGGTAAGGAAGGGAATAGGGTAGGGAATTGGGCCTCCGGTACCGGCTACCCCCTCCACACACTTAGGAAGTGACTAGCCGCACTTTTCGTGTTCAGGAAAATATGCCTTTATGGCTCCTCTACAACAGTGGCCAGTGCTGGGCGATCGAATGGCGTATGCAATGGCCATGCAAAGTCACAACGCCTCTACATGATGGCCGTGTTCAGTTGTGATCTAAACGTCGTTCAAGATGGACGTGTAAACATTAGCCATTGCGGCAATGCAAAACGTACATTTTTAATAATTCATGACTTCACCAGATGACCCGGTGAACTTCGTATCACCTCCCTTCTAATATGAACCTTCTCTTGAATTCTAGGAATAATTATTTTGAGACTAAAATTAAAATAATGGTTTATGGTAGTGATGATGATGACAATAATGAATGTAATAATAGCATATTAATATGCTTTCCGTTCTTAAAACAACGCCAAAACTCCCAAACTTGTATCTTTAAAAAGTCAGGAGCTATGTAGGTATATTATAATGTAAAAGCTATAATAATTATTGTAAAGTTTCATCAAAATCCGTTCAGTAGTTTTTGAGTAAAAGAGTAACAAACATCCATACATCCATACAAACTTTCGCCTTTATCATAATATTATTATATTTTTATTCATTATGAGATCACGTACTCGTCATTTTGAATGAAATTCGTAAATTGTAATACGAATTACGACGTCCTCACTCGACCGCGGTCAGGCACTGACTGTCGTATCGCCAACGGCCAACGTGTAGAGGCGTACCGCCATCGCTGGGGCCCGGGCCATCATCCTTTGATGTGCGGTCGAAAATCCGACACCGCCGCCATTCCACGGCCATCGCTGGCGCCATCGGCCATCCTACGCCTCTACGTCCTCTCCACACTGACCCATCGTGATGGCCCACTACGCTGGCCCATCGTGGGGAGCCGCAATGACAAAATATACATATACCAATAATTCATATGGCGGAGATGAGTTGAACGGAAGTTGAATTTTTTGGTATTGGGGACCGTACTATTAGGATTAGAGACAATAAAATATAAAAATCGTTATTCATTTCTTATTAGTGATTTATTAATTCTTTTGCTGAGAAAATACCTAAAGACGACTGCCTGGGCCAATAGGCCATAACATGTGTTGAAGCGTTCTTCCAAATATGTGTATTGATTTCAGTTTATCCTGTCTTAAATCTTGATCTACGGTAACATGATAGCCAGAGCCTTGTAATCCTTTTTCTACTGCTAAGTTGTTTGCAACTAATAGCAAGTGACCTGAAATAAAATACGATTTTAAAAGTGATTTTAGTTGATACAACATTCATTTGCCGTAGTCCAGCTACCAGCTAGTCAACAGTTTTATGAAAGTACCCGCAAACGATAACAGCTAATAGATACCTGTCGTTAAGCTTAGACCCCTTTAATATCAATATTAAGTACTTACGCAATATTTTTTCTTCATCGTTTGAATTTTCGAATATACGGGATATCTTGGTTTTTGGCACCACCTGGAAATGTATCAAGGCAACAGGATTTTCGTTGTCATTGTAGGCTATGCACTGAAAAAGAAAAACGTTTTTATTTGTATAAAAAATTGGAGAACCGGCAAAAATGTATGAAATGTGGTACCCGTCCCAGAAGACATAATTTATATCTGGTTTGAAAGGTTTTTATACTTTTGCACCAATGTCTACTAGGGCGCTTGTCGCCATTCGCTGTGGAGACCGAGTTGTATAAATTTTTAATAAGTACTTATTGAAATTTTGTCATTTTTAAATGACTAATGACGCAAAGCGATTAATAGCTATGTCCACACTATGCGCTTTCGTCTTCAATTTTCTCAACTTTCGTTTGGTGCTTTCAATAATTGAATGCGTTAACGAACGCAACGCCAACATTGTCATTTTTGTTCAGTTACAGTGTCTGTCAGCTTTGTAACATGTGCAACGAGAACGTTTTACTGGGTGGAATATGTGCGGCTTATTTGGTCATAAGAAATTCCAGAAAAATAGAACTAAGCGAAAGTTTTGGATACGGTCAGAGCGCATGCGTCGCGGGAATGCCTCACGAGTTACGTACCTACGCTGTTGACTGCGCTATGACGCATGCCCTTGATGAACAAAAAAAAGACACAATGTGGACAAAGCTATAAGCTATTAACCATCTTTACCCAGTTGTAGAACATTATAATAATATATATAATATTATCAAACCGAAGTTTGTTGTTAAATACCTTTTCATCTTCGTAAATAACCTCTAGATTTCGTAGCCCACACCTGATAGACACGGACGCCATCTTCAATAACTAACAGACTTGAATTTATCAGTTTAATACGTGGCGACTGTTATTAATCAGATACTATAATATTATAAAGCGAAAGAGTTTGTAAGTTTGTTTGTTTGCTCAGGAACTACTGGTCCGATTTGAAAAATTATTTCAGTGTTAGATATGTCAATTTATCCAGAAAGGCTATAGGCTATATTTTATAACACTAAGACTAATGGGAGCGAAGAAATAGAGGAAAATGTGGAAAAAACGGGGGAAATTATTTGAAAGGGTTTATCTTACAAACTACTAGAGCAATTTTTCTGTTATTTGGGTCAAATAAGAAGTAGACTACATGAAGGATCATAGGCTATTTTTTGTGGACGCCGCGTGGACGACGAAGCCACGTAGAGATATAAATAAAGATAAGAATATTATGAGTACTTAATTGATTGTATTATATCAAGCATGACTACGGAAAAAAGAAATCTTAGATACTTTATCTATACTATCTATACTATAAAATATAATAAAGCGGAAGAGTTTGTTTGTTTGTTTGATTGAACGCGCTAATCTCAGGAACTATAACTGGTCCGATTTGAAAAAATATTTCAGTTGTAGATAGCCCATTTATTGAGGAAGACTAAAGGGTATATTTTATCACGCCAAGACTAATAAGAGCGAAGAAATAGAGGAAAATGTGGAAAAAAACGGGAGAAATTATTTTAAAATTGAGGAAAATGTTGAAAAATCGGGAGAAATTATTTGAAAATTCTTATTATGAATAGGAGAGCCGAAAAAGACGCGTCAAGACCGGAGCCAACTCTGGAGCTCTGCTTGTGCATCGCGGTATTGTCGGCGGTTTCTGCCCCTCGTCATCTAGGGTCGAGTTTGACGCAAAGAGCTTGCCCAGAAGATCGGCTTTGTCTTTTGCGTCCAGGGCCAACGATCCATTTCTTAAGTGTAGGGATGGTAGGGTTGGCTTGCAGAAATTTCCTTCAATACCTTTGGCCAGAGACCAGAATGCATGGGTTTCCGAGGGGAGGCGCTCAAGTCTCTTGCCAATTCTATTGACGTGTTGTTGCTTTGCCCGAGTTATCTCTTTCTTGAGGGATCTAGAGGCAAGGTTGTACTCCTTTTTATATGTGCTGGTATTTAAATCCCGAGCAGATACTGCGTTGGCCCAGGATTGGTAAGCCTCCTGCTTCCGGCGAGAAGCTTTTTTGGGGGATGAACCAAACCAGAGACGAAATCTGTCGCTAGTTGGCACTACAGAGGACGGAATGAAAAGTTCCATACACTGCATCACCACATCGGCAACATAGTTGGCAGTGTTGTCGGGATCATCCGGCGAGAAGCACACGTGCCCCCAAGGATAGGATGCAAAAAACGACCGCATCCCATCCCAGTCTGCTGACTTGTAGTGCCACACACGACAGTATTTAACAGCACGTTGTCTTAACACCGTCGTAAGTGGCACAGAACTCCTAACAAGGCAATGATCCGATGAACCAAGTGGTGCGATTACGGATATTTGGTAGCCGTCAGGATTTGAAGTCAGCAGGAGGTCCAACAAGGAAGGATTCTGACCATCCACATCTGGGATTCGCGTAGGCGTAGTAACCAGTTGTGTCAAGTCGTTCGCAAGGGCAAAGTTGCGGACAGATCTCCCCGCATGATCAGTTTAACTGGAATTGAGCCAGTCGGCGTGGTGGGCATTAAAGTCGCCAAGTATTATGATCTCTGCGGATGGGATCTGATGCTGCACAAAATCTGAAGCAGCTTGCAGGTGCTCCAAGAGTCGGTCCGTCTCGGGGTCACCACTATGGGACCTATACAGGCATGCATAGACGCGAGGGTGGTCGTCGCAATCTATGCGGAGCCATAAGATTGACAGGTCCTTGACCTCAAGATTGCTGAGGCGGTGAGAGCTGATATCATCTCTGATATACAAACACACTGCAGCTTTGGGTAGAAAGGAGTGCTCGAGATAATACCCTGGGTGGGAAAGGTATGATGTGTCACTCGGAGATGATATCTGCGTCTCGGTTAAAAAGAGCAAAGCCGGCTTTGCCGTCTCAAGGTGGTAATGGACGGAGGTTAATTATTAAGGTTGGAGTGTAATCCCCTGATATTGCAAAAGTCCACGTTTAATATCGAGGGGGATGCCTTTGTGTGTTTGCTCTTGCCCCGAGCAGATTGGAGCGCAGTTTTGCCCTCCCCAGAATACGAGGGGCAGCCTGGATGTCCACGTTTAGTTCCAGGGGTTCCTGAGCATGGACGTCCAGAGAGGGATTCTCCAACGTAGTTGGTACCCTCCTGGGGTAACAAATTGCTTTTCAACTGTGACATTTCTAGGAGGGTAGGGGATTGGGCCTCCGGTAAACTCACTCACTCGGCGAAACACAGCGCAAGCGCTGTTTTACGCCGGTTTTCTGTGAGGCCGTGGTATTTCTCGGCCCATTCGTGCCGAAGCATGGCTCACCCATGGACAAAATATATACACGGATAATTCTCTACAGCTAAATAACATTTTTTTTTCAAATAAGAACCTGTTTTATGGAATTTACCGTATGCATGGTCGTTAGTCCGCAGATTACCTAGGTATTCTGCTGATTGCCTGTGAGAATAAAATGATCTTTTTGCACTTTGACTGACTCACTCAGATAATCTGCAGAATACCTTGTCAATCTGCAGTCTAACTGGTTTACGCACATTAACGATACTTATTATCTGTGGGACACACACACTCCCTTCACTTATGTCTGTAGAGTGTAGGTATACACTATACATTCGATACTTTTACAATGTTTTATTATTCTGTCTTTTACCAATAAATGATTGTTCTTCCATGAACGTGACCAATCACCTCCGAGTGCGAGTCGGCCATTGAATGAAAATAGCTCCTTAATAATTAAGGAGCTCCGAGCTATTTTCATCCAATGGCTATTATTTCAACAATTATTATTGTTAATTATTGCGCGTATTGTATGTCAAATTAATGTGAAAACAAAGTGCGAATTTATTTAGAGGAAAAAATATTTTGTTGTTACTTAGTAGTTTAATATTAACGAAGAATTTAATTAGTAATACAACATTAAAATATTTTTACGGTAAATGAGTATATAAAGATAATATGTGAGATTTTCCGTCTCGACTCTCGCAGCTCGCCGCGGAGGACGGTACTCGCTCGATGATGTATTTTTTAATAGTGATTTTTATAATCCTACTGTACTCGTACGGCTCCAAGAACCTCGACTACTGGAAGAGGAAGGGGGTCATACACGAGCGGCCGGTCATACTGTTCGGGAACAGACTGAAGCAGTTCAGAGAGGGAGTCAGCCTGTCCGAGCACTATGCCAATATTTACAATCGCTACCCTAACGAGAGATACGTCGGGTACTACAGCATGAGGAAGGCGAGTCTGCTGCTGCGGGACCCCGAGCTGATCAGACACGTGCTGTCCGCCGACTTCAAGTACTTTCATCACCGGGGTCTGATCGATGCGGCAAACACCCCCGACGTGCTCCTGAGAAATTTAGTTCACGGCGACGGGGACATCTGGAAGCTTCTGCGGCAGAAGCTGACGCCGACGTTCTCCAACACCAAACTGAAGGCCATGTTCCCGCTGATAGTGGAGCACACCGTGAGGCTGGTCCAGCTGGCCGACGCGAGCGCGGAGAGCCGGACCGAGGTCGACGTCCGCGAGCTGATGGCCAAGTACACCACCGACTTCATCGGCGCCTGCGGCTTCGGCCTCGACTTCGACTCCTACAAGAGCGAGGATTCCGAGTTCCGCAAAATCGGGAAACGCATCTTCACGATAACTCTCCCCAATCTCCTGGCTCTGGCGTTCAAGGACGCCTTTCCCGAGCTGACGAAATCCATAAGGATACTGGATCTCGACATAGAGCAGAAAATGATTGCGCTGGTGAAAAAGATAATGACCGAGAGGGGCTACGAGCCGTCCGGGAGGAACGATTTCATTGATTTCCTGCTGGAGGTGAAACAAAAGGGGAAGATAAGGGGCGAATCGATCGAGATAATAAAGCCGGACGGGACTCCCGAGATGGTCGAGCTGGACGCGAGCGACGAGCTGCTGACTGCGCAGGTGCTCACTTTCTTCGCGGCGGGCTACGAGCCCTCCTCCCACGCGAGCGGCTACCTCCTCCACCAGCTGGCCTACCACCCAGAGGAGCAGGCTCGGTGCCGCCGAGAAGTGGATGAGGTGTTGAGCAGATATGACGGAAAACTGTCCTACGAGGCTGTCAAAGAAATGATGTACTTGGAAATGGCTCTCAAGTAAATATTTGAACTATTTTCTAAAAAGAGATTTGTTTTTAATTTAACAAAACAAAAACGACACAAGAGAACGAAATATTTTAAGATAATACTATGCGAATTCAGACTGGCCATAGATAGACGGACCGCAAGTTGCAGTCGGGACTCGACCGACTACTCTAGAGCGGTCACGTTGAAATTTGCACCGACCGCTCAAGAACTGCTCTAGCGGTCCGTGTATGGCCGGCCTTAATCATCTCGTGCTACCTTTAATTATGTTCAACTGTTTTCAGGGAGGCGTTGCGTATGATACCGTCGCCCGGATTTTTCTTGAGGTCGTGCGTTCACAAGTACACATTACCCGGCACGGACCTCACGATCGACCCCAAAACTCAAATTATCGTATCGCTTCAAGCGCTGCACAACGACCCGCAGTATTTTGAACAGCCGGAAAAATTCAACCCGTCGAGATTCGAGTCTTTGGATAAGAGCCTGAAATACGTTTACATGCCCTTCGGCGAAGGACCGAGGAGTTGCATAGGTTTGTGATCTTCAATTCCATATTAATAGAAAAAGGTTAAATAACTTCAGTGCTTTAGTTTCATTGACATTTAGTTACATTCTCTATAGTAAGAAATCAGAATTAGTGATGAATAACATATTTTCAAGTATACTGTATAACTCTATTATGTATAATATTGTATTATCTATGAGTAAATACTGTATAATTAAGATATAATCCAAGTATAGCAAGACCACTGAAATTAAAAGCAATATAATAATTGGAAAATCATCTAAATGTTTTAATGTTTTTGCAAAAAATAAAAAATAGGCACTGAAGTCCCTTAACAAACTAATAAAAAATAATTTGTACAATTATTTCTTTTTTCAGGAGAGCGTCTCGCTATAATGCAGTCTATGGCGGGGGTGGCCGCCATTCTCAGTAGATTCACCCTGACCCCCTCGAAAAATTCAACCCCTGTACCCCGAGTTGACCCCAAGTCACTTATAGTGCAAAATATTGCTGGTGGACTTCCTTTGATATTAAGTAAACGATTTTAATATTATATTTATTTATTAAGTAAATTTAAAAATAAAAATATGAAATAATAAATTTAATAAACAATAAAAATCAGTAAGTATTTTGTTTTTTCTATATTTTTTTTTAATCTTATCTTTTAATGAAGTTTTTATAAGTTTGTCTTAATTCAAAGTTTATTTATTCAAAATTATAATTGATGTAAACTCGAATCGCCACCAATCGACTAAGAGCTGACGACCAAATAAGTCATGTAGCTTCAGCTGTATCAAAACTCCGTTAGTTACTTCCGTGAATAACCCTTTCTGATAATCTGCGTGCTGGCAGGCCCATGGGTGGTGACTGCCCATACCCACCGCCCACGGGAGTAGTGCGGTGGAGAAAAAAAAAAGAAAAAAAAAAGCCATTTTTGGAACATAAAATTCAAACCGGTCAGAAAGCCAAACGTATTTTTTACTCCTTTACCAGAATATCTACTTCAATATGGGGCCTCTCATTTAAAACTCTTAAATTAATTTACACCGCGACGTATTTGCTACGGGGTCCCCACTCGACCCCATGTGGGCCGATAGAGCAACTATCGACGCGGCTCGTCGAAAGTTGCTACAGAGTCAACGTCTTGCGCTTATTTTCTTATGTAAAGCTTATAGAACCACAAGCACCGAAGCTTTACCTGTTTTAGCCGGTGTTTTGCCCGTTGAGCTTGAGATACAGCGTCGTGCGACAATATACCATCGAGGAAATTGATTCCTAGGCATTTGACGGACCTACGTCATTTGGACGGCTTATGTCAATTCAATGTTAGCTGTGATCGGTCGGATGGGTTTGACTTAACGCGAACAAATTACTTAGGTCTGCTATTTGCCTAGGAATCAACTTGATAGTACTATCATAATAAAACATTACGAATCCGTACTTTTTTAAACGCTCGCGACAAAATAAAAATTACAAGATTGATTGTTTGAACCTTTGGAGAATTCGGCACATAGTCTAATCTCCGAATGGCAGACGCGATGGGACCATTCCACTAAAGGGCTGTCCAAATACTGGATATATGTATATTGATCACAGCGTATCTCAATTCCGGTCATGGAAATTAAAAACTTTACGGATTTTAAATTGGTTGCATAACCTACGTGAGAGCAAACCGCCCATCATGTTCTCTGGGAGTGTAGTCTCTGGCAAGAGGAACGAACTATAATGCTGAACAACCTTTATTGTAAATCTGGAGTCGCATACTACGATGATCTCGTGGACAGCGCTAGGAACTTCCGTGCTTTCAAAAGTTTTGAATTAATTATTATTGGCAACAGTGAAACACAGTAAACTCCAATATTAACTTAGCTTTCTGCTTTAGCTTAGGAGTCACAATTATTAACCTTATTTCCGTGCAGGTGCGGGGAGCACGTTCTTTGACTGTTCGGTCATTGCAACTTTGTGCTGTCTCCCGCTTTTATAGGGAGTGAAATTGGAATTCTTCCTACTCCTCCTATATTCTTCTGATTAATTTCATTGCGGGTCCCAAGATAGTTTTAGCATGTCCCTTGGACTCCCTGATATCATATCAAAGGGTTTTCGTGGTTGGATACCGCTGTCGATCCTGACGACACAGGAGATAAAGTGGTGGGAATGGGTGGTGGGCCAATGTCCGTTAAAAAATATATAATATAAAACAGTAAAATTTGAGCGATTCATTAATTACCTGTAATAAAATATTATATTTTTCTTTAATAATGTTATTTCATTTTCTGAGTACGTAATTGAGTAAACTTACTAAAGTTAATTGCAGTGTCCGTCATAGCGAAAATTATCTTTAAGAAAAATACGGATCTTATTTCACAAACGTAATGAAAATATTTTTACAACCTATAATTTAATATTATTATCTAAATATTATTTTATGAAATCCAACCTCGAAGCTTCGGCGCTCCTAGGTTTGACTGAGGTATAGTCAATCCTCAGGTGAGTCAGGTCTGACCCAAAGTCTTAGTCAAAGCCTTTGACTAAATAATTTTCGTTAAACCTAGTATAGGAGGGACTAATTTGGCTAAGCAAACTTCGAAACTCAATTTCATGAAATCGGAGTTAGACCAGTCGGCAGTGGCACTTGAATTAAGTATTAGAATGTCTTAGTATTTCTTAGATTAGGTTATTTAATAAAACGTCATTTTTCATTTTGTTCATTGTGTTCATTGTTTTAATATTGTCGTAATTGATTGTGTGTCGTGACTCGTGACTCATGAGGCATGATTGTGATATTTGGAATGTCTAGCTAGACCGGCTAGACGTTAGATCTTTTACATAATATTTTGTTGCATGTTATTTTAAAGCCTTGGCCCCTACGAATAATAAAAACTAAGGGAACGTAACTCCCTATTACCGTTTTAAATTTGGTTCCTTTCGAACTGTCATGTAACGTCAGCCTTATACCGCTCAAGGCCACCTGAATATTGCAAATGTATTGAAATGTGTACCTAAGGTACACTTTTTTGACAAGAATTGTGGAGCATGTTTTTTGACGGAGTTACTTTTCCTTAGTTTTTATTATTCTTAGCTTGGCTTGGTACAACTAATATATATTCTGTGGCTTGGCCTCCATAAACGTCGGGCGCATCTTCGGAATTAAGAAAATTCTCTTTTATATATTATTTAATATTTTGATTCCTCGAATAAAGTGTTTACAGCGACTCAGCAAAACTTTGCGACTGTTGCTGGTCGCCCCGCACCTCCCCCGCGGGCGAAAACAAAAGGGGAGAATGAGAGCCGCGAGGCTCCGGACAGTCGCAAGACTAAGGAGAGCCGCAAGGCTACGAAGAGCTGTTCTCGGCCTGGCAGAGACGAGAGCAGGAGGTGCGATGAGGAGGGCTTTATACTGGTGGAGAGGAGGAAGAAGAAGCCCGCCGCCCGCAACCATCGCTGCACCGCGCCATATGTACCTGAGCTGCGTCTGCGGAGCGAGGTCTCCGCGACGCCGCTGTACATATCCCGCCTGCACTGGTCCATGGACGTCGAGGACGTCGTGGACTACATCCAGAAGAAGACGACACTGCTCCTGAGGGTCGAGCGTCTGCAGTCTCGCCACAAAGTTAATTTTAGGTCCTTTGTGGTGAGGTACCGACGAATCTTCTGTCGACTTTCGAGGCGCCGGAGTTCTGGCCGATAGATGTGATTCTTCCAGAGGTTCCGGGGGAGACTCCGGAACGAAGCGAGTCACGTGGCCGGCAAAACGTGACAGTGTTAGTTTTTAAGTATATATAAAATACGTATGTTCGTTTCTACGTTCGTTTTAAGGTATTTATTATACATATAATAATTATTAATATGTATGTTAGATATGTGTTAATTGTCATAAGTATGGGCCTCTGATGTCCGAAATAATTAATGACTTGATTATTCCGTTTTTCGTGCATACTCTGTATAACAAACAACTGTTGTATGATATAGAAAATATTTCGCGCAGATCGACGTTTGATCAGTCTATACTGACTATAGTATAGACCAGGGGTCACCAATTAGTTTCGCTCGGGGTCCGTTTTAAGAAATAAAATGACCTTCGCGGTCCGCACAAAAAAAAAATTCAACAAAAATGTAATTTTACGGAAATTACCAAGGTATTGGTATCAATGAGAAAAGTGTCAGTCTTTGTTGACTACATGTTCAATGTTGATCAGTATGTCGAGACCGACAATTTTTTTTCATTTTCGAACATGCTTGGTCCGCACACAATGGTCCGGCGGTCCCGATGCGGACCGCGGTCCGCCATTTGGTGACCCAGGGTATAGACTATAGGCAAAGCCCGAAACAGATTAGGGGGCGTCCACAAATTCCGTGAGATGTTTATTTAAATTTTTTGACCCCCCCCCCCCCCCCCTCCCCCTCCTAAACACCTCACGTAATTTGTGGACGCCCCCTTACCTGATTATTTTACTTTTGAGTTTTGACGTTTGACTGAAAAGTTAGTTCAAACTTCTAGGTTTGAGTAAAAATATAATATTTTTATTCAATGGCCGAAATTAGAGTTTATTGCGGGGTTTATTTATTTATTTAATATTAACCGATTAAGCTTAATTTTGGATATTACCTACACGTTTAGTTTGCATGACAATATGATATGGAAGAGATCAACTACGATAACATGGCGCGCCCCTCCAAAATTCGAAACGTTTGAAGTGCGTTGTCAAAACGTTTGAAGTGCGTTGTCTTGCGCGGTAGGCTAGTTATGATTAGTTGACCAACAAAATATCTTGGTAATAAGTGACATTAACAGAAATATTACGTGTACTGTGATTGGTTGAATACTTACTACATACAAACTCTTTCATAAGGATGTGAGTACTCACTACACACATTGAAACAGTCATTTGGAGGGGCGTGCCATGTTATCGTAGTTGATCTCTATGTGACATCACTCTAAATCCAATATGGCCGACCATCGACGATGCATGATGATGCATTCCTACAATATCTATAATACATATTATAAAACATAGTCGCTTTTTGCCCTCATGTCCCTTTCTTCCCTATAATCTTTAAAACTAGGTACGCAACGGATTTTGATGATTCTTTCAGTGTTAGATAGCCCATTTATCGAGGAAGGCTATAAGGCTATATATTTTATCACGCTAAGACTAATAGGAGCGAAGAAATAGAGGAAAATGTGGAAAAAATGGGAAAAAATATTTGAAAGGGCTAACTCGAACACGCTAATCTCAGGAACTACGTCTGATTTGAAAAATTCTTTCAGTGTTAGATAGCCCATTTATTGAGGAAGGCTATAGGCTATATATTATCACGCTGAGACTAATAGGAGAATGTGTAAAAAACGGAGGAAATTATTTGAAATCTCACGAACTACTGGAGCAATTTTTATGTTATTTGGCACAGATAAGAAGTAGACCACGTGAAGGATCATAGGCTATTAATTTTAATCATTTTTTCAGTGGCTATATTATAATTTATACCCGTACGACACCGGGGCGGGTCACTAGTAGATATTAAATGAAAGGGCCTTTTCAGAGTAACTCGAAAACGTAAGTAATGTCATTCTACATAAAAGGCACAAAATACGCAATAAAATAAAATAAATTAGGTACCTAAGCCTAACAATCGCAACTCGCACTTACCCGATTTCTCTCTTATCTCCTTAATTTGGGCTTATCAGCAGAAACCACAATCACTGGAAGAAAAAGGGAATCAAATACGAGAAGCCCTACATATTCATCGGCAATGCTCTACAGCAGTACTTCGAAAACGTCAGTCTGTCGGAGAGGTTCGCCCGCAGCTACTGGCGGTTCCCGGCTGAGAAATTCGTGGGAAACTACAACATGAGAACACCCAGCCTCCTGATCAGAGATCCCGAGCTGATCAAGCTGGTCTTGGTTACGGACTTCAAGTACTTCCACCACAGAGGCATGATCGATCACGACCACACCTCGGAATTCTTGTTTCAAAACTTGTTCCACGCCGAAGGCGACAACTGGAAAGTTCTGAGACACAAGCTGACTCCGACTTTCACCAGCGGAAAGCTAAAAGCGATGTTCCCACTTATCGAGGAGCGGGCTGAAAAACTGCTGAGCTTAGCCGAGAAAGCGCTGGAGACTCAGGACGAAATAGATATCCGCGAGCTTATGGCAGCAGCAGGAGTACACGACGGACTTTATCGGAGCCTGCGGCTTCGGACTCAACTTCGAAGCGCTGAACAGTGAGGATTCAGATTTTCGGAAACTCGGCAGGCGTGTCTTCGCTGCCACTCCACGAGACATAATCGTCGGAACGTTGAAGGAGTGCTTCCCCGAAATAATGAAAGGTTTCAACTACATAGCCCCCGAAATTGAAAGGAAGACTCTATCGCTGGTGCAACAAATAATGTCGGAGAGAAATTAGCCCTAAGCCCTCGGGACGAAACGATTTTATCGATATGATGCTCGAGTTGAAGGAAAAGAGGAAGATAGTCGGCGAATCGATCGAGAAGAAAAACCCTGACGGAATCCCCGTGATGATCGAATTGGACGCCACTGACGAGCTGCTGGCGGCGCAAGTGTTCGTGTTCTTCGCAGCGGGCTTCGAGACATCCTCGCACTCTAGTAGCTTCCTCCTCCACCACCTGGCGTACAACCCGGACATTCATGCGAAATGTCAGCAGGAAATCGACGAAGTTCTCAAGAATTACGATGGAAAACTTTGTTTTGATGCAGTGAAGGACATGAAATATTTAAATAACGCATTGAGGTAAATAACATATTTAGTGATTAGGTAGTGTAATTATACCTAATGATACTAAATATTTTGAGACACCTACTTAATCACTTTATCTCGAGTGTGGTACTAGAGTGCATGTCGATAAATCTGGTACTTATACAGTATATGACCAGTAAAATCCTTTTTGAGTACAAGAAGTTAAACAAAGAAATCCTAAAAATTGGATTTTCCGTTCCAGGGAAGCGATTCGTATTTTGCCATCCCCAGGATTTCTTTTGAGAAAATGTGTGAAGAAATACACATTCGCCGGAACAGACTTGACGATAGATCCGGGCACAGAGATCGTGATATCTTTAAAAGGGTTGCATCATGATCCCAAATACTTCGATCATCCCGAGCGATTCGATCCATCTAGATTTGAGGCGAGCGATAATAATCTGCAGAAATACGCCTTCATGCAATTTGGAGAGGGGCCTAGAAGTTGTATTGGTAAGTAACTTTTATGGTTTAATTGATACCATTTAAGCAACGTCAATAAGTAACGATAGTTTGTTTGCACCATCGAAGAAATTGATTCATATTTCATAGGCTGCAGTTGATAGACCTAGGTACTTGTGGGGATATGTCAATTCAATTATATTAGTCGTGATCTGATGGCCGGATTCCCAAAAGATTATGAGTAAAAGCAATTATATCTTTAAACAAATACCTAGTTTATTTATTTCCAGATTTGTCTTAACTGACTAGAGGGCTAATTATGTTTCTGTAAAAAGATAAACATAGATAAAGGGACTAATCTAATACTAAGTGAGGGATTTTTTTTAATATTGTTAAATTCAAGGTCAGATTGTTATATCTGGATAATCAATCATAATACATATTATTTCCAATCTTATATTGCATTTATTTTAATGATTTAAAAATTTGGGTCCTCTGTTTGTCTCTTAATATCCACATTTTACTCAAAATTGACCTACGCTGTTTGGACTGACCGGGTTCTTCACAATTAAAATTATTGTGCACTAGCTGTTGCCCGCGACTTCGTCCGCGTTAGCACAGTAGACTGTAGATCACATCCCAAGTATTATTCATTGTACAAAAATTTTCAATGTACAGAATTGACTTTCCTACGATTTTCTATACTAATATTATAAAGAGGTAAACTTTGTTTGTATAATTGTAATGAATAGGCTCAAAAACTACTGGACCGATTTTAAAAATTCTTTCACCATTCGAAAGCTACATTATCCACAAGTAACATAGGCTAAATTTTATTTTGGAAATAAATAGGTTTCCGTAAGATATTTGGGTTTTTCGGACACAAGGTGTAAAAAATCAACCAGAAAAGTTACTTATTTTGCGTACGCTGCCTAAACTATAAAAGATAGAACCATAAAATGTTGCAATTAGTTGTAGATCATATAAATATCTACGAAAAAGTCCGCGACACACTATACCTATCTATCTCAAGTGAGGCACAACAACCATTTTTTTATTTAAAAAATCTTAATTTTTTTTGGACTACGTTTAAACGTGTTTATTTTACTCATGCTATTAATCCTTATCAAAATAAATTATTTCATCACTAAGTACAGTTTATGTAGATAATATTTGGTCTTTGAATGACTAAAATTGGACGTTTGGTTTTGAAGTTATGGCGAAATTAAAATATTACAATTTCTACTGCACGGCCCGTTGCGAAGTGGGTGTCATGGGGGTGCGCGTGCGAGACGTGAGTTTAGATAGCTATAGGCTATAGCTCTATGCCCACAGTCCATACTGTGCAGTGTACACTTTCATCTTCAATTTTCGTCATCTTCTTTCATTCAGATGTCGTAATGGCGCATTCAATTATTTTCTTAAATATTTGAAAATGCCTAAGAGAGCCAGGTCGGACGACCATGGCGCCATACTTATATTTTAGTCACTTCAATAAAATAATATGGGCAAAACAACGTTTGCCGGGACAGCTAGTATTATATATAGATGTTCCGAGGGGCTTCGCTTGCGTAATTTAGGAATTTTACGCAACCGTACATTTTTCCGCAAAAATTGCCTATGTCCCTTCACGTAGTCTATTCTTCATGTTTGCCAAATAACATAAAAATTGCTCCGGTAGTTTTTAAGATAATAAGCAATTTCATATAATTTCCCCCGTTTTTCCACATTTTTCTCTATTTCTTCGCTCCAATTAGCTTTAGCGTGATAAAATATAGCTTATAGCCTTCCTCACTAAATAGGCTATCCAACACTGAAATAATTTTTCAAATCGCACCAGTAGTTCCTGAGATTAACGCGTTCGATTAAGCCCTTTCATATAATTTCCCCCGTTTTTTCCACATTTTCCCCTATTTCTTCGCTTCTATTAGTTTTATCGTGATAAAATATAGCCTTTAGCCTTCCTCCATTAATGGGCTATCTAACACTGAAATAATTTTTCAAATCGGATCAGTAGTTCCTGAGATTAGCGCGTTCAAATAAGCCCTTTCAAATAATTTCCCCCCGTTTTTTCCACATTTTCCTCTATTTCTTCGCTCCTATTAGTCTTAGCGTGATAAAATATAGCCTATAGCCTTCCTTGATAAATGGGCTATCCAACAGTAAAAGAATTTTTCAAATCGGACCAGTAGTTCCTGAGATTAACGCGTTCAAACAAAGAAACTCTTCCCAATTATAATACTATAGTGTAGCAGTACCTATACGTTCGTTCGGTGATTGAAACAAAGAAAACTATGCCCCTAGTACAGATTAAATTTCTACTGCAATTCTATTTCTACAACTTTACATAAAATACTTTAAGAGCGCACCTGACCCTAACTTGACTACATACTTAAACCTAGATCTCAAAATCTGTAAGGTCTAGAAAACTGATTTTTTGACACAAGTAACTTCAGTTCATGAAGATTAAGAGCCCGGGTTACCTTCGAAATTCTCATACATACCTACGTAATACCAAAATCATTTTGACATACGAAAATATTTAACATGTTTGAGTTATTTTTCAGCTTAAAATAGTAATTACCTAAGTTTCTGAACAAAAATTAACTTCAAAATATTTAAACACTAAAAAAAAAAATTTTTGTGTATAATTTTTTTACTAAATTTACTACTAAATATTTAAACACTAAAAATAGACTAAAACACTAAAAATATATAAATAAATAGTAAATTTACTACAAAATATTTAAATACTAAAAAATATTTTTTAGAGTTAAAATATTTTGTAGTAAATTTAATATTTATGTATATATTTTTTAGTGTTTAAATATTTAGTAGTAAATTTAGTAAAAAAAAATTATACGCAAAAAAATTTTTTTAGTGTTTAAATATTTTGAAGTTAATTTTTGTTCAGGAACCTAGGTAATTACTATTTTAAGCTGAAAAATAACTCAAACATGTTAAATATTTTCGTATGACAAAATTATTTTGGTATTACGTATGTATGAGAATTTCGAGTGTAACCCGTGCTCTTAAATGCTCAAGACGAAAACACGATTACTGAAAAAATGCTCGATAGTTTCTTTTTTGCAAAAAACCTTGTTTTAGACACATTTTTGCTTGGATCTTCGAAGTTTGCTGTCTTTTCTTTAATATTTTTTAATATCTAAAAAGGCATTGATAGAACCTAAATTTGCTCAAAACACTTTTTTCATAATCATTATAGTTCGTCTTTTATTCAAGTAAAACTAACTTTGCGATGATTTCGCGTCGTCCTTTTTCACCTGGCATATGAAGGACGGGCGTGAGTGTGAAGAGAGACGGACGATGTTTGATTTTTGAGTCAGGAGAGCTCTTAATAACCCTAGTAATTGTAAAGTATAAGACCTTCCAACAACGAGGATTAACATTTTCTACACAAATAAAATCAGAATATCAAACTCAAAACGTTGAATCATCGAGTATCTGAGTGGATTTCAACAAATTGCGTTTTTTATATAATTTTGGTGGAATTTTTTGTTTCCACTAAAATTTGAGATTAGGTGTTTACGGGAAACTGGTACGACAACCACCACCTAGACGAGTTAGCTTGTGACAGAATGAAGCGAATGGTGTATTTTTTATGCTTCAAGAATCAATTCAATAGTATTTTGTAAAAATAATGTTTTACACACCCTCTTACCCACCAAAATTTACCCACCAAAATTGGAATTTGGAGAAAAATAATCTTAAAAAACTTGAGAGGTGTCAAAGGACACCCGAATGGAACGAAGTTATTTCTTATGTTCAAAAAACCTGTACGTATTTTTTAATAAAAAAAACGCCATTTATTGACGCCCAGGAATGCTAACAACGCGTCGCTGTTTATTTAAAAAAAACGCCATCTTGTTGACGCTTAGGAATACTTACTATCAACGCGACGCCCTCTGTCCCTACAAAAAAAGTGTCGAGGTCAAATCAAGGTCAAATGTCGTTCTGTCTAGCCTTCAAGACTTACGCCGAACGCGAGAAAAATTAAATAAAAATATTATTGCCACAAGTAGGATAATTTAAGTACACCAAAATTGCATAAATCGGGGGTTTTGTAATAAAACAGTTTTCTTTCATTTCTGGCTGGAAACTGGTACAACCCAGGGTACAGCCACCTCCTAAACAGGCTAGCGTGTGGCTGAATGAAGTAAATGGTGTATTTTTTATGCATAAGGGATCAATTATATTTTGTAGAAACAGCGTTTCGTAAATGACACCAAAATTGGTAAAACCTCCGCGACAGACCCAAACTGTGTCATAAAAACTCGACTATAGAACTTAGTACAATAAAATTCATAATAAGTATAATACTTATTATCAAGAGTCAACTATATTAAACGACTAGGTACATAATGATAAAAATCCAATCCAGTGTCAAGTTTTTTGTAACATTTTTTAACTTATGTAACAACAGGGACACACATTTTACCACTTTGGAAGAGTCTCTCTCGCAAACTATTCAGATTAGAAAAAATGATATTAGAAACCTCAATATGATTTTTGAAGACCTATCCATAGATACCCGTAGGTTAGAGGAATAAAATTTTTTTTGTTTCAGTTGTACCTATGGGGACCCCTAAAATTTTTAATAATTTTTCCGTTTTTGTATCAAAATCTTAATGCGGTTCACAGACTACATCTACTTACCAAGTTTCAATAGTATAGCTCTTATAGTTTCGGAGAAAAGTGGCTGTGACATACGGACGGACAGACAGAGACAGACAGACAGACAGACATGATGAATCTATAAGGGTTCCGTTTTTTGCCATTTTGGCTACGGAACCCTAAAAATAGGATAGTTTTCAGCCTTGCCGCGCAAGCGGTTTGGGAAATCCAGTCATCTAACTTGTTCATAACATTATTTAATTTTATCATTAGAGATCATTCAACAACATAATTCAACTTTTGTTGTTAGGTATAATATTACGTTTGCCTGCTTTCGTTAATTTAAGAAACTATTTCCTTTTTCAGGAGAACGTCTTGGTCTGATGCAGTCTGTGGCTGGAGCCGCGGCCATCTTGCGCCATTTTACATTAGCACCATCAAAGAGTTCCATTCCTATTCCATTTATTGACCCTAACTCTCACATAGTCGAGAATGTCATTGGAGGCCTACCTGTATCTCTCAAAAAGAGGTTCTGATTTACAATGGCGAGGCAAGACCTAAATTGATGTGGGCAAGATATATTTTGCGAGGCCACCTGATGGATGAGGGAAGTGGACGAATTTTGTTGAGAGAAAAATTTTTTGACACTCAAATTTTTGTTTATAAAAATTATAAACCCTATTACTGAACTTGTTGCCGCTATAACAAGAAATAAGTACTAAAAACTTTAGGGCTCCCACACAACAAACGTTCTTTTTTTGTAGCAATCAATAATGGCAACAGGTAGGCACTTGAAATACTTATTCACAATATACTTAATTACATTTGCATTAATAAAATAAAAATAAAATAAATATTTTAGGGGGGCTCTCGTACAAAAAATACAATTTTTACCTACTTTCGCTCTATAACGGTACGGAACCCTTCGTGCGCGAGCCTGACTCGCACTTGGCCGATTGTATCTAATGCTGTATCCACACATGCCGCCGGCTTATACTGCCGCGCAAATTCTACTAGTTTTAGGCCCGATTTGACCAAACTTGAGTTTACAGTCGAGTGTTACTATCATGAGAATAATTTTACTCCTTCGATTTACTCTACGATATCTTCGTTTGCGTTTTACCAAGTTACTCGAAGAGTATGAAATAAAATGTCAATTATAGTTTACAATGAATATTCACAATAAATATTTACTCCCGTGTAATTACCTTATTCTCGGATTAGAAGTTGGAAAAACGCAAAACCATTATTATTTTTAACAAAAAATTAAAACCGACTTCCAAGGTAAAAACAATATTAATAGCATCCTTATGATATCAACTAAAAAGTATTAAATAATTTTTCCAATCTAATATGTAGTGCCTTTTCCCGAATTCGGCTAAACCTCAACTATTTCTGTACTCAATCTTCATCATTTTGAAGTCGGTACCAGATATAGCTAAATCTTTATTTCTTTGACAGAAAATTTGAAACTTTTGGAACTGGCACCGACTTCAAAATGATGAAGATTGAGTACAGAAATAGTTGAGGTTTTTCCTATCTAATAAGATAGGAAAAATTATTTAATACTTTTTAGTTCATATTATAAGGATGCTATTAATATTGTTTTTACCTTGGAAGTCGGTTTTTAATTTTTTGTTAAAAATAATAATTTCACTCTTTTTAGTTACCTAGTAGGTAAACTGTTAGTGCCAATTCAAATTGAATAAAAAAATAGTTTCATATTGTCTTCACTAGATGTCACTGAGGCGCTCCTATGTCGCGCTATCGCTTGTACGTAGAAGTTTTATATAGGTAGTTGTAACTTGTAACAGATTTCTATTGTGTTGTTGAAAGTTTGTAAGCAACTGACAACTCAACAGTGAGCTTGGTGTGAGCAGTGAGCATTGAATTGACAACATAAATCATAATATTGAGTGGTAATTGGACCCATTTATGCATACCGGACTCAACCACACGATGACAGTTCTGAGAAAAAGCCGTTTTTATTCAAATTGTGTATTATTCGAAACTGATTGTTATTTTAAGTAAAGTTAATTTACAATAGTATATTTGGTAATTTATTCTATGTGTACAAACATAAATATGTTAAATATTACTACTATTTCCAACAAAAATTAAACAAAAACAGGAGGGTTCCTTTTAGAAAAACTATATTAGTGCGGGATACATATAATCCAAAGCGAACCATCTCTTTAGATTTATTACACAAGTCAACAGGATTTTCGTGCATGAGATCTGTGCACCCGATTTGGATGTCTAACATCTAATTAGTTATAGAAACAACGATTTTAACTTATAAAATTTACTTTTAAATAAACTGAGGCCTCATGAACTTTCAAATTTTGAAGAAAACCGGCATTTTTTTCTTTCGATTATGTAGTAATAGAATGAAATATATATTCATTATTTTTTAGTTTATATTGTTGCTTATATTCCCAAAAAAAAAGATTGAAATGAAAAAAATTCATAATTTAGATTTAAAATTTAAGAGCCCGGGCTACCCTCGAAATTCTCATACATACGTAATACCAAAATCATTTTCTCATACGAAAATATTTAACATGTTTGAGTTATTTTTCAGCTTGAAATAGTAATTACCTAGGTTCCTGTACAAAAATTAACTTCAAAATATTTAAACACTAATTTTTTTTTGTGTATATTTTTTTTTTTACTAAATTTACTACTAAATATTTAAACACTAAAAAATAGAGTAAAACACTAAAAAATATATAAATAAAAAGTAAATTTACTACAAAACATTCAAATATTTAAAAAAAAATTTTTAGTTGAAATATTTTCGTATGAGAAAATGATTTTGGTATTACGTATGTATGAGAATTTCGAGGGTAGCCCGGCCCCTTAATATTTTTTTGTATCTAGGTGAGCATATCCTAAGTATATCTTGTTGTATGCTTCGGCAGTAAGTACCTACCTGATATAATGTGGCGCTCCTACTTTTTTCTGGTTTTTACAAGGATGCTTAAAACTAGATGATGCCTGCAACTCCGTTTCGCCAAAACTCGTTTATCGTGCGGGAACCGTACATTTTTCCGGGATGAATTGTCCTTTCCCGGTACTCAAAGTATCTGCATACCAAATTTCAGCAAAATCGGTTCAGTGGTTTGGGCGTGAAGAGATATCAAACATTCAGACAGATAGACAGATAGACGGACAGACAAACAGACAGACACACTTTCGCAATAGTAGTGATGGTTTCAAGCAACGTTGCAAAAATCTTAATGTAAAAAAAAAATACAAAAAAAAAATAGTAATGGAGTATCTTACATTGCCATTTTACAAAATAATGAGCCATTATATGTACCGGACCTTCATTGTCCATTAAATGCAAAGAATGTGTAATGTAAGTATAGTAGAAGATTCGCCCTTGAAGTTTTGATGTCTCCGATTTAGTCCAGATTCGGGAAGGGGGTACCGAGGTATTGCCTTTGAGGTTGGAAGAAACCCTGTTCCTCTAGGCCTATTGGGAGCGGAGTTATGGCTACTTTTGTAAGACATTTAACAGTTGCCGAGCTGTCAATGTCAAAGTTTGAATGCTTGTAACTCGGCAATTATTTGTCCTGGATATAGGGTTCTTCGGCTTGTTCTCCCTGGATTTTTCTCCTCTATTCGATCCTGGCCTCAGAATTGAGAAAAAATTTGATGTCTCCGATTTAGTTCAAATTCAGGGAGAGGGTAGCCGAGGTGTTGCCTTTAATGTTAGAAGAAACCCCGTTCCTCTAGGCCTATTGGGAGCGGAGTTATGGCCGCTTTTGTTCGACGTTTGACAGTTGCCAAGCTGTCAATGTCAAACTTTGAGTGCTTATAACTCGGCAACTGTTTGTCCTGGATATGGGGTTCTTCGGCTTGTTCTTCCTGGATTTTTCCCCTCTATACGATCGTGTAGTAACTTTCGGGTGTGCGCAATACACACGACCAGTTATGCAAGAGTAATTTTATAGTGCCAAAGTGTGTGCGCAATACACAAAACCACTCTGGTGTCAATAAAACCAGGCCAGTTACGCAGGAGTAATTTTGTGTCGTGTCGGGCCTGGGTCACAATGACCCGTCGCCTTTATATCAACAAATAACCAGCCACGTGACTGACGTGAGTCTTTGTAAAATATTGAGAAGTAAGCCGTTTTTAATATGCAAACGAGAACCAAGCCGCATGATTCTACTTGCCTAATTTAAAAAAATTCAAGGGACTCTGCAGCTTGGATCTTTAAAAAAAAACAATACTCATTAATTTGTTACTTGGTAACTTTGTTGTGAGAATGTTTTGTTCTGCCAAAATTGTTAGATTTGCATGATCTTCATAGGGTCGATAAAAGGTCCATTTTGGAATACTTCTGCATTATTAACTCAATTTTGGCAATGGTGTGGATTGGACTCATTTTGCATAAATAGGGTCAATTGATCTCGTATAATTGTTATTAAGTTGACCTCCGTCATAGTCCGCGAATTTATAAGTGGTCGTTGGTGGTACTGCGTATATTCTACGTATCTTATTACGATTTGTTAAGACTGTTAACAGTCATACGGCATACCCCAAGGCCCAAATATCAGGTAGATAGATAAATTTAAACAATACATTTAAAAAATCTAAGTGAACACGTGCTGCAAATTTTGCAGTGCAAAAAGCTCGCAGCGCGGCATGCCGCATGCCCTGACATTCCGGTTAGAACTTAGAACTTGAATACGATGTTTACGCACGCGCTGCGCGGCGCGCGGTGGCTCGCGGCGACGCCGTTGCCTCTGCGGCGCCGACCGCCGTGTATATTAAACAGCCTATAATAATTGGTGTTGTTATGTACATAATTATTATTATTGTATCCATACCTATGCCTTGTACTATTATCTATTTTGTGCCATGAGACATTGGTGACCTTAACACGACGTGGTAATGATGATGATGACGATGACGATGATGACGAATTTGAATTGCATGGTAGCATATGCTTTCTGTTCTTAAAACAACGCCGATACTCCCAAACGTGTACCTATAAAGAGTCAGGAGTTCTCTCAGCATCTTCGAAACCATGGTATACCTTGACCCAATATTTGACTTTTTGGTAGCATATCTTACACACAAAACCAAAATCACCATATGTTTCCATATAAATTTCGAGGAGTTCCCTCGATTACTCCTGGATCCCATCATCAGGTCACCACTTTTGTGAACATGGTACCAAATTGAAGTGAAACCTGATACAACAAAACAAAAATTTCGAAAATCGCTTCCAGAATGGCGGAGTAATCGTTGAACATACAAATATATATATATATATATATCCACAGCCGAACATATAACCTCCTCGTTTTTTGGAAGTCGTTTTTAAAAACCAGCTTACTCTTAGATTAGGAAACAATAAAAATTTACTCCAGTTTGGTCGAATCCGCCCTTAGTAATATAGTTACACTATCTAAAACAGTGCACGATCGTGCTGCGGCTTGAAACTAATTCAACCTCAATGGATTTTGCTATTCCTGACAGCTATGCTAGCGCACGATCGGGCTGCGGCTTAATTTGGAACTAATCAGCATCGAAACATTCGCTGAATAGAAAACTTAGGTGCTCGCGACAAACAAAATTGTCTGAGAATCGACTTACAGATCGTTTACAAACGTCAAATTTCACGGTAGCAAACGATTGAGATCGAATGTTGCCGAGTTAGGTATTGTAAACGTTTTTTACAGTCGGGGCATTTTAATAGGCCACATTTGACATCTGTCAGATTAATCTCCATAGTGAGGTGAGCTGCGTAAAAACATCGACCAAAACAAATAAATCCATACGGACTTGAAATAAAATATTTGAATTTTATACGTTTGAAACCCCCTCGACTGTCCCATTATTACTTTTTCTTTTGCAAATTCAAGGAGCAAAATAAGACAAGTACATGATTTACAAAAAAAATGCATTTATTCGCTTGAATTATAAAAACTGTTAAATGTAGTATTATCATTATTCATTTCACATAAATATGTGTTACTTTTCGCAACGTGGTTATTAATTTATGGGGATATTTCGTTACAAGTAATCAATGCATCGATACTATTTATTCGCTTCCAATTTTTTAGGGTAACTTCCCTAGAGTTTAAAAAGAAAAAAGGTCAGCTAACGTAACATTGTAACGACGTGCAATTATTAAGATCAGAATTTGTTTATTACGTTTAGAATTGTTTATCAGTAAAAGCAAATCGTTAAATTATTCGCATCGGTCATATTTACAATAAATATGTAATCGTCATTGAAAAAAGTTAGTCAATTGTGCAGTTATAACAAAACGAAAATATTTATTTTTTATGTACGTCGCTATAAGGTTACCTGGTACAATTTTGATGAACTGTCAAATGTGGCCTATTAAAATGTCCCGACTATAGGGTCACTAGGGTATCGATTGGTGTGGTGTCGTTTCATTTTTTGTTGATAATATTTATTAATGATATATTATTTTAACATAATAATCTAACGTGGAAGAGCCTGGATGCTTCGGAACGAATAGGCCGGCTCGACCGGAGAAATACCGCTTTCTCACAGAAAACCGGCGTGAAACAGCGCTTGCGCTGTGCTTCGCCGAGTGAGTGAGTTTACCGGAGGCCCAATCCCCTACCCTATTCCCTTCCCCACCCTACCCTATTCCCCCCCCCATCCCTACCCCCCCCCCCACCCCTATTACCCTATTCCCTCTTAAAAGGCCGGCAGCGCACCTGCAGCTCTTTTGATGCTGCGAGTGTCCATGGGCGAGGGAAGTTGCTTTCCATCAGGTGACCCGTTTGCTCGTTTACCCCCTTATTTCATAAAAAAATGACTCGTCTGCAAGCATTTTTAATGTGATTGATGGCAACTCCAATGGAGTTAAGCTCTACAGCTAAACGGTCCCATTTAAATTTGGTATCGTGCTAGCTTGGCTCGCCCGCATGTACCCTTTTGCGATTCCTGGATTTTCTTCCGAATCTCAACAACATCTCAATTTGTAGGTGCGTCGAACAGACCATTACTTTCCAAATAAAAACTAACTTTTAATGTCGGCAAATACTAGAATATATATATAGAAATACTAGAATATTTATATATGACAATGTTAAGTGTAACTATTGTGTAACTACAAAAGAGAATTTACATATTTATTTAATGTCAAGATGTTCCTTAACGAAAATAACCATTTTAAACACGGTAAAGTAGAAAATATATTATTTTTCATAACCTTCTACTACTTTATAACAAAGTCGTTGTTATAACGACGTTCACAAGACGCCATGGCAACATCTCGATTTTGATACGATTTTGTTCCGGAATTCCTACGCACTACAATGACATCAAAAACGAAATCGAAATCAGACTCGTATCAAGTTGATATCAGTTGCGAGAGTAACCCAGCTGATTTAGTTTTAGTTCGATTTAGTTTAATTGTACTTAATTATTAATATTGTATTACTATTGCAGCTATACAGGTTTACTTTAATTAAATCTATACAATATAATAAAATCGTAGGGAAGTCAATTCTGTACATTGAATACTTTTGAAAAATAATCCTTGGGACGTGATCTACAATCGATATGGAAGCCAAAAATATAGTTTTTAGAATTTTTGTCTGTTTGTCTGTTTACCCGTTTGTCTGTTTGTATGTATGTCCGGGATAAACTCAGAAAGTACTGGATGGATTTACTTCAAATTTTGCACGAATATTACTGAGAGGTCGGGTCAACACATAGGCTATAAATTTTAACTATATCACCTAGAGTGGGGGGAGGAGCTCAATTTTCCATATTTTTAGTTTCTGCTCATATCGCTAAAACGGCGCGTCGTAGAGAAAAAAAAGTCGGGTACATAATGAAAGCTCATAAAATTTCCTACAAATGTATCCTTTACACTTTGTATCTATCTCCACTCCTTGCTTTGCTACGAGCTAGAAAATCGTAAGGAAGTCAATTTTGTACATTGAATACTTTTGAAAAATAATACTTGGGACGTGATCTACCATGCTAACGCGGACGAAGTATTATAATATGTTGTAAGTAACTGTTATTCTTTGTTATTATTAGTACAATAAAAATATACTGTATACATTTTTATTTATTACCAGATGTCCCGGTGAACTTCGTATGACTTATAAACCTGCCCTGGACTTCCACGATCGTTTTAGGACTAAAACTAGGCAAATCGGTACAGCCGTTAACGAGTTGTAGCGCGACTAACATATTTAAAAATCCATTTTTATATATAAGATTAGCTGTCCTGGTGAACTTCGTGTCACTTTAAAACCTTCCCTGGACTTCTACGAATATTTTAAGACTATAAAATCAGCCCAATCGGTTCAGCCGTTTTCAGTTTTAGCGCGACTAACACATTTCAAAATCCATTTCTATATATAAGAAGACTAGTTGTCCCGGTGAACTTCGTGTCACTTTAAAAAATTAAAACCCTCCCTGGACTTTTACGAATATTTTAAGACTAAAATCAGCCCAATCCGTTCGGCCGTTTTTGAGTTTTAGCGCGACTAACACGTTTGAAAATTTATTTTTAGGGTTCCGTACCCAAAGGGTAAAAACGGGGAACTATTCATGAGACTTCGATGTCTGTCCGTCTGTCTGTCCGTCTGTCTGTCCGTCTGTCTATCCGTCTGTCTGTCTGTCTCCAGGCTGTATCTCAAGAACCGCTATAGCTAGAGTTCTGAAATTTTCACAGATTGTGTTTTTCCGGTGCCGCTATAACAACAAATACTAAAATAAAAATAAAATTAATATTTAAGGGGGGCTCCCATACAACAAACGTGATTTTTTTGGCCTTTTTTGCTCGTAATCAATACTGATAACAGGTAGGCACTTGAAACTTTCACGAAGGCCTTAAGTATAATTGTACTTTAATAATTAATAATAATATATAAATAAAATAAAAAATTAAGGGGGGCTCCCATACAAAAAACACAATTCTTGGCCTATTTTTGCTCTACAACGGTACGGAACCCTTCGTGCGCGAGTCCGACTCGCACTTGGCCGATTTTTATATAATACTAGCTGTCTCGGTAAACTTTGTGTCACTTTAAAACCTTCCTTGGACTTCTACGGATATTTTAAGACTAAAATCAGCCCAATCCGTTCAGCCGTTTTCGAGTTTTAGCGCGACTAACACATTTGAAAATCCATTTTTATATATAAGACTAGCTGTTCCGGTGAGCTTCGTGTCACTTTAAAACCTTCTCTGGACTTCTACAAATATTTTAAGACTAAAATCAGCCCAATCCGTTCAGCCGTTTTCGAGTTTTAGCGCGACTAACACATTTGAAAATCCATTTTTATATATAAGACTAGCTGTCCCGGTGAACTTCGTGTCACTTTAAAACCTTTCCTGTACTTCTACGAATATTTTAAGACTAAATCAGCCCAATCCGTTCAGCTATGCTTTGCAGTTTCGAGTTTTAGCGCGACTAACACATTTGAAAATCCATTTTTATATATATAGATAATATTAAGATTATTTTAATCATAGGAACAATACACCTATTACTTTTAGATAACTTTTTCAGGTATAAATATGTTACCGGCAATCTGTATAATTCAGGCAATAAATATTATACAATATCTAGGCAATCTATACAATTCCTAGGCATCCACCTGCAGCGCCGCCCTAGCCTCCTGTGTATTATATAATGAGTAGAGCAGGCACTTGTAATCATCGTACATGTAGACCCGGCAGCTCCTCACCGCGTTGCTCAGTGCTCACACTGTTCACGTGCATGATGTAGCCTACCGAGCCATACGCAGAGCCGGTCGGGACGCGTATTGCCAAACTGTATACTGACCCAGACGCCCATAGTCTGTACTGAACTACGTCGCGCTCATTGAAAATTGGAGCAAAGTATATACGAGCTCAGACCAATCTGAGTAGGTATGCACTTTGCTCGCTTGTATGTAAAGCAAACTGTGACATGCGAATATCTGGAACTACCTATACAATGTGTTTAATAATTTCCCGTATATTTTTGTTATGTTGTTGTGTGTGGTTGTTATACCTATCCATGAAACTGAACAACTTTCCCTAAAACATACCTATTGTAAATTATTTTGGGTTATAACGAAAGAAAACCCGTTGTACGAGTAAGTATTTTGAAAAAATTGAACTGTAAAAATTTGAACTGTAACAATTATAGGTACAGGCTGTTAAAAAAAATGTAAGTGTTTCCAATGACAGTATTTATTAATTTTTCATAAGAAAGATGTACTGACTGACACAATAAATTGTACCTATTTGTAATCGATGTTCACTGAAAATAATAAAGGGTTCCTTCAATCAACAACAAACAAATAAATTAATGAATCAAGAACAGAAAAATGTCATAATTACTATTTTTGTTTTTTGCCTGTATTGTAACATCGAATTTTGGCTTTTACTACATTTCTTACTAAAGGGGTCACAGAAAGGGGTCGATATTGAAAAATAAAGTGTCTTTAATACATAAATTTGCGTAATCATGTATAATCATAATTAAAGTAAATGTAATCATTAATCAACTACAACTACCACATTAACCATCAATCTTTTTCAATGTTTCTTTGCATTCGGCTGATTTTTATTAATATATTACATACTACACCAGACGCCGAAAAGTATGGACGTCTAGACTCGTATGTATTTTGCTCAAGTATTTTAAGCAAAATGTATTTCGATTCAGACACGCTCTGAATAGGTATACAGTTTGCTCTTCAACTATAAAGGCAAACTGCGATCGAACTCAGAGCAACCCCGGTCTGGGTCAGTATACAGTTTGGCAATACGCGGTCGGGACATCGAGGTCCACCGCAGCCTCCTTGAGCAGGGTCTCGTAGTGTTTCAAATAGATTGGACCCCATGGTATTACGCCGAGATGTAGCTTCACTCTGCATCCTCTATCGGTTGTATCACGGGGAGTGCTCTGAGGAGTTGTTCGGAATCATACCACCTGCAACTTTTCGCCATCGTCCCACGCGAAAAGCATACCATCCTCATCACCTTGGTGAGTGGCAGTCTTCCACAGTGCGTTTTTCGCGTAACTTTCTGCCGCGCACTGTAAAACTCTGGAACGAACTGTCACCAGCAGTATTTCCGAAACCTCTTATCTTGAAGGTTTGCAGGTCGTATAGACCTGCAAACCTTCAAGATAAGAGCGTATTCCCTCTTGGCCGGCAACGCACCTGCAGCTCTTCTGACTGAGTGTCCATGGGCGACGGTAGTTGCTTACCATCAGGTGACCCGTTTGCTCGTTTGCCCCCTTATTTAATTTTAAAAAAAAAGTCCAGAGTGTGCGTGTCGGGCCACGCGCGTATAGGGTTCCGTAGTACCGCTAGTTTTTGAAAATGTTTGTATGGTCAATGAATGTACTTACATTTATAACGTGTTTTACACTACTAATGACATCATCTCAGATACTTTCAAAGGAAATTGAACGAAAAGTTCCCTTATACTTCGCCGAATACATTTTTTTTAGTTGATCGACTATTACTCAATAACTTATGAAATTTTCTTAGTCGTGATAGTTTTCCCTTTAAATTCAGCATATTTCCTACTATCGTGATTTTTTTTTCACATTTCCAGAACAACCGTTTACCTGGCAGAAGCGGGGGACGCTGGACTCGGACTGGAGCGATTTTTTCCACTTAAAAACATAATATTTCACAAATCCCTAAATCGGAAAATGATCTATGAATACTTATAATATTTTTGAAAAACCTATCTAACGACACCTCACACGATGGGGTGGACGCGAAAAAAAATCATCCCCGCTTGATGTGTAGGGGAGGTACCTACCATGAAAAATATTTCTTTAAGATTTTATGTACCATTGTGTCGGCATCATTATAATATTATATGCATTCATGCCAAATTAGAGCTTTGTAGGTCCTACAGTCTCTGAGCAAAACTGTAGACAGACAATTCTTAGGCATTCTTAAGACAGAGAGACAGACGGACAGAAGGACGGACAGACCGAAACAATAAGGATTTCTTGATGACTACGGAACCCTAAAAATGAAGATTATCAATTCGACCCGTATGTACGTAGCGTATCGTACGTCGTGTAATATTTTCAGAATTGCCCAGTTTTCGTACCAACCCTCATAAAGCTCGGCTTTTAGCTAGTGGTGTACTAGTCCTAGACCTGAATTCCGTACAAAACAATCATAAAAGTTACATTTATTATCATACATCAGCATCACCACTCACTAGTCAAAGATTTAAATTTGGTTGCATACAATAAATAATAATCATTATCATCTCTATATCTTGATATCTTTAAATACGGATTTTTGGCTCATGTTTGAATAACTGCACGCGTACATTTTGCCTGTAGGTACTAGGTACTAGTAACTAGGTACTGGTAACTAGGTAGTAATATTTGGGCTTTGTCACGTAACTATATTGAACTCACTGCGGCGACATATTAATCGTGACCTCGAAACGTACACGAGCTAAAATTACGCCAATAAATTTTAATAAATCAATTGTCTGTCTAGCTGCTACAAATATGGGACGGCGAAGAATTATATAATCGGCGTTTTGCTTGCTGTAATATAAGTGTAGAGGCAGAAATGCGAAATATAGCAGCAAAAAATAAATGCACCATAAATGCACACACAATTTTTATTATTGGTAGTGCACACAGTACGAAAACCGATGGTAAACAAGCAAATTCATAAAAATACCAACTTACTTTAAAATCAGGTAAGTATTTAAAAATTATTACGAGACAAGTCACAAGACACTAAAGATGAGGAAAAACTAAAAATTTAGGAAATAAAAACAATTTGTTAGCACTATAAAATATGACATCAGAGACGAATGAAAAATTGATCACCGTGTCTTTTATGAGAACCTAGAGTTCATAAACAAAAAACAATTTCTCTTTTTAGACACATCCTTGATCCTAACCTAAACGGTATCAAATACGACCTTAAGACTTAGATTCATCAAGCAATGTTAAATAAATAATGCCTTGTTAAATCAGTGGCCTGTTAGAGCTTTCGAGCGTTCCACCATGCTCTAATGTCATGTTTTTGTACGAGCTATAACACTAATTCGGTAACAAGTGTGAAGCGTCAAGTGACCGACTTACGTAACCTACGACCGGGCTTTTTTTAAATAAAATAAACGAGCAAACGGGTCACCTGATGGAAAGCAACTACCGTTGCCCATGGACACTCGCAACATAATTATACAGAAAAGCTGCAGGTGCGTTGCCGGCCTTTTAAGGCCAACCCCCGAGCAAACGAACTTGACCATACATTTGCCGCGTCGCCGAGATCGCACCAAAACCCTATTTTTTTACTTATCTTAGTTTAAAATTGACCTAAAAAATTTTAAAACGTGGAATATGTAGTTTATGATATTGTCGATCTATTGGCGTGTGTTTCAAATAAAAGTAATTTGTAAATACTAAGGAGATGCTGAATGTATGCTTGAATTTTAATAAATTGGCTTTATATTGGAAACTGATGTCATGAGTATAATAAACGAAAATAGAAAATTTAAAACGTGGAAAGGAATGTTGATATGCTGAAGATTATTGCTGTATTTTTGTTATAACTTTGTAGTTCTCAAAATATTATGAGTTTATAAGCCCCTAAATACGGTAAATTACGGAATCTCCGTAGGGAACGTAAAGGTTGCAGGTCGTATTGGTCCGGAAATACTACTGGTAGTTCATTCCCGAGTTTTACAGTGTGCGGCAGAAAGTTACGCGAAAGGCTGCCTTCACATTACGTCGCCAGTGGTGCGGCAGCCGCGCGACTTCCATACTAAAACGAGTCTCTTTTGTATAAAGTCGCGCGGCTACATAGAACATAGGGACATAGACATAGGAACATAGGCATAGAACAATGTATTTTATTTAAAAAAAAATCATGTTACAAACTATTTTAATTACAAATAACAAAATATATTAATGCTGGGAAATAATTGACACATTTGCTTTGAATAAAAATTACCACGCGCCAACTTCACGAAAAGGTATCTTCTAGTGCTTAGTTAAAATTTTTCGTTATAAAAATATACTTAAGTTAAACAGTTAAAGTAAAAATTGAGTAACTATTATTCTAACATTATTATAACCAAAACTACTTTTTGATAGGATTCATTAAATTCTAGTATTAAATAATCATATTATATTATCTCGTACTGTTTTTGCTAATCAACAAAACACTAATAAACAAAATCAACAAAAGTCAATTTTTGGTAATCCTAATAAACTACATGAGGTCAAAATATCAGTTCATTTTCTTATTCATAAAATGAAAGGTAAATATTGTGTCCTTACAAATATTAAAAGTTAAAAAAAATACAAATATTGACTGAAACGACGTTAGACGAATGTTAGGTGTTTTTCTTTACGGAATTTCTTGATAAACGCGATCAAAGCTATACAATAGCTCAAAAAAATGAAACATTAAGAAGCACCATATTTCTTTTTATTTATTAACATGTTTTACGATTTCGCAGATTATTATTCATCCTGTATAAAACAACTTTAAAAATCACCGAGATGAAAATGCATTCACCGATATGAAAACTATTGTCACCGAAGGTCACCGAAAGTCACCGAGTCACCATTTCCGTGATTTTTTTTCATTTCGGTGGCCAAATAGGAATTTACCGAAACGGAATCACCGATATGAAAATTTGCGACAAATCGTTGAATATTTTGACACCTATAATAATTATACCGATATCTATACTACTTAGCGGCACGGAATCTTGGCCAAACTCATAATATGCAATAACACTTTTTTAAGCGGTTCTAACGTGGATCTTATCGTGTAGGTGGGTAGAAAAAATGGTCACGTTAATCTCAAGAGGGTAATTCACTAATTTGAAGTGCATATTGGTCTGTGTTTTAAAGTTTAGTTAAATCGTGTCATTTATCCGGCGAAGTCGCAGTTTTGAATTGTGCTCTGAACATTTTGAATTTTAATTTGACAAAGATTTTTGTTGTTATTGTGGTTAATAAACACCTAAGAACCCCTTAGGATTCATAAAAATGCCTTTATCACCAAGTCAGGTAGCGCAGGCAGTAGCTTTAGTGGAACAGGGGATGACTCATCGTGAAGTGGCTACTATCCTAAACGTGCCGCGTTCCTCGATGCAATATGCACTAAAACGATATCAAGAGACTGGCCGCTACACCCGAAGACCAGGTAGTGGTGGTGTACGATGCACATCAGCTCGTGATGACCGCTTTATTGTGTTAGAGATTTCAAGAAATCGCTTCCTGACCGCAGTCGAGATCCGTCAGCGCCTTCAAATCTCCAGAGGTGTGAATGTTAGCGAGCGTACGGTGAGAAGACGTATGGAGGAAGTTAATTTGAGGGCAAGAAGACCAGCCCGTGGTCCACAGCTTCACCCTCAGCACAGAGTAGCTCGACTTCACTTTGCCCGCGAACACGCTAACTGGACTTATGAGCAATGGGCAAAGGTTTTGTTTACTGACGAGTGCAGGATCGCTTTAAATGCACCTGATGGTCGACAACGTGTCTGGAGAAGGAAAGGCGAACGTTATTTGGCGATAACAACCACTCCGACGGTCAGTTTTGGCGGAGGCTCTATAATGGTATGGGGTGGCGTGAGTTCTGATGCTCGTACGGAATTGGTCATCGTTAATAACGCCTTAAATGCGACTCGGTACGTCGCGGAAATTCTCGAAGAACATGTTGTGCCCTTTGGAGGGTTCATTGGTTATGAACAATTCATTTTAATGCATGATAATGCCCGTCCACATGTCGCACGCATAGTAAATGAGTACCTTCAAGAGGCTGGTATTCAAAAATTGCAGTGGCCAGCTCGCAGCCCGGACTTAAATCCGATAGAACACATATGGGATAAGCTGAAACGAGCAATAAAATCATCATCGAACCCACCACAAACCATTAACCAGCTTCGAGATGCTGCACTGAGAGCGTGGCGCGACTTATCACAAGTCGATATCAAGAACGTCATCCAAAGCATGCCAGACCGAATGCAGGCGGTTATAAGGGCTAGAGGAGGTAACACGCGCTATTAAAAAGGACAGAAAGCGACAAAAAATCGAACAATTTTAAATTCGTAGTGTTTTAAACTTAAGTGTTAAATTTTGTGTAAACGTGTTTTTTTGCATAAACTTCATTATCAATTTAAAAAACCTTTAACTGTGAGAAAAAGTGATCAGGAACGTTAACTGGATAGACTCAGATCTTAATTAATCAAAATTTGTAGAGCTAAGTGCAAAAAAAAGACAGTTATCACATCTTTTGTACTTGGCCAAGTTTCCGTGCCGGTGAGTTTACATACTGTTTGTAAGAAAATAAATTAATATTTCTAGCTGGTTCAATTAACATGATAAATTGGATCACGGAAATGTACAGAAAAGTGTCGGGTGTCACCGAGACGATATACTTTCGTTTTTAGCGGGAACACGCAGCGACGCAGCAAACCACCTCTAGCTCCGAAGGCACAAGCATGACTGGCGCTTGAGTTCAAGAACCAAGACAATCAATCAATCAAATCGAATCAAGACAAATGTTGGGACAGTTTTATTTCTCCCGCTATTTTGAAAGTATAACGATTGATATTATGAAATTTGTATTGATTATACCTCCATTCTTTAAAAATCCAATAAAAGAATCCGTTTGTTTGTACCACTAATATTTTTTCCTCGGCTGACGAAATTAGGACTAAAAAGGTCGTTGGGACAGTCACCGAGGGGCCTAATTTCCACCTTTAGAATTTTTTATTTTTATGTTCTAGTTATCGAATTAAAAACGTGTCTGTTGCCTCATATGGATAATCACACAAACTATACGATGAAATTTTATTTTACTCTAAAAAGCTATTTCACACCCCCAATTTCACAGTAGCCGCGAAAAAAAAGCGGTTGGGAAATTCACCCATTATTATATGAGTCGCTTCATTCGAAGATATAATCTCCCTCCCACCCAGTCTGCACGAAACTATGTTTGCTGTAGTACCCAAAGAAAGAAAGAAAGATTTTTTGCATTACTTCTCTCTAAACATAATGAGACATGCCGATGACATGCATGAACATCCAGTAACCGAGCGTGCGGGTAATTTTTCAACTACCCACATACGTCTTTGAAAAAACGCGATTGCCTAGCAGATACAGAGGTACTACTGGTTAATAATTATATATCTTCGAATGAAGCGACTCATGTAATAATGATCGAACTTCACTTGGTAAGTTCGTTTGATCATTTATTATTTACATATCAATGAGAAAAGTGTCGATTTTGTGTTGCTAATATTATCTGGCTGAAGTTTGGAGTGAAATTGGTGCAAGCTATTGACATTAAATCCTGGAGATGTTCATCTTTGTAAATGCTTGATCCGCACACAACGGGTCGGCGGTCCGGATGCGGACCGCGGTTCGCCATTTGGTGATCCCTGGTCTAGGGCCTAGGCGCATGTAACAAAATGTACCGGATAACGGTCCCAAGGTGATTTTCAGAAAATATCGCTAAAGTCTCCAAAATAGTTTTCTCAGTTGTCGTGCAAATAGTTGTTATAAGTGAAAACACCTAAAAAATCTTTATAGTAAGTATGTACTATATTCTTGGACACCCTCCTTCTGACAAAAAACATTTTACTTATATTATTAAAAAAAAACTAAAAATACTTAAACTAACTTGAAGTAGAATTGTACGAGAACCTTGTTATAAATGGCGACTCGCGACAAGTTGCTGCAAGTGATCATTCGCAAATTAGCTCATATCACGTGTGTGGGCCTGCGGGGCGTGTCCTTGGGCTCCGAACTCGGAAACCGGTACGTCGACTGCACACAGACGCGAGCCGATTGTGTTTAGCTACGGTATTTTCATTTTTTAAATAGTTTTCTGTTGTTTACATAATAATTTACAGTTAAAACCTTATCGTCTCTAGTGTTAAAAATAAAGTTCTTCAGAGCTGTGAGATCACACTCTCAAAATGCTGTTTCTCCTGCTGATTGGTGTAATTTTGATATTCCTGTACTTCTACGGCACCAAGAACCACGACTACTGGAAAAAGAAAGGTATAAAACATGAGAAACCCTACATATTCGTCGGCAATTCTTTTCAGCAGTACTTTGAGAATGTGAGTATGTCGGAAAGATTTGCCAGACTCTACTGGCGATTCCCGGCCGAGAAGTGTGTGGGCACCTACAACGTCAGAGCACCGGTGCTTCTGCTGAAAGATCCTGAAATGATAAAGCACGTTCTGGCAGCTGATTTCAAGCATTTCCATTACAGAGGTTCCGTTAACCACGAGTGCACATCCGAGTTTTTGCTAAAAAATTTATTCGATGCCGACGGTGACACGTGGAAGGTAATGAGACAAAAACTGACCCCGACGTTCACGAGTGGGAAGCTGAAGGCGATGTTCCCGCTTATAGTGCAGCGTCTCGACAAGCTGCTGTCGTTAGCCGATGAGTATATCGAAACCCGGGACGAAGTAGACATTCGCGAGCTGATGGCAAAATACACGACGGACTTTATTGGAGCCTGCGGTTTCGGTCTGAATTTTGAAGCGCTGAACAACGAAGATTCCGATTTTCGTAAGCTCGGCAGACGTATATTTACACCTAACGCGCGTGATATTATTGTTGGAACGCTGAAAGAATTGTTCCCGACGCTGATGAGATCTTTCCATTACGCATCTCCTGAAATTGAAAAATCTACCTTATCAATAGTGCAGCAGATAATGGCCGAGAGAGATTACAAACCTTCGGGAAGGAATGATTTTATAGATATGATGCTGGAGCTGAAGCAAAAGAATAAAATAGTCGGTGAATCTATAGAGAAGAGGAATTCTGATGGATCACCGGTTATGGTAGAGCTAGATCCCACTGACGAGCTGTTGGCTGCACAGGTTTTCGTATTCTTCGCAGCAGGTTTCGAAACCTCCTCGCATTCGAGCAGTTTTCTACTTCATCTCCTAGCGTACAATCCAGAAGAACAGGTGAAGTGCCAGCAAGAAATCGACGAAGTTCTCAAAAAGTATGATGGGAAGATTTGTTATGATTCCATAAAAGACATGAAGTATTTGAACATGGCACTGAGGTAACAAAGACAAAAGTACTTTCGTTAATACAGTCAAACATAAATTAAATTATATACTTTATATTTTTATCTGTTATGCAACTAACATACGTGGGAGAGCCATGCTTCGGCACGAATGGGCCGGCTCGACCGGAGAAATACCACGTTCTCACAGAAAACCGGCGTGAAACAGCGCTTGCGCTGTGTTTCTGATAAGGTATTGTCTACTGAAATTTCATAAAAATAATATGTTTAATATTAACTATATTTTTCTTTCAGAGAAGCAATTCGCATTTTGCCTTCACCAGGTTTTCTCATGAGGAGATGTGTAGAAACGTTTACATTCCCTGAAACGGACCTAACGATTGATCCGAAAACAGAAATTATTGTATCGTTGAAAGGATTACATCATGATCCTAAATACTTCGAACACCCAGAACAATTTAGACCATATAGATTTGAGAATGAGAACGCCCAGAAATACGTCTACATGCCTTTTGGAGAGGGACCTAGAATGTGTATTGGTAGGCTCAAGTTATTATACTTATCCTATTAAGCTTTATTATTAGATAAAATATCAAGGTTAAAGATTAATTTTTAGTTCGTTGTTTGTAATGTTGATAGCAGTTAATAATAGCTATCAAGTTTTTTACTCATCATTATTCCCAAACAACTGATAACAGAATTAAGCTGACTAACGTTAACCAAAACACAATACTAATCAGAAGTGATACAAAATTATTTCCATCCAAAAAAAACCTTGAGTTCGCCAAAGCGAACAACATTACTAAAAGTTCTTAAATAATAATACAACTTGGGTTAATATCCTATAACGTTACATATTTCATTGCCATCTTCAGAATGCATGATTTTATGATAATGATGAATCATATTATTTTTCAGGAGAGCGGCTCGGTCTGATGCAGGCGATGTCGGGGGCTGCGGCCATCCTGCACAAGTACACCCTGACCCCATCTAAGAGTTCTATCCCTAACCCCCGCATTGACCCCACCTCTTACATAGTGGAAAACGTCATTGGCGGACTACCCTTGGCCTTGAAACGACGAGTCTGATTGATCAGCCGCTCCTGAAGATTACCCCACGTAGCGCCGCTGCCGCGTAGTGCCAACTACGATCTCACCTTGTTTCAAACGTCATATGAAATTTTTTTTTTATTCGTAGTACGTAGACTACAGCTGCTACAAATGGACGATTCATGAGTCGTGTAATAAGTTTATGGCCGTTCATAGCATACTGTCTAAAATTATATATTTTTTTAAATTGCCTTGATCAAGTCTGAATGTATCTTGACGGTTACTTCCACAGACCTCTATCTATTCAGATTTCTTAGTTACTGCATCTACAGTCAAGAAATTCTACTAAGCGGTTCTTCGTACTCATCCAACATGTGTAGTTTCTATGAAATTCGCGAATGGGAATGAAGTTAGCTCATTAACTCAATTGAAGATTTTACTGCTACGGCCTCAGACCAAATAAAAATACTTTTATTTGGTCTGAGACTACGACATAATAATATTATCATGTTTAAGTACTTAGTCTTTATAATTATATTTAAGTACGTGCCTTTTAATTTACATAGCACATAATAATACGATGATATCTTATCCGTCATAGATATAACTTGGATGCTGTTATGATATCAGTTATTCACATAAAGAAAGTGTAAACTAAAAAAAAATGTTTGTTTCCTTGAGACATTTGAGAAATTTCTCGTCCTCTACCTACTATTCATTTTTAGGGTTCCGTAGCCAAAATGGCAAAAAACGGAACCCTTATAGATTCGTCATGTCTGTCTGTCTGTCTGTCTGTCTGTCTGTCCGTCCGTATGTCACAGCCACTTTTCTCTGAAACTATAAGAGCTATACTATTGAAACTTGGTAAGTAGATGTAGTCTGTGAACCGCATTAAGATTTTGATATAAAAATAGAAAAAAATATTAAAAATTTTAGGGGTCCCCATAGGTACAACTGAAACAATTTTTAAATAGGTCTTTAAAAATTATATTGAGGTTTCTAATATCATTTTTTTCTAACCTGAATAGTTTGCGAGAGAGACTCTTCCAAAGTGGCAAAATGTGTCCCCCCCCCCTCTAACTTCTAAAGTAGGGGCATGATAATTCTAAAAAAAATATATGATGTACATATTACTATAAAAACTACCAACGAAAATTGGTTTGAACGAGATCTAGCCAGTAGTTTTTTTTATACGTTATAAATGATAAACCTTAATTTAACTTTCATTATATCAAAAATTAAATATTAAAATAAATCAAAAACCTTATAATTTCATAGAAACAATTCTTATTGCTGCTGCGGAACCCTTCATGGGCGAGTCCAATTCGCACTTGGCCGGTTTTTTACAATAAATCATTATCGTAAATATAGCTGGCTCTGCTAAATTACTTTTAGCGTTTTTTGCATGTGTCATTTAGTCAGTCCATAGTCAAGGTTATTTAAAATTTTGTTGACTGCAGAGATCCTAGACCTATTTACAGATCATACTAAATATTTTGGCTAGATATTTTGCGTTCAACATATTTTAATCCTTCGATTTTCCTTCGATTATTATAGCCTACGTTATAGCATTAAAAATAATGCTTATTTTGTGATATAATTTAATAATTTATAAATTATTAGGTAAGTATGTCATACAATTAGTAGAATTTACTGCAATCATTTATTTGTTATCTTGGCGATGTTTTGACCTAGAAACTATAATGCCAACGTAAGTAACACTTTAAACGTGACAAGCAAAATTAATTAAGAGCCCGGGTTACCTTCGAAATTCTCATACATACGTAATACCAAAATCATTTTCTCATACGAAAATATTCTGAAAATTTAAAGTTATTTTTCAGCTATAAAAATATTCTGAAATTTTTATAGCTGAAAAATAACTCAAACATGTTATGTTTGAGTTATTTTTCAGCTTAAAATAGTAATTACCTAGGTTCCTGAACATAAATTAACTTCAAAATATTTAAACACTAAAAAATAGAGTAAAATACTAAAAAATATATACATAAATATTAAATTTACTACAAAATATTTCAACTCTAAAAAATATTTTTTAGTATTAAAATATTTTGTAGTAAATTTACTATTTATTTATATATTTTTTAGTGTTTTGCTCTATTTTTTAGTGTTTAAATATTTGTCCCGTTGTGTATCCCGAAGTTGCGTCGTTAGTGTTGAGTTTTAATTCTCCTGTTTAAGGTACAAACTTATAAATTGAAAGTGAAATTATTACCCGACTACGGCAAAGCAAAAGGAGGGTTATGATTTTGACAGGCTATCTATGTATTTATGTATGTATGTATGTTCACCGGTTCCCTCGTAGCTCTTAAACTACTTATCAGAATTCGACAAATGACATATCATTAGGAGCGTCTTAATTGTCCGCTGGTTATAGGCTATATGCGGTTCCACAAAATATAATGTGGCGCTTTCTAGTGGACAAAACATACAGAGTAAAAAAGTAAAGTTAAGATAAATATGCCGTGTTTGGTATCATTTGAAAGAGCTTTATTAGCACATACCAAATATGTAAACATTATTAGTTATTTCTTACGGGTTTGCGAGCAATCACCTTAGGTAATAATAAAATTAAAGGGGCATACATACGACCACGGCTATCCTTTAAACATTTCCATAATATCACTATAAACTTTTTTCTTGTTTCGTACTTTCTAGAGCGTGTTTTAGTAGTCGGGTTTTGGTTTTTTAAACTTTATTTTTACTGTCGTTAAACATTTTTAAGATGCTTAGATTTTTCGAAGTTAAAGGTTAAGCTATGACAAATGGCAATAGAGACATGAAAGTTAAACATTCTTATATTAATTTCCACTTATCCGATCTAGGTTTTATGATAAGCGGTAAACCACCTGACACTACTTGCACAATGAACGACGTGGGTTTTATAGCTGGGAAAAGAACAGAGTTTGCTGACGGGGCCACTGAAAATTTACTCAAGATTGTTGCCACACCAGCGAGGGACTGCATGATACCCAGGCGTTCTCCTGAAAAAGGAAAATAATAATAACACTAAACAGCATTTAAAAACTTACTTTAACAATTCTCACAGATGTTTCCCACACTTTACATGTTACAAACGAAAATGTTAAAACTAGAGCAATATCTTTCATAAGCCATTGAACAACAGGCGTAAAATAATTTTAAAACCTACCTATACAGTTACGCGGCCCCTCACTAAAAGGCAAGTATGTAAACTTATTAACTTTTCCAATATTTTCTGGATTGAACCTATCCGGCTTAAAATCTTTAGGATAATCAAAATAATCTTGGTCCATGTGTAACGCTTGGACGGGTACTATCACAAGAGTGCCTTCATCTAAGGATACGTTGGTTCCCAGTAAAGTGTACTTTTTTACACATTGCCTACTTATAAACCCTAACGGTGGTAAAATACGGAGGCTCTCCCTGAAAATAAAAAAAATCCTGTATTATCCATTTTTATATTTTTAAAAATAAATTAGGCACTTATTTTCTTATTATTTAATTCTTAAGAATAATATTTAGCTTGCTATTTACCTCAAAGCCATTTCTAAATATTTCATCTCTTTAATAGCATGATAGCAAAGTTTTCCATCGTATTTCTGCAGAACTTTATCTATTTCTTGTTGACAAAGTATTTGTTCTTCTGGATGAAACGCTAGCATATGCAGAAGAAAACTACTTGCAGAAGATGAAGTCTCAAATCCTGCTGCAAAGAATACAAATACTTGCGCTGCTAACAACTCATCATCAGGAACGATTTCAACTATGGCTGCAGTTCCATCGTCATTTTTGTTTTCTAGCGACTCTCCTTTCATCTTCCCTCTTTTTTTAATTTTTAACATTGCATCAATGAAATCATTTTTACTTGATGACGATGCGTTTTCTCTATCAAAGAATATTTTCTTAGAAAATCTTAGGAAAGCACTTTCTAATTCACTTGAAAAGAAATTCAAGCATCGTGTTATCTCGGGTACGGCATATTTAAGCATTTTAATAATTACATCTCGTCGGCTATATGCAAATATGCGTTTACCGATTCTACGGAATTCGGATGCCTCGTCACCTATCGCATCCGTATCAATGCCGAAACCACAAGCTCCTATAATATCTGTTGTAAACCTTGACATAAGCTCTCTTACATCCACTTCCTTGTTACTTTTTGCTATATCTTCTGTGGACTTTAAAAGTTTATCAGCCCTATCAGCAATTAACGGAAACATGGCTTTTAATCTACCACTGGAAAACGCTGGAGTCATATTTTGTCTCATCAGCTTCCATATGTCTCCGTCCTGGTGAAAAATATTCTTCATTAGAATTTCGTTTCTGTGCTCCTTGTAAATTATGCCTCTGTAGCTAAAATGTCTGAAATCTGATACCAGTACACGTTTTATGAGTTCTGGATCCCTGAGTATGAGCGCTGGTGTGCGCATATTGTAGGTACCTACATACTTCTCGTTGGGATACCTGTAGTAGATTTCTGCAAAACGATCTGTTGCACAAATTTTGCCAGTAATTTGATAAAAGGAGTTCCCAAAAAATAATATTGGCTTCTCGTGTGCTATACCTTTTTGTTTCCAATAACTATGATTTTTGGTGATGTAGGAATATATCGCTAATATTATTATTCCACAAAACAATATTGATAACATTTTACTCACAAGACGTATTGTCTGACCTTATATTTTCATTGCCTTATACAAACTAGCGTTTGGTGCACCGTGTGCTACAGGTAAATACTTTCCTTGTATCTTCTTTAAGCATTCTTTTATGCCATATTTTTAATTTCCTAATAGGTATTATAATTTTTTAAATGGTCAATTGCTTACAAAGTAAGGTACCTTAGAGCTAATATAAAGGAAAGAAAATATTTAAATTTTATTTTATGGGCTGTAATAATTGTAAAATTATGGAAATTATATTTTGTTATGTAAAAAACATTCCACTAATATGCAAATCTTGTATTTAGCTATAATAAATTATACTAGGTACAATGCAAAGTACAAAGTAAAAAGGATTTTTATTGTTTTAACCTATAATATTTTTTAATGGTAATTGAATAGCAGAATAATAAGTTATTGTTTTATGAAATTTTTTCGTAGCTTGATTGATTTTCATAGGAATTGCGTTTGCCTAGCAAAGAATCGGAGGTAGGCCACGGGCAAGGAGATAGGCTACTTAGCAGTGGCGGCACAAGACCTAAATTTTATGTGGGCGAAAAATATTTTACGAGGCCCCCTGAATGCCCCTGATGAATGATGCAAGAAGACTGATTTTGTTTAAAGATTTTTTTGATACTCGTAAATCCTAAAAAAACGCGCTGTCAAGGAGCGCGAGGCCCCTAGGACCGCGAGGCCGTGGGCGGTCGTCCACACCGCCCAAGCCTTACGCACATGCGTTACGACTATAATACGCCTCTGAAGTAGCTAGTAGCTATTTAGGCGGGTTAGTCACGATAACTGCGCGTACCGTCGCGTCGCGTCGTCGCGTCGGCGCGGAAATTGTAGGAAGCGTTTTTGAACGCGGCGTAGCTGTCTGCGCTAATATTTCATACATTTTGGTATCAGCGCCGACGGTAAGCGAGCGATCAGCGTGACTCTAAAAGTTAAAACCCGCCTTATTGTTGCAGTAGAGATGTACCTACCCAACTACCCAGTCGCGGCAAATTTTTAGTTTAGTTGAACTTCTTCAATTAACATTAAAATAAATATTAAAATATTATGTTAATTTGCAGATATTAAAAATAATATAACAGCACTTAGCATTACTAAGTATCTTTTGATTTTTTTACGTTGTCAGCAGAACATGTCAATTAAATTGTGCTGGTAAACATTAACATTATTCCTTAATTAAATATTTTGCTGAAAATTTATAACCATTCATGAATAATTACGAATATTATCATCCACAAAATATTATTGCTAAAGCGAAAACGAAAGAAGAAAAAAATATGATTATTGATTACTCATATTTTAAACTTACAACTCTTTGTACGCAATAAAGTATAATATTCTGTTTACATATCTATATTATGAACTCTAGTTTCAAAATCCATTTTAAAATTATTACTGTCTTTTGGTAAATAGCAGTGGTAGGCCTCCGATGATCGTGGATACTGTAATGGAAGTAGGGTCTAGTTTAGGCCGCAGCACTGTATTCTTTGATGGTGCTACAGAGAATTGGCTCAGCACTGCTGCAACGCCAACTAAGGACTGCAAAATTCCGAGCCGTTCACCTGGAAAGTTAAAATAAGCCTGGTAAACCAAAAATTAATGTTATAATAATTATGATTAATGACAAAAAATTTGGAAGGTAAGCAAAAACTTTGGCTCAACCATACTTTTTGGGATACTCTATAACATGATATTAGCTTCATACTAGCTAGTAATACCGAGAAACCCAGGTCACTCAAGCTGTACAGTTTTAAGCAATTTGTTAGTAAAGCATTTACCTATACACGCTCTAGGTCCTGATCCGAAAGGCAAGTAGACGCTATTTCTTATTTGTCCGACGTGGTCAGGATCAAATCGTTCAGGTAGGAATTCGTCTGGATTGTCGAAGTACTTATCGTCTGTATGCATCGCTTGAACGGAGATGACGATGTCCACGCCTTCGTCTATGATCAGATCAGTGCCAGGAATCTGACATCTATTTGCGCATCTTCTCTGCAGCCAACCCACGGGAGAATATAATCTAAGTGCCTCCCTGAAAACGAGTTTTTTTTTTATTAAATAAGGGGGCAAACTAGCAAACGGGTCACCTGATGGTAAGCAACTACCGTCGCCCATGGACACTAGCAACATCAGAAGGGCTGCAAGCCTGCAGGTGCGTTGCCGGCCTTTTAAGGCGACGCCTTGATAATTTGGCTGTAGCGATGCCGATTTTTCTCAGCAATGACTAAAGCTAAGAAACTAAAGTTCATTGTCAGTATTTAGGTGTAGTCTTTGAATTGCCCATAGCATAACACGATTGGACAACTTTTATAACACAGAATTATCAATCGAAAAGACCTCTGTAAAAAAAGGGATTCCTATTTTTCCAACAGAGGAGAGTGATTTAAGGTTCCAAAATTTGTACATAAATTGGTTGAAGCATACACTTTAATATGTGCATAGCTTATATGAAATGTATTTATGGTTTTTAAATTACGCGACAAAAACCATTTTGTCGCTTACGCCCTTTCCATTTTTTGCTGTTCCATTGCTTGTTTTCTATGAGAGGCCGGCCCGGCCTCTCATAGAAAACAAGCAATCTAAAACGTATCCAACACGGTTTGTTACTTTAACGCGGCGTCACCTTAAGAGGGAATACGCTCTTTTCTTGAAGGTTTGCCAACTGCGGCATTTCTAGGGGGGTAGGGGATTGGGCCTCCGGTAAACTCACTCACTCGGCGAAACACAGCGCAAGGGCTGTTTCACGCCGGTTTTCTGTGAGGCCGTGGTATTTCTCCGGTCGAACCGGCCCATTCGTGCCGAAGCATGGCTCTCCCACGGACAAATACCGGCGTTCAGTCACCCCTCCCGTGTCACCGTGAAAAAGCTCACGATGGCACGGGGGAGGTGCCCAGGGACACGACGTGGACGGACCGGTATCGCCCCCAAGATTTTTTAATACTTGAAAAATTGACATTAAAAACCCAAATCCAATGTCCGAAAACATTAATAATTAACTAATAATTATTATTATGTATGTACTCGGTTACCTAATGGTAATATAAGTTGGTATATATAAATAATAAGTAATTCTCATTTAAAGAATCCTGTGTTTATTTTTTTAAATATACTCACTTAAAACACATCTCAAGGTACTTCATCTCCTTGACTGCATCGAAAGATAACTGTCCATTGTAACGAGAGAGAACATTGTCAATCTCCTGCTGACAGCGCTTCTGTTTTTCTGGATTTAAGGCAAACAAATGAAGAAGGTAACTACTAGAAGAAGAAGACGTTTCGAAACCAGCCGCAAAAAAAACAACTACCTGTGCCACTATTAATTCATCGTCAATTTCTAGTTCAACAATTTCCACCGATCCGTCCGCTTTACGTTTTTCCAAAGACTCAGCTACAATCTTACCTTTAGCTTTTAATGCTAACATCATGTCTATAAAATCGTTTCTCCCTATGGGCTTGTAGTCTCGTTGCGCCATGATATATTTTATTAGGTTCATCGATAATCTTTCTACTTTATGCGAGAAAAAATGAAGACTTTTGAAAATATTTGGTGCTATACGTTTGAGAATAGATACAAAAACATCTCTTTTCGACACGGTAAATATAAGTCTTCCGAGTTCACGAAATTCTGAATTGGCGTCATTCTGAGAGTCGACATTGATTCCGAAACCACAAGCTCCTATAAAATCGGTGGTATACCTCGCTAATATTTCGCGGGAGTCTATTTCCTTTTCTGTTTTAGCGAAGCCCTCGATAATCTCTAGAAGTTTTTCAGCTTGCTCGACTATCAGGGGGAACATCGCCTTCAGTTTTGCGCCGGTGAAAGCTGGAGTGATCCTTTGCCTCACGAGTTTCCACGTGTCTCCGTCGACGTTGAACAGATTTTTCATTAGAGGCTCCGTGACTTCCTTGTGAGCGTTTGCTCCTCTGTAGTGAAAATTTCTAAAATCGTTTATAAGTATGTGTTGTACTATATCTGGGTCTCTGATTAGAAGCGACGGTCGATTGCCGTCGAAGAAGCCGACGAATTTCTCGTTATGATATTCTCTGTACATATCTACAAACCTTTCAGAGAAACAAACATTTTTTATTTTGTTCTTCAAAGTGCTGCCGAAGAAAATTAGAGGCTTCTCGTATTTCACACCCTTTGATTTCCAGTAACTATGATTTCGTTTTCCATAATAGTATAACACTATCAGAAGCACTCCAATAATAACAGTAATTAGAAACATTATAAACTAATTTTACAGTAAGCCTGTGAGAGTAAAAACATACTTAATAATTTTCCTTGTATTTATATCACAAGGTGACGGCAATATCAGAGTACTCTTATTATCTGTATACACAATACGTACTTATTTACTTACTAATATAATTCACATGATAGTGGTGCAATTGATAAGGACTCGGGATGCAGCAAACTGCACAAGTGTACGTAAACGACAAAATATGTGTAAGTCATTTTTAGGGTTCCGTACCCAAAGGGCAAAAACGGGACTCTATTACTGAGACTTCGATGTCTGTCCGTCTGTCTGTCTATCTGTCTCCAGGCTGTAATCTCAAGAACCACTAGCTGAAATTTTCACAGATTATGTATTTCTGTTGAAAAATACTAAAAAAAATATTTTATGGGGGCTGGCAATTCCCAAACAATAAAAAAATATATTAAATGGGGGTTCCCACACAAAAAATACTTTTGTTACGGAACCCTTCGTGCGCGAGTCCAACTCGCATTTGGCCGAATTTTTAAACCATTTGTAATATTATGAAGTATTTTTCCTATCAAAACCTTTATAAGGACAATACTTATTACTATTTTACGTGGTTTAATGTGATATGTCGATAGCAAATGATATCAGTTAAAGTTGTGAACCTAACTTCCCTTTACATTTATTATTATAACATTGACTGTTTCAATTTTCCCCCTAAACAGACAGAAAAATTTTAATCATCACAAAATTGCACATTATTATGGAAAATCATCGTGTGAAATTATTATTAATAACTAATATTATTATTTCATATATTTACGGTTTACTCAACGTGATAATATTTTACAATGTCATCAAAATGTAAAACGTGTCTATCTTTTAAAATATCATAAAATTGTGATGATACTAGAATATAATTAAAATCTGTAATTCGCGACACATTCTAACATAACTTCCGTATGCAAAATAAAATTCTAGTTCAAGATCACAGCTAATTAATGTCGTTGTACATTTTCCCTAAATTTAATCCCTACGACTAAACGAAATAAACAGCCCTCCTACTATGGCGGAGATTTGATTTGACGATGGATCATAAGCAGTCTTGTAAACTGTACTCTTGGATGGTGACACTGAAAATTTGCTCAAACTTTTTTTTTTTTTTTATTTATTACGCAGAGGAAACCCATCATGGGTGCCCCGGGTTGGGTACCCCGGGGGTATGTGAGACTTCTACTCACTAAAACCACCTGCGGTTCGCCTTCAGCCGTATAACGGAGGGATGTCCCGGATCTAACAAACACGAGACTCCCTCCACGACCGGCCGGTCTACCTCGGGACCGGACTTCCACCAAAAATAAGGGAACGCTTAGGCAAACGACTGGCTAAGCCGGGGAGGTTCTCATCCTCTCCCGGAGCCCCGTTAGACGAGAGTTAGGAGGTTCGCATAGCGTCGCCTCCGCACTCCCGTCCTACGCCGGCGGAGCGGCAGAGAGGTGGGAGAAAAATTTGCTCAAACTGCAGCAAGCCCGGCTAAGAACTTTATTATTCCTAGGCGCTCACCTGAAATAAAGAAATAACATGTGAGTCATAGTGGTCGTTGTGGACGATCAGTCATATTAATACAGGGTAATTTGGTTCATATCTACATTTTCTAGTTAAAAATAACTAACATACCTACCCGCACATAACTATGCAAATTATAATTCAATTAATTTTTATTAAATAATTATTATAAAATATATTACTAAAATATAAAACAGAGGGAGAATAATAAAAGAAAAAAAGAAAGACTATATATAAAAAACTAAATCTAAACTAAACTAAACTAGTTTTTGCGATAAGTGTGTATTATAAATTATCTATAAATAATAATTATTATATTTAATTAAAGATATTTTTTCAAATTTTAATTTGAGTTAAAAACACTATCATTGCTCATATTTTCACTGAGAATATTATCATTAGCAAATTCTTACCAATACAAGCTCTGGGGCTTGATCCGAATGGTATATGTAAGCGTTGTTCTTAATCGATTCTTTGTTGTCTGGATTGAATCGTTTGGGCTCGAATTCGTCAGGGTTCTGAAAGTACTTTTCATCGGTGTGCAAACCTTGTACGGATATAACGATCTCTGTGCCTTCGTCGATTACGAAATCTGTACACGGAAGTTTACATGCTGCCACACATCTCCTCTGCAAGAAACCTACTGGAGTGCAAATCCTCAATGCTTTCCTGTAATGTTAATGCTCAAGTTAGAGAGAGACCTCGGATCGAACCAAAAATCTGATAAAATATAAAGAATACATACTTGATTGCAATCTCCAAGTATTTCATCTCTTTCACAGCGTCATAACATAATTTACTATCGCAATGTGCCATCACCTCGTCTATCTCCTCTTGACAACGCCCCTGTTTGTCAGGGTGGTATGCCAGCAAATGCAGAAGGTGGCTCGACGAGGAGGATGTTTCGAAACCGGCTGCGAAAAATACAAATGCTTGCGCTACTATCAACTCGTCGTCGACTTCTATTTCGACAATCTCTGTCATACCATGTAGCTTACGCTTCTCGATAGATTCACCAGAAATGTTACCCTTCTGTTTCAGTTCCAATACCATATTATATCTATGAAATCATTTCTTCCTGATGGCTTGTAGTTCCTCTGAGCCATGACGTATTTCAACAGCTTCATAGCACTCCCCTCGAGTTTGAAGATGAGGCGCTGTAAGTTTCAATATGGATACGATCATGTCACGATTCGTAAACGTAAATATGCAGTACCTACGCGTTTACCGAAATTTTTAAACTTGGAATTTCCATCGTTCTGGGAGTTCATATTGATTCCGAAGCCATACGCGCCGATAAAATCCGTCGTAAATCTAGCCATCAGTTACCTTGAATATATTTCTTCATCAGTTTTAATGAAGTCGTCTGCATTTTCTATGAGTTTTTCCGCTTGCTCCACGATCAATGGGAACAATGAATATCGCCTTGAGTTTTGCGCTGGTGAACGCCGGTGTAATTTTTTGCCTGTCAATTTTCCACAGATCATCATCAGCATTGAATATATTTTTCATTAGCGGTTCAGTGATCTCTTTGTGCGCATTCGCTCCTCGATGGTGAAAATAAAAGAAAATGATTTATGAAAATGTGTTGTATAATATCCGGATCTCTAATGAGTAGCGCCGGTCGGTTGCCTTAGAAGAAACCAACGTACTCGTACTCGTCGTTGGGATATTCTCTATACAATAAAACGCCTCCGTGGTATAGTGGTACAGAGCGCGGCTCTTGACTCGGGGGTCGTGGGTTGGATTCCCGCGTTGGAAACATGTTATTTCCAAGTTTGGTTTTAGGACAACGCAGGCTGATCACCTGATTGTCTTACTTGTAAGATGATGCATGCGTCGGATGGTCATGTAAAAAGTCGGTCCTGCGCCTGATCTCTCGCCGGTCGTGTCAGTCTTTCGTCCCACTGGGTTATGAGAGTAAAGAAATATAGAGTGCTCTTGTGTACTGCGCACACACTTGGGAACTATAAAATTACTCCTGCGAAGCTGGCCTGGTTTCAATGAAACCGGCCACCGTCACCGAAACCGGTGTGGGAGCTATTAATATACAATAAAAATTAATTAACCTTTTCAAGAAACAAACATTTTTCAGTTTGTTTTCAGGGTGCTCCCAAAAATATAATTGGTTCCTCATACTTTACTCCCTTCACTTTCCAATGATTCTTCTTACCGTATTATATGTATAAAACTACGAGAAGCACACATAATAATATCCATACTTCCATACTAATATTATAAATGCGAAAGTGTCTGTCTGTCTGTTACCTCTTGACGCCCAAACCGCTGAACCAATTTTGCTGGGTATGGAAATACTTTGAGTCCCGGGAAAGGACATAGAGTACTTTTTATCCCAAAAAATGTACGGTTCTCGCGCGATAAACGAATTTTGGTAATACTAGCTTCACAATACGAGTACAACTATAATTTTATCTTTGGTATGAACACAACGGGAAAAGATAGGTGCTACGGGTCATTTGTACTGGTACATATCTAACTTCTAAGGCTCAAAAAGTACTGAACCGATTTTAAAAATTCTTTCACCCATTGAAAGCTACATCCTTTGTGATGGAAATATCACAAAGTTTAACTGTGAAACACGTTTAACTGTGAAATATATTAGAGATGCTTTCGAAAATTGCAAAAATTAAACCCGAAGTGGCAAAAATTTGACATAAAATTACATTATTTCGCTTGCGCTGCGAAAAGTATTTAAAAAATTTGTGCCCCAGTAATCAGTATATTATGCGCAATACTTAGCTGCACTCTCAAAATAATGAGATTCATAATCAGCCTTACACAAATCAAATTTTGAAAACGAACTTAAAATTAATTTTGTTTTATTATGTTTTGATTGGGAATCCTACACCTTCGTTTCTAATGAATGTATTATCTCAAATGCGCTAAAAATAATACCAATAATTTAATCCTTAGTAGGCTTACCTATCTTAGGTTTACTTATTTTAAATTATCGTGAAAAATTTAGGCATAATTTTCATAATAATTTCATTGTCAGCGAAACGAAGTTCGCGGAGTCAGCTAGTTATAATATAAATAAACTTTATAGTCATGGGTTTATACTGTAAATTTCAGAAGTCGGCGGCTCTTAAGGGTTGAGATAGTTACATCATACAGCCTGGAGACAGACAGACGGACAGACAGATAGACGGTATTAGTAATAGGGTCGTGGTTATACGTACGGAAAGTCTGACGTCCTAAGATTTAAGAACTAGTCTTGAATCAGGGTAGATCTTGGAAAATAAATTATCTCCCTCTACCTGCCTTTCGCTTCAACTTCCAAGCGGCCACATGTGGCCGCGAGAACAATAGATTTCCAAGAATCCGCGATCGAAGAATTAAAACATAGTTGCATTCTTCTAAGAGAGTGAGGAATAAGTCATAAAGTATAACTATAATCAATACAAATGTGTTTTAATGACCCAATTTATGCATCAGCTAGGATTAGCTAGCTATTATAATTATAATCATTATTTATCTCCGGTTTTTGAAATTTTTTGACAGGATTTTAACTTCTCAACAGTGTAGTCTTAAAGCTAGCCAATCAAAAGCGCTAGCGAATAGATAAGTTAACACTAATCTCTTGTCAAAAACAATGTCTCACGGAAGACAAAAATCAAACTAATTGTCCAGTCCTTATTCTTCTCCATATTTAACTACGGAGAGGAGACGTGGAATCTGAAGAAAGCGAATCGCGATCGAATTGACACGCCTTCGAGATGTGATTCTGGCGGAAAATGCTCCAAATAACATGGACCGTTTTTCGTACCAACGTCTCCAGACTCTATCCTTAGCGACTTAAAGATAAAAACATTACTGTCGTTGATTTGCCTTCGTAGAGCTTTGGATTTCTTTGGTCACATCGCAAGAAAGGATGGCCATAACCTCGAACAGCTTGTGGTTACAGGCAAAGTTGACGGTCGCCGCCCAAGAGGCCGAAGCCCTATTACACTATACCTACCAAGTACGCACAACTCTAGATATCGGCCTTCATTATGCTCTCATGAGTGGTCGTCACTTATCTCCAAATGGGGAGTCACGACCCTCAGCAATGAGGACAATGCGAGGGGGAGTCAAAAACAAAAGCTTCAGATACCAGGCATTGAAGGTGTCCCAGGATCAAACAGAAAACACATCTTTGAAATTATGTAAGATTTAATTAGTATCCGTCTCTTCGGCTCATCATCAAAGGAAGCCCCTCTGCAATGCTCGAGACTACTGTCGAGGTTGGGTCTATTCTCGGCGTGCGCACGGTCCGCGACGACGGCGTGACTGTGAACCGGCTGAGCACCGTCGCCACGCCCGCCAACGCCTGCATCTGACCCATCCTCTCACCTGGAATTTAAAAATTTGTTACAGAATCAAAATATTTATATTTCTAAATATTATGTAGAATAACAAAGTACCAAAACCTTTAGAACGTCTACATGAGGACTACCACCGGTTCGGGAACTAACCCGGCGAGAAGAACCGGTGTAATAAACTCTCACGGGGTTACAATAGTAGCTTTTAAAACTAATCACTAACATTTTTACTATGTCACTAAGTATGTAAAAATGTGATACATTTTTAAAAAAGCGGCCTATTATCTGTCAGCTTATTTTTCCCAAGGTGTGCTATCATTGAGAAAATACACAAATAACCTTTAATAAGCCTTAGCACACAAACGTTCTTCAACAACTTTTTAAAATTGAATTACGATTGCATTCTCATTGTATGATTTTTATTTAATAACATTATACTTACTACATAGCGGCAGACCGTCCCGTCAAAAACGCCCGTGGGGGTTGCAATTATTTGTATCGGGATAAAAGTAGCATACAGTATCAATCCAGAACCTAAACCTCCATCACACCAATGATCAAAATTCGTTTAATTTATTTTATTAAAATTAGGTCTTGTATGTTTAAATTTACCTATACAAGCTCGCGAGCCGTCTCCGAACGGTAGAAATGTAAATTTGTTGATATTTTTAGCATTGTCCGGATGAAATCTGTCTGGTATAAATTCATCTGCGCTCTTGAAGTATTGTTCATCGTTTTGTATGGCGTGGATGGACATTATGATCCCTGTGCCTTCATCGATTGTGACATCTGTGCCAGGAAACGTGTACTTCGCAACGTTCTTTCTCGCCAAAAATCCAACAGGAGGAAATATACGAAGACTCTCCCTGAAATTAAAAAAAATCCTAAGATAAAAGACTGAAAATAATGTCTAAGATACTTATTAATTAAAATTGAATGCGTCAACAACTACCTATTGAACACATACCTACATATTGTTGTGTGTATGAACCATGCTAAGAGAGTAAGTAGTCACTTGAAAGTAGGAGTATAATATGCTTTCAGTGAGTTCTATTTGAGCATCACTGTACCTAACTTGTGAGACTAATGTTTCAGGGAGATTTTTGGTGATATATCTAGGTTTTGATGAGTTTTTCACTTTATTCTTCTTTTGTATTTTGTTAATGAAGGTTGGTATATGTCAAATTTCATTAATGGTAACCTAATGGTAGCTCATTAATAGGTAATTACTGTTTACCTATAATAATAATTATTATTATTATCATGTCTCTGAGCGGGGTCGTTATTCTTATAAAGCCTATTCATTATATTACATAGCAGTAATTTCATTACCGGCAGTAGATGCTATGTGCATTGCACATTTTTTATAACAGTAATAACATCGTTTAGACTTTAGTCTGAATAATAAATTTTCTTTATCCATTATTAATCGATGATCACAATCGACTTTTATAAATAGATGGATGTACCTGATCATTTATCACAATAATATTATTATGCAGATAACTATAATATTAAACGAGGAAAATTACCCCAAATATACCAAACACTTACTTGAAAGCCATTTCGAGGTATTTCATGTCCCTAACGGCGTCGTAGCACAATTTTCCGTCGTATTTCTTTAAAACCTCATCGATCTCCTTTTGACATCGCTTCTGCTCCTCGGGATGATACGCCAGCAGATGTAAGAGAAAACTGCTACTCGAAGATGACGTTTCAAATCCAGCAGCAAAAAATACGAACGCCTGCGCAGCGATCAGCTCATCGTCAAGTTCTATACTGACGATGGCCGGGGTCCCGTCGGCGTTTTCCTTCTCGATCGACTCCCCAACGATGCTCCCCTTTTGCTTTAGCTCCAGCATGAAGTCTATAAAGTCGTGCCTACCCGAGGGAGCATAATTTCTCTGTTTCATTATAGATTTCACCAAATGTACCGTGGGGTTCGTGATATCCGGCCCCAGGATTTGAAGGTTCTTGAAGAGGGTCGGTGAAGTTACTTTCAAAATACCGACAATTATGTCTCGGAGCGGTCTCTGAAAAATGCGCCTGCCGAGCTCGCGGAATTCGTTGGCGTCATCTTGCAACGAATCAGTATTGATTCCGAAGCCGCAGACGCCTATGAAATCGGTGGTATACCGAGCCATCAGATCGCGAACGTCCATTTCCTTGGGGCCACTTTGAACACTGCGTTCGACGACGTTGATCAGCTTTTCGGCTTGAACCACGATCATGGGAAACATGGCTTTCAGTTTGGCCGTGGAGAACGCCGGACTTATTTTCTGTCGACAGAGCTTCCACAGGTCGCCGTCTACTATGAACAAGTTCTTCATCAGAGGCTCCGTGATCTCCTTATGGGGGGCCAGCCCTCTGTGATGGAAGTACCGGAAGTCAGTCACCAGGACGCTCTTGATCATCTCGGGATCTCGGACCAGCAGCATGGGATCGTTCGCTTGAAAGTAGCCCACGCATTTTTCTTTGGGATATTTGTTGTGGAAATTGATGAAACGTTGGACGAAGCCGGTGCCTTCGAACACGAATTTGAGGTTGCTCCCGAAGAACGGCAAAGGTTTTTCGTATGGAATGCCTTTTTTCTCCCAATGATCGTGGTTTCTAGTCCCAAAATAATACAAGATGATAGTACTGAAGAGGACTAAGAATAAAAACAACATATCGATAATATTTAATTATCTACAAAACCCCGCTTGATCGATAGGTGAAAACTGTGACAGTATGTTGGTGCACCATTAAAAACTAAAATGTATTTTCGATTACAACAAATAAATACATACGTAGCTTTATCTGTAAGATTTACTAATCTATACTAATAATATAAATGTGAAAGTGTATCTGTCCGTCTTTGTGTCCGCCTGTCTATCTGCTTGTTACTTCTTCACGCTCGATCCGCTAAATCGATTTTGCTGTGATATGGAGATACATACATACTTTGAGTCCCGGGAAATGACTTTTTTATTCCGGAAAAATGTACGGTAAACATAATTATTATTTTGGCGCGCCATAAACTTTTGGCGTAACGGAGTTGCGGGCATCATCTAGTTTTATAATATAATTCGAAAGCTAGAGTGATATAATAATATATTATTAATTATTATTATTATCAATTAAAACACGTGGATAAGATATTGTTTTTCGTTCAAGTTGCCATGAGACAATCCTTTGTGTGCAAAATGTTGCCAAATCGGCCATGTGTATATGGTTCACGGTAGTGATAAGCAAAATTGATCTTGCTGCTTGCAGTTTTGGTCTTGGTGTTACAAAAAAAAAACAAGACCAAGACTATAGACTAGCAAGACCAAGACCGAGACTGTTCGAGTCGAGTCTTCATAATATTATATCAGAGCTGAAAGAATAACTTTTTTTAAACTTTTGTGACACAATACGCGCTCTAAACTCAAAAAAGTGTTAAATCACATTTTTTTGTTATACCCTGCATAGTCTACATTTTATATAGGTATTATTTCTATGGAAGAAAAATATACAATTAGTTGAGTCACTATTTGCAATAATGACTCACTACAACCACACTAATAACTCAACGCGATTAGTCTTTACTTCAACGCGAATTCCATCTATAATAATGTTGCTGGTCGCATTTGGCTACTAAGTATGAAAAATAATTGTATTAAACATTTCATCTCAGGCTTCGGTGTCGAAATCAGCGGGCAGCAGGGCGAAAGCGGCGGTGGTGCGTTCCAAATTCCAATGTATAGATTTTTATGGACAGGCCTATAAAACCAACCGGCACGCGGCATACTAGACGCAGAAAAAAATATTGTTCAGTGTTTATCAGCCTCAGGGCAATCCGAAAATATTTTCTTTTTCCCGGGACTCAATGTATCTCCAAATTTCAGCGAAATCGGTTCAGCGGTTTAGCGTGAAGAGATAACAGACAGACAGACACACTTTCGCATTTATAATATTAGTATGGACTATTGACACCCGCAACTCCGTTGCACCAAAATTCGTTTATCGCGCGGGAACCGTACAGTTTTCGGGATAAAAAGTATCCTATGTCCTTCCTCGGGACTCAAAGTATCTCCATATCGAATTTCAGCAAAATCGGTTCAGTGGCTTGGGCGTGAAGAGGCAACAGACAGACAAACAGACAGACCGACTGACAGACAGACACACTTTCGCATTTATAATATTAGTATGGAAGTATGGATGATCGTGGTGGACGATATAAGATTGATAGCATTCAGTACAAATAAGGTACACTTGTCAGTAATGTACGTGGGAAGCACGCAAAATGTTCTGTTTTCCTCATAGAAATGGGCTCATATAAAATATAATTATATCTTTTCGGCAAAAACGCAAACCGCGCGAGTGATGGAATGGTTTACACTTTAGAGCCCTATTAATAGCGCTTGTTAGTCGCATAACGCATTTGCAACGCGCGACTGTAGCGATGCAAACGCACGATTGTATAGCGATGTAAACGCGCGAGGGTTTGTACTGCATGCCGTTATAGTAGGGGAGGTCAGGTCATTTCTACTTACCGTATCAAAATTTGATGGATGATTATTGAGATCATGCTTAACCAAATAATCACCGTCAGCCGTATTGCAGACGAAGGATTCACGTCAGTCGCGTTACTGAATATGTAAAAAAAATTGAATATAAAGTCATTTTATACCGTACAAAATGTATGTACAGGTGAATGAACTTTATAAATAATAAAAAACCCGTCAGTCGTTATTATGACGGTGGAGAAACCGTTAGCCAGCGATATGTTTAACCATCAACCAAACTAGTTTTTATAATTCGTAGCCTTATTAACCATACTTCGCGTTCAATGTATCTGAGGACGTCGCGTAGACGACATTTCCACCTACAAACATTCAGCTGACGGCGATTTTCGTTAGAATTAACTATTAATTTGTCTCATATTATAGCAATTTTATTCGGTAAGTAATAAATTCGATATCTAGTCAATATTACAAATATTTACTAGATATCGAATTAATTACTTACCTAGGATTAATTACTTAGGAAGAATTATACAGATTTTACTTGTAAAGCGCTATCTGTTGTTACATACTAAAACTAAAATAACACCTATCGAACCTAAATGTCTATAATTTAGATATTATGAACCTTTATTTGGTGCGAATTGGGACCTTTATTATGTCAATAGTCAATACAATATGTATTCCCAACAACAACTTTGAGATGCTCTCAATTTTTATTCCACCGATACTGAAGTAGCTGACGATCAAAACTCTTAAGCATTCATGGAATACTATTGTTGTTATGAAATGACTTTTCAAAATGAGCACCACCTCCCCTACTATTACTGAATCGCGTTTTCACGTTTGCACCGCGACTGATTATGCGCCTCGTGTGCTATAGGCCTAGGGCACACGGCTAGCAAACATGAGTATCGCGACGCATCGCTACTCCCTCTATAGAGTTCGCTGTGAAAGTAGGAGCTCCGCAAGAGTGTTAAAATTTTATTTAACTGTTGTATGGAAAAATCTAACATGACAATATATTAAAACGTTGATGAAAATTATTATGACGAAGACTGACTACCTGTGTATGTGGCAAAGTGACCACCGGTGTCGGTGCCAAAAGCCAACAAAAAAAGATAATAATTGTAGCGCTATGTATTATCGAGGAAATTGATCCATAGGCAGTTCGTCGCACTGAACTAGCTGAACTAGCTTTCATAAAATTGATTGGCAGTGATAAACAGATTATGATATCATCAATTATTATTCATAAACTATCGTATAATGGAAATAGATATTTTGTTCGAATATTATCAATCCCCAGCGAAGAAAATTTTACGTAACAGATTACTGAGATAAGTGTGTTTTTTACAATTTTTTGCGACGTACAGCTACTTATAGTGAGGGAGCCCTAGAACAATTTTTTTTGTGATTACCTACTAACAAGCTAATTTTTGTGAGTAACTTCATTTTGATAAGACAAACAACAAAAAGGATTTCATACTTTGATTTGATGGTCCTAAAATATGGATTGTTCTATTTGTAAGACAATGTTACTCTTAATTATATAACTGTTAACCTACAAATATACAAGAAATCAGCTGGTTAGGGTTCCGTTTTAGGGTACCGCAGTCAATCAAGTTTTGCTGATTTCTATGTAATCACCCTCCCTCAACTCACAAAAACATTGCTTGTTAGTAATCACAAAAAAAATATTCTAGGGCTTCCGTACTATTAATTACAATACTTAACAACAATACAGTAAGTAACACCAACAAAATACGTCTGAAAACGGGCATGGGGATTTCGTAAGTACAAAAAATACAAATAATTTATTTTCTAGAAAAAAAATATATGTGTCATCGAGGAAATTGATTCCTAGGCAGTTGACAGACCAACGTCATTTGGCAGAATCATGTCAATTCAATGTTAATTACATTGATATAGTACACATAGTGGACACTAGGAGAGAGCCTTATATCGGTGTATAAGCGTCAAAAGCGTGTAGTTATGTCCTACTTACTAGGACATAACGAAGGAGTCGGTCTGCATATTTCATGTAATAAAAGTGTTATTAAAGGTTTTTAGTGAACATTTTATGCTAGATATTGTTGAATTTTGTGGTTACGCTAAATAATAAGCCATAAGAATGGCCAAACAATTCTTCAAACACGAGGATTTAACAATAAATACGTAAGTTTTGAACAACGTTTTTTGGGCTTTTCAGTCGGTATTTTTGTAAGCTAAAAAGATAATTTATAGGTTTAATAATCCCTTATTCGTGCTATATTGACGATCTCCGTGGCACAGTGGTGAGCGCGTTGGTAGCTCAAGCCGGAGGTCGCGGGTTCGAGTCCCGCCGACGGAACAAAAAATTTATGAAAAGTTCCTGGGTCATGGATCTGTATTAAATATGTGTATCATCTAAATCTTAAATATATGTATAGTATAAAAGTATTAAATATATTTCCGTTGTCTGGTACCTGTAACACAAGTCCATCAGGTACTTAGCACAGGGCCAACTGACGTGGTGTGAAGCGTCCATAGATATTATTATTAATATTATTATTTATTATTATTATATAAGGCATTAGTGCTAAAAGTGTCACATCAATTAATAATTTGGCTATAAAAATTGCATAGCTTTTTACGTGTGTTTTACGTGTGTTTTTTATAGTTTATCGATATCATGAACTAAATGACTTTCTTTTCTGGATTATAATGTGCTTCATAATAATATTCAAGAAAATACACGCACACTACTTGTATGAAAATAAGCACAAAATGGCCACGCGATGACGGACTAAGATATACTTTATTACTTTATTACTATATACTTTAACCATACATACATACATTAACCATAGATAAAGTAATAAAGTATATTATTAATATACTTTATTACTTTAACTATGGTTAATTATTGTGATCTGTATGGTAGTGTGTATGGGTTTGACATAACGCGAACAAACTACGTAGGTCCCCCTGCCTAGGAATCAACTTCTGTGATGTGATGATGATAATGTGATGTGATGATGGTTCTCTGATGAGTACATAATATTAGTTTAATAATACGATTCCCACACTAGGCGCGGCTCCTGTGGGGCCAATCTTACATTTCCCTCAAAAAAATTTACATGCTAACTACAGAAGTATACAGCTAAAAAAATTAAGTATAACTAAATTTTAAAATATTTACATTCTAATATCTTGATCAGATTTGGAAGGTAAATCGAAACGACAAAAATATACTTAATTTAATAATTTTCTAAAAAGGAAAATATGTTATTAATTATTATGAGATACATTAATACAAAGTATGAGGTAATGCAAAGTCATTATGGAGGAATCCATACTAATATTATAAATGCGAAACTCGATTTTCCACGCTCATTAAGAGATTAGGCTATCATTAATTGGCGTGATTTTAATAAAATTAAACTAAAGAATAAATTCGTATGATAAAATAAATATAATTTGAATCTCTTCAGTACAAAATATTTTCAAACAAGGTAAAAACAATATTAATAGCATCCTTATAATATGAACTAAAAAGTATTAAATAATTTTTCCTATCTAATATGTAGTGCCTTTTCCCGAATCCGGCTAAACTTCAACTATTTCTGTACTCAATCTTCATCATTTTGAAGTCGGTACCAGATATAGCTGAATCTTTATTTCTTTGACAGAAAATTTGAAACTTTTGGAACTGGCACCGACTTCAAAATTATGAAGATTGAGTACAGAAATAGTTGAAGTTTAGCCGGATTCGGGAAAAGGCACTACATATTAGATAGGAAAAATTATTTAATACTTTTTAGTTCATATTATAAGGATGCTATTAATAATGTTTTTACCTTGGAAGTCGGTTTTAATTTTTTGTTAAAAATAATAATTTCACTCTTTTTAGTTACCTAGTAGGTAAACTGTTAGTGCCAATTCAAATTGTATAAAAAATAGTTTCATATTGTCTTCACTAGATGTCACTGAGGCGCTCCTGTGTCGCGCTATCGCTTGTATGTAGAAGTTTTATATAGGTAGTTGTAACTTGTAACAGATTTTCGTTGTGTTGTTGAAAGTTTGTAAGCAACTGACGTCTGACAACTCAACAGTGAGCTTGGTGTGAGCAGTGAGCATTGAATTGACAACATAAATCATAATATTGAGTGGTAATTGATCTCGTATAATTGTTATTAAAGGTGAACGCAGATTTGGCCGCACCGCACGCACCGCAGTCGCCGCATTCGCAATTCTTCATATTATTATGAAGTTGCGAAGACTGCGGCGCGGGTAGGTAGGTATGCGAGCTTGCCTATAACTTCATATAAAGAATTCCGAATGCGGCGACTGCGGTGCGTGCGGTGCGGCCAAATCTGCGTTCACCTTAAGTTGACCTCCGTCATAGTCCGCGAATTTATAAGTGGTCGTCGGTGGTACTGCGTATATTCTACGTATCTTATTACAATTTGTTAAGACTGATATGAGTCATACGGCATACCCCAAGGCCCAAATATCAGGTAGATAGATAAATTTAAACAATACATTTAAAAAGATCTAAGTGAACACGTGCTGCAAAATGCTCGCAGCGTGGCATCACAATAGACATAACTACCAGTACTTCGACTGCTATGAGACTGACGAGTATTAATATCTGTCGTTTCTTTCGTGTTTCGCCAGGATAAGTTAAAGGCTGGCGCGCTGGCTGGTATAATTTAATTTTAAAAATAAGATTTTGAAATTGAATTCTGACAGTTTTCTTTGCATGTGCCAAAATATAAACAACTAAATTTGTAGGTTACGACCCTAGCGACGACTTTTGTCATAATACGTCAAACTTAAAAAAATTACATCAGTTCTAAGTCGGCATACTCTATCATTCTGTCTACTCTGGCGGCATGCCGCATGCCCTGACATTCCAGTTAGAACTTGAATACGATGTTTACGTACGCGGCGACGCCGTTGCCTCTGCGGCGCCGACCGCCGTGTATATTAAACAGCCTATAATAATTGGTGTTGTTATGTACATAATTATTATTATTGTATCCATACCTATGCCTTGTACTATTATCTATTTTGTGCCATGAGACATTGGTGACCTTAACACGACGTGGTAATGATGATGATGACGATGATGATGATGATGAATTTGAATTGCATGGTAGCATATGCTTTCTGTTCTTAAAACAACGCCGAAACTCCCAAACGTGTATCTATAAAGAGTCAGGAGTTCTCTCAGCATCTTCGAAACCATGGTATACCTTGACCCAATATTTGACTTTTTGGTAGCATATTCTTAGTACACTTCACATAAAACCAAAATCACCATATGTTTCCATATAAATTTCGAGGAGTTCCCTCGATTACTCCTGGATCCCATCATCAGGTCACCACTTTTGTGAACATGGTACCAAATTGGAGTGAAACCTAATACAACAAAACAAAAATTTCGAAAATCGGTTCACAAACGGCGGAGTAATCGTTGAACATACAAAAATAAAAAAAAATAAAAAAATAAAAAATATATATATCCACAGCCGAACATATAACCTCCTCGTTTTTTGGAAGTCGGTTAATAATTTCCGAGCTACCTGATACTTCGAATTGTGTCGGAAAACGCGGCACCGGTTTTTCAAAGACATAATATTTTATTTTTATCATTACGATATTACAAAACAAAAGTAATGTTATTTTTTAAAGGCTTGTTTATTTTTCTTTCTATTTATCAATTTATTTATTCCGAGATTAGAACTTTTTTTTTTAATTTTAGGCATTTTCTTTGAAAATGAACGATTTTTAGCAACTGGGGTAGACTCGTCTTTAAAGACCTATTGTAAATAATAGCTTAGGTTTTATTCCCTTTTATTATACATTTTTACATTTGAATAATTTCCAATTAGAATAAGTTATATTGTTGTCTCATTTTTGTATCATTGCTGTCCCTTTCGCACAGAAATGTAGTGTGTTTCACACAATTGATATTGTTGTCCCTTTCTAGCATAAGTATAGTGTGTCTCACTCTAATATTGTTGTTGTCTCTTTCGTTTTACACATTTATTTACGTTTTTGTTATTAATTAGTCTTATAAGAATGCCTATTTACTATTTTACTAGCTTATAAGAACATCTGTAATTTTTCAATAAACGAACTGCACATACCCGACAACAACTGATAGAACCTCACAAGTTCTAACAGTACAAAATTTACATAAAACCACGCGCTTTCTCAGTGCAAAAACACTCGCAACTCGAACACCACAGAAGCAAGTCGAATCCCTGGTGGACCGATTCTCGACCGCGGCTGCAGTATCAAAATTCACCTGGTGTTTCTCTTCTCCTCGTACCCTACTTCCTCGGGACTTCATCCTCAAAAAGTTACAGTCCACTCAGCTCTACTCCAAATTGACGACATAGGCCCTGCTGAGTTGTCGTGTCGTCAATAATTGGTCCTTCAGAAGCCGGATCACTGCGCCAGCTCCGAGGAAGCTCGCCTGAAGATTGCAGCCTGTCCAGGGTCAAGAGAGAAGCCTTCAAGAGAGAAACCCAGGTGAAGAGACGAAGCCCCTGCAGCCACGGCCAGCGTCTCCAGCGGTCAAGAAAGAAAATAGAAACAAGTACGCGCGAGTGTTGGTGGTTGGCTTTGCTTACCTCCACCAATTACTTGGAAGCAATCATCAGTGTCGTGTGTGGCCACCTAGCGGTGTTAAACGGCCCCTGCAGAACACACGGAAGCACGGTGAATTGACCTGACGCTTTCACGCACCTACCCAGGTGACCAGTCAGACCCCGCCGGCAAGGCACGGTACCGCTCTGGGGCCACAGGTTGGCACGCAACGACGGGTGCGGACATTCCTCCCGCACTCTGATGCACCCGTGAGCGCCCGCGCCCTCTACCGGGAGGTTCCTACCTTCCTATCCCCCTGCATTCCTATTCCCGGTTCGGCGTCACCGCGGTAGCAAGCTGACCGGGCTGTTAGTAGTAGGCATTGTAGGTCGCGATACGCGTAAAGACAATAAGTGAAAAGTGAAGTGTTAATTTTAAGTAAAATTAGTTTTAAGTTAGGGCCCCTCGTGCGCAATGGAGAACGCGCGTGTGTTGCGCTCGGGCAAGACCACGCCCTCCCGGGAGGAGACGCCATCTTCAGGGCAGACCACGTCCCAGGAGACCAACACATGGAGCAGAGGCACCGGCGTTGAAGACACGACGGAAAGCAGCACGCGTACCAGCAATAGGGCCAATACTCAGGACGTAGCACCCGCGCAAATCGACAACGCAGTCGAAAACGTAGGAAGTGCGCCGGGCACATTAGTTAACGTCCCCGGGGACAGAGCGAGCAGTAAGATATCGATGTTGCAGGCCGAACTAGAGTATCATAACTCCGAGCTAGCACGGGCTAGGGCGGCGTCCGCAGCTGCCATGAGTCGGCTGGAAATAGCTAGAATAGAGCTAGGAGAGTCCACCGACGCGGAACAGCCACCCAAATCGAATACCCGAGTAGAAGGCTGGATTTCGGAGCAATATACTAGGCCGTCGATAAGCGCTCAAAACCCGGGACGAGAAACGCGTCCGACCGAAAGAAATGAGCCACGCGCCGGTAACACGTCACTTAGCGACATGACGTTGTTAGCCAACGCGATAGTGCAAGCGGTCAATTCGAATAGGTCGGAAGCAACGCCTAAATTCATCCATGAGTTGCCCCATTTCGACGGAACCATTACGGAATGGATGGCATTTAAATCCGTATTTAATGACACTGCGGAAATGTTTTCAGACATACAAAATGTAGCTCGGCTGAGAAAGGCGTTAAGAGGCGCGGCCCGCGAAACCGTTAGGACCTTGCTATTCACGGTATCGGATCCGTACGAAATAATAGACACGTTAGAACGGCGATACGGCAGGCCTGAGTTACTTATTCTCTCGGAAATCGAAAACATTAAACGTTTGCCCCGTATGCCGGAAGACGGGCGCAATGTGAGTAGTTTCGCGAGTAAAGTTTCGAACACGGTAGCGGCCATAAAGTCACTTAACCAGCCACAATATTTGTATTCTCCCGAGTTAGTAAGTCGAATAGTCGACAAATTGAACATTATTTTAAAATATAAATGGTACGAGTTCAAGTCGGAGCGCTCCGGAGCGCCGGAACTCGAATTAATGGCTAGATTCCTCAATATAATGGCGGATCAGTGCGGCGCGATGTTCGCGTACGAAACGGCACGAGAGGAGAAACGAGGCAGAGTAAAGCCGCGCGCGGTAAACACGGCTCGCACGCGAGCTCCTAGATCGACGCGCTATGATAGCGACAGTTCGTGCGATAGGTCGGATTGTGAGTTAGCGTACGAGCCGCGTAAAATCGTAGCAGCCGCAAATAGACCTCCTCCGGCGAAAAAAGAATACAAGCCGAAACAACGCACGCCGCGCCCCGCGACAGAGGCGCCACGCTCCGCGACGGAAGCGCCGTCAAACTCATCAAATCGAAATAATAGTTGTCCCGTGTGTTCAGGCTCCCACACGACGATTAATTGTGCAGACTTTAATAAACTTAGCGTTCCGGAAAGATGGGACGCAGCTAAGAACAATAAGCTTTGTTTTAGATGCCTAAATAGCTCGCACGGGCGACCGTTTAAATGTAAATACATTCCGTGTGGCGTAAATGGTTGCGAAGCGTCTCACAATAAGTTATTGCACGGCAGCGGCAGTACAACACCGCCCGCAAACGGAAACATAAGTACAATCAATCACGTTCGCGCGTCTAACACCTACCTCAAAGTAGTGCCGGTTGAGATAAGTGGCCCAGTGGGCACCACCGCTACATACGCCTTGCTGGACGAGGGCTCTACATTGACCCTCGTTGAGCGTACGGTAGCGGACAGTGTAGCACCCAGGGGTCGTAGCCAGCTACTTAAGTTGGAAGGGGTAGGGGGTAATCATATTGACGACCCCGAATCGTGCAACATATCATTGTCAATCCGCGGCGCGTGTAGCCGAAACATAGAAAAAATGAGCGCTAGCACAATCGGTAATTTAAATCTTACGCCACAATCCGTGAGTAAAGACCTCGTTCGCCAGTGCAGCCACCTAGCGGAGTTAGAGGACGAACTTTGTTACGAGCAGGCTAAGCCGACAATTCTTATCGGCCAAGATAACTGGCATTTAATTACGTCTCGACAATTACGCGTCGGAAATAAGGGCCAGCCAGTGGCGTCGCTAACTAAGCTAGGGTGGGTCCTGCATGGTCACGACGCACGCTCGCGTAACAACATTCCGGTTGTTAATCACATTAGAAATTATTATAGATTAGAGCCGCGTGAACCCAAATCGGACCCGGACGAGCGCACGCTAGCTTCTTCAGAGAAAGCTTGCGAAAAGATGTACGGTTGCGATCGGCATGAGTCCGACTTATTGAAGCCGGATGATAAAAAACAGGCTCTCGGCCGTCTTTACGACTCGGACAACAACACGAACAAAAAGCTATGCAACCGGGCGTCAGACGTACCCAGAGCTATCGACAACGCCGTTAAACGAAAAAATAAATGGTTCCCGGAACCAGATCTCGTAATAGACGTTCACGCGATGAGATCACGCAAAAAACGAGTCGCTAATTTACCCCCCTCAGGGATTGAAACAAAAATTGCAAGGCGTCATACCCGCGTCCATGGCTCCGAAGCCAGCAATCGCGTACGGGAAAAACGGTTTTCTAATCACAATTATTTAGTGCGCGTTGCTGCCTCCGATCGGTCCTCAGCTGAGGAATTCAAAGCCATGAAGCTCATAGAGAAAGTGAAAACAGAACCCGCTTCATACCAAGGGAAGACAGCAGCAGCTGCTCGAGACGATGAGAACTCGCGGAAAACCTTCACTCCTGAAAGACGATCGACGATCAGGAGAAAGACGCTCCCCAGAACTCCAAGCATGTTAGTTGCTGCGTTCACGCGCCCACCAAGGTCACCTCCCGACAAGCGTTGTGAACGTTATAACCAGAGGCAGAATACGAGGCCTTTACGAGACGTAAGAGTCCCTCCTAGAGACAAGAAGCCCCCCGATGAGGTGCTGCATACACTGCTGAAAACCAAGTACGTCATAAATACGAGACCGTTAACCCCAGTAAATCCCGACCTAAACGATGAATCGCTGACCCCAAACCACTTTCTGATTGGGAGGTCAAGCGGGATGATACCTTTCGGCTCGTACAAAGACTATACAGCAGACAGTCGCTCGTGGAAAGCTGCACAAAAGTTGGCCGAAGCGTTCTGGGCTCGATGGGTACATGAGTACAAACCCCAATTGATGCCTCGGCTCGGCAACCAGCAGCACAGCAACCTTAACCCCGGAGACATCGTATTAATATGTGACGGAACGATGCCCCGAGGAGTATGGCCCAGAGGAGAAATAGTGAAAACTTTCCCAGGCCCAGACGGACGAGTTAGAGTAGCGGAAGTCCGAACAGCCGCCGGACTGATTCGTCGCCCAGCCTCTCGTCTGATCCTCCTCAGCCGGGAATAAAACGTTTCGGTGCTTGCGCACGAGGGGGAGACTGTAAATAATAGCTTAGGTTTTATTCCCTTTTATTATACATTTTTACATTTGAATAATTTCCAATTAGAATAAGTTATATTGTTGTCTCATTTTTGTATCATTGCTGTCCCTTTCGCACAGAAATGTAGTGTGTTTCACACAATTGATATTGTTGTCCCTTTCTAGCATAAGTATAGTGTGTCTCACTCTAATATTGTTGTTGTCTCTTTCGTTTTACACATTTATTTACGTTTTTGTTATTAATTAGTCTTATAAGAATGCCTATTTACTATTTTACTAGCTTATAAGAACATCTGTAATTTTTCAATAAACGAACTGCACATACCCGACAACAACTGATAGAACCTCACAAGTTCTAACAGTACAAAATTTACATAAAACCACGCGCTTTCTCAGTGCAAAAACACTCGCAACTCGAACACCACAGAAGCAAGTCGAATCCCTGGTGGACCGATTCTCGACCGCGGCTGCAGTATCAAAATTCACCTGGTGTTTCTCTTCTCCTCGTACCCTACTTCCTCGGGACTTCATCCTCAAAAAGTTACAGTCCACTCAGCTCTACTCCAAATTGACGACATAGGCCCTGCTGAGTTGTCGTGTCGTCAATACCTATATTTTCTATTTCTACTGTTGTGTATTTTTATAAAATCATTGCATATGTCTGTAAAGACATACAAAACTTGTTATAATGACAAAGACTAATTCCGTGCTTACAATTCAATTTTATTAGACTTTGCAATAATAGCGCAACTGTTTGAATACGCGCGCCTTCACATTTCTGCTGACTTGGCGCAGATGGTTGTTCAAAATTTTTTTTTCTAATGAAGCAATTTACAAAAGGCGTAGGTTTTAATCTAGTTAATAATGGCCCTATACATTGTATTAGTTATACGTTTGTAAGACACGCAGAAGTATGTAGAGCTGAGAACTTTTCAAATAATTGAACTTTTCAAATAAGTGAATTGTGATGAATAGGCGTTTCACGCCCATGCATCACAATTCACGCAGCACGCTAGCAGAAATAACGCTGCATCTCAACTTGGGAGAGTATTCTCCGTGCCTCATCTAAAGGAGCTAGTGGCCGAGCTGAAACAAAAGATTCTAGGTTAATAAATAATAACTAAACGAAAAGTGCTCCTTTTCGTAATTCAGTCAGCAATCCAAGTCTGGGTGACATAGGCATTATTTTAAAGAAATAGCGGAAACGTGCTGAGTTGTGCATGAAAAGAAGGTTATTAGGCCATAACGATATACAGAACTGCTAAGTAGGTGGAGGTCAGGTGTATATAATATGCTTATAAACTGCAATATTTATTACCTGTTTAGTGATCTCTGGTAATACCACTTAGTATATTATATCCCACCAAAACATGAAAATATGTAAAAGGAGCCAAGCAAAATATTGCATAGCTATTCAATACTTCTGTCATAAAAAGTTTTCAAATCACATTCAAGCCAAGCCTTCAACTTATTTTGTAATTTAAATCAACATTCAGTAAATGTATCAATAGATTTTTTTATTTTATAATTATTATAGTGGCTTGGCAATAAGCACTAGAGAAATAATCAGCTACTAATTGGATTTATTGGGTACCATCGGCCACATACGTCGTTACATGTTAAAACACTTTACGCTTGCCGTCTGTGTAAGTATGAACTCCCAATATGCAGTTTTATATTTGTTTCTATTGTGCTTATTGCCAAGCCACTATAATAATTATAAAATAAAGAAATCTATTGATACATTTACTGAATGTTGATTTAAATTACAAAATAAGTTGAAGGCTTGGCTTGAATGTGATTTGAAAACTTTTTACGACAGAAGTATTGAATAGCTATGCAATAGTTTGCTTGGCTCCTTTTACATATTTTCATGTTTTGGTGGGAATTCATTTCTTTTTTGAAGGTTTTTTCCTTTTCTTTTCAGGACACGTTATAACTTTTCTGTACTTAGCTTAGCACCCATTCCCTATCTCCTTTATATTTTTTCTTTGAGGCTTCGTTAGTTCTATAGGTGGACAACGCAACGTAAATACTTCTGAGTTCTGAGTCGATTATTATATTCATATTATATGTATAAATGACTCTTAAGCGGTTACTTGAATGTGGTCATTTTTATCTTTACCGTTGAATACATAGCAGCACTGGCCACTGTTGTAAGCATCTCGACGATCCTCGCAGGAAAGGAGCACACCTTATTTCATGTGATAACTTAAAACTCCCCTAATAATTGTATCAAGCAAGTAAGGAGTGTATATCTCAGTACTGATTAGTGATTGTCTACGCGCAACGCGAGACATCACTAGCGCGGCTATCCCAGCACTAGGGCGTGTATTATATTTCTCTATGACTAGGGCCGCGCCGCGCCGCCATCTTCTCAACTCAATTGTCAATCACAAAGGAAAATTATTCTATCGAAAATCTCAAGAATAAACAGATATTATTTTAACTGTAGTTGTTTCAATAACAAACATTTGGCGACCGTTTGGATCACGAATCTGCAATCCCGGGAACTATACCGAACGCTGCACGTCTACTATTGGCTTTTCGTTGATGAATATCAACCTATATTGTGGAAGGAGCCTGCGTGTATGCTGCCCGGCCGATAAAAAGCTAAGTCCTATCCTATAAAATATCCAACTGTCCTACATCTACACCACCTTGTGGCCTATTAATAACCTAGCCTTGTTTTTTGCCTATTTCATGACCTTTATTTCATTGAAAAATTTAGCTCTTATAACAATTGCACGCCATTTCACAATACATTCTTGCACAATAATTCGATTCACATTTTGACATTTCTTTCGGTTTGTTTTCAAGTCTTGAATTTTGCTTGCGCCCCGAGTGCTCTGCCTTTGCACTGCCTTGTTTTGCACGTTATATACCCCGGTTTGGGCCGACTATTTCAGTGCAAGAGGTGCCCGTGCCCATCTTTGTGGCCAGTGCCCAGAAAAGAGTATTGTGCCTGCCCACGAGTCCCGAGCATGCTTCCCACACCCGACGCTTCACGTCGCATGCCGCTTGCTGCCCTCGTGCTTCGCTGACGCCGATGGAGTGCCGGTAACCGCAGACCAGAGGAGCGTGAGATCTTTTAATTTTAATTGTCTGCCTATAGAGTTACAATTATTTCATATTCATTATACTCTAATTCAAGTGTTTATTTAATAATTTAAATTTTACAATGTCTGCGAAACTCAGAACATTAACTACAAAGCGCACTAGTATAAGAGGCAGATTAACTAAGTTTAAAAACTATCTTGATTTAATACAAAAAATACCAACTTTAAGTGAGTTGCAAGTGAATGAGCTATCATTAAAATTACAAACATTTCATGATTTAAAAACAGAATTCAGTTTGCTGCAAGATCAAATCGACCAAATAAATTTTGACAATATTGATGATGAGATTGATGAAAGGGACAAGACAGACTCACATTTCACAAAGGTGATTGCTTTAGCGGAAACTATTTCTGACAAATACAAAACTACACAAAAGCAATCAGAGTCTGCCTCTGGCTCATTTCGTAATGTTCATCGGCCACATCATCAAGCAAATTTTAAACTTCCGCAAATACAAATTGGTAAATTCAATGGAAACTATTCCAAGTCCAAACAACATTCTATCACTCAACCCGTTCCTCGATAAGGAGGGAGTGATGAGAGTAGGTGGTCGACTGGACCGCTCCACCTATAGCCATGAAAAGAAACACCCAATTATTTTAGACTCTACTCACCATTTTACGAAATTAATCTTTCAGCATGAACACGTCCGCCTGATGCATGCAGGTCCCCAGCATCTCCTATATTCTATTCGTGATTCTATATGGCCCGTGTGCGGAAGGAGGCTAGCTCGCACCACTGTCCATCGCTGCGTAACTTGTCGACGTCACCGAGGTCAAACTCTGACGCCCATGATGGGTAATTTGCCCCAACAACATGTCACACCCGCACTTCCTTTCCAGACCATTGGAATGGACTTCGCAGGACCATTCAATATTGCAAGTAAGAAGGGTCGTGGCGCTCGCCTCTCCAAATGCTATCTGTGTCTATTTATCTGTCTAGCCTATAAATGTGTACACCTAGAGGCGGTAAGCGAACTATCTAGAGACGCCTTTTTACTCAGCTTGCGTCGATTCATCTTCTGGAGGGGGAAGCCACTTGAAATATTTTGCGATAATGGTCGAAACTTTACTGCAGCTTCTAAAGAAGTAGGTCAATTTCTTAAAAACAATTCTAATACTATATCTGATCTTGCAACTAACTTACACATAAAGTTCAATTTTCATCCACCTTACGCTCCACATTTCTCTGGTCTGGCAGAAGCCGGCATAAAATAGGCAAAGCACCATATCAAAAGAGTTATGGGCAATTCCAATCTTACTTTCGAAGAGTTGTCCACCCTTTTCGCACAGGTCGAGGGCATAATGAATAGTCGCCCCCTGTCCCCACTATCTTCCCATCCTACAGACTACCTTCCTCTCTCCCCTGCCCACTTCATAATCGGCCGGCCGCTAACATCGGTACCGACGCCCGCCATTGATGACACACGCCCCAGCCGGTCCCGCTATGAAACGATCGAGAGGATGCGCCAACAATTCTGGCAACGCTGGCAACACGAATACATCAGCGAGCTGCAACAGCGTACAAAATGGAAGCGAAACATGAATACGCTACAAGTAAATGACATGGTCTTGATACAAGAGAACGACGTCCAGTCCCTCAACTGGCACCTCGGACGCATTGAGAAACTTATTCCTGGAAAGGACGGAATCTCGCGTGTCGCTGATATTAGGACAGCGAGAGAAACAATACGCAGAGCTCTCACTCGTCTCTGCCCGCTACCAAATGAAAACTAAATACTAACCTGACAGCATCTTAAGCTCACTGGAAACCTGCAATAAACTCTACTAGACTCTACAGCAAACTATATTCTACAACCACTTTCTGTAAGATAACTAGGTACAAACTTACCTTTTAACGATGACTACATCTACACCTACTTGGAGATGACCCCGCAGCACCTGGAAAGAAAATAGATTAGTAACATAAATGGATTGAAAGAAGACAGAGAAACTTTCTAGAACAACTTACCTGCTGCCTCGTCACTTCAACCCGGCCCGGAGTATGTCTACGCGCAACGCGAGACATCACTAGCGCGGCTATCCCAACACTAGGGCCGCGCCACGCCGCCATCTTCTCAACTCAATTGTCAATCACAAAGGAAAATTATTCTATCGAACATCTCAAGAATAAACAGATATTATTTTAACTGTAGTTGTTTCAATAATAAACAGTGATTGTAGGGGCCCTACGACCTACGACGATTGTAGAAAGGATATAATAAAGGAAGATGGACAAAAATGGGTACCTGTTGATGATATATGCTGGCGGCCGGGCTGAGACGAGATGAGCTGATAGTCACACTGTCACTGTGGTCTATTAACTAGTTTGTTTCACTGTATTCACTGAGCTGATCATGACCCGGAATAAGGCACGGGGAAAAGAGATTTTCGTATGTTTAACGAGCGCGCTTCGTTCACGGTTCAAAGTGGAAAAGTCTTGTATGTCACTCGCGTGTCTAGCGTATGACGTCGACAGCACAGAGCAAACTCACGCGCTGCAGTGTTGCCAACGTCGCGCTAGAATTTGGCGCGAAGAGTGTTTACATTTATATTTAAATGGGATTCAATTATTGTTTCATTATTAACGTTGTTAATATTATTTTTGATTTAATTAATACCATTTCATTAAGTTCATAACTAACTTAAAGCCTTTTGTACGTCAAACAAATATTATGCAGTCGAAACTCATACTGTTCATGCAAAGTTACAAACATAAAAATCTTTTATTTTATTTAATAAATTATTATATTAAATTACCTATTAAGTAGGTATATTATTTTTCAATTTCAGTTTTTAGGTTTCCCTGCCCAAATGGTGAAAACGGGGCCCTATTATTCAGCACTCACCAGGCTGGATCTCGAGAACCGCAATAGCTAGATAGTTGCGATTTTCACAAATTATGTATTTCTGGTGTCGTTATAAAAGCTAATAGTCCAATCAAAATAAAACAATTTATTAAAGGGGGGCCTCATACAACAAACACGATTTTTTCCCATTTTTTGCTCTATATCCATAATGCTAACACTAAGGTTTTTGAAAATTTCAGAAAACGCTAATTTGTATGTTAACTTTAATAATTAATAATAAAAATTAAATAAACTTATTATTTAAGGGGGGCTCCCATACAAATTTACGGTACGGAACCCTATGTACGCCAGTCCGACTCGCACTTGGCTGGTTTCATAATTTTTCCTTTCATTGTGAATAAAGACCTATCCGAGTACCAAATTTCAAGGTTCTAAGTTTGCTAGAAGTACCTTAGAATTTTGACGATCTCCGTGGCACAGTGGTGAGCGCGTTGGTAGCTCAAGCCGGAGGTCGCGGGTTCGAGTCCCGCCGACGGAACAAAAAATTTATGAAAAGTTCCTGTGTCATGGATCTGTATTAAATATGTGTATCATCTAAATCTTAAATATATGTATAGTATAAAAGTATTAAATATATTTCCGTTGTCTGGTACCTGTAACACAAGTCCATCAGGTACTTAGCACAGGGCCAACTGACGTGGTGTGAAGCGTCCATAGATATTATTATTATTATTATTATTTATTATTATTATATAAGGCATTAGTGCTAAAAGTGTCACATCAAATAATAATTTGGCTATAAAAATTGCATAGCTTTTTACGTGTGTTTTCGGATTCTCATTACTTGAGTTATAGTTTATCGATATCATGAACTAAATGACTTTCTTTTCTGGGTTATAATGTGCTTCATAATAATATTCAAGAAAATACACGCACACTACTTGTATGAAAATAAGCACAAAATGGCCACGCGATGACGGACTAAGATATACTTTATTACTTTATTACTATATACTTTAACCATACATACATACATTAACCATAGATAAAGTAATAAAGTATATTATTAATATACTAAAGATAAAGAGACAAAGTAATAAAGTATATTATTAATATACTTTATTACTTTAACTATGGTTAATTATTGTGATCTGTATGGTAATGTGTATGGGTTTGACATAACGCGAACAAACTACGTAGGTCCCCCTGCCTAGGAATCAACTTCTGTGATGTGATGATGATAATGTGATGTGATGATGGTTCTCTGATGAGTACATAATATTAGTTTAATAATACGATTCCCACACTAGGCGCGGCTCCTGTGGGGCCAATCTTACATTTCCCTCAAAAAAATTTACATGCTAACTACAGAAGTATACAGCTAAAAAAATTAAGTATAACTAAATTTTAAAATATTTACATTCTAATATCTTGATCAGATTTGGAAGGTAAATCGAAACGACAAAAATATACTTAATTTAATAATTTTCTAAAAAGGAAAATATGTTATTAATTATTATGAGATACATTAATACAAAGTATGAGGTAATGCAAAGTCATTATGGAGGAATCCATACTAATATTATAAATGCGAAACTCGATTTTCCATGCTCATTAAGAGGCCGGGTTACCCTCGAAATTCTCATACATACGTAATACCAAAATCATTTTCTCATACGAAAATATTTAACATGTTTGAGTTATTTTTCAGCTTAAAATAGTAATTACCTAGGTTCCTGAACAAAAATTAACTTCAAAATATTTAAACACCAAAAAAATTTTTTTATGTATAATTTTTTTTTTACTAAATTTACTACTAAACATTTAAACACTAAAAAATAGAGCAAAACACTAAAAATATATAAATAAATATTAAATTTACAACAAAATATTTCAACTCTAAAAAATATTTTTTAGTATTAAAATATTTTGTAGTAAATTTACTATTTATTTATATATTTTTAAGCATTTTACTCTATTTTTTAGTGTTTAAATATTTAGTAGTAAATTTAGTAAAAAAAATTTATACACAAAAAATTTTTTTTTAGTGTTTAAATATTTTGAAGCTAATTTTTGTTCAGGAACCTAGGTAATTACTATTTTAAGCCGAAAAATAACTCAAACATGTTAAATATTTTCGTATGACAAAATGATTTTGGTATTACGTATGTATGAGAATTTCGAGGGTTACCCGGGCTCTTAAGAGATTAGGCTATCATTAATTGGCGTGATTTTAATAAAATTAAACTAAAGAATAAATTCGTATGATAAAATAAATATAATTTGAATCTCTTCAGTACAAAATATTTTCAAACAAGGTAAAAACAATATTAATAGCATCCTTATAATATGAACTAAAAAGTATTAAATAATTTTTCCTATCTAATATGTAGTGCCTTTTCCCGAATCCGGCTAAACTTCAACTATTTCTGTACTCAATCTTCATCATTTTGAAGTCGGTACCAGATATAGCTGAATCTTTATTTCTTTGACAGAAAATTTGAAACTTTTGGAACTGGCACCGACTTCAAAATTATGAAGATTGAGTACAGAAATAGTTGAAGTTTAGCCGGATTCGGGAAAAGGCACTACATATTAGATAGGAAAAATTATTTAATACTTTTTAGTTCATATTATAAGGATGCTATTAATATTGTTTTTACCTTGGAAGTCGGTTTTAATTTTTTGTTAAAAATAATAATTTCACTCTTTTTAGTTACCTAGTAGGTAAACTGTTAGTGCCAATTCAAATTGTATAAAAAATAGTTTCATATTGTCTTCACTAGATGTCACTGAGGCGCTCCTGTGTCGCGCTATCGCTTGTATGTAGAAGTTTTATATAGGTAGTTGTAACTTGTAACAGATTTTCGTTGTGTTGTTGAAAGTTTGTAAGCAACTGACGTCTGACAACTCAACAGTGAGCTTGGTGTGAGCAGTGAGCATTGAATTGACAACATAAATCATAATATTGAGTGGTAATTGATCTCGTATAATTGTTATTAAAGGTGAACGCAGATTTGGCCGCACCGCACGCACCGCAGTCGCCGCATTCGCAATTCTTCATATTATTATGAAGTTGCGAAGACTGCGGCGCGGGTAGGTAGGTATGCGAGCTTGCCTATAACTTCATATAAAGAATTCCGAATGCGGCGACTGCGGTGCGTGCGGTGCGGCCAAATCTGCGTTCACCTTAAGTTGACCTCCGTCATAGTCCGCGAATTTATAAGTGGTCGTCGGTGGTACGGCGTATATTCTACGTATCTTATTACAATTTGTTAAGACTGATATGAGTCATACGGCATACCCCAAGGCCCAAATATCAGGTAGATAGATAAATTTAAACAATACATTTAAAAAGATCTAAGTAAACACGTGCTGCAAAATGCTCGCAGCGTGGCATCACAATAGACATAACTACCAGTACTTCGACTGCTATGAGACTGACGAGTATTAATATCTGTCGTTTCTTTCGTGTTTCGCCAGGATAAGTTAAAGGCTGGCGCGCTGGCTGGTATAATTTAATTTTAAAAATAAGATTTTGAAATTGAATTCTGACAGTTTTCTTTGCATGTACCAAAATATAAACAACTAAATTTGTAGGTTACGACCCTAGCGACGACTTTTGTCATAATACGTCAAACTTAAAAAAATTACATCAGTTCTAAGTCAGCATACTCTATCATTCTGTCTACTCTGGCGGCATGCCGCATGCCCTGACATTCCAGTTAGAACTTGAATACGGTGTTTACGTACGCATCGCCGCGCGCCGCGCGGCGACGCCGTTGCCTCTGCGGCGCCGACCGCCGTGTATATTAAACAGCCTATAATAATTGGTGTTGTTATGTACATAATTATTATTATTGTATCCATACCTATGCCTTGTACTATTATCTATTTTGTGCCATGAGACATTGGTGACCTTAACACGACGTGGTAATGATGATGATGACGATGATGATGATGATGAATTTGAATTGCATGGTAGCATATGCTTTCTGTTCTTAAAACAACGCCGAAACTCCCAAACGTGTATCTATAAAGAGTCAGGAGTTCTCTCAGCATCTTCGAAACCATGGTATACCTTGACCCAATATTTGACTTTTTGGTAGCATATTCTTAGTACACTTCACATAAAACCAAAATCACCATATGTTTTCATATAAATTTCGAGGAGTTCCCTCGATTACTCCTGGATCCCATCATCAGGTCACCACTTTTGTGAACATGGTACCAAATTGGAGTAAAACCTAATACAACAAAACAAAAATTTCGAAAATCGGTTCACAAACGGCGGAGTAATCGTTGAACATACAAAAATAAAAAAAAAATAAAAAAAATAAAAAAAATATATATATCCACAGCCGAACATATAACCTCCTCGTTTTTTGGAAGTCGGTTAATAATTTCCGAGCTACCTGATACTTCGAATTGTGTCGGAAAACGCGGCACCGGTTTTTCAAAGACATAATATTTTATTTTTATCATTACGATATTACAAAACAAAAGTAATGTTATTTTTTAAAGGCTTGTTTATTTTTCTTTCTTTTATCAATTTATTTATTCCGAGATTAGAACTTTTTTTTTTAATTTTAGGCGTTTTCTTTGAAAATGAACGATTTTTAGCAACTGGGGTAGACTCGTCTTTAAAGACCTATATTTTCTATTTCTACTGTTGTGTATTTTTATAAAATCATTGCATATGTCTGTAAAGACATACAAAACTTGTTATAATGACAAAGACTAATTCCGTGCTTACAATTCAATTTTATTAGACTTTGCAATAATAGCGCAACTGTTTGAATACGCGCGCCTTCACATTTCTGCTGACTTGGCGCAGATGGTTGTTCAAAATTTTTTTTTCTAATGAAGCAATTTACAAAAGGCGTAGGTTTTAATCTAGTTAATAATGGCCCTATACATTGTATTAGTTATACGTTTGTAAGACACGCAGAAGTATGTAGAGCTGAGAACTTTTCAAATAATTGAACTTTTCAAATAAGTGAATTGTGATGCATGGGCGTTTCACGCCCATGCATCACAATTCACGCAGCACGCTAGCAGAAATAACGCTGCATCTCAACTTGGGAGAGTATTCTCCGTGCCTCATCTAAAGGAGCTAGTGGCCGAGCTGAAACAAAAGATTCTAGGTTAATAAATAATAACTAAACGAAAAGTGCTCCTTTTCGTAATTCAGTCAGCAATCCAAGTCTGGGTGACATAGGCATTATTTTAAAGAAATAGCGGAAACGTGCTGAGTTGTGCATGAAAAGAAGGTTATTAGGCCATAACGATATACAGAACTGCTAAGTAGGTGGAGGTCAGGTGTATATAATATGCTTATAAACTGCAATATTTATTACCTGTTTAGTGATCTCTGGTAATACCACTTAGTATATTATATCCCACCAAAACATGAAAATATGTAAAAGGAGCCAAGCAAAATATTGCATAGCTATTCAATACTTCTGTCGTAAAAAGTTTTCAAATCACATTCAAGCCAAGCCTTCAACTTATTTTGTAATTTAAATCAACATTCAGTAAATGTATCAATAGATTTCTTTATTTTATAATTATTATAGTGGCTTGGCAATCCAAGAGCTTCGTCGCAAACAAAGTTGTGGAGATATGCGAGAACACCGCGCTGTCGGCGTGGCGCCACGTGCCCGGCGCCGCCAATCCCAGCGACGTGCTCTCCCGCGGTGCACCCGCCGCCGACCAGCTAGCCGCGCACGAGCTGTGGTGGCGCGGACCCCCGTACCTCGCCGCGGACGATTCCCAATGGCCACAAGCTCCATCTGAAACAAAGAAACAAGATAACGACTTACCTGAGATTATAGTCCTCCCTTAGACGAGCTCCGACTGCGACGATCTATCTATCCTGTTTGAAAAGTTCTCTGCACTAGGAAAACTTCAGCGAACTTACGCCTATGTTCTACAACTAAAGCATAACCTGAAAAACAAAAACAATAAATTATCAGGTCCACTGTCTGTGCAAGAAATTAATAATGCTTTTTTTATTTCTAGCAATACGAGCACAAAAGCAATCTTTCGACAAAGACTATGATGCATTATCTACAAAGCAAGATATCGCTTCAAAAAGCAACATTCTATCACTCAACCCGTTCCTCGATAAGGAGGGAGTGATGAGAGTAGGTGGCCGACTGAACCGCTCCACCTCTAGCCATGAAAAGAAACACCCAATTATTTTAGACTCTACTCACCATTTTACGAAATTAATCTTTCAGTATGAACACGTCCGCCTGATGCATGCAGGTCCCCAGCATCTCCTATATTCTATTCGTGATTCTATATGGCCCGTGTGCGGAAGGAGGCTAGCTCGCACCACTGTTCATCGCTGCGTAACTTGTCGACGTCACCAAGGTCAAACTCTGACGCCCGTGATGGGTAATTTGCCCCAACATCGTGTCACACCCGCACTTCCTTTCCAGACCATTGGAATGGACTTCGCAGGACCATTCAATATTGCAAGTAAGAAGGGTCGTGGCGCTCGCCTCTCCAAATGCTATCTGTGTCTATTTATCTGTCTAGCCTATAAATGTGTACACCTAGAGGCGGTAAGCGAACTATCTAGAGACGCCTTTTTACTCAACTTGCGTCGATTCATCTTCTGGAGGGGGAAGTCACTTGAAATATTTTGCGATAATGGTCGAAACTTTACTGCAGCTTCTAAAGAAGTAGGTCAATTTCTTAAAAACAATTCTAATACTATATCTGATCTTGCAACTAACTTACACATAAAGTTCAATTTTCATCCCCCTTACGCTCCACATTTCTCTGGTCTGGCAGAAGCCGGCATAAAATCGGCAAAGCACCATATCAAAAGAGTTATCGGCAATTTCAATCTTACTTTCGAAGAGTTGTCCACCCTTTTCGCACAGGTCGAGGGCATAATGAATAGTCGCCCCCTGTCCCCACTATCTTCCCATCCTACAGACTACCTTCCTCTCTCCCCTGCCCACTTCATAATCGGCCGGCCGCTAACATCGGTACCGACGCCCGCCATTGATGACTCACGCCCTAGCCGGTCCCGCTATGAAACGATCGAGAGGATGCGCCAACAATTTTGGCAACGCTGGCAACACGAATACATCAGCGAGCTGCAACAGCGTACAAAATGGAAGCGAAACATGAATACGCTACAAGTAAATGACATGGTCTTGATACAAGAGGACGACGTCCAGCCCCTCAACTGGCGCCTCGGACGCATTGAGAAACTTATTCCTGGAAAGGACGGAATCTCGCGTGTCGCTGATATTAGGACAGCGAGAGAAACAATACGCAGAGCTCTCACTCGTCTCTGCCCGCTACCAAATGAAAACTAAATACTAAACATTATAATTCTCGTTTGTAATTTTTAAATGTGATATCATCGATAATGCCTCCCCCGACAGACAAGAGAACAGGTAATGCAATTTTACCGCGTCTGACACCGTCGCCATGTCGTCCTACGTCGACTACGGAAAATTGTAATAAAAGAGGGCCATTCTTCAACCAACGAATTGAACTTAGGGAGCTCAATCTTGGGTAGCGCGGAAGACGAGAGCTGAGGAGGATCCGAAGTATTGAACGGGCTTTCGGCTGCCGTTAAAATGAAATAGTAATCCGAAATTGCATTAACGTATTGCGACGTATATAATTTTTCAGTCTCTTGAGACAGGGTTGGGTCGTCCAGAATTTCATGGTAAATATATTTTTCTAACCTTGTCTTTTGATGACTAATTTCTTTAAAGCGGGCATTGAACTCCCTTCTCAATGCATGGGCTGACTCCTTCGATTCGCTACTGGAAAGAGCTACGGCAATTTAAGCCTTAACGGCCTCTCTAAACAGGGCAGCCTGGGACTTTGTAGGCATTCTAATGTGAAATAAACTGAATTAAAAAATAAATGGGCGTATAAGACGAATGAAAAGTTATAAACTAAGTTACGAAAATATTTATGTGCAGTAATGTGCTAAGTTAATATGTGTCTATGTAATTATAACACAGGAACGGCTATAATACCATCAATAATGGACCTATTTATGCATACCGGACTCAACCAACACGATGACAGTTCTGAGAAAAAGCCGTTTTTATTAAAATTGTGTATTCTTTAAAACTGATTGTTATTTTAAGTAAAGTTAATTAACAATAATATATTGGTAATTTATTCTACGCGTACAAACATAAATATTTTAAAAATTACTACTATTTCCAACAAAAATTAAACAAAAACAGGAGGGTTCCTTTTAGAAAAACTATATTAGTGTGGGATACATATAATCCAAAGCGAACCATCTCTTTAGATTTATTACACAAGTCAACAGGATTTTCGTGCATGAGATCTGTGCACCCGATTTGGATATCTAACATCTAATTAGTTATAGAAACAACGATTTTAACTTATAAAATTTGCTTTTAAATAAACTGAGGCCTCATGAACTTTCAAATTTTGAAGAAATCCGACATTTTTTTCTTTCGGTTATGTAGTAATAGAATGAAATATATATTCATTATTTGTTTATATGAAAAAGATTGAAATGAAAAAAATATGTAATTTAGATTCAAAACTTAATATTTTTTTGTATCTAGGTGAGCATATCCTAAATATATCTTGTTGTATGCTTCGGCAGTAAGTACCTACCTGATATAATGTGGCGCTCCTACTTTTTTCTGATTTTTACAAGGATGTTTAAAACTAGATGATGCCTGCAACTCCGTTTCGCCAAAACTCGTTTATCGTGCGGGAACCGTACATTTTTCCGGGATGAATTGTCCTTTTCCGGTACTCAAAGTATCTGCATACCAAATTTCAGCAAAATCGGTTCAGTGGTTTGGGCGTGAAGAGATATCAAACAGACAGACAGATAGACAGACAGACGGACAGACAGACACACTTTCGCATTAGTAGTGATAGTTTCAAGCAATGTTGCAAAAATCTTAATGTAAAAAATAATAATAATATAACAAAAAAATAGTAATGGAGTATCTTACATTGTCATTTTACAAAATAATGAGCCACTATCGAACCTTCATTGTCCATTAAATGCAAAGAATGTGTAATGTAAAATTTGTCCATTACATTACTGTAATAGACAAATTTTACATTATTCATTTAAAAGTATTGTAAGTATAGTAGAAGATTCGTCCTTGAAGTTTTGATGTCTCCGATTTAGTCCAGATTCGGGGAGGGGGTAGCCGAGGTGTTGCCTTTGAGGTTGGAAGAAACCCCGTTCTTCTAGGCCTATTGGGAGCGGAGTTATGGCTACTTTTGTAAGACATTTGACAGTTGCCGAGCTGTCAATGTCAAAGTTTGAATGCTTGTAACTCGGTTCTTCGGCTTGTTCTTCCTGGATTTTTCTCCTCTATTCGATCCTGGCTTCAGAATTGAGACAAAATTTGATGTCTCCGATTTAGTTCAAATTCGGGGAAGGGGTAGCCGAGGTATTACCTTTGATGTTAGAAGAAACCCCGTTCCTCTAGGCCTATTGGGAGCGGAGTTATGGCCGCTTTTGTTCGACGTTTGACAGTTACCGAGCTGTCAATGTCAAACTTTGGGTGCTTATAACTCGGCAACTGTTTGTCCTGGATATGGGGTTCTTCGGCTTGTTCTTCCTGGATTTTTCCCCTCTATACGATCGTGTCGTAACGGTCGTGTGTGCGAAATACACACGACCACTCTGGTTTCAATGAAACCAGGCCAGTTACGCAGGAGTAATTTTATAGTGCCCAAGTGTGTGCGCAATACACAAGAGCACTTTGTTTTTTTTATGAAATAAGGGGGCAAACGAACAAACGGGTCACCTGATGGAAAGCAACTTCCGTCGCCCATGGACACTCGCAGCATCAGAAGAGCTGCAGGTGCGTTGCCGGCCTTTTAAGATGGAATAGGGTAATAGGAGAGGGCAGGGATGGGAAGGGAAGGGAATAGGGGAAGAAAGGGAATAGGGGAGGAAAGGGAATTATTAATTTTGCTCTATAATGGTATGGAACCCTTCGTGCGCGAGTTCAACTCACACTTGACCGATTTCTTCTTAAATGTACCTAAGTAAACAAAATATATATTTTTTTGGTTTTGTGTTTTTCTTTAGGCACGGTATGAAAATAATAATTTCTAAGTGTTAGCCACTGATATTGAATATAATTGCAAAAAACATGCAAATAACGATTCTTATTTTTCGTATTAGCACTTTTCTTACTGGGCCTAAAGAGAAAAAAAGAAAGCAATAAAATAACGTCAGCCACTGATTTTGAATATAAATATTATATAGGGTGAACATGACTAGTGATTGGACAGTAGTCAGTACTAGTCATTGGACACAGCACAAAAACACTATAATATTTATTAAGGTTGCTTTAATAGCTCCCTGTTTATCTTTAAAATCAGGCGTTCTATTACTTTAAAAAAGGCAGTTTTTAAGGCAAACTTTATAATAATATTGCGTTTTTGTGTTTTATCCAATAACTGGTACTGTCCAATCACTAGTCGTTTTACCCTAACTTGGATACCCATAACATAACGAAAAAAAGGGATATGTCCCTTTTGTGTCGGGCCTATGTCACAATGACCGGTGAGTCTTTGTAAAATATTAAGAACTAAGCCTTTTTTAATATGCAAACAGCAACCAAGTCGCATGATTCTACTTGCCTAATTTAAAAAAAATCGAGAGACCATGTACCTAGTTTGGATCTATGTAAAAAAAACAATACTCATTAATTTGTTACTTGGTAACTTTGTTGTGAAAATGTTTTGTTCTGAAAAAATTGTTAGATTAGTACGATCTTCATAGGGTCGATAAAAGGGCCATTTTGGAATACTTCTGCATTATTAACTCAATTTTGGCAATGGTGTGGATTGGACTCATTTTGCATAAATAGGGTCAATTGAACGAAACAAAACGCTCAAATACCTAAGCCGATTGCTATTGCATAAGTTGAAAACAATAAACAGATGTTTCTTATCGGAGCGCAGGTATGCGCGCGCGGCGATCGAACGATAGATAAGGGACGGGTAATTAAATCAAGTACTTACTCGAGGTGCTAAGTTATAACGTAAACAAATATTTTACACGAGGCGAACAAAAATAACACTTAATGTTATAATGGTATAAGGCACACACTATGCGATGTATGAATAAGTTCCTTTGTTCTATAACACGACGTAATTTTGTTGAAAATATTTTATATAGGTATTTTGGGCAGAAATATATTCTGGGATTTAATTCAAATGCAATATAGATTTAAAATATGGGCTGAAAATAATTGGATGGCACTTATTTAATAAGATGAAACGGGATTTAATTGTCTTTGTTAACAATTATGGCGGGCGAACGAAGTACGTATTTGTCTTTGTGAACTTTAGTGGCGGGCGGGCGAAATACGTATTTGGCAAATTTTTGCAACAATATTGCCGTAGGGTGATGAAAAATGGGCGGAGGTTACTTAATTCGATAGAATATTGGCAATAGATTGGAATTCTAATTAGATTTAGGCAGATATATAGGCAGAGTGGACTGTATTTTCGCCGGGTGGGGTGAACGACCGGGCGAAAAAAAATGTCTTTAAAATGACCAGAGAGGTCCCTGGACGGGTCGATAGGACCAGTAAATGTAGGGGCGATGCCCTACGACGACTGTAGAAAGGATATAATAAAGGAAGATGGACAAAAATGGGTACCTGTTGATGATATATGCTGGCGGCCGGGCTGAGACGAGATGAGCTGATAGTCACACTGTCACTGTGGTCCATTAGTTTATTTCACTGTATTCACTGAGCTGATCATGACCCGGAATAAGGCACGGGGAAAAGAGATTTTCGTATGTTTAACGAGCGCGCTCCGTTCACGGTTCAAAGTTATAGTTCTTGATCTGTGGTTCAAAGCGGAAAAGTCTTGTATGTCACTAGCGTATGACATCGACAGCACAGAGCAAACTCACGCGCTGCAGTGTTGCCAACGTCGCGCTAGAATTTGGCGCGAACAGTGATTACATATATATTTAAATGGGATTCAATTATTGTTTTATTAGTTATTTTTTATTTAATTAATACCATTTCATTAAGTTTATAACTAACTTAAAGCCTTTTGTACGTCAAACAAATATTATGCAGTCGAAACTCATACTGTTCATGCAAAGTTACAAACATAAAAATCTTTTATTTTATTTAATAAATTATTATATAAAATTACCTATTAAGTATATTATTTTTCAATTTCAGTTTTTAGGTTTCCCTGCCCAAAGGCTGAAAATGGGGCCCTATTATTCACCACTCACCAGGCTGGATCTTGAGAACCGCAATAGCTAGATAGTTGCGATTTTCACAATTATGTATTTCTGGTGTCGTTATAAAAGCTAATAGTCCAATCAAAATAAAACAATTTATTAACAAACAACAAACACGATTTTTTCCCATTTTTTGCTCTATATCAATAATGCTAACACTAAGGTTTTTGAAAATTTCAGAAAACGCTAATTTGTATGTTAACTTTAATAATTAATAATAAAAATTAAATAAACTTATTATTTAAGGGAGGCTCCCGTACAAATTTACGGTACGGAACCCTATGTACGCCAGTCCGACTCGCACTTGGCCGGTTTCATAATTTTTCCTTTCATTGTGAATAAAGACCTATCCGAGTACCAAATTTCAAGGTTCTAAGTCTGCTAGAAGTACCTTAGAATTTTGATGATATTCTATATGCCAGTGAGTGACAAAATTTAGTTACTTTGACCATCCGTAACTCCTAAACTATTTATAGAAATTTCATGTTATTTGGAGGTTAAGCTAGTTTTAATACTTGCTCCTAGTGACCGAAATTTTAAATCCCTAGCTTTGTTAACATCGAAGATAAAGGGGGTGTGAAATAGCCGCGAACCGCTTCGAGAAAAGTATGGTACGGCCGTGCCTTTGCTAAAAAGCTTGGCTGGGGCACTGCCGTGCCCCCAGATATTATGTAGATCTCCGCTCTCCAAATGTTTTCCCACTAAAGTGCTCCCTCTATTCTAAAAACATTTTGAAGGAAGCGAACCGGAGAAATAACAGGCAAAGGAAATATTACTAATAATTATTTTTTTCATTTGATAAGCTATACTCAACCTGCGGCCCGCCGGGACCTTATCAGTGGCCCGCGTGAAGTTCATTTAAAAATTCACGCCTACCGGCAAAATATTGCAAAGTCGTCGTAAAAGTCATGAACATTTTCTACCTACTTTAAAATTGCTAATTTTAAAGAACTTTAATTTTTGATTTAATAATTAACACTTTTCTTGCACTTATTCCACTTTATTTTAATTAAATATATCTATTACAAAATTATTGAATACACGACCGGTTTCGGATAAATTGTTCCTGTACTTTTTTTTTTTTAAGTTTACAGTTCTGACAAGATATTGTCTTTAACCCGTGAGCGAGTTGTGTAGACAATATACAGGTTCTCTTATTTTAAAAGATAACTGAGCTACAAGTGGAAGACAAACATTAAATCTAGGTACATACTAATGTATTTAACAAAATTATAATTTACAGAAATGACAAGACATAACAAGTAAGGGCCGGTACTTACTTGTACCTCTGTCTGAATCCAGTCCAATTCTACTGTGAGCAAGTTTTTAATTTTTGATCCATAAAAAATGTTGATAGCAATATGCTGGATTATTTAATGGTAACTTAATATTAAATGAAGGCATAAGACTGCCTCATTGCCTGCCTGAATTAAGCATCGAGTGATTTCATTTCTCCCGAACCACAACCTTAGGTACAGCCCCCTTAAGTAAAAAGATTTCACAGGCTCGCGTTTCAGCGGGGCTAAAATGGTCGCTTTGTTGAATAATGATATGAATCATAATATGATTCAATTCTTTAAAATCGCGAAATGCAACTCTGCTTGCAATTCATTTCTGTATTTTTGTGCTGATTTGACATTTGTCAGTTTGACAGTTTTGACAATTCATTTGCTGAATTGATTGAGAGGAATTGCTAAATGTTACCATTTTAGCCCCGCAGAAGAGTTTGGCAACAAACAGCGCGACACGAAATTTTATTAATCAGAAAACAGAAACCCAAAGATAATTCGATAATCTTGGGGTGGTATTGATAACCTATAAATAATCAAGGTTATCAACACTATGATTACTTTTTTTTTTTTTAAGATAACACTAAAATAATATTTACTAATTTTTTTTTATGAAATAAGGGGGCAATCAAGCAAACGGGTCACCTGATGGAAAGCAAGTTCCGTCGCCCATGGACACTCGCAGCATCAGAAGAGCTGCAGGTGCGTTGCCGGCCTTTTAAGAGGCAATAGGGTAATAGGGGAGGGTAGGGATGGAAAGGGAAGAGAATAGGGGAGGGAAGGGAAGGGAATAGGGTAGGGGATTGGGCCTCCGGTAAACTCACTCACTCAGCGAAACACAGCGCAAGCGCTGTTTCTCGCCGGTTTTCTGTGAGAACGTGGTATTTCTACGGTCGAGCCGGCCCATTCGTGCCAAAACATGGCTCTCCCACGTATAAGCTAGTAAATAGCTTTTAGTACGCAATTAAATGCGCATCGTCTTGTACTCTGATTTACATTCATATTATTTAAGCCATTCATTTTAGATCCGATCGACAAACTGAGATCTCGTTTATATGATAACTAGATGAGGCCCGCAACTTCGTTGCGCCAATATTCGTTTGTCGCGCCGGAACTCAAAGTATCGCCGTATCAAATTTCAGCAAAACTTGTTCAGCGGTTTGGGCGTGAAAAGGTAATTATATCAAACGAATGGACGTTTACATTTATAATATTAGTAGACTGGAAAGGATAGAGTATGTTATCTAACATAGAAAAGAATATCACATTTAATACATAATATAGAACTTTAAAAGTTTCGGGATCGAGGTACATAATTAAAGTACACAGAGTATATAAAGTGTATATTAAAGTATTAAATATCTGGGGGCACGGTAGTGCCCCAGCCAAGCTTTTTAGCAAAGGCACGGCCGTACCATACTTTTCTCGAAGCGGTTCGCAGCTATTTCACACCCCCTTTATCTTCGATGTTAACAAAGCTAGGGATTCAGAATTTCGGTCACTAAGAGCAAGTATTAAAACTAGCTTAACCTCCAAATTATACGAAATTCCGATAAATAGTTTAATAGTTACGGATGGTCAAAGTTACTACATTTTGTCACTCACTGACATATAGATCATCAAAATTCTAAGGTACTTCTAGCAGACTTAGAACCTTGAAATTTGGTATCCGGATAGGTCTTCATTTACAATGAAAGGAAAAAATTATGAAACCGGCCAAGTGCGAGTCGGACTTAGTCTCGAGTACATAGGGTTCCGTACCGTAAATTTGTATGGGAGCCCCCCTTAAATAATAAGTATATTTAATTTTTATTATTAATTATTAAAATTAATATACAGCTGAGTATTTTCTGAAATTTTCAAAAACCTTACTGTTACCATTATGGATATAGAGCAAAATAGGGGAAAAAATCGTGTTTGTTGTATGATTATTTGTTAATTTATTTTATTTAAATTGGACTATTAGCTTTAATAACGATACCAGAAATACATAATTTGTGAAAATTGCAACTACCTAGCTATGGCGGTTCTCGAGATCCAGCCTGGTGACATAAGGATGGACGACGGACAGACAGCGAAGACCTATTATTTATTGATAGTAGGGTCCCGTTTTCATCCTTTGGGCAGGGAAACCGAAAAACTGAAAAATAATATACATAATAATAATAATAATATATAGTAGTTTATCAAATAAAAGAAAACATTTTTATGTTTGTAACTTTGCAAGAACAGTATGAGTTTCGACTGCATATTTGTTATAATGAAATGGTATTGATTAAATAAAAAATAATAAACAACGTTAACAATGAAACAATAATTAAATTCGATTAAAATATAAATGCAATCAGTACTGCGATATACAGTCCTTACTCGCTCGATATAATATACTCGTAATATGGGAGTTTAAGTTATCACATGAAATAAGGTGTGCTCCTTTCCTGCGAGGAACGTTGACGCTTACATCAGTGCTGCTATGTATTCAACGCTATGCTAAAAATGACCACCTTCAAATATTAAAGCTTAAAAGTCAATTAAAATATAATATAAATAATGATTTCTTAAGTTTTCGCGAGTATCACTTATGATATTATAAGTTTAAACACTTACGGATTTTGTCACGGAGCACTTTTATTAATCCCGACGTTTCGGCTGCTTCACAGCGGTCGTGGTCACGGGTGGACTCAGGTGACAGGTGTCCAATTTCTTGAAGTTCTTTAACTACCCGAAGATCACCCGTGACCACGGCCGCTGTAAAGCAGCCGAAACGTCGGGATTAATAAAAGTGCTCCGCGACAAAATCCGTGAGTGTTTAAACTTATAATATTATCAAAATATTATATGAATATTAATAACCGACTCAGAACTAACGAAGCCTCAAAAAATAATATAAAGAACATAGAGAATGAGAACCAACCTAAGTACAGAAAAGTTATAACGTGACCTGAAAAGAAAAGAAACAACAACCTAAAAAAAAGAAATGAAATCCCACCAAAACATGAAATTTAAAAGGAGCCAAGCAAAATATTGCATAGCTGTAATACTTCTGTCGTAAAAAGTTTTCAGATCACATTCAAGCCAAGCCTTCAACTTATTTTGTAATTTAAATCAACATTCAGTAAATGTATCAATAGATTTCTTTATTTTATAATTATTATAGTGGCTTGGCAATGAGCACAAGAGAAACAAATTTAATATAAAACTGCATATTTGAAGGAGTTCATACTTACACAGACGGCAAGCATAAAGTGTTTTAGTATGTAACGACGCATGTGGCCGATGGTGCCCAATATATTATATTATTTCTCTAATGCTCATTGCCAAGCCACTATAATAATTATAAAATAAAGAAATATATTGATACATTTACTGAATGTTGATTTAAATTACAAAACAAGTTGAAGGCTTGGCTTGAATGAGATCTGAAAACTTTTTACGACAGAAGTATTACAGCTATGCAATATTTTGCTTGGCTCCTTTTACATTTCATGTTTTGGTGGGATTATATGTCTACCAGAATCTAATGGCAATTTTTGACAGCAGATATTCTAAAAATATCCTTGATCATTGGATAAATTTTTATATTTGCATGTTTAACACACATAATCAGCCGCTGTAAGAGAAAAAAATCGGCCAAGTGCGAGTCGGACTCGCGCACGAAGGGTTCCGTAACAAAAGTATTTTTTGTGTGGGAACCCCCATTTAATATATTTTTTTATTGTTTGGGAATTGCCAGCCCCCCTTTTTATTTTTTTTGGCCTATTTTTGCTCTACAACAGTAGAGCAAAAATAGGCCAAAAATTGTGTTTTCTGTATGGGAGCCCCCCTTAATTTTTTATTTTATATAAATATTATTATTAATTATTAAAGTACAATTATATTTAAAACCTTCGTGAAAGTTTCAAGTGCCTACCTGTTATCATTATCGATTACGAGCAAAAAAGGCCAAAAAAATCACGTTTGTTGTATGGGAGCCTCCCTTAAATATTAATTTTATTTTTATTTTAGTATTTGTTGTTATAGCGGCACCGTAAATACACAATCTGTGAAAATTTCAGAACTCCAGCTATAGCGGTTCTTGAGATACAGCCTGGAGACAGACAGACAGACGAATAGACAGACGGACAGACATCGAAGTCTCACGAATTTGGGTACCGAACCCTAAAAAAGATCAAAATGTTTTTTTATGCAATAAAATGTCGCCCATGGACACTCGCAGCATCAGAAGAGCTGCAGGTGAGTTGCCGGCCTTTTAAAGGGTAATAGGGGAGGGTAGGGAAGGAAATAGGGTAGGGTAGGGAAGGGAAAAGGATAGGGGATTGAGCCTCCAGTAAACTCACTCACTCGGCGAAACACAGCGCAAGCGCTGTTTCACGTCGGTTTTCTATGAGGACGTGGTATTTCTCCGGTCGAGCCGGCCCATTCGTGCCGAAGCATGGCTCTCCCACGTCAAATGTTTTATTCCAATTACCCCGGTATTGCTAGAGTCAATTTATTTTCGCACTTTTTGCAGGCATCATCATTTCTGGTAGACCTATAGTTATAAGGTAAACACAATTTAAGAGTTAAGATTAAAATATCTATTTCTTCAAGTATATATTTTTCTTATGATTGGAGATTTACAAAAATAGATTTTAAATAATTGATCATTATCATCTTGCCTAATAGCAAATTGAGGAATAAGAATGGAGGAAAAAATATTATAATGAAATATTTACGGTAACATGTCCATTGTTATACTAGGAATAATTTGCTAAGAATAGTTATCTTAGTAAATAAAATTGAAATAAACCTCATAATATTAATGATTACTTTTAAGCTGTGTGTGTAAGTGTATGTAAGTATATCTTATATATAAAATTCTCGTGTCACAATGTTAGTCCACGAACTCCTCCGAAACGGCTCTACTGATTTTTACCAAATTTTTTATGCATATTCAGTAAGACTGAGAATCGGCTACTCGGTACTTTATATATTGATAAGTGCATTTGTTGAATAATAGTAAATTATTACAACCTGAGACTTACGGCGACCATTGTTTGTGCGACGGGATAGCGATCGACGTTGCCATAGTGACATACTTATTTAGTCACTTCAATAAAATAATATGGCAAATATATTATGGCAAAGCAACGTTTGCCGGGACATCTAGTAATAATATAAATGCCTGGCTTCGGAGAGTAAGCATTATTATGTTCGTAAGGGATTTGTATTTTCTACCACTATCGGTTGCTTGGTGAGTGATAATTTATTTATGTTAATATTGGCAATAGGCCTCGCCCGTAAAAGCACTACGTTAAGTAATAATTATGATAATTATTTATTATAAATTCTGTGATAATTATGTACTTATATTATAATATAAAATATAATACAGTCGATAAAATATTTATTTTGTTGTATTTTGTATGTAGTATTGCATAATATGTATTATGTAATATATTTATTTCATAGAATAGTATTTATAAGTATGTATTAATGCTAAGTCTTTAAGCTTTGCTTTTAATTGTAATAAGATAATATACTTAAGGCACAACGCCCTCTCTCCAGCAACTTTTTGTTTCCTTCCCTTCCAAAGGTTGTCTGGAAGAAATTGTTGTTTAGCTAACCAGCTGTCCCGGCAAACGTTGCTCTGCAATAATATAAAGTATTTCGCCCATATTATTTTATTGAAGTGACTTAATAAGTATGTCGCCATGGCAACGTCGATCGCTATCCCGTCGCGTTCGTGGACTAACATTGTGACACGAGAATTTTATATATAAGAATAAGATAAGATGGCCTTTGTGTACTGTCATTTTATGTGTTTTTGTCGTAAGTTTGATCCCACCAAAACATGAAAATATGTAAAAGGAGCCAAGCAAAATATTGCATAGCTATTCAATACTTTTGTCGTAAAAAGTTTTCAGATCACATTCAAGTCAAGCCTTCAACTTATTTTGTAATTTAAATCAACATTCAGTAAATGTATCAATAGATTTCTTTATTTTATAATTATTATAGTGGCTTGGCAATACTCACCAGGCTGGATCTCGAGAACTGCAATAGCTAGATAGTTGCGATTTTCACAAATTATGTATTTCTGGTATCGTTATAAAAGCTAATAGTCCAATCAAAATAAAATAAATTATTAAAAATCATACAACAAACACGTTTTTTTTCCCATTTTTTGCTCTATATCCATGTAATGCTCTATACCAATGGTAACACTAAGGTTTTTGAAATTTTCAGAAAACGCTCATTTGTATGTTAACTATAATAATTAATAATAAAAATTTAATAAACTTATTATTTAAGGGGGGCTCCCATACAAATTTACGGTACGGAACCCTATGTACACCAGTCCGACTCGCACTTGGTCGGTTTCATAATTTTTCCTTTCATTGTGAATAAAGGCCTATCCGAGCACCAAATTTAAAGGTTCTAAGTCTGCTAGAAGTACCTTAGAATTTTGATGATCTATATGTCAGTGAGTGACAAATTGTAATAACTTTGACCATCCGTAACTCCTAAACTATTTATTGAAATTTCATGTAATTTGGAGGTTAGCTAGTTTTAATACTTGCTCCTAGTGACCGAAATTTTAAATCCCTAACTTTGTTAACATCGAAGATAAAGGGGGTGTGAAATAGCCGCGAACCGCTTCGAGAAAAGTATGGTACGGCCGTACCTTTGCTAAAAAGCTCGGCTGGGGCACTGCCATGCCCCCAGATGTTATTTAACTGTGAGCACAATAAAATATATTCATTCAGACATTCAGACGACCTCTGTGGCTCAGTTGTTGGGCTGTTGGTAGCTCAAGCAGGGGATCGCGGGTTCGAATCCCGCCGACGGAACAAAAAGTTTTCAATGTTTTTGGGTCATGGATGTGTATTAAACATGTGTATCATATAATGAAAATCTTAAATATATGTATAGTATAAAATTATTCAATATATTTGCGTTGTCTGGTACCCGTAACACAAGTACTTCAGGTACTTACCACGAGGCCAGACTGACGTGGTGTGAAGCGTTCATAGTTATTATTATTATTATTCATTCATTCATTCAATAAAATATAGTACTTTTCTACGAGATGCCTGTGCCGTAGGAGGTCTACGCCGCGCCGTAGTAGGGTCCTACGCCGTAGAAGGTCTACGCCGTAGCAGGGGCCAGTGCCACCGTAGTTTTGATTCTACTCCTAGTATTTATTATTTATTCGTCCCCTAGTATTCCGATGAATCTATAATAATAGCACGTCTTTTTCTAGAATAAGGCTGCGTTTCCACCAGCAGCATCGCCGAGCTGAGCGATATCATGGCAAGGTCATGTCAATGAAGCGATTCTATTGGTTCTCAAAAACATATCCCTCGCAACATATCTCTGATGGAAACGCAGCCTAAGAGGTTAATCTTTAGGGTTCCGTAGTCAACAAGGAACCCTTATAGTTTCGGTCTGTCCGTCCAATTGTCCGTCTGTCTGTCCGTCTCTCTGTCTGTCTGTCCGCGGTTTAGCTCAGAAACTATAATACCTACAAAGCTGTAATTTGGCATGAATGCACATATTAATGATGCTGACAAAATGGTACATAAAATCTTTAAAAAATCTTTTTTTATGGTACCTATCCCCTACACATCAAGCGGGGATGATTTTTTTTTTCGCGTCCACCCCACCGTGTCTGATGTCGTTATTATATAGGTTTTTAAATATATTACTAGTATTCATAGATCATTTTCCGATTTAGGGATCCATTTGTTAAATATTAAGTTTTAAAGTGGAAAAAATCGTTAGAGTCGTAGAGCATGTTACCCTGTTTTTGTGAAGCCAAGGTGTTGCGATGATCTATAAGTTTGAGCGTAGGTTTCTGACAAACTATTAGTAAGTACCAAATGTTTTTAGAATCACAACCTTTTTTTCCGTGGGAACATAATAATATATAATTTATAAAATATGTACGACTACAACAAAGAACAAATATATTATGCAATACAGAACATAATGATATATTTAAATTTTATATTTATCTTTTAATTAATATTCTTTTGTTGACTAAAGTACTTCTGTTGACTAAAAAAAACCTGTACACTTTCCTTTGGTAAGAATATAGCAAAATTATATTCGTGCGATATACAACACAAAAATTAATATTTTACAGTTTTCATTTTTTAATTGCTTAAAAATTCAGACAGGAGGTAAAATATTTTTTTTCTATTCATATAATAGTTTCAATAACTCATAGTAATAAAATGAATGTCATAAAACGCTGATTTCATGAAAAAATATTTATTATGTTATCTATAGCTGGTTCGTTTCACTTTCAGAAAAAACCTACAGAAGTCGTAAATTTCAAAAAAAGGAAAACCACCAGCTTTATACATGCACTTTGTACTGATAACGTAAATCTGTTATCAATATCCTTACCGGTAACATTAAAACGCCGACCGTGACGGCAATAAGTGTCATGTGGCTCGTACTAATCTGTGTTCTGTTGGCGACCCTGTACTGGTACGGAACCAGGAACCATGGCTACTGGAAGAGCAAGGGGGTGCCGTACGAGAAGCCCCTCCCTTTCTTCGGAAGCAACATCAAGTACATCCTGAACAATGTCAGTCTGACGGAGAGGCTGCAGAGCTTCTACGAGGCCTACCCGAAGGAGCGGTACGTCGGCTATTACCGCGGCAATGAGCCCGCCGTCCTGCTGCGGGATCCGGAGCTCATCAAGCAGGTCCTGTCGACGGACTTCCGCCAGTTCCACTACCGCGGCATCAACTTGAATGCGGCGCACGTCGAGCCCCTGTTCAAGAATCTGTTCGCGGCGGAGGGCGACGTGTGGAGGCTGACGAGACAAAAGCTGACGCCGGCGTTCACCACCAGCAAGCTAAAGGCGATGTTCCCGCTCATCGTGGAGACGGCCGCCACGCTCGTCAGCATCGTCAACCAATCGGAGAAGGACGAGATCGACATCCGAGACCTCATGGCGCGCTACACCATCGACTTCATTGGCTCCTGCGGCTTCGGCATAAACTCCAACTCGTTGAACGACGAGACCTCGGGGTTCCGCCAGCTCGGGAAGCGAATAGCTACGATCACCAAACGCGACGCCCTGGTGTTTGTTTTGAAGCGGACGGCGCCGGATCTGTTCAAACATCTCACCTACCTGGCCCCGGAGATCGAGACTAAGCTGGTCTCGATCGTGAGGCAGATCGTCGAGCAGAGGAATTACAAGCCGTCCGGGAGAAACGATTTCATCGACATGATGTTGGAGTTAAAACAGAAGGGGAACATCCGCGGGGAGTCGATCGAGCACCAGAACCCGGACGGGTCCCCGATGTTAGTGGAGATCGAGTTTGACGACCTGCTGATGTGCGCTCAAGCGTTCGTTTTCTTTATCGCCGGCTTCGAGACCTCGTCCTCGGCGAGCAGCTACCTCCTTCACAATCTGGCGTACAATCCGCACCATCTGAAACGCTGTCAGGATGAAGTAGATGAGGTTCTGAGTAGACACGATGGCAAACTCTGCTTCGATGCTGTAAAAGAAATGAAATATTTGGAAATGTGCCTCAAGTGAGTACAGATTTTATTTTTAATGTTGATAACAATAATTAGTGTCATTAAAACTAAAAATATTTCATAAATTTCGTGTACCTAGTCTAATCTAATCTCATAACAGATATAAAAAAATTAAATTGAGTAATAATTCATCGAAAACAATAAGGTCAAAACAATTGTCAGTATTATCAGTTGTATACTGTGTGTAATTTTATTTCAGGGAAAGTTTGCGTATTCTGCCGCCACTTGGATTTCTGATGAGAAAATGCGTCAATCACTACAAGTTCCCCGACACAGATCTGACAGTGGAGAAAGACATGGTCATGCTAATTCCGACCCAAGGTCTCCATTTCGACCCACAATATTTTAATGATCCTCAGGAATTTAAGCCGGAGAGGTTCAGTCCAGACAACGTTGATAAAATCAAGAATTACACCTACTTGCCGTTTGGTGATGGGCCACGAGCTTGTATAGGTAATTTACTTTCAGTGATGTCATAAGGAAAAACCAGCCAAGTGTGTATCGGGCCACGCGCAATATAGGCCTCCGTAGTACCGCTAGATTTTTATTTTATTTTTGTATGGTCAATATGAAGTATTCTTAGCCATGATAGTTTTCCTTTTAAATTCAGCATATTTCCTACTCCCGTGAATTTTTTCACATTTCCAGAAGTAACCGTTTAGCTAGTAGAAAGTGGGGACACTGGACTCTAACGATTTTTTCCACTTTAAAACTTAATATTACAAACGGATTCCTTAATCGGAAAATGATGTTTAAATACTCATAATATTTTTAAAAAACCTATCCAATGACCGACACGATAGGGTGGACGCGAAAAAAAAATTCATCTTCGCTTTATGTGTAGGGAAGGTACCATAAAAAAATATTTTTTTAAGATTTCATGTTACACCATTTTGTTTGCATCATTAATATGTGCATTCATGCCAAATTACAACTTTGTAGGTCCTATAGCCTCTGAGCAAAACCGCGGACAGACCGAAACTATAAGAGTTCCTTGTAGTCTACGGAACCCTAAAAATGATTTTTTTGGGTGTTTGTCCATTGAATATGCTCGAAAACTACTATACCACAAATATAGAGTCGACGATTTTGACTTGGCTGGCCTAAAATAACGTACCTATACCAATGTTAGTCAGTGTCTGTACATTGTACAAGTCTATTTGACTCAATAAAGCTATCCTCGAACGTATATTACGACGGTTATGTCCCTATTCAGTCGATATTTGCGCTCCAACGAAAGTGCTTGTCTGGATATGGATCGCGAAAGAATTATTCTCTTGTTTTTACTACTAAGACGAAGATTGAAAAAGAAACAGAAACAGTGGGAATTTGGGTAAATTCGTATTACAAATTACTTACAAACTTATAATACTTAAGGGGGCTACCATACAAAAAACATAATTTTTTGGTTATTTTTCTCTATAATAATAGTACGGAACCCTTCGTGCGCGAACCTAAGTCGCACTTGGTCGATTTTTATCTATTTCAAATAAGTGCCTTGTTTAAGTTTGGACACAATTTTTGTTCGGAAGTTTCACCCAGAATAGGGGCGCGCGGTGCACCGTACGCGGCACCGTACCGTATCACGGTGGCGGCGCCGCGCCGTGTCTGATGGGGACGCGGCCTAAATCAAGTAAAATGGACAAGTATACAAAACCTCCATTGTTTGATGTTTCAAGTGTCTATTTGTGGCGTCTATTGTCCATGACCGGAATTCCATGTGTGTTTAAAGACAGAAAGAGCTCTAACGTCACTTCGATCCAAACGGATCTATTGTGCCTCATGTAGACAGCGGTGAACTGACTTTTTTTCGGGAACCGTACATTTTTTGAGATAAAGAGTATCCCATGTCCTTTCCCGGGGCTCAAAGTATCTCCTTACCAAATTTCAGTAAAATCGGTTCAGTGGTTTGGGCGTGAAGAGATAACAGACAGACAGACACACTTTCGCATTTATAATATTATACTAGAGGACGCCCGCAACTCCGTTACGCTAAAATTTGTTTATCACGCCGGAACCGTCCATTTTTCCGGGATAAAAATTACCCTATGTCCTTTTCCGGGACTCAAGGTATCTCCATGCCAAATTTCAGCGAAATCGGTTCAGTGGTTTAAGCGTGAAGAGGTAACAGAAAGACAGACAGACAGACGGACACACTTTCACATTTATAATATTAGTATGGACTATGGAATAATAATTATGGATGTTTCAGGGGAGAGGCTGGGTGTGATGCAGTCTCTGGCGGGGGTGGCGACCGTCCTGCGCCACTTCCACGTGTCCCCTGGCCGCAGCTCCGTGCGCCGCCCGCCCATCGACCCCAGCTCCACCATCTTCCAGACCATCCCCGCCCTGCCGCTGCACCTCAAACCCAGGGTGCACTGATGTCAGAAGAAAAAGTCGGCACAATCGACCGCTCACCGCACTGACCGCCGTACTCAGAGTCGTCGGTTACACGGTCAAATTTTCATCAATCTGATCCATCAATCCGGTATGGATTGACGAAAATCTGATCGTCTAACCAATGGATTGATGGATTGATCATATTTATAAGAACTTTTTAAAACCATCAATATTCCGTCAATCAGATTGACACCAGATTGATGAAAATTTAACCGTGTAACCGGCGACATAGACATTTAATTATGATTAACCTTCTGATTAACCTTCAATTTTATGAAGAGTTCAGATAATGTATGAGGCTTATGTCAAAATTTCAAAGTCTGTCCGTCAGTCCGTCTGTCTCCAGGCTGTAACTCAAGAACGGTAAAAGCTAGAGCTATTAATAACAGAATAAAAATAATATTTAAGGGGGCTACCATAAAACAAACGTGATTTTTGACCTTTTTTGCTCTATATCAATAATGGCAACAGGTAGGTACTTGAATTTTTCTCAAAGTTTTTTGTTATATGTGTTCTTTAATATTTAATAATAATATTAAAATAAAATAAAAAATAAGGGGGCTCCCATACAAAGAACACAGTTTTTGGCCTAATTTTGCTTTTATAATGGTACGGAACCCTTCGTGCGCGAGTCCGACTCGCACTTGGCCGATTTTTTAATTAATTTGTGTCTTAAGAGAGTTTAAGTAGCAGATAATAATGTGGTTGCAATTTGTGCACAATGAAGATTAATATTTGTCACGTCTTACTTGAATGCTAAAAATTGTGAAATTTTTGTTTATTGTGTAAGATTTTCGCCTCTTTTTGCCCAGTTCGCAATTTCATCAATTATAAATCTATGCCAACGCACAGTTTGTCAATATATTATTTTGTCGAAAAAGTATTTCAACGATAACGATAACAATATGATTGTAGGTATATCACAACTTTTGAATTAATTAATATCACTCTCTAAAGTCTAAAGAAACAAAAAGACAAAGTGTACGTGTTAAATACCTACTCTACCTTGTGCTCGTAGTTACTGGAAATCAAATAAAATGATACATCGTTATACTTTATACTTATAGATACACCTGATTAATTGTTTACTTTGAAAAAAGACGGGTTGCACTCCGGGAGTGCCGGCAGAAGTAAAAACTTGATTATTAACGTTGTGCATTATTCAAAAAATGGGTTAAAACCCATTTTTTATGAAAATCGATTTTAAAAAAATCGATTTCTTAATTAATCGAAACCCTTACAAAATTTTAACCCTTTTTTTATGAAAATCGATTTTTAAAAAATCGATTGTTTTAATTAATCGAAACCCTTACAATCGATTAAATTTTTAGCCCATTTTTTATGAAAATCGATTTTAAAAAATCGAAAGTCGAAACCCTTACAATCGATTAAAAAATATCGACAATCGAAAAAAAACAATCGATTGTTCGATTAATCGATTTCGATGTTACAACACTACTCTCCAACCGTCTTACGGTTTTTCGATCAGCACGAGAATCTGACGCGAGTTTCACAGTTTTTACCCATCCCACAAAAGTGTTCAACGCCGCTAAAGAAGTTTTCACTTCAAAAATTGGATAAGCATCAGAAATAATAATATTTCAGGTTTTTTGACACTTATACACACGGTCTTTCATCAATCTGATCCATCAATTCGATTGACGGAATATTGATGGTTATAAAAAATTCATATTAAAAATACGATCAATCCATCAATCCATGGGTTACACGATCAAACTTTCGTCAATCTTTACTGGATTGATGGATCAGATTGATGGAAATTTGACCGTGTAGGTAACCGGCGACTTACGCAAAACCAATAAAACATGATACTTTTACGAGAAAATAATCATATTGTATGTATTTAAAACAAATATGAAGCAATCCTATTCTATCTTATTCCTTTGTTTGAGTGACAGCGGGAGTCCCCCCAGAATGTTCTGTGTGATAACGGAGTTCTTGTCGATGATTGGCTTCTCTAACGTGCTTTTGGAAGGCGACAACGTGAATTTACTCAAAATAGACGCCACTGCTGCCATTGACTGGAGTAGACCTAATCTTTCTCCTGAAAATAAGTATTACGTTATGATTACGTTATTACGTCATAAGACAGATACTTTTTTTCCCCGTACGCTATACAGGACAATTATTTCTACTTTTGTTAAATTAGATAGATGGTATTATTATAATACATCAATATTTTTCATTTTCGTAATAGTTTGTTTCTATATTTACATATTGTATAAAGTAGAGTAGAGCTTCTATTTTTTACTGTTTATAAAGTATCTAACTTTATAAACAGTAAAAAATACAGGCCTAGGGTGGGGATTTGCTCATAAGCATATTTTGTCAAGTCTCCCATTGGCCATTGTGTTTAAGAGCCCGGGTTACCCTCGAAATTCTCATACATATGTAATACCAAAATCATTTTGTCATACGAAAATATTTAACATGTTCGAGTTATTTTTCAGCTTAAAATAGTAATTACCTAGGTTCCTGAACAAAAATTAACATCAATATATTTAAACACTAAAAAAAAAATTTTTGAGTATAAATTTTTTTTACTAAATTTACTACTAAATATTTAAACACTAAAAAATAGAGTAAAACACTAAAAAATATATAAATAAATAGTAAATTTACTACAAAATATTTAAATACTAAAAAATATTTTTTAGAGTTGAAATATTTTGTAGTAAATTTAATATTTATGTATATATTTTTTAGTGTTTTACTCTATTTTTTAGTGTTTAAATATTTAGTAGTAAATTTAGTAAAAAAAATTTATACACAAAAATTTTTTTTTTAGTGTTTAAATATTTTGATGTTAATTTTTGTTCAGGAACCTAGGTTATTACTATTTTAAGCTGAAAAATAACTCAAACATGTTAAATATTTTCGTATGAGAAAATTATTTTGGTATTACGTATGTATGAGAATTTCAAGGGTAACCCGGGCTCTTAAGGGTGAAGCCAAACGAGTGTAAGTTTTGATTCTGGATTGGTGTGTTTCTAACCTCAGTATTTCGGTGGCAATATTATTTTTCATAGTAAACATGACTCGCAAAACTTACGGTCGTGTGAATAAAGTAGGAATTTAATATGAAACAGAATGCAGCAGAACTTCTGCCAACCGAAATTCTGCGACTAACGCCTCAGAAAATTACGCTCGTGACCCTTCACCTTTAGGCATAGTGGAAATAGCGGTCACAAAAACAATTTACCGATGCAAGCCCTGGGTCCAGCTCCGAAGGGCATGTAGAGATCTTTTTCAAACTTGCTGTCGCTGTCTGCGAATCTTTCTGGCCAGAACTCAGATGGTCTTTCAAAGTATTGCTCGTCGTTATGAAGGGCATCAATAGATATAATGATCAGCACGTTCTCGTCAATCGTTACATTCGTCTCCGGGAAAGTGTACTTTGAAACACTTCTCCTCGCTAAAAATCCAGGAGATGGAAGGAGGCGCATTGCCTCCCTGAAATTAAAGAAAGCAGGTATTTGTATATTGGAAGTTTCAGTTATTTATTTGTTGTTAAAAATTAACTGAATTTATTTTCAATAGCCTCGAGGGAAAATATTATTAGTGGTAAGTAGAATTATTGTTCAGTAGCTCCTTATCAGTCGGATCATGGACAACTTACAAGAAAACCTAAACATAAGCCAGTAGCCATACTCACTTGAAACACATTTCCAAGTACTTCATTTCTTTCAAACCGTCATAAGATAGTTTGCCATTGTTTGCCTTTAAAACTTCGTCTATCTCCCTCTGACACTGGGCCTGCTTTTTCGGGTGGTAGGCGAGCGTGTGCATCAGAAAACTGCTCACATGCGATGAGGTTTCGTACCCGGCGCCGAACAGCACGAACACTTGAGCGGCGATGAGGGAGTCGTCGACCTGCAACTCGACCCGAGCAGGCGATCCGTCGGCGTTCGTCTCGCTCAAAGAGTCCCCGACTATCACCTCCTTCTGTCTCAATTCCAGCAGCAGGTCTATAAAATCGTTTCTTCCTGAGGGCTTGTATTTTCTTTGCGCCATACACTGCGTGGCGAGGAACGTGGTTGTCCTTTCGATCTCTGGAGAAACGAAATTGAGGCTCGTACATAAGACCGGGAACATTCTCTTGACCAGGGAGACGAGAAAGTCCCTCTTGGTCACCGCGAATATTCTCTTGCTGAGCTTCCTGACTTCGGAGTTTTCGGCGTCCAGGGCCTCCGATTTTATTCCGAAGCCGATGGCCCCGATGACGTCGGTGGTGTACCTAGCGACAAGGTCGCGCACGTCGACCTCGTCGCGCGTGCGGGCCAACTCCTCGGCGATGACCGTCAATCTCTCGGCTCGCTCGGTGATCAGCGCGAACATCGCCTTCAGCTTCCCGCTACTGAACATGGGCGTCATCTTCTGCCTCAGCAGTTTCCAAATATCGCCGTCCGCGAAGAATAAATTTCTCATCAGCGGCTCCACGTTCTCGCGGTCGGGATGGAATCCTCGGTAGTGGAAACTTTTAAAATCGCTCTGTAGGACGCGCTTGATCATCTCGGGATCTCGCAGCAGGAGGGACGGGCCGCTACCCTCGTAGAATCCGACGTACTTTTCGTGCGGGTAGCTCCTGTACAGGTGGGCGAAGCGCTCCGAGACGCTCACTCCGTCCATTATATGCTTGAGGTTGCTGCCGAAAAGGAACATCGGCTCCTCGTAGGGTACCCCCTTCTTCTTCCAGTAGTCATGATTCCTGATGCCGTAGAAGTAGAACGCGACGAGCAACACGACTATTATTATTACCAGTAGCATATTTGACGCGTTTCGAGTAATAAAAGACCTAGCCTAATCAAAGTAAAAAAGCAAACAATTTAATTGTGATAACAAATTAATATTTGATAACACGATCAAAGTACGATTCAATTGATATGCATTAAGTATGTAATTTGCGCTGCTGGGTTCCTTATGCCTAAAAGATTTGTTGAACTATTTGAATTTCATTTGCATCAAAACATTTACAGAGAATAAACTGACTAAATCTATGACTAAACTACTTAAAATAAGGAGTGGAGGTTTGAATGAGATATCCGCGTTGATGATCATCTTAGCGTAGGTACCACACGAAGGTTTGTTTTAAATATTATGCTTTAAGAACATAATTGTTATTTTAACATAGTATAATTTACACAGAGCCAGTACTGGCTGCCAATAAGACTGGCAGCCAGTATTGGCTTGGCATATGCCGCGTGTGAACAGTTTGGCCTGGCTTGAAAAACTGTTCACACGCGGCATATACCAAGCCAATACTGGCTGCCAGTCTTATTGGCAGCCAGTACTGGCTCTGTGTAAATTATACTTAAAAGTCGATTTTTAATTGTTTGCTTGGAAACAATAGACAATAATAATTTATTAGTCTGATTGCTGAGAAATACTCGGCCAATGAAACCCTGTCTGTCTTACTATTATTGGTGTACCCAATTTGTGGATCTCTTTGAAGGCATAATTACTGAAAATTATAAAAAGTAATTAACATTGCCTTTAATAATTTGAGGTATAAAAAATTTAAATTTCATATATTGTATTGTAATAATATTACAAAGGAACTAAGATAGCATTGAAAAATCACATCGCATTAACTTCGCATCGGTTCTTAACATATTGTTATTACGTAATATTAGACATTTTAAAAACTTATATCTCTACAAAAGTATGTTCAGCATATCTGATATATAAAATTCTCGTGTCACGGTCTGACTGGATTTCCTACCGCTTTTTTGTGCGGCAAGGCTGAAAACTATCCTATTTTTTTAAGATAAGGTTTTCATTTTTTATTTTAAAAGTAATACACAAATCACAATACTTAAAATTTGACCCCATCGTTATTTTTTTTAATAATTATTATTTTCCAAGATAATAAACATGAGTAGATGATTTCCAATTTTGGTGGCTTGTCGTCGACCTATTTTACTCAGATTTAGTTCTCTTCCCCTGCATTGGGGGCACTGATTCCGCTTCAAATAGGCACAAAAAACAGCTGGGTATCTTATGTCCAGCGTACTTGTTTAATGGAAGTCAGTGTTCTTAAAGCATAAAAATTACGCCATTCACTTCAATCTGTCACAAGCTAATTCGTCTAGGTGGTGGTTGTCGTACCAGTTTCCTGTAAACACCTAATCTCTAATTTTGGTGGAAACAAAAATTTCCACCAAAATGATATAAAAAAATATGCAAGTTGTTGAAATCCACTCATCTACTATTCTAAATTATTTCTAAAACTATTACAACTCGTGACTGACGGCGACCATTGTTTGTGTGACGGGATAGCGATGGACGTTGCCATGGTGACATACTTATTTAGTTCCTTCAATAAATTATGGGCGAAAATCGAAATACTTTATACGGCAAAACAACATTTGCCGGGACAGCTAGTTATGAACATAAAAGAATGTAGTGTACTGTATCTGTAACAGCAGACAGACAGACAGACAGACACACGGACGCGAGCAAAACCGAGTTCCTTGTTCTACGGAATCGAAAAATGTTGATAAAACTTATTTAGTGCTTTAGTGATATAAGACCTACGTAATATGATTGCCAAGGCAATGCAATGTAGGTAAGTATGTATTTTATTTAATCACAAAAGATAATTTTTAGGGTTCCGTAAATCCGTACCCAAAGGGTAAAAACGGGACCCTATTACTGAGACTTCGATGTCTGTCCCGCTGTCCGTCTGTCACATTATTCATAATATTCATATTCATATAAATTTTTTATTATATTATAATCTATGCCAATTAGGGATTTAGCTACGTCAGGCCTGTCCCACTCGCGCGTGTAGGCATCGTAAGTACCCCTCTAGGGGGGCACTTCAGTAGGGACTCAAAAGCGAGCGGTGACGCGCGCGCACAAGTTTTTAGTTGATCGTTGCATGCCTACCTGCGTACTTATTCATTTGCTGTCACAGAATAATTGATAAATTAATCTGATCACAATGGACAATAAAAAAGGGCAAAGAAATATTGCGCAGTGTTTAACTGTCTTAACACGGAATGTGAACCAAGCTCCCTAAGGACGATGAGAGGTAAGAACTTTTTTAAATTGTTATTATTATTATTTATTATATGTACTTAGATTTAAATTTTGTACCATTTATTATAGAGTAAAATTACGATTACTTAGGATTTAAATAGTTTTAAATATTAAGAAGTAGAATATATTAGTTGGGTTACCTTAGTAGGTACCTACCTTTATTAGTAAACGTTTAATTAATAAAGGCATTTCATTTAAAAAAAAAAAACACAAATTTAAATAATAAGGTTATTAGTTATTACTAATAGTAAGCATCGTAGGTGTACTATTCGAAACCTCATTTGTTTGCAAAAATAACTAAGTTATACAAACACTTTAAGTAGGTAATATAAGACCGATTTCAATTAATAAGATTATTATTAAGTGGTTTTTAAGTACGCGTAACTAGTTACACGCGAATTTATGATAATGAAATCTACGTAGTACTAAGACATAATATAATAGTAGATTATTTCGAGTTAAATAAAATGTAGTTAATTAAATATAAAGATTATAATATTATTTAAAAAAAGAGACAACCCTGATTTCTTCAGAAAAGGTACGAGTTATGCGATAGAAAGAGAGCGGAGATGTAGGCAAATATAATTGTAGGCACCTAGCACTGCGCGGTCGGAATTCGAACTTTATAGTATCGTAGCATGAATCGTTAATTCTTTAAACAGGTTTCGTTAGTGGGAATTCTGTTGGTACAACTAATATATTATATTCTGTGGCTACGTGCAGTCTGCACTTATCGACAACTCGTCGTCTATCAGCACGGCGCGGCGCGGCGCGCGACGCAGATACCTATGCGACGAGCTATCGAAAAGTGTATGTAGTATAAATTAATATTGTTAGACACTTTTGAAGTGAAAACTTCTTTAGCGGCGTTGATAATATTGGATCCGACCGTAAAATTCTGCATGAATCGTTTTTTTCGATCAAATATATTTTAAAATAATATTCTTGTCAAAAGTAGCCGCAAGCACCTCTAATTAAGTTTAATGTTCATGAGAGAAATGCATTAATTTGCATGTATATTTTTTTTCAAAAAATTTTACATCATTTGAAAGAAAATGATGTAACAAAATCAGGTATAAATGGTTGCCAGCTCCAAGTCGGCCACAACCTAGGGTTGCCAGCCCGTAAACAGACATAGTTCTTCATCAAAATTGAAGCATCAATTTTTTTTTTAATTTTGATACGAAATTAAAATTTTATGCATTTTGTACATGAATATCCATGGTTGCCAGTTGCACGTAATCAACTTAACCAAAAGACGTATCTTCATACTCAGTAAACCAGTTGAGTTGTTTGGGTGTGAAGAGGTAAGAGATAGACCAAAACACCTTCGCATTTATAATATTATATTAGAAAACGTATTGACACGTTTAGCTACTATATTTGCATCCCAATAATTCTCTGCTTCAAATTAAAAAAAAATTGTTTACATAACAAATTACTTCTGTGTGTCTATTGATTTCTAGGGCTTTTATTTATTTCAAAAATTCACCCCCGAGACGGGGTTGCATTCACCCCCAGGGTAAAAGCGCAAGTAGGTAGTATGCCACTTTTATTTCTTAAATTATCTCCTTATACTCGCCAAAGAAAATCGATTGAGGTTCAACAAAATCGGTGGTGAAAACCTTTACTGAGTGCCCTATGTCTAATGTCCCGCTGTTTGGATTTAACCGTTTTATTTCGGTTTTCAAAACGTTCTCAAATACGTTTTTGTTCCCAAAAACTTTATTGCAATGAACCGTTCCGAACGAATCAAAACCGTTATTAAAAATAACGTTTTCGAGCCCTGTTTCAAACAAAAAAAACTAGATCAAAATTGGTAAACCCGTTTTGATGCTACGATGCCACGGAGACAGACAGACAGACACGTCAAACTTATAACACCCCTTTTTTGTCGGGGGTTAAAATACTACTAAATGCTATGGTATTTATCGAGTCAAGCCGGCCCTCGCACCAACTATCTCTACCCAACTCCTACTATTATCTTTTTTTGTAACCCCTACTTCTAATACTTCCTTATAACCTCTACTTCTATCTCTTCCTAATAGCCAGGGGGAGTCCTCCGAGGATGTTATATGTGTGATGCCAGACCGGGGGTCAATAGGTGGAGTTCGCACGGAGCTCTCTGCCGGTACAACGGTGAAATGACGGAGAACCGTCGCCACGCCGGCTAGGGACTGCATGATGCCCATACGCTCACCTGGAATAGAGGAAATTGGGTTGTTAAGTTTATTTTTATACAGCGTGTAACAAAAATAAGTGATAATACTTTAGTGTGTGTATTTGTTCCTTATATACAGTTCACTGTTATAGTAGCAGTGCTAAAAGAGAAATTTCTTTGTGATTTGTATGGGAAAATCCGAGACCCTGGGGCGCTTGCCCATACAAATCACAAATAAGGGTTCCTTGTTGACTACGGAACCCTAAAAAATGGCTGTTTCAGCGGTGCTACTTTCACAGCGAGCTAGAGTTCACTGCGAAAGTAGCACCGCACCTTATATAGATAGAAAGAACAAATACACACCCTAATGTATTACATTCTGTGTAGTTTCAGCCAGTAGCGCCGGACGCCAGGCGACCGCCCAGCAGAGGCGGCGCAAGGCGTGGGCGATGTGGGCGACCGCCCACGGCCTCGCGGTCCAAAGGGCCTCGCGCCTCTTGGACCCGAAAGGATTTTTTTTTGGGAATTTACGCGTTTTGAGATATAAATTTTATTATAAAAAAATGATCGTCTAAAAAATAAAAATAATCCATTTGGGCCTAGGGGGCCACGCAAAATGTATCTCGCCCACATCAAATTTTGGTCTTGCCCCGCCACTGCCGCCCAGGGCGCCGCGCCGTATAGAAAGGGGCACCGAAGGCAGCTAAAAAGGGCGTCTAGGACGTTTAGCTCTACCAGCACCCAGGACGCCAAAGAAAACTCGTCAAGGGCGCTGTTAGTACCCGGAACTGGTTTCAGCGCACAATATAGGATAGGCTCTAAGCACACTAGGCTGAATTACGCCAGCGTAAATTCCGCCGCGCTTACGCCGCGTTTAAATTGCATACAAAATACGGGCCGAATACGAGGGGTGACAGTACACACTATTACGTCGCGTTTTGTATGCGTTTGACATTTGCGGCGGAAATTACGCCGGCGTAATTCAGCCTAGTGTGTTTAGACACTTAGGTAAATAGAGCAAAAGATTTTCAGATTAGCAAAGTAGCTAAAATAACTAAATAATGTTGCAATAACAATAATTATTGTAAGTAGGTGTTTACCGCTAATATTATGTATAATCAACATATCTAAATAATTTTATTAATAGTGCTACTCGAATCAAATCTGAGTATATTGCGTAACGGAAATTAACTTCTTGTGTTATCTTTAAATATATCTCTACGAAATATCAATCAACTATTAACTTATTTGTATAGAAATACTAAGAAACATCTATATAATATTATAAAGCGGAAGAGTTTGTTAGTTAGTTTGTTTGTTTGAACGCGCTAATCTCAGGAACTACTGGTCCGATTTGAAAAATTATTTCAGTGTTACATAGTCTATTTATCGAGGAAGGCTATAGGCTATATTTTATCACGATAAGACTAATAGGAGCGAAGAAATAGAGGAAAATGTGGAAAAAACGGGGGCAAATTATTTGAAAGGGCTTATTTAAACGCGCTAATCTCAGGAACTATTGGTCCGATTTGAAAAAATTTTTCAGTATTAGATAGCCTATTTATCGAGGAAAGCTATAGGCTTCATTTTATTACGCTAAGACTAATAGAAACGAAGAAATAGAGGAAAATGGGGAAAAAACGGGGGAAATTATTTGAAAGGGCTTATTTGAACGCGTTAATCTCAGGAACTACTGGTCTGATTTAAAAAATTATTTGAGTGTTAGATAAGCCATTTATCGAGGAAGGCTATAGGATATTTTTATCACGCTAAGAGTAACAGGAGCGAAGAAATATAGGAAAATGTGGAAAAAACGGGAAATTATTTTAAGGGCTTATTTGAACGCGCTAATCTCAGGAACTACTGGTCCGGTTTGAAAAATTATTTCAGTGTTAGATAGGCCATTTATCGAGGAAGGCTATATGCTATATTTTATCACGCTAAAACTAATAGGAGCAAAGAAATAGAGGAAAATGTTTTTCTCTTATTTGGGTCAGATAGAAAGTAGAGCACGTGAAGGATCATAGGCTATTTTTTGTGGACTAATTTGTCTGTGAAATATCTAATTTACGCGGGCGTAGCCGCGCGGAACCTCTAAAATTAATAAGAATCCATATTTCCCTTGGTTATACGACATCACGCGCAACAGCTGGAACGATTCTGCTAAAATTTGGTATAGATAGATAATATATTTATATCAATCGCAATAACATAGTAAAAACATCGTTTATCATGCAATAACAGAATATAAATTGCACATTTTATTATTGTGTACTATTGTACAATTTATTATTAAACAATCACACCACAACCTAAACAACGTCGCAGTATTGTCACTATTTTTTATTATGTTTAGATCCAGACCACGCCGGCCGACACCTTAAAACGATCTACGATTTTTTCAATATAAAAAAAATATATTTAAAGGGGTTTAAAAGACAGTTCCACCTCGCGAGTGCATTTTAAATGGGTGTATAAACTTTAGCACTAGTACATCTTCTTTGAATTATGGGCGTATAAACTAAATTTCACTAACCATATTGTATTGTAAATCAAAAGTGTACCAAACTTTGGTTTTTACGACCCATCACCATTTTTTACTTTGTTAATACACCTAGCTTGCCCAAATCTTACTATATTTTACGACCCTTATTCCCAGGAATAATATTTTTTTTTTTTTGGTTCTTACACCGTAAATTCCCACAAAAAGCCTGTTTAGACGCTGAAATCACGTGGGTCGTAAATGCCTCTGTTTTGCGATTTGACAAAAGTTATATATGTCGCAGGGAAAAGGTCCCTAAAAAAGGTTTAAGTAGGACTGCATTCATAACTCATTTTCGCCTAAATGGCTTTTACGACCTTTCTTCCCCAAGGTGGCGGTCATAATATAATATTAATTAATATGATGCCGACAAAATGGTTTAAAGTCTTTAAAAAATATATGTTTCTATGGTACACTATAAACTATTACACCCACACCTGTGTAGGTGTGGGTGTAATAGTGTGTGTACCTACACCTACCTACAGTCTACGGTCTACACCCACCTACACTTCAAACGGGGACGATTTTTTTTCGCGTCCTCCCTACCGTGCGGGGGTGTCGTCGGATAGGTTTTTTAAAAATATTACGAGTTTTCAATAATAACTTTCCGATTTAGGGATCCATTTGTGAAATATTAAGTTTTAAAGTGGAAAAAATCGTTAGAGTCCAGTGTCCCCCCTTCTACCAGCTAAAGCTAAACGGTTGCTTCTGGAAATGTGAAAAAATTCACGGGAGCAGGAAATACGCTGAATTTAAAAAGAAAAATATCGCGGCTAAGAAGACTTCACAAATTATGAAGTAATAGTCGATAAAGTAAAAAAATGTTCACCTTATTATGGACTACTGTCTACTACGGAACCCTATATTGCACGTGGTCCGACACGCACTTAGCCGGTTTTTATTTTTGAATTTGGAAATAATAATCCTTAGATCAAAACGTATCTATCTTCATGACTCGACGGCCAACGCGCTAGAATTAATATCAACGAAAAAACAATTACCTAATTTAATCATTTCCGCCCACGTAATCACAATGATTTTATCTACGCAATGAACGAATTCATTTTTAACCGACTTCCAAAAAGGAGGAGGTTATAATATGTTCGTCTGTATATATTATTTTTTTTGTATGTTCAACCATAACTTCGGCGTTTGTGGACCGATTTTCATGATTCTTTTGTTGTTGTACAGGGTTGAATCCGAATTTGGTACCATGTTCACAAAAGTGGTGATCTGATGATGGGATCCATGAGGAATCGAGGGGACTCCTTGAAATTTGTATGGAAACTTATAGTGATTTCAATTTTTTCTGAAGCGTTCGAGGTTAATGCTACCAAAAAGTAAAACTTTGTACCAGGTTATACCCTGGATCCGAAAGTACCGAACAGAACTTTTGAATCCTTATAGATACATGTTCGGGGATTTCGGCGTTGTTTAAACAACTGAAAGCATAAGCCAACACATCAATTTTATTGATCATCATCATCACAAGTATAATTATACCATGGGTCATCACATTATGACCCAATTAATGGTACTTTTCTTGATATTTTGCATCGAAGCAGATGTTTTTGATGATTGTTTCGCTGTTTGTGGACCGATTTTCAAAATTCTCGTGTTTTTGTATAGGACATAATCTTAATTTTGTATAACAATTATGAAAGTGGTGAACTGATGATGGGATCTATGAGCAATGGAGGAAAATCCTTGAAATTTATCAAAACACTCATAGTGGTTAAAATGTTGTTTCTAGTAACTTACACATAATATGTTACGAATAAGAAAAATTTCATACGAAGGTGCCTCTTGGTCCAAAGGCACTGAACAGAACTCATGAACCTTTAAAGATAAAAGTTTGGAAATTACAGCATCGCTTAGATAACTGCAAGCATTTACCACAATTTCACTTACAGTATTATAATAAGGATACTTAGTATTCGTAGTGGTTATCTACGCATAAAGCCTTGTCTTGTATATAACTAAAAAGAGTGAAATTATTATTTTTTAACGAAAATTGAACCCGACTTCCAAGGAAAAAACAATATTCTTAAAATGGCCTAAAAAGTATGAAATAATTCTTATTCTTCATTAGTGCCTTTTTCAAAATTCGACATCTCAACGAATTCTGTACTCAATTTTCATTATTTTGAAGTCGGTACTGGCTAAGTTCTATGTCAAGTATCTCAGTTCTGGGCTGGTACCGACTTCAAACGAATGAAAATTGAGTACAGAATTAGTTGAGATTTAGTCGAATTTTGAAAAAGGCACTAATGAAGAATAAGAATTATTTCATACTTTTTAGGCCATTTAAGAATATTGTTTTTTCCTTGGAAGTCGGGTTCAATTTTTTGTTAAAAAATAATAATTAGGGTTCCGTACCGAAAGGGTAAAACAGGACCCTATTACTGAGACTTCGATGTCTGTCTGTCTGTCCGTCTGTCTGTCTGTCTCCAGGCATGGGCGCCGGCAGAAATAATTTCCAAGGGATGCAGATTTTAGTTTTTTTTTCTTTTATTTTTAGTTTTTACGAACAATAGTGACTATCTATATACGTCAACAGAATACATTAGTTAGTGCCGAAACATTACGAACTATCTTTGTACGGCATGGTAATAGTGTTACAGACGGCTTTTTATTTCAATAATTCCTGTTGATCCCGAGATTCCCAAGGGGTGTAAGTGCACCCCCTGGCACACCCCTGCCGGCGCCCATGTCTCCAGGCTGTAACTCAAGAACCGCTATAGCTAGATTTCTGAAATTTTCACAGATTGTGTATATCTGTTGCCGCTATAACAAATACTAAAAATAAAGTTAACATATAAGAAACGTGATTTTTTTGGCATTTTTTGCTCGTAATCAATAATGGTAACAGTTATAGGCACTTGAAATGTTCACAAAATCCTTAAAAGGCTTAAACACTGGAAGATTAACCTACTTGATCTAATAAGGTCCAAGTCTGGCCGCGTTTCCACTGACGCGGAGCGGAGCTTAGCGGTGCCGAATTGAGCAATCACCATGCTCAAAATCTTCGCTCCGCTTCGCTGTCATTCCGCCGGAATAGCACGATTGGTCAATTCGGGCACCGCTAAGCTCCGCTCCGCTTCAGTGGAAACGCACCCTAACTCCTGTCAAAGGCCGCGTTTCCACTGACGCGGAGCCGAGCTTAGCGGTGCCCGAATTGACCAATCGTGTTATTCAGCGCAGCGGAGCGAAGATTTCGAGCATGGTGATTGGTCAATTCGGCACCGCTAAGCTCTGCTCCGCGTCAGTGGAAACGCGGCCTTTGCCTGTCAAGCGAGCGGAGCGGAGCTTAGCGGTGCCGAATTGACCAATCACCATGCTTGAAATCCTCGCGATAATGCTTGAAAGCGAAGATTTCAAGCATGGTGATTGGTCAATTCGGCACCGCTAAGCTCCGCTCCGCTCCTTTGACAGGCAAAGGCCGCGTTTCCACTGACGCGGAGCGGAGCTTAGCGGTGCCGAATTGACCAATCACCATGCTCGAAATCTTCGCTCCGCTTCGCTGAATAACACGATTGGTCAATTCGGGCACCGCTAAGCTCCGCTCCGCTTCAGTGGAAACGCACCCAAAAGGTCTGCCTTTTATGGGCAAAACATTCTTGCGGTTTTTCTTCTACCCGCAAAAAGAACTTAATATTGATCTTCAAAAAAAATAAAGATTTATAAAAAAAAACTTTTAATAGAAAAACCAACTACAAAACAATCGTAAACAAAGCTGTGTCGACACCAGCAAACAGCGAGAAACGATGATCACATACAAATTGGAACGAATCACAGTCTACATCTACAACAAAATAACAATTCCCCTCCTCTAGAACAGTCCAATCAGTGGTACACAGCCCTCTGTTATGCAGCTCCAGCGCTTTAAAAACGTTTTCAATTTTAATAAAACTGTATAAATGGACTTTCAATTTAAATTTTTCTATTATCTGCCAACTAAAGTTGGCTTTGAATTTTTTACTCAAAATGTCTTTGAGCCATTCTTCGTTGGAACAGTAGTAAATGAGGCCTCCGTTTTGCACACCGTGGCACTTCAAATAGTTGTCCTCGATAAAATAATCACAATTCATAATGTTCTCCTGTATTTTTCTCGATAAATTCTCAACTTCCTCCCAATCTTGTACTACGATCTTTACAATACTGTATTCTTTGTATTCTAAAACGTCAATACTATATTTTTCGACTACGTCTTTGGGATCAATGTTATCCTTACGACTATTTGTATCACAGGTTAGTTTTGTCTTAATCTCACTATTTATATCACCATTAAGGACAATGTCATTATAATCTATGTTGTTTAAGTTTTCTTTTATTAATATACTTTTGCCTTCATTCTTGTTATCAGTAGAAATTTCTTCGTTTTCATTATGCAGAGATTCATGATCCATATTTTCTCCACATTTATCATTTGAAATATTTACTTCTTCTATTGTTTCTTCTTTATCGTTTTTCGTCTTGAAATTTATCATTTCACTAAATGAATCTACAACATAAATGAAATAATTACTTAAACACTTATAAATTGGTACTACCCTAAAGCCTAAGTAGTAAGTATATCAATTTAAATTACCATCAGTGAAATCAATTCTTTTCTTGCCATGATTTGGTGTATCTACTACTTTTATGCTATTGTTTATACTTGATTTATTTTCATTGTCTGAATCTGAATCGCTTTCGTCTTTCTTATCATTAGCTTTACCCTTTGGTGGAATATTGAACAGTTCGTCGTAATCAACCATGTGACGTTGCTTTGAGCTTAGTTTCAGCTTGCGGACAGTGACTAGTCTGTAAAGAAATTTGTAATTAATTTATAAAGTTTAAAGTCGAAATGAATTCAATACATAGTTATTAAACTATGATTATATCCTAGCCTAGTGGCTAGGATAGGATAACCTATCCTAGCCACTAGATATACTATAGATAGGATAACCTAGTAGATTAGGATAAGCGAGCCACTTCATATTAAATTCAAAATTAAGGTGACTGGTTGTAATTTAGCCCATAGCCCTAGAGTAACTGTTATTAATTCAACATTAACCAATTAAAGTTACTTTAAAATTATAAAACTGTAAATAATTCACTGCGAATATTGCATTAAAGCTGATCGCACATATTTTGTCTGCATCGTACGCGTCGAACGCACCGCATAGTACACGAAATGCGACGCGTACGGTGCGGACAATGGTACAAGGTTTCACATCATTTCAGCGAGTTCTAAAATGCGGCGCGTTCGTGCGTTCGGCGTATACGTACGGGCTGAACAGATGGACTGACAGAAACGAATTCTTCAAGCCTGCGCTGATCTCGCCCAGGAGCTCCACTTCCTCCGCTGTCTTTATTTTCCCATTCGCTTTCCCCTCGTTGATGACGTCACAGATCCGCTGCATGTACTGGTAGACTTTCTTGCAGAACCCGAAACTGAAGTCCATGTTCACGTCCGTGTCGTCGCTTTCTACGAACTCAGCGACCATCACTAGAGTGTAGAGCTTCACTGCCATTCTGGAGACGGTAGTTTTCTTCCTCTTGGGTTTTCCTGTTGTGGATCGCAGGTAGTTGTCTATGTCTAGAAGTTTTTCTGGTAACTCCTCGGAGCTGGGTTTCGGTGCAACTGGTTTCGGCACGCTGACTCCATCGGTTTTGTTAACCACGTGCAAGCAAAGTTCACTGAAAATAATAAAGTTGGACATGAGCCTATTACGTCACACATTTTTACCCTTTATGCCTTTTTACCATTTTTTATTAAGAAGCTGAGGCCACGCTCTACTTAAGGTTACTCGAAGTTAAGAATGCAATTGGCGCGTGTACAACATCTAGTATCCGTTATATCAAGGATTATACCAATGGCCTGTCAGCGTCGGTGCACTCTCACGCTGGGCGACGATCAAGGGGCGCTGAACAAAAGGCGCCCCTTTTTTAACAGTACGCTGACTACTGAGCGCCGAAGGAATCTAACCCAGGGCGCTGGTAGTGCTAAAACAGGCACTGAACCTATTCCACCAAGGAAAGGTACAAATCAAACACTGAGTACTTCGAGTGAATCTAAAAGTTATGCGCGGCCTATACAGTATACTGCCATGTTTAGTTTGACCCCGCCCCAAAACAAGACCCTACCACAGTGCATAGGACCTCCCTGGTGGCCTGATCCTCGCGGCAAGCGACAGCAACCGACAAAAACTCCAATAAAATGCCACTTTATGAACTTGGCTATATCATTTTGCTCTACGCCACTACCAATCAGAGGCGGCAGGGTCGCTAGACCAAAGTCGATAGAAAATGAAACCTATAGCCTAGGACCTAGGTTATAAAGGGGCATTTTATTTCAATTTTTGTCGGTCGTGGTCGCTTGCGGCATGATCAAGTCACCTTCAGTGTTGTGGGTGGGGGCTTGTTTTGCTTATCGGCCTTACCTAGCGTTATTCATAAAGCTATAATCGAACATCTTATTCGGCATCATTTTGAGTTTGTCCAATATTTTATCCACCATGATCTTCTCGTTGGGGCCATTATGGGAGACCCGGGATCGCCTGTTGAAGTCCACAATATTGCATATATACAACCTCACTTCCTTTGTATTGAGGGAATTGTTGAAACGAATTACACTACTCCCTTTATCCAAAGCCTCGAACACTCCCTCCAAAAACTGGAACCGTACCAAACTGGCTTTCGCCTCTTTTTTGCCCTTCTTGGTTTTCGGTTCAGCTGTCTCTTTGATTTTGACCGGCAGCGCGCCGAGTCCCGCCTTTGGTTTCTAAAAAATATAATGTAATTAAGAATTCATTATCGTTTTACGATAAAGTCCATTTTTTACGATTAAATTAAGAATTTCACTAACCAATATGAGACCCTGCTTTTTTAAGTCGACTATTAAAATTAAGTTATTGGAAGGTAGGTATTTTTTACTCTCATTTGCTTTAGGATTTCTCTGAGGATACTTTATTTACACGGGTTTACACACACATATGCATCATCGAACTACGCTACATTTTCTTCCGCACGTGATTGGTCGCCTGGCTGCGCAGTTTCTTACTTTTGTTGGTCTGAGACCGACTGGCTTTGAACACAAACGATTTTATAAATAAGTTAGTATAATATTAGCATACCAGATTTAATGCCGGTATAATCGGCTCGATGATGCCGTCGCCGCGCGCCCCCAGGGCGCCGCCCTCCCATCCCATCAGTTTCATCATCCTATTAACAAAATAACACATTGTGTATTTATATTTGACATAATATCAATAATAATATCCTTGAATGCGTGCGTAATTGGTCCTATGCCGGTGTGGTGTAAGGGTCAATTCAGACCGCGACGCGTATAATGAATCTAATTAAATTTGTATTGAAATGACAGATTTGCATGACGTCTTACGCAATTGAAGTATGTCAAATCCGACCTTGTCAAATCCATAAAAATGTAGAAATGAATCTATACGTCGCGTTGCGGTCTGAATTGACCTTTATGCGTGGTGGACCACGCATAAAGGTCAATTCAGACCGCAGAGTACGGTAACATTATAATATTGTTCAATACTTTTTACTATATATAAGACTTTTATTGTGTAACTTATACACAATGCTTGAATGAAATACATGACTCAGGAATATTGAAAACTTTATACCGTCAGCTAGATTCAATCCCGCGACTTCCGGCCCGACGACGCGCTGACCAACAGAATCACAGAGGGTATCAAAATGTTAATGATGATGATGGTCAGTGAAAAATAACATGCGCAAAACTGATAATGCTCTGCTCCGTGTAAGATAACATATTACCTTTCATTATGACTAAGAAGCCAAGTTCACAGTATGCATAATATATTATAACATAGCATAGCATTTATTTAGCCACATTAATAATACAGTTTCTGCGGAAGTTGTAAATATACCGCAGATTCAGTTATTAATGTTAATTCGATTTTATTTCAAAGTACAAGAGTTGCGTTTCGGATGTCTGTTTACCGATCTTAACAAAATTTGGTATTTAGATACTTTTATTGTTTTGAAATAGGATAGTTTATAGATAGTATAATATTTCAGCAGTATGGTAGCAGCATAATATGGTGCACTTGCCGGGGTGGCGACACTCAATATATATTATAGGGTGCAATTAAACCTTCCTGAAAATTTTTTTCCAGGGCTTAGGTATCATTAGGAGGCCATTTAACCAAAAAAATTGGGTGTTATTTTTTTAATGACATATTTTATCCCATTTAAAATCGTTGCAGAACGGTCACTCGCGGCGGTGGGTATGAGCGGGGTGACGTGGGGGGGAGGCGCGCGCGCGGGGGCACGTCACGCGCGGCCGACGCGTAGTGTCCATTAATTATATTATTGTAGTATTTTTTTAGGATAACTTTCGGAAGCTCTCAACATTTTAGTACTGAGTGATTATGAAAGAAAAAATACGTGTATTTTTATTTTTAACAAGGATCAATAATATCAAAATTTGGCAGGAAGGTTTAATTGCACAGCTATATATTTATAGATAATTTTTACTCTTTAGGATGAGAAAATACACGGTTCTGTCGCGACCAACCAATATCTACGCGAAGTTATAGGACCTAATTATAGGCAGTTAGTAACACCTAATTACCTCAAACCCTTGTCACTCTCCATGGGTTTCGACATGGCATCAATCATAGCCTTCTTCTGTCCACTTTTAGAGACAGACGGCTTACTGTTATCTGCAGGTGAAGGATCCTTTGTGTTACTTTTTACTTTCTCTGGAATGGTTGCACTGAAATAGATAATGCTTAGTCGTTAAGTTGAACAAAAGCTATAAAAATATGTAATATGCATAAAAACAGGTGCATAGTTAGTGTTTTATGTTGGGACAGTGAATAGTCCATTAATTTTTTAATCTTGATAAAAAAAACTATTGCAATGCTTGATGCTCAGAAACGTTGCAAATATACATCATTCTTTCACCTTTTCTTTACATAATCAGCTACTTTGATATTATTTTCTTCTATGTTCTTATCACTAGTGCTAGATTTTAATTTAATTTCAGTGTTATTGGAATTTGAGAGCGAATACTCTTTTGCACTTTCATTGTGAGAAAAATCTTCAACATTAATAAGCCGTGATTTTGTTTGTCTGATTGTTTTAGTTTCAGGCATCTCTTTAACATGGTTAGGCCGTTTTTCTTCCTTGGTTTTGTCAAGTTTGTCTCTCTCTTTAGTTACAGTTTCTGGTATTTCAACATGACTCGTAGAACTATAAAAATAAATTAATTGAGGGTTAAATTGTTATTGGTGTCTTCGTTCTCTGAGTTTAAATATTTTTCTCTAATAAAAGTATTTACTTAGCAGACAGCATATGTTATAAAAAAGCTTGTCTTTGTTGGTTGGTTGCTGTATTTGTCTGTAAGGTGACTTTTTTAACATATCAGACAAGCTACAAGAAGCAACCTAAAGGTAGGGTTGATGTGCTTTAGATGCAGGTAAACAATTTGCCATCAGTTATAAGAATAAAACACAAAGATAAGAAAATAAACTTTAATAGAATATAAAACAGCAAGAAAATAAGCAAGAAGCTTTATAGCGTTTTACTATAAAATACATAAAGCAAAAAAAAACTTTAAGAAATAGCTATAAGCAACACGCTTAGTAAAATATAAGTTAACAGCAAAAAGCCTATTTCTAGCTTCACTGTAAAATAATGTAACTAACAAAATAACATTTATTTCTACTCAAGTAGGTACGTAACAGCAGTAAGCAAAAGCATTTTTATCCAAGATACATATTATTTATATATATTTAAGCTAGCTTAAATTAATTTTTTATGAATTGCAAATAGTGAGTGCCTTTTTAAGTGCACTATTCTAGATTAATTCTGTTTGTACTTACTCAAAACTAGATATTGGTTTTGGGTTAATACTTTTTGGGGTCCTTAACGGTGCTAGGGAAGAGCTCTGCTTTGATTTATTCCTGTAAAACACAAAGCATTTAACAATTATCGTTATTGGATGTTTTAAAAGTACAGGCAAAATCATTTACAGGTTTGACACAAAAAAATACAAGAAAATATAAACTTTTCCAGAGTGAATAGCTATTTTTATTGACCTTCAACCTACAAATAATAAAAACTAAGGAAACGTAATTCCCATACTATTACAGTTTAAAATTTGGTTCCTTTATACCGCTCAAGGCCACCTAAATATTGCAAATGTACTGAAATGTGTACCTAAGGTACACTTTTTTGACAAGTATTTTGGAGCATGTTTTTTGATGGAGTTACTCTTCCTCAGTTTTTATTGTTTGTAGCATTCTACTCATGAAACACTTTGCATGGAATAAAGGAATTTAAAATAATATGACTATTGACTATCAATAGTATTTAAAAAATATATAAAACCGACTTCAAAATTGTACGTAATTGAGAATTAAAATGGCCTTATCTCAAAAATTACTGAACCAATTTTGATGAAACTTGCACTGTTCCCTAAGTTGAACAATACCTAGTACAACAAAAAAAGATTTACTGAAATCAGACTAGTAGTTCCGGAGATATGCAACATAAAAACATACATACATACACTTTTGAGATTTGGCACATTTGTTCAGACGCTGATATAGACTAACATATACGAAAATTGGGTAGTTCTGGAAATATTACATACACATCGAATTGATAACCTCCTTTTTTGAAGTCGGTTAAAAATATGATACCCACCTTTTCTTATTTGATGTAGATGATGCTGAAAGCACTTGCAAAGATGGGCTGCCAAAATTTGGTTCCTTGGTTATTGTTATTTCTCTGAAAGACAAGATAAATATCGATACATTTTAATCCTTCGATTAAATTAAATAGGGGATTCTCGGAAATGCTATTGTATTCTATTGTCGCGATCACTGGTGCTCGTATGGGGCTTGATGGGTTAATATAAAATAATAACTAATGTTTTGATGTCTATTTTTGTGTCATCTAAGAGCAGGCTATATCTGCTTGATTATTACAGCAATATACATAGAGTCCCAGCTTAAAAGTCAAATAGACATGTACATTGTGTAATAATAGATGTGATAACAGTAGAAAAGCTCACCTTTTAGCAGTCTTTGGATGTGTTCTAACATTACCAATTTTAATGTTGTAAGTATTCTTAAACATATTGAGACTCACAGATATCTTTTTCAATATTTCTATAGCAGATGGAGTGAAAATTTTATAAAACAAAAATTTTTGATCATGTATTGCTTGAATGTTTTGAATGAATTTTGCCTCAATAGGTGCTAAATTTTTGAAGTCTATGCTAGCTGATGATGCGTCACTTATAAAATTTAGAATAGACTGGAGGGTATTTTTTATAAATGTTGGCGAATTTCTTTCTACTATAGCCTTGTTTAGGAGATAGGCTTGCTCAGCTTTTTTTGTTAACATATGTTTGCATTTGGATTCCTCTTCACTGTCTCTGAAAGATATGAAGAATAAGTATGAGTGTATGCTGTTTTTATATAAGGTTAGGTTTATGAAAAATCTAAAAGTGTAAATTGCAACAAAGTTATGAACTTACGTTTCATTATCTTCTTCAGTTTTCTTTGGAATTTTTTCAAAGACTAGACACCTGCAAAATAATAAGCATTTACCAACATTCTTATTAAAATATTAAGACGGTGTTATCCAAATAACTCTTACCCTCTGTTAGGTTCTTCACAATAAATAATTGTGACTTTAAAAGTGTATTTGAGGCCAAACACTTGCATGGCTTCCCACAATGGGGCATATAATGTCTTAAAACCGAGTCCAGCACTTAGTTGGCGCCGTGCTATCAATGCGTGGTAGAATGTTACCCGTGACATGGGCCACTCTGGATACATAAACTTCAATAACTGGTCATTTTTTATGAACTTCAATGTCTCATTTAACCATTGTGTTTTGAATTGCTGGGAAGTGTCGTCTTCTTCCATTGTTGTGTAAACTTGTCGATACAAAAATGTAAATATTTGTACTTTAGCGGATGTGAGAGATTAAATGTTAGGTTAGATTTATTAGAAGTTAGAACATATGAAACTCGAAAACGTTTGAACTACCCACTTGTAAATTTCTTTTTAGCAACAATATTGGGACTTTTTAGTTTTTTGTGCATCACAAAAATAGTATAATAGTAAAAATGGTATTCCTGAATTTATTTAAAGCAAATTTTAACACTAATTTTACCTATGATATAATATTATAAACATCATTGAATTTTACACTTTTCAGTGGTAAATAATTATTACGGTACCCGTTTCAAGAGTAATTTAAATTTTTCATACAGCGCACAGACTAATAAATGATACAGCGCGCAGCACGGATTTGAGATTACTACCAAAAGAGGATGTAAACTGTATACTACGTAAGAAGAGGTCGGACTTAGAAGAAAAAAATAAACATCCGTTATTTTTTTTTATTTGAAACTAAGCGAGAAATTTTTCAGTGCAAAACCTTTCACTCTAAACATACCAAAAATTAAAAAAAAAAAAAATAAAAAAGAAATGAGCTCAAATAAATGTTTTATTTCAATAAAAAATATTGTACATAGCTAAATAAATAGGCTAATAAGGTAAATTAAACAATAAAACAGATTCAATCCACAAGCTTTTGTTGATTTCTATTAATAATATTACAGTACAGTTTTATGTATTTTATTTATAAATATAGTAGAATAGCTGTCTATGCTAGAGTAGCATAGACAGCTATTCTACTATATTTAGCTTAATAAGGTTTAAACAATAAAATAGATTTAATCCACAAGCTTTTGTTGATTTCTATAACATTCAATATTATATTACATTATACTTTTATTTATAGTGTAGCTGTCTATGCTACGTTACTCGATATTATACGAATTTTCTTTTTTTTTTAATAACACCATGTAATAACAAGAAAGTATGTATGGAGTGTTTGTGTGTGTATGTATCATGAGAGTAAAAAAACTTTAGAAATGTTTATTTCATACCCGTGCGAAGCAGGGGCGGGCTGCTAGTTAATTATAAGAATAAATTATGTTGATGTGATATTTTGCTGGTGTTGGCGTATATGCTTATAAAATAATTCGGTGGCCATATTAATCACCAATTGAAAATGTTTAAGACTCCTGAAGTGTAAGATTTATGCAATATCCTATATAACCTATATAAACTAACACTGTACACGTAAAATACGTGACAAATAAAGCCACTTTCATTGAGGGCAAACCTCTGAAAAATGAAATTTTATCATAGTTTTACAGGTAAACATTTTGGCTCCTCTCGGGTGCCACACGCCATACAGAAAAGATACCCATGGCGCCTTTGCGGCGCCATCCACACGGAATCGGTTAATGATAAGAATAAAACAAAGCAATTATTAATACTTAGTCGTGCCTTGTTAAAAATATTAAACAAATATCGTACTGTAATAATTATGTGTTAAATCTTTACGAAGTGTTCATTGAACAATAAATTATCGATTAAATTTTTAACCCATTTTTATGAAAATCGATTTTTAAAAAATCATTTTTTTTAATTAATCGAAACCCTGTAAGGGTTTCGATTATCGATATCAAATTTGAGTTTTTTTTCGATTTTTTGCATTTTCTGAAAAGATTTACTAAAGTATAATATAAATATTTTTCACCATTGGAAAGTAGAGATTTCAATTTCAATAGAAAGCATACCATTTTTTTTAAAAAAAGCTGATATTTTGACGGGTGAATTTTCGATTGAAAATTAGAGTATTTTCGATATAATTTCGAAATAAGGTAAAAAATTAAAATATATTTCTTATCAAATAAATTACAGCATATTTGGTACAAAAAAGGCAAGTTTTCACCGAAATTCGTGAAAAAAAAATTTTTTTTAAAGATATTAATAAAAAACCAAAAACATGTTTTTTTTTAATTTTTCACATAAATTTTAAGGTTATGTGGAAAAAGCATGACCACAAAAGTTTTAGATCTTTCTATTACCTACAACTTGGCCATTTAACTTTTTCCCATAGGACTTTTAGTTTTGCCGGAAATCGAGTTAAATCGTTTTTTACCCTTAAGAGCCCGGGTAACCCTCGAAATTCTCATACATACGTAATACCAAAATCATTTCGTCATACGAAAATATTTAACATGTTTGAGTTATTTTTCAGCTTAAAATAGTAATCACCTAGGTTCCTGAACAAAAATTAACTTCAAAATATTTAAACACTAAAAAATTTTTTTTTGTGTAAAATTTTTTTTTACTAAATTTACTACTAAATATTTAAACACTAAAAAATAGAGTAAAACACTAAAAAATATATACATAAATATTAAATTTACTACAAAATATTTCAACTCTAAAAAATATTTTTCAGTATTTAAATATTTTGTAGTAAATTTACTATTTATTTATATATTTTTTAGTGTTTTACTCTATTTTTTAGTGTTTAAATATTTAGTAGTAAATTTAGTAAAAAAAAATTATACACAAAAAAAATTTTTTTAGTGTTTAAATATTTTGAAGTTAATTTTTGTTCAGGAACCTAGGTAATTACTATTTTAAGCTGAAAAATAACTCAAACATGTTAAATACTTTCGTATGACAAAATGATTTTGGTATTACGTATGTATGAGAATTTCGAGGGTAACCCGGGCTCTTAAAAACCCACCCCCACACCCTTCCCGAACTCAGATCACCCGTAAATTATTTTTCCCTTAATTTTTATATTATTCTCCTCCTTTTCTAATGGGATTCATCCTACTATTATTCTTTTTCACTTTTTATTATTTTTGAAGGCATCGGCACTGGTCTATATTGTCTTAATTTTACTTAAAATTATGAATATGTTAAATTATAATGTAAGTATTTTTTATCATTCTATAATGTTCTTGATTTGTTTAAGTGTAATTAGAACCTAAAATATTGAATAAAACATTTTTACTTGTCCAATGAGTAAATACTCATTCATTAAAGTAAATACTCAGTATTTACTGAGTTTGAGTTTTTACTCTGACTCAGTTTTTACTGCCTTACCCATCCCTACAGACTTGTGCCAGACCGGGCGGCCCGCGGGCAGCCCGGGAGTGAATTCCCCGCTTTACAGCCATTGTCAAATTGTTTGGCTAAGGTTCCGATGGAGCGGACGAAGATCTCTGTAATAAGTCTATTTAGTTAATAAGATTAAACAGAGTATTTATCTAAAATCTAAGTCGAAGTAAAGTATTTTAGAATAAATTTTAAGCGGTTAAAATATGCAATGATAAATACGATAACAGAATCACACTTATTCTTGAATAATAATTGTTAAAATATTCAGCCTGGTGAACCGAGAACACAATATTCTCGACTTTTAATCGTATTAGAGCCCGCGCGCACGAGCAACTTAGTTGCACAGCAATTAGTTTGTCTCTTTCGAAAAAATTGCCGCCATGTCGCAGGGGTGCGCGCACGAGAGCGACAGCAACGCAACTTTTTTCCGATTTTTCTAGACAGTCATCAACATGGATTTGGTCGAGATGGCTGTGGTTGTTGCACTCGCAATAAAAAACCGAAGAAAGCGTCGCAAATTAGAATATTGGGTGCATCCATTATGGAGCGATCGCCTGACTCTTGGGAAATTTCATACTGTGTTTATGAAATTGAGAGCATACCCAGAAAAATTTTACGTTTTCTTTAGAATGAGTATCGGTGACCGGTCGGCGACTTTATTGTTGCCTGTGCGCGCACTTGCATAGAAAACAATAGGGAAGGAGACAGTTGCGTTGCAACCAAAAAAGTTGCACAGAGTTGCGTCGCGTCGCGTCGCTACGTGCGCGCACTTTCATACTAGCTCCTAGACTTGATCAAGAGACAAATAAATCGCCGAGCAACTAAGTTGCTCGTGCGCGCAGGGCCTTAATATGCAATAATCACACTATCGACGACCACAGAGCTGGACCCAGTTAAAGCAGTAGACTCCTTAAAACTAGTTGCATTCCGCGGCGGGGGTCAGAAATCAGGATATGAAGGTGTCAAAATATCTATCCAAATAAAATAATAATATTATGGGCGAAATACTTTATATGGCAAATCAACGTTTGCCGGGACAGCTAGTTATGTTATAATAAAGGTGGCCTGAGGCTGAAGAGTTGTCGCCTAGAATACTGATATTGTTAAAGCGTGGTAAGTCTAGTCTAGATAAAGCCTACGCCTGGTCTAGTTTCCTTCTTTATATTTTTTGTGAAAAAAAAATGAAATGTAAGCGCATCTGATAGTCTGTATATCAAGACTTAAGACTTAACCCATCAACTCCCAAGCGGCCACATGCGGCCGCGATAACAATAGATAAGCTTTGTGTCTGGTTTTTCCACGATTGAGGTAAATTACACAATAATAATTAATCCACGGCCAACCAGACCGTTAATTTAGTCTCGAGGGATAATGTGATAATAATAAAAAACAGGAATTTTATAAAAAAATTTTATTTAAACAAGAAATCACAATAAGTGCTCAAATTGCCTCCCTTGTGCCCTAATACATGCACGACATCTTTTGAGAAATGAGCTTTTGAGTCTTCTCAGGCTCATTTGGGCTATTTCTCTTGCTGCTGTGTTAACCCTTGCTCTCGCAGTTCCCGGTCATTTTGGATCGATTTTTCATAAATTTTATCTTTGATGCAGCCCCAATAAAAAAAATCCAAGGGATTTAGGTCTGGAGACCTAGGTGACCACAATATCGGTCCCAGTCGCCTAATCCATCTGCCTGGGTAAGTTTCGTCCAAATAGGCGCTCACTTGCCGGCCATAATGAGCAGGGCATCCATCATTTTGAAGCCACATAACGTCTCTCAGCTCATTCGGAACATTTTCAAGGAGCGTGGGTAGGGTGTCTCGTAAGAACTCCAAGTAATTAGTGCTATTTAATGTAGGTGGGAGCTCAACGGGACCCACAATCTGGCCGTTAAAAATTCCACACCATAAATTTATTTTAAATTGGTGCTGAGACCTGTCTTCTCTTGAGAGATACGGGTTTTCTAATTGCCAACTATGCAAATTATGCAAGTTTAAAATAAATATTTTTGATAATTTAAAAATGAATATCCACTAGTATTGTACCTTTTCAAAATCACCATTAAACAGGCAACTTTTAAGTTTATTGTACTGTGCACAAAACGCTCACATACAACTTTTTTTTACTACTGAAGGTTAAAGTTAAGTGATGAAAAATCATTCTGCAAAAATTAAAACAATAAAATAGTATATCTTAAAAAATAAATGTTGTTGATTAAAAAACGACTTATCAATAAGTAGACTAACTATTCAGGAATAATTTGACGTAAAAAAAACACTAGAAAAGGATTTTTTTCTTGGCGATATGCTAATAAATCTGTCTCAAGGTAGAGATTTTTCGATTTTTTTTAAATGTTGTATAAGTTTAAATCTGTAACATTTTGCTGAACATTAATTGTGTTTTTTTGGTAGGTAATGATCCCAGCTATCACCCCTTGCAGTATGTCGCACTATTTACTGGACACGCTGTATACAGAATACAGATCTGCAGGCAGAGCATTGTAACACATAAACACCCTCTTGGGTAATACTTGTCCATCAAAAGTTATTACGACCGACTCAGTATTATTAAATTGAGTAGTACCATTGACAACAGTTTTTTTCTCTAACCTTCTTATTTTTAAAATCTCCCCGCAACCAAAGGGAACTGTTATATTATTAATAATGTCCTCATGGGACCAATCAGCGGGAGTCCCTCTGACTAGGCCTATTCTGCTAACTTGGAAAGACGGTATAAAAACTTTATATTGATCTGCACTTAATTGTTGGCTATTTATAAAGTTGTTAGCATCCGAATACACAGAAAATGAAATATCTATTCTAGCGATCTTTTTTATGCTACCATCAATTATTATATTTTGTATATTATTTTTCTTTAAATAATGACCAAAAACAATCGGATGAAAATTAACATTTTCATTAGGAGATTTTGTTATTTTCTGTATGTGAACTACATATGGAGTTGAGTCAGTGTCTTTATACATTAACTTACTTACCCTAGAATCAACCAAGCCTTGGTTTTTCGCGGTATTGTCAATTGTCTGTGTCTCAGCTATTATATTATTGTCTTTACAAGCTGTGTTGTTTTCAGAATCGCTAGAACACATGCAATTAACATCTTTTTTAGCTTTTCTTGGGTCACTTTAAGGGCCAACCCACACGTACCACAACCACACGACAACCGCAACCACACGACAAACACACGACGTAGTCGGGCGTATATTTCGTATTGTAAATGAACTGGACCATTCACACGTACCACATTTTGCAGTCATTGTCGACCACTTGTAAAATACCGACCACATCGCAACCACGTCGCAACCACGTCGCAACCACATCGCAACCACAACGTTGCGTCGATGCAACGACACGCCGCCCGCGCTCTCCCCACCCCCTGCCTTCATTCATTTCTTCAGGGGGGTGAAACTTTAACGAGAAAGAAAGAAAAAATTCCACGCCTCGTTTAAATTTAGAAATTTAAACGAGACGTGGAAATAATATAGTCCGGGAGCCCTAGAACAATTTTTATTTGATTACCATCAAGCTAATTTTTTGTGAGTAGCTTCGTTTTGATAAAACGAACAACATTTTTATTTGCGAAAAATCTCGAAAGTGGTAGCTATCATCAGTCAAGATTTTTGATATGTAGATATTGTGTTTTCATAATTCATTAGAGCTGTAGCAAAAGTTGGTACTGAGTAACGGGTACGCCCACGGGCAGGGGTGGCACCCCGGAAGGTAAAATAAACGTCAATTTTCCTGGAAAGTGGGAATTCAAAACGTATAATACTCTGTGTAAAATGAAGTGTTGGAAACAAAATATATTTTAAGGCCAGGCCAGTTCGAAAAGACTGATTTTTAAGCTTCCAGTCTGAAGAAATTATGTGGAATTCTCTTACACCAAAATTGATGTAGACTCAAAAAGAAACAAAGTAAAAAATAATACATATAGCAAGGATAGCAACAATAAAGTGTCCTCTTCGAAATCCATGACTTTGGGCAAGACGTGTTTCCGCTATAAAAGCCGGAGTCGAAATACAATATTTCGACCTGCACACGACGCAACCACGTCGCAACCACATCGCAACCACTGGCCGTCGTCATTTTGTCGGAACCACAACGCAACCACAAAATGCTGCAGCGACACCATTCACACGTAACCACAGCTCGACGACATTTTGTCGTTGCGATGTCGTGTGGTTGTGGTACGTGTGGGTTGGCCCTTAATATTTTTCATGCATTTCCTACAGCGCCTTTTAGATAAAGCTGGATGTTTACGTGGGTTTGTTGAGTATGAAGCATCTGTATCCATACTCGATTCATTTGAAATGGTCACATAATAACCAACGGGGGGACCAGGTCCCCCCGGGTCGGGCTCCTCCATGGTATTCTTATAAACTACAAAATAAAAGAAGACTTACCTAAATAAAATTTAACTACACTACTAATGAGAGAAAATATGAATAAAATTAAACTAAATAATTAACTATTTACACATAAAAATTAATTTTAAAATTTTAAGAAAAAATACCGCGACCGCCTTATTCAAGTGCCCGCGCTTTTCCGGACCATGGTTGTCATGTTGTCATTTTGTCAATCAGCAGTGCTGCCAGATCAGGGGATTTCCCCCTAGATTTAGGGGGTTTTCGACCAAGTTCAAGGGGAGAAAAATATTAGGGGGATTTTTAGAGGAAATTCAAAATACACGTCAAATACAGTTTTTTTTTGCCAAATATCACGTTTCTTAAAATTACTTGAGCGCCACAACAACTAATCGAGGTCGAGATTTGAGATGTTAAAAATATGAACACAACTCGACAAGGCTTTAATGAATATGTCAATGATGTCAATGGGCGCTGCTGGAAAAGGAGAACTGTCAAAAATGACGTTTTTGTATGATAGAAGCGTTTGTTCCTTTTCTCGCCACGTTCATATAAAGCCTTGTCGAGCTGTAATAAAGTATAGTGATATATTTCTATTGAATATTAAAAGAAAAAGTTCTATCCCCTAGGATTTCTAGGGGGAAATCAAATTAGTTCAGGGATACGGCGCCGAGAGTCGAGACTAGTGTTGGGTAGGACATGAATTTTATACGAGAATGTAAGAGGTGCCACTTTTTCGTACTGAGCCGGTACAGTGTCCCACTTCAAAAGAGGCGAGGCCGCGAGGCGCTTGAGGCGTAGCAGTACGTTTGACGTGCCGCGACATGTGAGCCGTCTTGAGGCATGAATTTATATTTATCTATTTTTCCCCTAAAAAATATAAAAATACATTCATGATTAAGAAAAAATATACTGTAATATAATGTGTTTCAAAATCTTTTTATTAAAAGTTAATATTTCGTCTTCATCTAAAGATTCAGATTTTTTGAAATCATACTAGGTGCATATATATTTCGAAATATATATTTCGTATCTTAATATGTTATCTTAAGATGCGAAATATACATTTTTGTAAATACAGGGTGCTTTTGTGTCGGGCAGCGCGCGGGCTCATTGGTGATCGGACGATGTTTCTCTTGAATTTCTAAAATACTCTTGAAACTTCTTCGTTGACAGATCTTGATAAAGGTTAAGAGTCCGTATACGAAATTTTGCCGATTTTGCCGAAATTGCAAAGGTTCGCTACAGAAATATTATTAGGTTTTTTCCCCTTATTAGACTAAAAATATATATACAGGGTGTAACAAAAACAAGTGATAATACTTTAGGGTGTGTACGTGTTCCCTGTAGAGAGTTCACTGTAAAAGTAGCAGCGCTGAAAGACCAAAAATTTTTTTCACTTTTGTATGGGCAAGGGCCCGAGCGTCACGAGATTCCCCATACAAAAGTGAAAAAAATTTTTGGTCTTTCAGCGCTGCTACTTTCACAGTGAACTCTCTACATGGAACACGTACACACCCTAAGGTATTATCACTTGTTTTTGTTACACCCTGTATATATTAATTATTAGATTTAAAATATATTTAAGCGCGGAAAGCCGACTCGAACTTGCGGCGAGAAATATAATGTGAGATTTAGGTTGTTTTGAATCGTGTTTTTTTGGCACAATTTGTTTTCTTTTTTTTTTCTCGAATTGGATAGAATTTTATCTATAAATTATTTCTGTCGTTTTTTTTTATGAATTACAGCTCCAAGTTGCCGAAATTAACAGCAATTCTGTGCCCATTTTCTCTAAAATTTTGCCAACTTACATATTTTTTTACTCAACTATTTCATATTAAAGTGGTAAAAAGTAATTCCAACATTTTATAGACGACTTTCTCAACAGTACATTGTATTTTTTTCATACCGTTAAGACGTCAATACAATCCATAAACAGGTGATATTCTAAATCTTTTACAGCAAAAATAACAAAACTGTCGCGGGTTTGAGTTGGATTATTTAAAAATACTTAAAAAAATAAAAAATCTAGCTCCAACATTAGATTATAATTGAAATGATCTTACATGTTGTGCATTAAAACTTATAGAAATACTGTATTTTAACTGTTAAATCACGTCTGTAAAATCAGCGAAATCGGCAAATTTCGTATACTTAAATTCCTTAAATTAAATTAAATTAAATTAAATTAAATTCACCGCAAGTTTTTCTCTTCTTTATGTGAGGCTCTATCCAAATGTTTATCCTTTTGGAATGTGCTATTGCAATCTGCATTTCACATTCTATATCAGAATCATCGTCTGAGGAGCTGTCTAACAAATCAAGAAGTAAGGCAGTATCACTTATAGTCAATCAACCTGTATATAGAACTCTAACAAGGAATACGTGTGGCACCAACGAAGACTCGTAAGGAAATGAACATATTTTTAATATTAACGTATCTTAGCCGTGTGTGATAGCTAAGATACTATAATATTTTATATTTGGGCATCTTAAGATAAAATATTATAGTATCTTCACCGTGTGTAATGCGCTTAACTTGTAAGTCCTACCCTAGGTACATATAACTAATCTGTGGTCCTACCCAACACTAGCCGAGACCATCTGGCAACACTGTCAATCGGTTGTCAACTGTCAAAATTCCAAAAAGTAATTAAAAATTTCCGTGGATATTTTTATGATAATTTTCAGTTTTATAAGCTGTTACTTTAATAATTTCATAAAACAAATTTGAAAAAATTACTTTTTCAATTTGTTTTTTGTGGCGTGTTAAATTTGTGTGATAATGAGTTCGTACTTCGTACTCTACCTGGCGAAAATGTACCTAGCTATCGGATCAGCTAACATAATATAAAACTGGTATATTTTTACTCCAAAATGTCTTTTAACAACGACTGGGATGTTGATAAATATAGGGAGGAACATGAGAGTGACGAACATTGGGAATTAAGGAAAGCTTTTATGGAAAGATGGAAGGACAACTATCCCGAAGAAAGGCTTATATGCTTGGCTCGTGTGTTTGCTAATATTGAATTCATGGGATGCCGATATCCTATAGAAGTAATGCAGGAGGTCGCTACACTTTCTAAAGAGGTATTCATCAAATACTAATATTTGTCGGTTTACTCTGATACTGTTAAACCTATAAATTAGGCGCAGCGCAGACAACAGACACTCCATGACGCACTTTTTAGTCTGTGGAAATAGAACGTATGCAATTATATGCAGTAACGCAGTCTGTGCTGTGTGTCGTTTGTGCTATTGTATATGATAGCTGCGCCTTAATGAAATTTGGTATGGAGTTAATTTAATAGTGTAGTCCCGGAAATAGACAAAATGTAGTTCTGTAAAAAAGTATTGTTAAACAATGTTGCATGTTAAACATAATATAACATAGACATCTAGCAAATTAAAACTTAATTTGCATTTCATTCACTGTACTTTACATGTAATTTACTGGCATTTAAGAGTCCGTATACAAAATTTGCCAATTTCGCTGATTTAACAGACGTGATTTAACAGTTAAAATACAGTATTTCTATAAGCTTTAATGCACAACATGTAAGATCATTTCAATTATAGTCTAATGTTGGAGCTAGATTTTTTGCTTTTTAAGTATTTTTAAATAATCCAACTCAAACCCGCGGCAGTTTTGTGATTTTTGCTGTAAAAGGTTTAAAATATCACCTGTTTATGGATTGTATTGACGTCTTAGCGGTATGAAAAAAATACAATGTGCTGTTGAGAAAGTCGTCTATAAAATGTTGGAATTACTTTTTACCACTTTAATATGAAATAGTTGAGTAAAAAAAATATGTGACTCGGCAAAATTAAACAAATTGTGCCAAAAAACATGATTTAAATATATTTTAAATCTAATAATTAATTTTTTTTTTTTTTTTTTTAAGTCTAATGAGGGGGAAAAACCTAATAATATTTCTGTAGCGAACCTTTGCAATTTTGTATTCATAGGCAAAATTTTGTATACGGACTCTTAAGTTTTAATATTCCACATATTACAGTTTTTGTGAGGAATCATTATTACAATTCTCTCATACTTTTAAACAGGATGCATACAAGTATGAGAGATGCATGCTATGCAATCTCTAGAAATAATTCTACAATTATATTGAATCTCTGCACAGGTAGCTAAGGATTACAGAAATATAAAGAAAACCAAATTACAAAGGACATTTGTTTCTGCTTCTGATGCAGCTGAGGACAGAGCGAGAGGTATAAAAAGAGAAGGGGGCGTAGTCATCAACAATCATAAAGCTAAATCTAGTAAAATAGAGTTTGTAGCACAAGGACAAAGTACTACATTGGAAACATCAGATGATACTAAAAAGCAAGTTTCAAATGATAGTGATGATGAAAAACCAGACGATAATGAAGATCAAAATTCTGAAGAAACTCAAGAAAAAAATTTAAAAAATAATCAGAGCATTGATCAGAATGAGTTTCTGAATGAAATGCTAAGAATTAAATGCATTGATCCCAGACGCTTTCACAATAGCATGTTTCAAACTACATTTGGTAGATTTGTACTCTTAGTTCGACCATGGAGTAGTAAATTGTCAAATATTATAAGTAAGTGCACTCTTGCCTATTAAACATCTTTTCTAACTAACTCTTGCTGGAAACTGAAATAATGGAATAAACTATTTATAAAAATCAATGACTAAAGTAAACAGCGGAACCAACATGTATTAAACTTGTCCCTTTAAGGAATATGTTGCTTTATATTACACTCGTGATAACTTTAATTTTGTACCTTTTTTTTTTCAGACAGTTGTCAGGTGTGTAAAATACAAGTCACGAGTACATATGAGAGAGAGTGTTTCTCTCTCATGATGAATAGTAAACTTGTGGCCCAGGCGTCTGGCTCCACCAAGGCTGAAGCAAAAAATATTGTTGAAATTATGGCTTGGAATGTAAGTTTATTGTCACAATATTATGTCTTCTTCAGCATTATAATTTGGCTCTATACTGTATTCACTGATGTTCTCACAAAATTATGATGAATAGGGCCCGGATTTATGTGTAAATACCAGTGACATAAGAAACTATATGGACACGAAATGACCACGAAAGACACGCGCCTGCCTTCAAAATTTTTAAGCTAAAATGTCACTGAATAATAAAAAAATATTGATATCAATATTATGGTTTTTTTATAAATTTTGACGGATTTATATGTAAATACCATTCACATAATGAAACTATATGGATGTTACGCTCAAAGACCGAAATCGTTCAATGAGCGAAAAAATGGCTCAACGCGTTGTGGTCACAGTGAAACAGCCACGACGCGTTGTGGCAATCACAAAAAGGCCATAACGCGAAATTCGTGTCGTGGCTGATATGCTATTCGTTTTTCTTGATTTGTTCTTGATTGATTAACCATCCATAGGTATGGAAGATTATATTTGAATTACCACGCGAACTACAAAATATTTTTTCTTTTACAAAATAACTGCATATCAAGTTTTTCATTATTATTTGTAAAATATCCATACTTCCATACTATCCGTACTAATATTATTACTGTGTGTCTGTCTGGCGCAAAGTGCTATTGTTTGCTATTGTTTTTTTTTTAATATAAGGTAAACTGATCTTATTTCTTAATAAATAAAAAGTAAGTATTTAGTTTTATTTTTATTTATATATAATTTAAATATAATACTACTAGTTGATGCCCGCAACTATGTTGCGCCAGACAGACAGACAGTAATAATAATAGTACGGATAGTATGGAAGTATGGATATTTTATAAATAATAATGATAAACACGTTAAGCAGTGATTTAATAAAAGAAAAAATATTTTGTACCTACTACACTAGTACACGTGGTAATTCAAATATTATCTTCCATACCTATGGACAATTAATCAATCAAGAACAGATCAAGAAAAACGAATAGCATAACGACGACGACACAAATTTCGCGTTATGGACTTTTTGCGATTGCCAGAACGCGTCGTGGCCGTTTTCATTAGAGCCACGACGCGAATTTCGCGTCGTGGCTGTTTCACTGTGACCACAACGCGTTGTGAGCCTTTTTTTCGCTCATTGAGCGATTTCGGTCTTTGAGCGTAACATGGACACAAAATGATCACGAAAGACACGCGCCTGCCTATATCTTCTTCTTCTTATATATAAAAATGGATTTTCAAATGTTAGTCGCGCTAAAACTCGAAAACGGCTGAACGGATTGGGCTGATTTTAGTCTTAAAATATTCGTAGAAGTCCAGGGAAGGTTTTAATCCTTCAGGCCCCGCGCGAGCACCGGTGATCGCGACAACAATAGAATACAATAGCAATTCCTGGAAATTCCGACTGAAGTATTAAAGTGACACGAAGTTCACCGGGACAGCTAGTATTTTATAAAAATGACAGTTCATTACTACTGATGAATTTTTGATGTTACAATGCACTTGCACTTGTGAAAAATATGCACTGGGCCACTCTGAAATTGTTGAATGTTTATTTATTTTAACACATATCTCATGAGTGTTTAGACTTTAGACAAATGTCAAGACTGATAATAATTATAAGGTAATTTTCTTTCAGAGGTTAAGGGAAGAAGCTATTAGTGTATTGGTGAAAGAGTTGTTCATAGCTCAGGGCGACAGAATCTCTATGAATGATGTGAAGGGCAAAAAAGAGGAGTTTGGTACACCTATTGAGAACAGTGTTGCTACTAAGTAAGTCGATTTTTTTTTCGTACTCCAAATGTAGCCGGTATATTATGTGATTATTATTTTTTTTTATTTATTTATCAGTATTACCTGTTCATGCTAAACCTCTTAACCAGCTTAAATAAAATTAAGTGTGGAGGTAGTTGGCTGTGAAAGGACATAGTAGGTATAAATTGCATTTAGGCATGATGGCGAGCTTGCGTGCGTGCGTGCATGTGTTCGTGCGTGCGTGCATGCGGGTGCATTTACCGTGGGAGAGCCATGCTTCGGCACGAATGGGCCCGCTCGACCGGAGAAATATCACGGGCTCATAGAAAACCGGCGTGAAACAGCGCTTGCGCTGTGTTTCGCTGAGTGAGTTTACCGGAGGCCCAATCCCCTACGGCCTACCCTATTCCCTTCCCTACCCTCCCCTACCCTATTACCCAATTCCATCTTAAAAGGCCGGCAACGCACCTGCAGCTCTTCTGATGTTGCGAGTATCTTATATATAACTATCCGTTTACACACGGTGGCGCAGCGGCAGCGGCACTGCCACCGCGGCGGTGCCGCTCCATTACTCATCCTTGTATTCCTTCCTATTCCTTGTATATCGTACTGCCGCGTGTGTGAACAGCCCGACGGAAGTTGCTTTCCATCAGGTGACACGTTTGCTCGTTTGCCCCCTTATTTTATAAAAAAAAACGTTTGTGTGTCAGTAAAAGCTTTTTCTCTTGCAGAATGATGAAGCTTATGGGCTGGAAGGGCGGGGGCCTGGGCGCCGACGCACAGGGAATCGCTGAACCCATCAAGCCACATTTGCAAATGGTACATTTCTATGTAATTAGGAATTTTGTACACATAGGCTACTTTTTTAAATCATTTTGCTTACGTCTTAGGCTCAATTTATACCGGCGCGGAATGGAATGGAAGAAACTTTATGCAACGAAACTGTGCAAATATATGATAGCATGATGAAATTTATGTCAACAGTATAACACACAAATTAAATACGAGCCAACAAATTGGACGTGCGTCTTTCGCGGAATTCTCGAGAATTCTCTGGGGTCTATTTCCTCGCATGAGGCGAAATTAACGCTTCCATTCCGTTTCATACCGCGTCGGAATTGAGCCTAAGACTCAACCTAAGGGAGCGAACTCACGGCGCGGTTTTTTCCCTCGCGGTTGCGGGCCCGCAGCCTTCGTAGAATCCAGTTTCGTATGTAAAAAAAGAAAGCAAAACTCACGACGCGTTTTTCGCCCGCGGCGGGCGGCGATCGCCCGCAGCCTCGGCGGTTTGTAGCCGCGCGCTCTGCAATAGTTTAGCGGGCGATCGCAGTAGCCGTAGTAGGCGATCGTAGTAGAAACCGGCCGTCCTTTTGGGTTTTTTCTTCATTCTTCTGTAAAGCAAGTTACCGCGACAGCTCGTTTTTGGTGTGTGTCCATGGCGGTCTGGATCTCAAGATCGTTTCTGCCCGCTTTACAACTTCACACAACAAGTCTTGCGATTATTATCGCCCGCCGAGTTTGCGGGCGCTGACCGCGACCGCGGCGGCCTCGGGCCCGCACGGTTCAGCTGTCTCGTGAGTTCTGAAATAAAACCAGTCATTTACGCGGGCCCGTAACCGCGGCGGGTACGGTGCGGGAAAAACCACGCCGTGAGTTCGCTCCCTAAGACTAACCCCCTCTTAAATAATAACTTGCTTGTCCTTGTCTGGCATATTGTAAACGTATGACGATTACAATATGCCAAACTTGTACGAGTTTTATTATAAACATTATCAGTAAGGTTATAGCAAAATAGGCATAACTCTTAAATTTTTTAATTTTTTCATAGCATATGATATTGTCCCACTGCTAGGCAAAAGCCTCACCTAAACTCCATCGTGCTCGCTCCTGCGCTAATAAAAAAATGTTGTCGTCAGGTGAACCGCGCGGGGCTGGGCAGCAGCGGCACCGACGTGCGCGGGCTGCGGCGCGCCGGCGCCGACCTCATGCGGCGCTACATCGCGGCAGACACCCTCGACCTGGACCTCGTGTTTAGCTCGGAGTTCGACAAGGACGAGCGCGCGGTGCTGCACAGCTGCGCGCAGAAGGCGGGCCTCGCGTCCAAGAGCTATGGTGACGTTGACAGGTTAGCTTTTTTTGGCAACTCTTTGTCACTGGTCACACCGCTTTGGGGCTGCCAAATGAAGAGTTTATATGGGGCTAAAATAAATAAAATGCATCTTTTTTCATTTACTAATTTTTGTTAAAATAACTTATGTTCTTAATAATATTAATAATTAATATCTTAAACTGTCATGTTTACTAGCATTCTACTTCTTTCATTTTGTATCTTATATAATATCTTTATATATACAATATATATATAATTGGAATCTCGGAATCGGCTCCAACGATTTTCATGAAATTTTGTATATAGGGGGTTTCGGGGGCGATAAATCGATCTGGCTAGGAATCATTTTCATAAAATGTCATTTTATGTGTTTTTTGAATTTTTCGAATACCGAGCGAAGCTCGGTCATATAGCTAGTTATATTTATGTAAAGTTTGTGTACTTTTAAATATAAATATTTTTATGTATCTTTAAATGAATATTATGGTATACATATAATCTATACTAATATTATAATTCTGCAGAGTTTGTTTGTTTGAACGCGCTAATCTCGGGAACTACAGATCCGATTTGAAAAGTTCTTTCAGTGTTAGATAGCCCATTTATCGAGGAAGGCTATAAGCCGTGTATTATATTTCTCTATGGCTATAAGCTATATTTTATCACGCTAAGACTAATAAGAGCGAAGAAATAGAGGAAAATGTGTAAAAAACGGGGGAAATTTATTTGAAAGGGCTTATTTGAACGCGCTAATCTCAAGAACTACAGGTCCGATTTGAAAAATTCTTTTACTGTTGGATAGCCCATTTATCGAGGAAGGCTATACGCTATATTTTATCACGCTAAGACTAATAGGAGCTAAGAAATAGAGGAAAATGTGGAAAAAACGGGGGGAATTTATTTGAAAGGGCTTATTTGAACGCGCTAATCTCAAGAACTACAGATCCGATTTGAAAAGTTATTTTACTGTTGGATAGCCCATTTATCGAGGAAGGCTATAGGCTATATTTTATCACGCTAAGACTAATAGGAGCTAAGAAATAGAGGAAAATGTGGAAAAAACGGGGGGAATTTATTTGAAAGGGCTTATTTGAACGCGCTAATCTCAAGAACTACAGATCCGATTTGAAAAGTTCTTTCAGTGTTAGATAGCCCATTTATCGAGGAAGGCTATAAGCTATATTTTATCACGCTAAGACTAATAAGAGCGAAGAAATAGAGGAAAATGTGTAAAAAACGGGGAAATTATAATAATTTATGAAAGGGCTTATTTGAACGCGCTAATGTCAGGAACTACTGGTCCGATTTGAAAAAATATTTCAGTGTTAGATAGCCCATGTATCGAGAAAGGCTATAGGCTCTATTTTATCACGCTATGACTAATAGGAGCGAAGAAATATAGGAAATTGTGGAAAAAACGGGGGAATTTATATGAAATTGCTTATTATCTTAAGAACTACTGGAGCAATTTTTATGTTATTTGGCAAACATGAAGAATAGACAACGTGAAGGGACATAAGCTTTTTTTTGCGGAAAAATATGCGGTTGCGTGAAATTCCTAAATTATGCAAGCGAAGCTGCGCGGAACATCTATAATAAAAAGCGTAGAAAAGTCAATTCTGTACATTGAATATTTTTGTACAATAAATACCTAATACTTGGGATGTGATGTGACACTGACCTCTATTATAATACACTGGACTGGCTATGCCGTACAAAATGACAGCTATTTCTTGTGCCGATTTGAAGCGCCGCGGTGAGTGTACTGTGAACTAATTACATAGAAAATTGCAAGCGCCATTTGCAAAATATTAGTTCCAAGTACACTCACCACTGCTTTCACATAGCAATCAGCGCCAATATGGCGATTTTCAAATAGGAACATTTTATTGATAGCGATCGCCTGTCCAGTGTATTATAGAGGTCAGTGGATCTACTACATTGCTAACGCAGACGAAGTCGCGGGCAACAGCTAGTAAGAATAATAATAATAATATAATAATAATAATATTATTTATTTGCAAAAATATGGTACAGTAAGGTGATACAATGCTAACAGCGTCTCACATATTTTGTTATAATATTATAGTAAGCATGGGCGTACCCAGGTAGGGGCAGAGAGGGACAGCTGCCCCCCCTGGAAGTCATATCAAGTCAGAAATAAACGTCAATTTGCATGATTTTTTGTACTACATAATACATATTGTATATATAATATGTATTGTGTAGTATTTTTAAGCCATAACTATTAGATTGTTTTGTTTTGTACAGATTCCTATATTGTTTCATTTTAAATTGTAATTTACTTTAGTTTGTACAAATGAAGAATTTTCTATCTATCTATCTTAAAATGGTTATTGATTAGTGAATACTCTTTCTAACCAAATTCTTTTTATTATTGACCTTCATATTTTTGTCCCTTACTTATTTAATTTGTATTTTTTTTTTAGGTTTCTGGTGGTCAAAAAGAAGTTGGATCCGTTCTCGCTTGTGCAAGCTGTTGTGGAGAAGGGTGGCAACACTCCCAAGTACCAAGTGTTTATACCGGCCGCGCTTAGCAACAGATGACATAACACGTATTTATACAAATAAATTACTTTGTCTATATTTAAATGCATTTTTATTTAGTAAACTATTCAAACTACATATAAAATTTTCTTCTACATTGATATTGATTGCATTATTTGCAGGACACAGCTTAGTAGCCTATTTTAAACTTATAAGCAGTCTAAAATAGGCTACTAAACTGTTATGTTAAGTACTGACATACGGTTTTGCTCGATAATTTTACTCCAAATCGAGCAATAACCACCGTGTGGACCGCCAAAACTGATAGCTCGAAAACTCGCTTCGAGCCGGCTCGATGGAATAAATATGTCAAATATGTCATTTCCTTCGATTTGGAGTAAAACTATCGAGCATGTGAGTACTTAGCATTACACTAACAATGCTATATCCTACGAATAATAAAACCTAAGGAAACGTAACTCCCATACTAATACAGTTTTAAATTTGGTTCCATTCGAACTGTCATGTAACGTCAGCCTTTATATCGCTCAAGGTCACCTAAATATTGCAAATGTATGAAAAGTGAACCTAAGGGCCAACCCACACGTACCACAACCACACGACAACCGCAACCACACGACAAACACACGACGTGGTCGGGCGTATATTTCGTATTGTAAATGAACTGGACCATTCACACGTACCACATTTTGCAGTCGTCGTCGACCACTTGTAAAATACCGACCACATCGCAACCACAACGTTGCGTCGATGCAACGACACGCCGCCCGCGCTCTCCCCCCTCTCCCTTCATTCATTTCTTTAGGGGGGCGAAACTTTAACGAGAAAGAACGAAAAAATTCCACGCCTCGTTTAAATTAAACGAGACGTAGAAATAATATAGTCCGGTAGTCCGGGATCCCTATAACAATAATTTTTATTTGATTACCATCAAGCTAATTTTTTGTAAGTAGCTTCATTTTGATAAAACGAACAACATTTTTATTTGCGAAAAATCTCGAAAGTGGTAGCTATCATCAGTCAAGGTTTTTTATGTTATGTAGATATTGTGTTTTCATAATTCATTAGAGCTGTAGCAAAAGTTGGTACTGAGTAACGGGACGCAGCGCCCCCCCCCCCCCCCCCCCTAGAAGGTAAAATAAACGTCAATTTTCCTGGAAAGTGGGAACAAGTAGTAATTTAACAAGTAGTCAAAATATGTGTTTGTGCTCATTCTAAATTTTTTGAAAAACTATCTTGAACCTTCTCAGTATAAGATAATCAATACGAAATTGGCTTTGACTTTTGTTTACCAATAAAGGATACCTAAATATATCCTTTAATCCCAATAAACTCTATTTCGACGATTACGCTGACATCGCCGTCGTCTTATCAATAATACATATAGCAAGGATAGCAACAATAAAGTGTCCTCTTCGAAATCCATGACTTTGGGCAAGACGTGTTTCCGCTATAAAAGCCGGAGTCGAACTACAATAGTTCGAATTGCACACGACGCAACCACAACGCAACCACGTCGCAACCACTGGCCGCCGTCATTTTGTCGGTACCACAACGCAACCACAAAATGCTGCAGCGACACCATTCACACGTAACCACAACTCGACGACATTTTGTCGTTGCGATGTCGTGTGGTTGTGGTACGTGTGGGTTGGCCCTAAGGTACACTTTTTTGACAAGTATTTTGGAGCATGTTTTTTGACGGAGTTACTCTTCCTTAGTTTTTATTATTCGTAGGCTATATCCATTGAATTTTTAAACACTGCTGACTAGCATATTATTCTAATTAGCCACTTAATAGGCAGACCGCAAACACCTTCATGATGTGTATCGAAGTTTCACGACTTGTGATTAAAATCTAGAAAATCTATTAGCATTTTAACATCATAGGGGTTCAGATAATATCTTAAATATGGGTCCAATCGAAACTTAGCAGTATAAAACTCTAAACTCATCCGATACTCAACATTACACTCGTCGAAGTCTCCCTGTTAGCACAAAACTAGTCAAACCATGAGTCCAAAATTCGTTTTTGCTGTGGCAACACTGTGCCTAGTGCACTTTCTATTGGAAGTAGAAACCTCGTTTATAAAACCCAATAACGTGCCCAGAGTTGGCAGAAGTAATGAAGGGGAAGGACCATATGAACAGAACCTCATGGGTTATGTTATAAAAACTATTCCTAGTAAAAATATTCCTCGCATGGGACGCAGAAATTTTGATTCGGTAAGTAAAGCCAGCAGTCTATACTGAAAGTAGCCTAATTGGATATTTTCTCCCTTACCTATCTTCCTCTAATTAATTTCTCTGCGGTTCCCAAAACAGAATAAGTATGTCCCTCAGGCTCCCTGAGATCATGTCAATGGGGTTGCCACGGATTTTAAAAAAATACGGATGTAACCTTGTCTAATCCCGAGTGAAGCATATAGTGCGTTTCATCAAATAGTTCCTTTGCCGCCATGTTGGCACTAATGCAAATTAATGTTGCCACATTACCTTTACTGTGCTACCTTAAATTAGGGGAGATAATAATATTATGTTATCACAAAATGCACTTAAAGAAAATTGTACATAATTCTAACAACTTTCGCCCACTGCTCTGCCTACGTTAACGTCTATCCCTCGGGGACCGTTCTTTTTCCCGGGATAAAAGGTACCCTATGTCCTTCTCCATACTCCAGACAACGTGTAGGTACCTATGAAAGTTTTATGATGATCCGCTTAGTAAGTATGTGTGAAGACGTAACAACCAAGTCACTTTCGTATTTACTAGCTAAAAGCCGAGCTTTGTGAGGGCTCGCCTCATCACACCATCACTGACTGATGTCTGATGATAACACATTTACATGTAAATACTATGTTAAAGCACAAATCAATAGGCGTGATAGTTTCGATGGCCCCAACGAATAAACGTGCAAGAGCTCTTACCCAAAAAAATTTTTTTTCGATTTTTCGTTTGCATGGACTATGATACACCTATGTTTTTTGGATTTTTTTGACTTAAAATAACGATTTTATAGCAATGTAGACCTTTATTGTACGGAAAAAATAATAACATAATATCACATTAATAATAAAACATGCGCTTATTGCACATTATTTGTTTATTTGAGTTCACCAGAATAAACGTGTTAAGACAATCTGGCGCTTGTGTCTATCTTTTCCTTCGGGTTATAACTCTTGCACAATTATTCATGTAAAAATGCAAGCGACTTCTATCACTAATGCCTCATTGCAGATGGCGAAACTTTGAATATAATAATCACAGCTATTCTATTATCTTTTACTAATTTCTCTTGTCTTTTCTGCTTTTGCAAAGGTTATTTGAAGAGCTATTGTAAAGTTTATCACAAGAGCTGCTGGTGAGTTGCCGGACTTTTTAAGAGGGAATACACTCTCTCCTTGAAGGTTTGCAGGTCGTATAGGTCCGAAAATACTGCTGGTGACAGTTCATTCCAAATTTTACAGTACGCGGCAGAAAGTTACGTGTAAAAAGCACGGTGGAAGACTGCCACTCATCTTGAGGTTATGAGGATGGTATATTTTTAACGTGGAACGATGACGAAAATTTGCAGGAGGTATGATTCCGAACAATTCCTCAGAGCACTCCCCATGATACAACCGATTGAGGATGCAGAGTGAAGCTATTTACATCTTGAGGTAATTCCAAGGGGTCCAGTCTGTTTGAAACGTTATGGCAGTCAACAATTCGAGCAGCCCTTCGTTGGATACGATCCAAAGGGATTAGTTGTTATTTTGAGGTCCCTGCTCAGAGATGAGTGTTCTCATCTCTGAGCAGGGACCATATGAGGCCGAACCTGCACCTTGTAGAGTTGCAGGCATTGGTCCAGACTGAAATACTATCTCGTTATGCTAAGAACAGAATCAGAAAACTATCATCTACCCCAATCAGAGACTTTCTCCTGTGGATTCTCTATTTTAGACATAAGTTCGTTTCGACTCTCGATGACATTTAGCCGAGAAATGTGGTGGAAGCCAGTATAGCCAGCCATAGGGCATCACCTGTACTATCATTCGCATAGCAATAAATGCCGTTGGTCTGTAACATGTCATTGATCTGCCAAAAAACTTGTGACCTATTTGCATAAATTCTCTGGAAGCCCATATTATGATGAAAGCTTTGATAGTAGCGCTTTGAGCCAAACTCGATCAAAGGCCTTCGCAATGTCCAAACTAACAGCCAATGCCTCTCCTCTCCACACAATCACCTGAGCCCAACGATGAGTTTGGTACGCCAAGAGATAACCAGCCAAGCGACACTTTCGGACCCGTACTGTAAACTGTTTGTCGTGTTTGTCGCTTAGTAATATCTGGCCAATGCTCCATCCGTATTTTTTTTAATCCGTGGGGGTTGCATGGTTGGTTACCGCTGTCGATCCTGGCGACAGCTGAGGTGGGAAATTCCCACTGGGAATGTGTGGTGGGCTAAACAGTCTATGCTGGCAACAAATAACAACTTTTCTTTTTCTAAAGATTGTTTATCCACAAAACCTTATAAAACTCATAAAGATGTGATATCTTTGCATAAATTCATATAAGATGGTGTTGACTGTTGCCCTATAGACTTAATATGCTAAAGTCTGAACTGTATGTTTTGTGTTTCAGGAAAATAGATACGATATTCCAAAGCTGTACCAGTTACCTGCAAGCAATTTTGAAAGTTTTGATGGTAAGTAAGAGGATTCGTGGAAATGTGTTCAAGTTTGTAGGTGCATGCAGGCCATAAGAGGTAAAGTAAAATTTTATTTTTGGTAAGTATTATTTTAATTCCTTGTTTCTTAATTTACAGATCAAAATGCATTATCTCAACTGTCTCAGGAACAAGAAGAATTTTATAGAAATAATAATTAGACTCTGGAAACTTAAAAGAATCATGATGACCCAAGCCAATCTATAATGTTATGATACAAAATTTTATGAGAAAATAAATGATGCATGCAAATTACATTTTTGTTATTTTTGCTAAAATAAATCGGCCAATAAAAACCGATAATATTTTAAATTCACCTACGTAAAATTTATGCGTAACAAGGAATACATCACAACATATTTGACGGTTTTTTGTCGGGAATGTGAAAGAGGGACGTTGTGTTTTTTGGTTTTTGTATAATTATTTTCCTAAAATTGTGTTCACTGGGTTTTACGTATAATATTGGTGCACAAGTGTAGAAAAGTGATGCAATATCCAGAAACGTGCTATTTTGTGTTTGTGTGTGTAAGTTTCAGTAAAGCGTCTACCACTTTACTGAATCAACCGACTTGACTTCTGGACTGTATTGACTTTTATAACGTAGACTTTGACTAGAATTTTGGACCTGATGATACAGAAAAACTATGCTGAAAAATATTATACTTGATGCCATTATATAGGCCCTAGAAAGGGCCATGGTTATAAAGCCGAAGCGCCTTATTAAGAAAAAAAACATATTATTTGACATTATATTTTTTTCAAAATCACAAAATTGACAGTGACGTTTAGAATAATCCAATAAATACCCGTCTAAATTAAATTGTTCCAAACAGTTTATATTCATTTCTTTTCCACACATTCAACTTATATATATATCTATTTCATATTGACATAGACCTGAAGGAGTTCTCATTTTGTCCATCTTATCAAAAGTTGTCCTCTTCCACAAATTGTGGAAGAAAAATCTTCCCAAAATTTGGTATTTCCTATTTAAATTCGTTGTGAATATCTATTCCAACAAACATGGTATTGACCGCTGATGTCCATTTACCAGAAGAGTCAGAATTGACCGTTGAAGAAGTAAATCTATCATCAGCAACTTTACGAGCTGGCTCTTTTCATTTAGGAAAATACTGTGAGACCGTTAATAATGTAAGTTTTCCAGCTTCCAGTTTTGTAAACAATATGCTACGTCTGTACGTTTCAGTATTAACCTTTGGCAATCAAATATTATGTTGGTTGCATAATCAGTGTAGGTTATGTTTTGATCTTCTTACAACTTTGACTCTTTATAAAAAAAAACTATATTAGAACTCCTCATGAACACGTAAATAAAAAAGTCCCTATTGATAATATGATACTTTCCTGGGACTACTATTTTTAAAAATAAATTTAATTTTTATTAATTATGATTTTTATGCAAATATCTGCATTGTTTTTTATTATAAAATACTTATAGAAATTTAATATTAATAATAAATTTAATAATAATAATAATAATAATAATTATATATATAAATGCTACATTTTATAGGAGTTTATGCTTTGTCGCTATGAAGAGAAAGACCCAAGAAAGTGTATTAATGAAGGCAAGGCTGTTACAGCTTGTACGTTAGAGTTTTTCCGTAAAGTGAAGAATGTGTGCCTGGCTGAGTTCAATCAATATGCCAATTGCCTTGACAAAAGCTCTGGTGATCATGGCTTAAAACAGTAAGTTGAACCAAATCCAATTTAATATTTTAATCTCCATTTTGCTAATTTGCCTGCAAATAATTTGCCCAAAACCTGATATGGCAACAGACAGATAGACAGGGTCAAAACTCTTTCTCATTTTTAATATTAGCATAGTGTTTGTATCAGTTAAATTAAAGTTCTCAGTGTTTGTATACAATATCTTATATCTTTAAACGAGCAATTCTTGTATATAAATATTATATAATTGGAATCTCAAAATCGGCTCCAACGAGCAAGGAATCATTTTTAGAAAATGTCATTTGGTTTATTGAATACCGAGCTTTGCTCGGTCAAATAGCTAGTATCAATAATAGAGGATTGTTGAATTGAAATAATTAGGATTAAAATTTCTTATCTTAGTCATATTTAATTTTTAGCTGCCGCACAACCCAAGGTGTCTATGATAAGTGCATGCTGGACAAGCTGAACTTAGAAAGACCTGCCTTTGGATACTTCACAGAAGTGAGAGTGCATGATTCTAAGAGGTAAGCAATAACTCACACTGCTGTATTGACTATAATAAATTGTACTCTAAAGCGAAAGAGTCACAATAGATCCTCAAGGGTCGCAGTGACATCAGGGAGTGACCTGAAGGCAGGTCATTGTAGCCCTAAAATGACCTGGCATTACAACAAAAAAAAATTAAAAAAATTGTATTGACTTGGACTAGTAGGCTAGCAGTAAAAATAGGCTACTTGACATATATTTAATTTCATTGAAAAAATGCATATTTCTAGTAGAACTTGGCCTACGAAACTGTATTTCACCCTTATCGTGAAATAAAAGCTTATGATTGATAAATAAAGTCGATTTGAAAATATGATTTTATGAAAATAGGAATTGTACTGACGAAAACATGTTTGCGGTACTTCCGATCTGGATGTGACGTCATCCCATTTGTAATTTAATATCTTTTATTTATCGCGCGCGTTATATGTAAGTTTATTTGTACATAAATAATATGAATAAGCCTATAAAGATTTATAAAATATATTTTCTTGAATAATTCAAATAAAACATCAGTTTTCCATTTATTGTAGTTAGGAAATGAAATGGCCAAAACTTTTCTACAAAAGTGTTCAACATTACAAATGATTTCTAAATTCTTTTTTAATTTTTTAAGCACTGTTAGACTCGTACGTTTAGCACATAAAACTTTTTTCAATAAAGAAAGTATAAAATACAAAAAACATGACGTCACACTATGGCGGCACAATAGTGGACAGTGTTTTCGGCGCCATATATAGGGCATATTTTTCAATCAACATTTTTATGGGTTTCTACTGTTTAAAATATTAAAATATTAGTTTTTTTAGTGAAAATGAATGATTAAGAAGCGATTAGAATGAAGAAAAAAAATAGGTCAAGTAGCCTATTGCTTATAATATCTCTATAATATTTTGTGCAGAGTAGTTTATAAAATTTGCCTAAATATGTAATTACTTTTAATATTCTTTTTTAATTTTCAGACCTAAACCACCAGTTGAGGAGAAAGCTGTCTACCCTGATGCTACTCCAGCCCTTCCCGATGATGTGGAGAGGAAGCCAGCACGATTTGGCTCTCGATTCTACTGGATGACAGAGTAAAACAAATACATTGCAAATAACAGTAGTGGGATTTGTTAGTGAAAATAAGCGATAATGAGGAAGTGTAATATATGAAGAAATCATAGTCTTAACGCATTTTATTTCAATGTTACTTATGCCTTTTAAAATTATATACATATTTAAATGAGATGCTTAATTTTTATTTATAACAACAGAAAATGTTATACCAAGATCTGACTCGTAGAAAAGCCTTTCTATGACTCAGATCTCGGTATAACATATGAGTCTTTATGAGTATTTGGCATCAAATATCAATGCCCAGAAATTATCAGAAGATCTGAATAAAAAATGACTTGTGTTGTTCTTTTTTCTGTTAAAAAAAAACTACGTCAAATCCTTGTTGTTTTGTTATCTGTCAAGTTTGACTGTTGAAAAAGGTTTTGCCGGGATGCGGGAATGTGAAAGAGTGATGTTGTGTTTTTGTATTATTTTCCTAAAATTGTGTTAACTGGGTTTTTAATGCGTAATATGGGTAGGATATTAACCATTAGATATTCGTTATCGTGCACAAGTGTAGGAAAGTGATGGAATATCCAGAAACGTGCTATTTTGTGTCCTTCCAAACAGGGCTTCATAACGTTATCGAATAACAGAAAAAATTTCGTTACGTACCGTTATTTTCATAATGGTAGCCAGATAACGTTATTTTTTTAACGATATCTAGTAAAATAACGTTATATTTACCGTTATTATTATAACGTTATTTTTTCGTTATGGCATAACATAAAAATAACGTTATAATAATAACGGTAAATATAACGTTATTTTCTGGTATCAGGTATGCGATCGTGCACGGTGCACCAAATCTCATTCATATTTAAAATGTAATAAGCGTTCTCTGTGAAAATACAAAGAAAAAAATACACCTTAAAAGCGTGATTACGTTTAGAAAATTTTCCCGCCTGTCATGACTTTCTTGACGGACTATAACGTTATCAAAGAACATATATTTACCGTTATAAATCCTATATAACGTTATAACATTTACCGTTATTAAATACATTTATAACGTTATTTCTAGTATCGGTTAAATTTTCATAACGTTATCTATGCCCTTGAAGCAATAACGTTATGAAAAAATAACGTTATTTGAAGCCCTGCTTCCAAAACTCCATCGAAAGTTTTAGTAAAGCGTCTACCACTCCGATAGAAGTAAAAGTGTTCTGTGGTCTACCACTTTACTGAATCCACAGATTACTAGTATATTTTTGTAGAACTGAATCGACAGACCTGACTGTGTTTACTTTTACTAAGGGCTGGGCATCTCAATGGGGCTGCCGGCTGGGACACAAAAACACGGCACGACGTCGTACGGCGCCGTATCGGACGCGCGTCGTAAAAAACCACGGCACGACGTCGTACGACGGCACGGCGTCGTAGTCGTACGACGCAGGTCCCAAAGTAGAATAAATGGGACATTATGAATTTTCTGATCGAAGGTCAACGGATCAGGCTGATTTTTTTTTTGTAGACAGCTGATGCAATTACAAGTCACTTTTATAGATGTCGTTTTTTTCAAATATACCGTATCTACAGAGATAAAAAATAATTAAAAAAAAATGTATGGACGAAATCATAATTTTGTCATTTTATTCCAAGATTCAAACGTATTCAACATAAATCATAGCACAGCTTAAAGAGGGACTCTTGTCGTACATTTTTGTCATAGACGCTAAACTGCGATTTTTGCGCCTTTTAGAGCTACAGGCACTTTATTTTTTTTTGTCAGCGGATGAGGCTGATTTTTTTGTAGCATCTGATGCAATTAAGTACAAGTTACTTTTATAGATGTTGTTTTTTTCAAAATATGCCTTATCTATGAATACAATAGAAAGGCCCGGGCTTCGAGCCCCAAGCGGTCGCATGCCACCGCGATAACAATAGAAAGCCTTTCTATTGTTTTTTAATTAGACAATGAGTTATAAAAAAATGCTTGCAATACGGATGACTCACACAATAATCCTTCGAGCCCCAAGCGGTCGCATGCGAAAGGCTTTCCATTGTTATCGCGGTCGCATGCGACCGCTTTGGGCTCGAAGCCCGGGCCTTTCTATTGTTAGCCTTTCTATAGCAGTATCTATGACAAAATTGTGCAATGATTTATTTTGAATACGTTTGAATCTTGGAACAAAATGACAAAATTATGATTTTGTCCATACAAAAAATAATTCATATTTTTTTCCTCTGTAGATAAGGCATATTTGAAAAAAACAACATCTATAAAAGTAACTTGTAATTGCATCAGATGCTACAAAAAAAATCAGCCTCATCCGCTGACAAAAAAATAAATAAAGTGCCTGTAGCTTTAAAAGGCGCAAAAATCGCAGTTGAACGTCTATGACAAAAATGTACGACAAGAGTCCCTCTATAGTCTATAAGCTGTGCTATGATTTATGTTGAATACGTTTGAATCTTGGAAGAAAATTACAAAATTATGATTTTGTCCATACAAAAAATAATTCATATTTTTTTTCTCTGTCGATAAGGCATATTTGAAAAAAAACAACATCTATAAAAGTAACTTGTAATTGCATCAGATGCTACAAAAAAATAATCAGCCTCATCCGCTGACAAAAAAAATTAAAGTGCCTGTAGCTCTAAAAGGCGCAAAAATCGCAGTTGAGTGTCTATGACAAAAATGTACGACAAGAGTCCCTCTATAAGCTGTGCTATGATTTATTTTGAATACGTTTGAATCTTGGAATAAAATGACAAAATTATGATTTCGTCCATACAACATTTTTTAAATTATTTTTTATCTCTGTAGATACGGCTTATTTGAAAAAAACGACGTCTATAAAAGTGACTTGTAATTGCGTCATTTGCATCAGCTGTCTACAAAAAAAAAATCAGCCTGATCCGTTGACCTTCGATCAGAAAATTCATAATGCCCCATTTATTACGACGTTACGACGTCGTGTCGTGTTTTTGTGTCCCGGTTCTTAGACTTCGAAGTTTGACTAGACTTTAGACACAATGCTGAAAATTGTATGTAACCGGCTACACGGTCAATTTTCATCAATCTGGTCCATCAATCTGGTGTCAATCTGATTGACGGAATATTGATGGTTATAAAAAGTTCATATTAAAAATACGATCAATCCATCAATCCGTGGCGTACACGATCAAATTTTCGTCAATCCGTACCAGATTGATGAATCAGATTGATGAAAAATTGACCGTGTAGCCGGTGACTATAAGTAGAATATTGTATTTAAGTAGAATATTGTTTTCTTTTCCCGCCATAATAATATACTCAATACTGGCTATGGTTATATAGCCGAAGTGCCATAATAAGAACCAAAGAATAAGGATTGGGTAGAACTTTGGTCAGCGTGTCACCGAAAGGGACAGAAAGAAAAGTAGTTAGTGTTACCAGTAACGAGGAATATGAAAAAATTACCCACGGATCTCATAATTATTATAAACTAGCTACTTACCGCAACTACAGCTGCGTATATTAAGGCCTATTACATACTGTTGACGTCTAACGGATGCATTCAGTAATCATCATCTATCCAAAACTAAAAGCTGTTGATGTTTTACTTTCTAATAACTTACTTAAGTAATTACTCCCTCACTTATTAGTAATAATTATTATTCGACATTTAATAATTAATACTAGCAGTGGCCCGTGGTGTTACCCGCGGTTTATTCAGTCGGTAGCGAGTCACGTCGCCGGCAAAACGTGACAGTGTTAGTTTTTTAAGTATATATAAAATATGTATGTTAGTTTTAAGGTATTTATTATATAATTATAATATGTATGTTAGATTTTAAGGTATTTGTTATATGGGCCTCTGATGCCCGAAATAAACGATTTGATTTATTAGGAAAAAATATATATTCTGACATTTTTCCGGTCGTAAACTACTTCGAACTTTCAAGTTTCAATTATGAGGTCCAGTTTTTAAGTATAATACTATGATTTATTGCGTTAAAGACTAGCAATCAATTAGAATTTTACGTGGGCAAACCCGCGGGTAAAATCTGACCAATAAATAAAAACACAATTCAATCATTAACATATTTATTTAACATACATTTGATATGCGTATCAAATAAAGGATAACTACTAACTAGCTAAAGGCCGCACTCAGACACGAGTATCAATAATTACTTAACTGTGATTGAATAAAAATATTGAGTTAAGCCATGGGGCTTATCTTTACATTATCTTATTTATCTGTCAAACTCTTCATAAAATTGAAGTTTAATACCTAATCATTAAATTTCTCTCAGTACGGCAATAAGTATTTAAAAAAGTATTTTTAACGGGCTTTGGCCCACCACATATTCCCACCACCACGAAAATCCTTTGACATGATCTCAGGGAGCCCAAAAGACATGCTAAAGCTATCTTGGGACCCGCAACGAAATTAATCAGCAGAAGATTGGTCATAGGCGGAGTAGGAAATATTCCCATTTTCCCTCCCCATACAAAGCAGAAGGTCTCGCACGATGGGTTACCTGATGCTTCGCTCTTAGAATCTAGGAGCTGTAAAAAAAAAATTTATTTAATTTCTGTACACAGACAAAATGGACCTAATGAATTATAAATAAATTACCTTGACAGGCACAGAAAAAAAAATGTTTTCTTTCCAACATTTAATACATCTTCTTTATTAAAATGTTTACTGTATATTCTTGAACCACGTGGTGGGCCCCAATTCAGTCTATTTTTTGCAGTTATCCATAATTTAAGGATTTCAGGGTCATTAGGAAATCTGGAAAAAAATTGGATACATGATAATTGTATTGGAATAGTACTTTAAAAATATAAAACTGACTTCAAAATAATTGTACTTAATTAATTGAGAATTAAAATATCTCGAAACTATTAGACCGATTTTGATGAAACTTGCAATATTCCTTAAGTTTAACAATACCAAACTTGAAACTATACAACAAAAAAAGAATTACTGAAATCGGACTTGTAGTTCCGGAGATATGCAAACACAAACATAAAAACATACATACATACATAAATACATACACTTTTGAAATTTGTTTCATTTGTTCAGACACTGATCTAGACTAACATATTATACAAAAACTGGGCAGTTCTAGAAATATTACATATATACCCACGCTTCGAATTGATAACCTCCTTTTTTGAAGTCGGTTAAAAAACAACAAAATGTTGAAAAAAACATATTTACTTAAATTTCCCCATTAGCAGGGTAATTAACGTAAGCAACATCTGGCAACACTGGCATTTGAGGTTATAAAAACAAAATACATAAAATACAATATATTAGATGCTAATTTTAGTAAAATGTATGTTTAATGTGAACAATATTATTAATTAAAGAAAGTTAATTTATAAAAACTGTGATGCTAATAAAATAAAACGAAATTTTTGAAAACTTACGTGTGAAAAGATATTCCCTCAATTTTCCATAAAGTATTGCTTTTAAAGCCCATAACACTACATCCCAACATTATTTCAATATAGTGCACATATACATCTTATAAGAAAGACACAAACACTACTTCTATTATACGTTACAATAATTAGTTAAATCAAACAAAATTTGTAAATCTCAGCTGTTTGTGTACGAAACGTCAAACTTTGTTATGCTTCTGTAGGAGCATCACATTGGAAAAAATGGCCACGCGGTGAGGGACAGAAAATAATTATTTTATTTTCTGTCCCTCACCTCTTTTCTCCACAAACAATACGTAATTAACTATCTCTTTCTTTGTGTGAGTGAAAAGGAAATATCCAGCAATCCATAAACTTATATTATACTGTCGTATGACCACCTGACAACCCGAAAATGCGTGACCATTTTTGATCTGTCAATGTGTGCGTGTGCTAGTGATGTATATTTTACTATCGATAGTATAGTATTTTGCTATCGATAGTATAGTCCGTTCGAGTTATTTTATCTGAGTTTCTATAAGAAATAAATAATATGCAACTTTGACAGATTTTGTATTTCAAATTAGGTATTATAAATTTTAATTGGCAAAAAAAGGTGACGATTGAAAAGTAGATACACATTTTCGTTTGGAATGATTTTTCAATCGTCGGATATGTTATGACATGAGGTTCTTATAGGGGTAAATAATATACACATAAAACGTTATAAAGTTACTTATTTATTTCTCAGGTAAAATCTATCTGGTAAATCAGCCCTTACATTGAAAGTTTACGATGGTATTATATATTTTATTCTTAAATTAAATACGTATATAAAATATCATAATATTTTTTATTACAATTATTTAAACGGACTTCCAAAAAGGAGGAGGTTAGACGTTCTGCTGTGGATATATTTTTTATGTATGTTCAACGATTACTCCGCCGTTTGTGAACCGATTTTCAAAATTTTTCTTTTGTTGTACATTGTATTGTTCCGAGTAGGTACCATGTTCATAAAAGTGGTGGTCTGGTGATGAAAACCATGAGAAATCGAGGTGACTCCTTGATATTCAAATGGGAACATATGGTTATTTTGGATTTATATGATATATTTTGATTATATGCTACCAAAAAGTAAGGTTTTCCCCATGATATACCACGGTTCTGAAGGTGCTGAACAGAACTCCGGATTCCTTATACATACATGTTTAGGAGTTTCAGCGTTGTTTAAAGAACCAAAAGCATAAGCTACTATGCTAATTACATTAATCATCATCATCATCGCTACACCATGCATCATAACATTATGATCCTATTATTGGTACTTTTCATAGTCTTGCCGGTGATCAGACTTAGTAAAGTCAGTAAATCTTTTAAAGGTCAATGCCTTTACAATAGAATCCCAGAAAACGTTCAAAATCTTTCGTTTATAAATTTAAAAAAGTAGTCAAAGAACGTTTTGTGTCAAAGCCTATTATAAGGTCAAGGATTTCCTAAACGATGGCACATCTTGGGAGTAGAATGCTGAATGACTGCTTGCAAGGCTACTTCTACATGACTTTCAATAATTATTATGTACCTATCTATGTTTACATTGTATAATTTTTAGTTATGGCATTGTAAATTTTATTTTAAAAGATTATTTTTTTTCTCACTTTTTTGGTAAAAAGTGGGCCCCGTGCGAGTTTCTTACGCCGGTTCTTCTCGTCGGGTTAGTTCCCGAACCGGTGGTAGGCACAATGCATTCTGAAAATATATTTTATTTTAGATTTATTCAGAAATAAAGCAATTTTGATTTTGATTTTTAAAACACCAACTGTAAGTTTAGAAAACCAAGGACAGCTAAAAAGAGCAAAATTATTATTTTTAAACAAAAAATTAAAACCGACTTCCAAGATAAAGACAATAGTAATATTATACTTAAATGAACTAAAAAGTATTAAATAATCCTTATTCTGTACTCAGTATTTCTGAAATTCTGTTCTCAATCTTAATAATTTTGAAGTCGGTACCAGTCCTATTAATAAGTTTAAAAGTTGCAGTTATACCTATTCTGTCAGAGAAGTGTCTATTATATTATTGAAAGCTGCATTCAATGGGTGTTTGCACACTGCACGATAACGACACGACACGATACCACAGAATAGAGGGCCACCGCACATATTATACAATTTCAAGTTGGCCGACTATCGTAAAAACTGACTATCGTACTAATTCTAATATTCTGTCACTTAGTATTGAATGCACCCAAAATATTCTCCTTTCTTTTCGCCTTCGTTTTATTAGTGCCACAATAAAAGCGTGCTTTTTACGCATTTTAACACGCACGTCGCTAGGCTAGCAACACCGTTACCAAATAAATCTAAAAGTCTGCGGCTGGCAGCCTATACGATGAAGTTGTCCAATTAAATTGTGACACTACCAGTGAACTTTAAACTACAGGAAGAGTAACTCCGTCAAAAAAAGTGCACCAAAAGGCTAAAAAATGTGACCCGAATATATGTATACTTTATGTATGTGTTCGGTACACATTTTTCGTGTATATACACACGAGTGACATTCAACCAGGTTGACATGATAATTGTCAAACTCATTTTACAATTTGTTTACTTACTTTTTACGTAGCTTTTTACAAAATTTTCGTTGTTAAAATGCCTAAATGCCCTGTGAAATGGTGTAGAAGTCATACAGATACGACTTTTAATACAGGAATAACCTTTCAAGTTTCATCAGTAAGTGAATTTTTTAAAATTATGCTTAGGTAAAGTTCTTGTATTTTTTCCGACCCAAAAACATGCCCAAAAATATGGTTTATTTAAGTTGGATGCCGGTATTTGCGTAAAATTAAGCTGGTCTCTTTGTGTTTGTATTATTAAGTTTACATGTTATTGTAAAAATGCAATAATCAAAAAAATAATATAATTACAACATTTTTACAAAGTCGCCATGGACAGTGTAATGCAAGATGTAACAATTTAATCATAATTCATAAACGAGGGTCTGACTGACATCAGTATGGAGTATCTTATTTTTATAATGCCGTTCGTACTTCGTTTAGTAAGAAACGAACCGAATTGGATGCCGAGCCAGATTACTCGTTTATGTAGCATACACTTTAATAGTAATGATATATTTTGTATGAGTAATGACCGAAAATTGAAGAGATTACGAAAATCTGCATTTGCACCGTAAGTTTTTTATTTCAATTCTGTAATAATTTAGCACATAGATTTTTGTAATCTGAAAACGTCTTGTCTAGGTGCTCTGGATAGTTTTAAATTCGTCCGAGTCGTACAAGGTTTGTTCAAAATTATTATATATTATTATTATCGATGACTTAAGGATCAGAGAAAAATGTTTGATTTTTAAACAATAATTATGTACTCATTTCTTTGTGATAGTAGATATGTTTGGTGTATACTGCATAATGCCATCCGCTTTTGACAATTATTGTCCACGGCTTTGTTTCATAGCTGTGACAGTGACAATAACCGCGCAGGCTGTCGTCCAGCGCGCAATATTATGATACGTTACCTGGGAAACGACCTTGGCGAGAATCTGAATTGTCATATTTTAGTGTTCGAAAAGGAGAAAAATTTATAACGGTTGAAGTATGGGAGTTACGTTTCCTGTAGTTTTGTTATTCGTAGGACACTACGCAATTTAGTTTGTACGATAGTCGGCCAACTTGAAATTGTATTATATGTGCGGTGACCCTTATCTATTCTGTGGTATCGTGTCGTGTCGTTACCGTCGCAGTGTGAAATCACCCAATGAGTATCAGATACAAGTGACGATCTGTGAAACCTTGATTTTATACTAGGTAGGTATGTCAAAAGATTATTATTATTTAAAAATAATCGTTAAAATAAGATACTATGTCCTTTTTAAGGTGATAAATATATAAAGGTAAATGATTTTTATTTTAGTTTTATGTTATTGTAAAATATCGGTAAGCATATCGATAAATTTGATTCAAGCACTAGCGTATATGTAAAAAAATTTAATGAAAAAATTTTCTTCAAAATTTGTGTAATATAAGAACAATAATACCTTTAGTTACGCAAAACATGCAAGTAAAAGGGAGGATTCACAATATTTTATTTGAAATAGAGAACTAAAGACAGAATATAGCAAAAATAAACACATCGTAGCAATTAGGACATGAAGATTAATTACCTGTGAAATGTATATTTTTCAGGATTATTCTTATGATTTACACTGCAATCACTCACAGAACAAGTTACTATTTTTATAAGTTGATGAAAATAATAAAGGACATAAACAATAAATTGCAAATACCGAAAGGGCATAAAAACGATTGACGACTTCTGACGACCTGTCAAATAAAAGTGGTTACAATTTACATTAGACTGCCGCTCTCTTTTCATCTTGTTATAATTTCATAAAGGATTTTCTTCTCTCTTGCACTCTTTGTTGGTCTTTAGCATCATAAGTTTATGCAGCAATCTATACTTTTACTCTATCTACGTTAAGAACAGAAAAAAAGTTTGACTGTTGACACTTGACAAATACCTACTCCAAATATTTATGTAATCTGTGACCTACTCTCAACGTTTTGATTGATTTTATCAAAGGTTTTATTCTGCTGCTAAAACCAAACTTTAAAAATGTGTTTATAAATAGTAGGTATTTTATATTTTAAACGAATGTTATATAGTAATTAGTAGGACAGTGACCTATATTTTTTCTTTACAATGTAGACTGCATGATCTGGTATAAATATTTTAGAAAGAAAATTTTAAAACTTCTGATTAGATTTCCACCTCCGTATTAAGTAGGTATTTAATATTCTTTGATTTTTCATTTATACCTTCTGATACTCGAGCTAAATTCTAGATTCTAGAAGTACTCGAAGTTCAACTTGTTTTCTGACTTCTGTCGGGTGTCGATACTCGACATGTCGCGAAGAAACCATTATTACAATAATTTCTACCAAAACGAACACTATCCGAACTATCACTATGGTGCGTATCAAACAGAACCCTATGAGAACGACGATTACAACTATTATACACATGAAAATATTCAAAGAAGAACAAATAGTAATGCATTCCAAAATTGGCACTCCCGGAACCAAAATTATGGTGGATATGCAACTTATGAAACGCAATATAAAAACTGGGAATATAGAAATTTTATGAACCATGCAAACCAATGGAACAGAAGAAATAGAATTTCTAATGATAAGACCCACATAAGAAGTAATAATTACAGCCACAACAGTAGTTCAAACTCCCCCAGTAATAGAAAGTTCGTTAATAAAATTTCAAATATTAATTCCAACCAAGCAAAACAATCTGCTGGTGTATTTTCAAATAACAATTCCAACCAAGCAAAACAATCTGCTGGTGTATTTTCAAATAACAATTCCAACCAAGCAAAACAATCTGCTGGTGTATTTTCAAATAACAATTCCAACAAAGCAAAACAATCTGCTGGTGTACATAATAAAGATAGCGTAAAAAATACCATAACCCCTGAAGTTGATAAAAATTTGGAGAAAATGGAAAGACCGACAACGAGAATTATATGTAAGAAGAGTCTTATAGAAGGGACTGAAAATCCAAAATATGAGCAGTAAGTTTTAGTTACACTGATTTATTTATTCTTATATATTTTAAACGACATTTTATTAATTTTTTAAATTTCAACATTTTTGAACCTCAATACAGTAGGGCCTCGATAGTCCGAACCCTGGCTAATCTGAACAACCTCCCTCCCCCACAGTAATCACTCCCTCAGCCGCATTGCCGCATTCTAGTACCGAGTTAGACGTCTTAAGTACTACATAGTACATGGTACTAATGTATTACTGTGCTTTATGGCCATTTATTATAGGTTTCTTTCTCTGTATTCTTTGTACTGTATTTGTGCGTTTTACCATGGCTCCAACATCCAAAAATGCCTTTAAAAATGTGTACATACTATAATCCGAACACTGCATACATCTGAACAGGGTATATATTTTGGGTGTTCTGACTATCAAGGCCCTACTGTATTTAATTATTTTTGCAAAATATCCTACATGTTACGAAACAATGTATTGTTTATAATTACAGAACAGAGCCTTACAATTACACAGATTATTGGTTGAAAGGAAGAGAGGGTGATGTTAAATCACCATTAGTTGAGGAGTTTGATGAACCAGAAGATCCATGTTATGTGTTAGAAACAAGACAGAGAAAAAAATGTAAAAATAAAACAAACAATAAAAAACAAAACCAAGAAATAAAAGCAAATAAATTTCAAAAAAAAGCTAGCAAAACTTTATCTACACCTATTGAAATGAGCAAAGGTAAAAGGTGAGTGTAAATCTGGTATTCTCAATACAATTTTTAAAACGCGTAAAGTCCGGACTTTATCAACACCTGTTAGTCTTCGTCGCTTAATTAACTGGCCTTGTGTTCTATTAATTAAAAATTAATATTATTTTAGCTTCAATTTAAAAAATGTAGCCATAATTATTTCATTTCTTCATTGTTATTACTTGTAAGCCACAATCAATATTTTTGATTCCTAGCAATTCTCCCATAGCACAGGCTGAACCTAGTTTATGGGATTGTAATGCTTAATTTGTACAAAAACTTTGTACTTTATATGCAAATAAAGTTATAAATATTAAATTTACTACAAAATATTTCAACTCTAAAAAATATTTTTTAGTATTTAAATATTTTGTAGTAAATTTACTATTTATTTATATATTTTTTAGTGTCTTACTCTATTTTTGGTGTTTAAATATTTAGTAGTAAATTTAGTAAATAAAATTTATACACAAAAAAATTTTTTTTTGTGTTTAAATATTTTGAAGTTCATTTTTGTTCAGGAACCTAGGTAATTACTATTTTAAGCTGAAAAATAACTCAAACATGTTAAATATTTTCGTATGACAAAATGATTTTGGTATTACGTATGTATGAGAATTTTGAGGGTAACCTGGGCTCTTAAAACCACCTTTTTACTAATATTTATGATTAGGAGAACATATTTCTACTGGGGTGCCAGTCCAAATGTGGCCGCAACTATTTAAAAAAAAAAATTAAAATTGAGTTTATGGGATAAAATGTTTTCATCAAGTATTGAAAGCAAACATGGTTCATTTCACGGCAACGAGTATAGAGATTTAGAAAAATAAGGTGTGCCGTTGGGCACCCGGCCGCAACTCTATTGTAACCAGATGTGAACAGGTACCATTCCAATACATTTTTGCATCCATAACGTATATTGATCTTTTATACATCAAATGGAAGCTTATTTTCCTCTTATTATTACAATATAGGTGTGCCTAATTAAATCTGGCCGCAAGTAAGGGGTGCCGGCTGTCAAAGATGGCAAACTATCGAAGGTTGAGGGAAAGGGAGCTAGCATGTAACATTACGGGTCTAACGAGGATAGTGATTGCTACATTATGTTAGTGTACTTAACCATCGGTTCAAACAATAGTAATAATCGGCCAAGTGCGAGTCGAACTCGCGCACGAAGGGTTCCGTACTATTATAGAGCAAAATTAGGCCAAAATATGTGTGTTTATATGGGGGCCGCCCTTATATTTAAATTGTACATTTAACTAAAGATTTCGAAAAGTGTTAAAGTGCCTATCTATTAAAGTATCGACATAGAGCGAAAAAGGCCATTTTATTAGTGTACCTGTATGTTAGGGGCGTTATTACTTATTAGTTAGTATTTCTGGGCGTCAATTAGATGGCGTTTTTTTAATTAAACAGCGATGCGTTGTTGGTATTCCTGGGCGTCAATAGATGAAGTTTTTTTTATATATTTTTTTTGAGTGTATAATTATAATATGTCCCTATACAGTTTTTTTTTTGGGTTTAAATTTAAAAGAAATAACTTCGTTCCATTCGGGTGTCCCTTGACACCTCTCAAGTTTTTTAATTGAATATATTTAATTTACAATAAAATCTTTTTATTAGGGTTCCGTACCCAAAGGGTAAAAACGGGACCCTATTACTGAGAGAGCCGGTTCTTCTCGCCGGGTTAGTTCCCGAGACCCGAACCAGTGGTATAATGTAGATTGTAATTTGTAGACCAACTGCAACGGTAGGCAACAGGCGGGCTGCGAAACCGCGATAGGTCAAATCTCGGACCGTGAAATATTGTAATGCATTTTATACCAAGTATCAATTAATACATAGATAAGGTATTCGTTATACTTTTATTTAATTAAAATAATATTTTCAAGCCACATAGGACAACTGTTTTTTCTAGATCTCGTTAAAAAATTTCCACAGTATCCGGACCGCACCTAAAATTACTTGCCGACCGCTGATGTAGACGTTCAGAATATATTTGCAAAAAATTTACTCTAAATAAAAAAAAATGAGTTTGAGTTTTGAGACTTCGTTGTCTGTCCGTCTGTCTATCTTCTGTCTGTCTGTTTGTCTGTTTGTCTGTCTGTCTGTCTGTCTCCAGGCTGTATCTCAAAAACCGCTATAGCTAGACTTCTGAAATTTTCACACATTGTGTATATCTTTTGCCGCTATAACAACAAAATACTAAGTGATTTTTTGGCCTTTTTCGCTTTATGTCGGTAATGGATAGGCACTTTAAAATTTCATGAAATTATATGTGCAATTTAATTACTAATAATCAAATTAAAGTAAAATTAAAAAATAAGGGCGGCCCCTATACAAAAACACAAATTTAATATAAAAATAGTTCGACTCGCACTTGGCCGATTATTACTATTGTTTGAACCGATGGTTAAGTACACATGATGTACAATCACTATCCTCGTTAGACCCGTAATGTTACGCGCTAGCTCCCTTTCCCTCAACCTTCGATAGTTTGCCATCTTTGACAGCCGGCACCCCTTACTTGCGGCCAGATTAAATTAGGCACACCTATATTATAATAATAAGAGGAAAATAAGCTTCCATATGATATATAAAAGATCAATATACGTTATGGATGCAAAAATATATCGGAATCGTACCTGTTCACACCTGGTTACAATAGAGTTGCGGCCGGGTGCCCAATGGCACACCGGATTTTTCTAAATCTCTATGCTCATTGCCATGAAATGAACCATGTTTGCTTTCAATACCTGATGAAAACATTTTATCCCACAAACTCAATTTTGTTAATTTTTTTTTAAAATAGTTGCGGTGCGGACTGGCACCCCAGTAGAAATATGTTCTCTATATCATAAATATTTGTAAAAATATGGTTTTAAGCGTGTACTCGATACCTGCACAATTTTGCAGTGGGATCTTAGACTAATAGTATTACGTCAAAAAAGACAGTTTTTTCAATATAGCACCTTAAACCAACTTTAAACTGAATGTTTAAAACTAAATCATATTTTTAGTTTACTTGAGAAGATGGGGTGGAAAGGTGGAGGTTTGGGCAAAGATGGGTCAGGAATTGTGGAGCCTGTTACACCTAACATGAGTTATGTAAGTTGATTTAGATGTCAATAAAAATAAGAAAATATCTGCCAAGTGCGAGTTGCACTGTAATAAAATTTACATGTATAAAAAGAATTTAAATTTATAAACCAGGTTGGAGCTACTCTGGGCCTTGGACAATCGACTGAAGAAGATGACGACCTACATTTTACAGACCACGCATATTTGAGGACACTCAAGGTTATTTTGGAGTTTGTAAAAAATGATCTAGAAAATGAATTGAAATTTGATACCAGATTGACACCAATGGAGCGAAAACGTATTCACAGAACAGTACAAGAGATGAGAGATGGCGTCGAAAAATTTCCAGAACCATACAAATCTGTGATCAGAGATATTTGTTACCACAATCACTATGAACTTCATACCGAGAGTGAAGGATTCCAGAAATCGAGGTACTTACAATTAATTATTAATAAAATTATACACAATTTTATTAATAATTAATTGCCTAAACCTATTATACTAATTTGATGAGATGAAGATGTTTTTATCTATTTTTGAAATAAATTTTAAACTGTCATTTATGTTTTCAGGCATCTCAACTTGTACAAAGAGCCAAAAGAGCATATGTATATAGTAATTCCAGAAGATTTAGATGAAGAAGAAAATGACAATGTAGCTTGTAAGAAAACGAAAAATACAAAAAGTAATAACGGCACAGGAACTGCCGAAAGTAACATTGAAATTATAAGTGAAGAAGATAAAGTTAAAGAGAATAACGTTTCTACTGAAGATAACAGTAATGTAGTCACTACTCAATTTATTGAGCAAAATGTTATAAACATCGAAGAAGAAAATAATGTTAATCTAATAGAAAATGAACCAAAGGTTCTAGAAAATAATGAAGCAATTAATCAAGAAGAGATTTTTTTTGTAAAAGTTGATAATACAGAAAATGAAGTACTTGATGAGGATTGTCAAAAAAACATTTATACCCCTAATGAAGAACAAATTCAAACAAATTTTCAAGATGCTCGTAATATAAAATACGAATTGAGTGGCCAAGAAAATGATAAAATCAGTAATCAAGAAAAAAAATCATATACAGAAAATGAAGTACTTAATGAGAATAATAGAGTAGTAACTGAAAATTTCCAAGAAAACTTACACAGTGTTCCTAAAATTGAGAGTAATTCTAACATCGATAAAAACAGTACCGTAGTAAAACCTGACAAGAAAAATTTAACTAAAAAGCAGATAGCAAAACTAAGTGCTGAAAAAAAGAAAAAAGAAAAGAAAATAAACTCAAAACGTGTAATACATATTGAAACAAAGGAAAATAATAAAAGAGAAGATAATGAAATCTTAGATACAATCATAAAGTATTTTGTAGAGTATACTCAAGACCCATTTGTAACAGAATTTAGATTTCTGGGTCCTTTTGATTATAAAGAGAGAAAGGCTATTGACATGTTTTTCAAAGTTTGTAAAGGGATATATAAGATTGATAGAAGCCAGGAAGTTTTAGACCTCTTTGATTGTATAGAGTTCTATCTAGAACTAAGACAAGATAACAATGGAAGCAATGTGTAAGTAGTTTTAAAGCATTATTTACTATGGCCCGGTCACCGAAAACAGAAATTTGTCCATTAACCTATCGCTACTTGGTTCTTTGAGACATGAATATAATTACATAATGTCTATTTTCGTTAGTGAAAAACAATAAGTAGACGTGTTTAGTGGTTTTTTTTTTCTCTTCTAATCTGCAATCATTATTTAACTATAAGCAGGTAAGATGTACTACGCATGGCAGGTAGAGTGCTTCTACCACTGTAGATAGCATACTCATGGTTTACTATAAATCTTATATATAAAATTATTCTCGTGTCACAATGTTAGTCCACGAACTCCTCCGAAACGGCTTTACTGATTTTTACCAAATTTTATATGCATATTCAGTAGGTCTGAGAATCGGCTACTCGGTATTTTATATATTGATAAGTGCATTTGTTGAATAAATAATAGTAAATTACTACAAGCTGGGACTGACGGCGACCATTGTTTGTGCGACGGGATAGCGATCGACGTTGCCATGGTGACATACTTATTTAGTCACTTCAATAAAACAATATGGCAAATATATTATGGCAAAGCAACGTTTTCCGGGACAGCTAGTTATAATATAGTTCTTTAATTTAAAAGATGCCCTACCTTTTCAGGCGCTTGTTATAATTACGGCTGAAGAGGCCAGAAGCTAGTGTTTAGTGATTTAGCTAGAGTTTTTAGGGTTCCGTAGTCAGCAAGGAACCCTTATAGTTTCGGTCTGTCTGTCCGTCTGCGGTTTTGCTCAGATATTATATGACCTACAAAGCTGTAATTCGGCATGAATGCACATATTGATGATGCCTCTATATATATATATATATATAATATTTTTTTATGGCACCTCCCCTACAGTCTACACACGGTACACAAGCGGGGATATTTTTTTTTCGCGTCCACCCTACTGTGTGGGGTATCTTTATAGATGGGTGTTTTATGAATATTGCGAGTATTCAATATTCATTGATCCTTTTCCGATTTAGGGATCCATTTATAGAAATATGAAGTTTTAAAGTGTAAAAAATCTTTAGTCCAGTGTCCACTTTTACCAGCTAAACAGTTGCTTCTGGAAATGTGAAAAAATTCACGGGAGTAGGAAATATGCTGAATTTAAAAGGAAAACTATCATGGCTAAGAAGACTTATGAGTTATTGAGTAATAGTCGATTAACTAAAAAAAATGTATTCGTAGTATAATAGTGAGGGAGCCCTACAATTTTTTTTATTACTAACAAGCTAATTTTTTGTGAGTAGCTTCATTTTGAAACAACTTTTTTATCTGCGAAAAATCTTGTAAAGTGGTAGCTGACAGAGATAGAAAGAATTTCATACTTTGATTTGATGGTCCTAAAATATGGATTGTTCTATTTGTAGGACAATGTTACTCTTTATTCTTTCCGTTTCTATCTGCTCCTTTATCTTAGGAAGCAATAATTGCTTTGTATAAATTAGTTTTGATTGGCTTAAAAGAGATAAAAATTAATTATTATGTGTAGTATTTAAGAATGGTTTTCTACGAAAGTGACCATGGTCTAATGTGTTCTCTCCATAAAAAATAAAGATTTAAAAAAATTATATAACTATTAACCTACCAATATACAAAAAATCAGCTGGTTAAGGTTCAGTTATAGGATTCTATCAACTATCAAACTATCAACAAAACTTGGTTGACTACGGTACTCTAAAACGGAACCCTCACCAGCTGATTTTCTGTATATTGGTAGGTTAATAGTTATACAATTTAAGAATAACATTGTCCTACAAATAGAACAATCCATATTTCCATATTTTAGGACCATCAAATCAAAGTATGAAATCCTTTCTATCTCTGTTAACTACCACTTTCAAAAGTTTTCGCAGATAAAAAAGTTGTTTGTCTTATCAAAATGAAGCTAGGTACTCATAAAAATTAGCTTGTTAGTAATTAAAAAAAATGTTCTAGGGCTCCCTAACTAAATAGTGTAAAACACGTTATAAATACATTCATTGACCATACAAAAATTATTAAAAAGTAGCGGTACTACGGAACCCTATTTTGCGCGTGGCCCCGCCCGACACGCATTTGGCTGGTTTACCGCTCGACTCTATCATCAAGTTGTTTTTTTAAATTTTACTTTATTATGTATGTTTACAGCCACATGTGATTTTGTTTCATAAATGATTTGTTGTTTCAGAATCTTTAAAATCTGGAAGGAAAAGGATTCTTCTGTAAATAAATAGGTAGAATTGTAACGAATATTTAAATAAAGTTAATCTTAGCGATTTTACTTACAAAGTTTTGATTCCACTGAGAAACTTTTGCATGTTATGATAGGTATGTAACACTGTTCCTAGAGGTAAGTATTCTAAATATTTTATAGCAATAGATAATAATAATTTACTTTGTACTTTATACACTTATTTATTAAACTATTATTGTTTATAAAAAAACTAGCGACCCGCCCCGGCGTCGCACGGGTATAAAATATATAGCCGCTGAAAAAATGTTTAAAATCGATAGCCTATGACTGTCTGTGCCAAATAAAATACAATTGCTCTCTACATTGCTCCAGTAGTTCGCGAAATAAGCCATTTCAAATAATTTCCCCTGTTTTTTCCACATTCTCCTATTAGTCTTAGCGTGATAAAATATAGCCTTCCTCAATAAATGGGCTCTATATGGCAAAAATCTAACACTGAAATAATTTTTCAAATCGGACCAGTAGTTCCTGAGATTAGCGCGTTCAAGTTAGCCCTTTCAAATAATTTTCCCCGTTTTTTCCACATTTACCTCTATTTCTTCGCTCCTATTAGTCTTAGCGTGATAAAATATAATCTATAACCTTCCTCGATAAATGGGCTATCTAACACTGAAAGAATCATCAAAATCCGTTGCGTAGTTTAAAGATTAAAGGGAACAAAAGGGACATGAGGGAAAAAAGCGACTTTGATTTTAACCGACTTCCAAAAAACGAGGAGGTTATATGTTCGGCTGTGGATATTTTATTTTTTTATTTTTGTATGTTCAACGATTACTCCGCCGTTTGTGAACCGATTTTCGAAATTTTTGTTTTTGTGTATTAGGTTTCATTCCAATTTGGTACCATGTTCATAAAAGTGGTGACCTGATGATGGGATCCAGGAGTAATCGAGGGGACTCCTCGAAATTTATATGGAAACATATGGTGATAAGAATATGCTACCAAAAAGTCAAATATTGGGTCAAGGTATAAAATGGTTTCGAAGATGCTGAGAGAACTCCTGACTCTTTATAGATACACGTTTGGGAGTTTCGGCGTTGTTTTAAGAACAGAAAGCATATGCTACCATGCAATTCAAATTCATCATCACCATCATCGTCATCATCATCATTACCACGTCGTGTTAAGGTCACCAATGTCTCATGGCACAAAATAGATAATAGTACAAGGCATAGGTATGGATACAATAATAATAATTATATACATAACAACACCAATTATAGGCTGTTTAATATACACGGCGATCGGCGCCGCAGAGGCAACCTGTCAAAGAAATAAAGATTCAGCTATATCTGGTACCGACTTCAAAATGATGAAGATTGAGTACAGAAATAGTTGAGGTTTAGCCGAATTCGGGAAAAGGCACTACATATTAGATAGGAAAAATTATTTAATACTTTTTAGTTCATATTATAAGGATGCTATTAATATTGTTTTTACCTTGGAAGTCGGTTTTAATTTTTTGTTAAAAATAATAATATAATAAGTATAGATGTTTTAATAATAGAAATAAAAACAATACCTACCGATTTAATACTTAATAGAGAACCTCATTTCAAATGGATAATAAAACAAACTGTTAACTTACTGCCAAAAATTTATTTACTTACCCAAGATTGAATCCGTACATTTACACTATGGCAACACTGCTGATTTATAATTTCTAACTTGGCGATGGCACAAAACAAAGGCTGCATAGACGAGTATTAAGTTGAAACCACATAAAGGACGTTAAAACTTGCAACCTAGGTGTATCAAATTATTATTTTGTAGCCATTTAACGGACTAGTTATATCAGAATTGTAATGAAATTTTGAAACACCAAAAGATACAATCAGTCGACTGCAAGCTATTTTGACAATTAATTTACTAACCACAAGTTTCATAGTCCAATTTAAGGCTTCTAGACAGTAGAAAAAGCTTGTACCTCTTACCAAAGTTGCTCGTAATCAGCGGAATATATCATTAGAGTAACATGATAACTTACATTAATTATTATATAATATAAAAAATATGTATGATTATTATTAGTAAATTAATATTGCGATATGTGATAAAAATATTGGAAAAAAAACTCTAATATAGATTCTGACAAAATATGTCAAGTATTGAGTATTTTGGCCGAAAATAAGTTTGTTCAAACACATTGAGCGATTTATTTTCGTAATTTCATTGTAACTTAAAATAATTAAAATAAATTAAAAGATCACGAAATAATAAATGACATATTTTTTTCAGAACGCTTAATCACTACACAAAAATAAATGTTACACAATTTAGCCTAGCCTCGTTATAAATAAGTAATTTTGCGTTGATTGTTTATAAATTTGCAACAGTAACCCTTCGCATAGCGGAGAACTAATGATTAAGCATAACTTTGCGTCATTTGGCATACAAAGATTATCCTGAGTTGCATTTCAACCTATCAACCCTGACAACCCTCAAGGGCATTGGCGACCGCGACAACAATAGAATAACAATAGATTTCCAAGAATACGCGATCGAAGGATTAAACTTATTACTATGCACATTATACTTCAAGTTTATCAATAGATGGCGGTATAAACACATACAAAATATAGGGCTACCCGCGCCCGTATACCTTCAAATACGCCTCTCGACCTAAGAATAACACATACCATGCCAATCAACGCAAAATTCATTTCATACCAATTGACGTATACACTAGGACATTTACCAATTTTCATAGAAAAATTGACTAGGATTATACATCTTAATATACTGTGATATCAGTCCTAACAAAGGGAATGGAGAATACACAATGATTTCACTTCACATACACATTCACTCCTACTAGTCGGCATTCACACGAGCGCTGAGGATAACTGGACCCAGTCCACAATATAAATATCGCTTCGGATTTAGATAAAAAGGGGCTCCGAAAGTATGCTGGCCCCTAGATATTGCCCTTAAATCGTAGGGTCATAAAGATGATCTCTGAATTTTTCCCTGAAATCACAAGGTCACAAAGATAGCCCTGATAACCTAGGGGTTACAATGAAGGTTCATGGACTTTGGTCTCAAATTCAGAGGCCATAAAGGTCCATGAAATGCAAAGATTATTGTGAAAGACGCTTGGATTTTGTATTTAAATCCAGGGCTACGTTTCTTTTAGGTACTATAACATACATATAAACTAGTTCTACTCAGAAGCGGTATTTTTCGCTCCGTCCACTATATTTTCGACGCTTACATTGCGATCGTGTGATAAAGCATCTGTTATGGGCTCGTCGAGCGCTCGTTAGAAATAAAACAGTGAAACCATTATAATTTAGTCTTAACGTAAATAAAACCACATACAGATACAAAAAGATATGGCAAAAAAACCCTAATTCGTATAAAAATGTCTTTTAAATTTAACTATATTAAGCAGTCTATACGAAAATCACTTTTAATTCTACCTCTCTTACATGTATATTTTATAAGAAAGCACATAACTAAATATACAGATTATAATATAACTAATGTTATTTTTAAAATAATATAATATGGTTTCTTTCACTGGTATATAACCAGCATTTCTATGGTATAATCCATATATTTTGGATAGACAGGTGTGTTTGTAACCCTATGCTGCTAGTTGAATTCAACTTAAAATTAATATGACTTTAATCCAATCCTAAAGCCCGTCACAGACTTAGCTATAATATATATTAATATTTTTATAGCTAGGCATATCACTATATATTTTCTATACTAAATCCACATGTCACAGAAATATATATTATAGCTGAGTGTGCGGTCACGCGAAAATTAGTATAGAAAATATATAGTAATATGCCTAGCTATAAAAATATTAATATATATTATAGCTAAGTCTATGACGGGCTTTATTTTACCAAACATCAAGAAAGTCTCATATTATACTTCAAACATCAAATGACTTTTTATTTTAAGGTATCATATTTTATGAGAATACCATTTTGTATTATACGAAACTCAATCGGAACCATATCGAAGCTTTAAAGTTAAGTTCAAATAGCAGAATCCGGTTATAGGTAAATCTTTTCATTAAATATACGTAGCTGCTTCAAATTCACACAATATTGGCTGGCTCTGAATCTTGCGGGCCCCTAGACGAGCAATTTTATTGCGCAATATCACGTATTGCGTAACATTATTGACCGTCTAGGGTTGATAGTGAACATCACGCGCCTTCAATCTAATTGTCAAATAAACTGTTCAATAAAATTTAAGCGTGATATTGCACAATACAATTGATCGTCTAGGGGCCGGCTTAGATACACATTAATGAATAATTCTGGAGATTCTCTCTAATGGAGACTTTTATAAAAAAGCCATTGTTCGATTCCGTTTCGCTAATAATGTTACGATATGTGTTTAAAACGTATGATATTCGCGTTTATTCGTCACGGAAATATGCGTTTTATGCGTAATGTTCACCGTTACTAATAAAAATGTTGTACATACAATAAAATATATAAACTGTACAACGTTTTCTCCTTGTCAACAAAGTGACTTTTCTTACTTATCGGAAAGGACAAAACATTGAAAGGCTGCCTTCACACTAGCGTTTGTTCACCGTAGGCGTTCGATGAACGTATGCGCAGCGCAGACGCCGCGACAACGCGGCGCGTGCGTCGCGTTGTCGCCGCTTCTCTACTGGAACATCTGTGCGCTGCGCATACGTTCATCGAGCGCCTACGCTGGACAAACGCTAGTGTGAAGGCAGCCTAACGCGTATCCAATGTTAATATTTTTATTAGTAAGAGGGTACTTGCATATTATGACATGTAATGCCGCATACATGCATGCATGAACTGCATTTCGTAAAGCTTATAATGAGATCGATATGAAATTCAAACAAAGATATGCCTCGCTCAGACCATCTATATAATTTTGATAATAATTTATAATAAATTAGGTACGTCTTTATGATATTTACTATAAATATTTTGTGAATTTAAGGTTTCCAAGAATAAGAATTATTTTATCAAAATGTACTAAAAATAATCATTGTTTTGAGAAACTACAAAGCTAAATAATTTCTGTTAACAGTTTAACATTTTGATTTTTGAGGCAACCTTTGTATTTTGGTTCGAGAATATAAATGCACTTTTTATGACTTGCAACTTACTGTCTTTAATTATTTCCGCAATATTTTATATTTTGTAATTCTTTATACTAGTTTTTTTTTCGCGACTGTTTCTATAAACCTCTCATTTTCTCTCCGGACAAAGATGGCGTTTTTGAGTATTAGTTTAATGTTAGTAGCAGGAACTTTCCTTGTGTTTTTGTTGAAATATTAATAATTTAACCTTTTGACCATTTTAGTTGTAAAAGTCTACAAAAATAATATTATTTCCTCTATGTAAACGCGTAAGTAAACTAAAAGAGTTAGTACTTTAAGTTCTTGTCTATGAATTTAAAGTCTGACCAGGCAAAAATCCTATGAAAGGCCCATAATTTTTAGTTGCAACAACACTTCGGAAATATTATGTTGTCATTATTGGCTAAAACTCCAGCGATTAAGATATTATTGTAGATTTTTTTTGGCAACATGGCAAGGTTTGTATATTCCTGGTCAGGACAAAATATGATTTGAAAGTTTTGCCGTGGTTCTAATTATTTTAGAATCAGAAATTATACTTTACAAACATGTAGTTAGCTGCCGAAAATGACTGTACTATAGTCCGCGCGGGACTAGTTGGCCGCGCCTTAGGTTTGTGAGCGGTGGGACGGAGAGGCGGGGGCGCTTGATTTTGACAGTTCTAAGCAGTTCTGGCTAGTTAAGACAAAAAGCACAAGAGATTGAAATAGCAAGATGAGTCCGCCGATAAAAATACAATCTAAGGAAATAATATTTAAAGTGCATAGGTTTTTAAAAAATGGAAAGCCGATGTCAATAATTTAGAATATAAAACTGATCAATTGTCTTTAATTTATTATTTTCAATAATTAAATAATATTATTGTCTCTATATGATATCTCGAGATTGGTCGTCACTGTCTAATCTCATGTGCGTTGCGAACAGCAAGCAATCCGCCCCCTCACCCCCGTCCCTACCTAAGGCGCGGCCAACTAGTTCCGCGCGGACTATAAACATATCCAAAGCTGCTTAACTACGATAAAAAAATGAGTTAGTACTCAGTCCCAAAGTCTTTGGTTCAACTTAAGTGGCAAGGACAGTCAGCACTAAAAATCTTAAAACGAACTCATTCATTAAAAATATTTTGACTATGTAAAAAGTATTGCGATTTCACATTTGATTTTAACACAATATTGCCATCTATCACAAATATTTTCTAATACAACCTCCGTTAGTTGACTTACATTACGCCTATACCGACGACACGAAGACCCAATAAATGATATAGAGATACTATCTCTTACATAATATGCATAACGATATTTATCATTCTTATTCAAATAATGAAAGAACGAGATACGCAAGTCTATTCGTCTCTTTTACACATAAGGTACATGCACACTTATGGCTTTCTCTCTCACACTATAACTCGTTTAGGGAACATCGATAGTAATAATCTTTCTCGCCCATACAGCGAGCGAGTGAGCCGACATGCTTTCTCGCTCACGCACGTGAGCGGGTAAGCTCGACTCATCTACACGAAGAAATGACATCGAAAGAAAATACTTTCTCGCTCATACGCGTAAATTGTGGGCGAATAAAAGTAATCGCACACTAACATCGACTCGACGCCGATCCAACTCCCAGCATGGCATGGAAATGTAAGCTTTATTGTCAGGACATAAGAGTGAATTTGTCAACGCACACTGTATGGACAGCCAGTTGGCGACTAATCTTCAACTAGTTGTTCGCAAGTTAGTAAACTAACTCCTAAGTCACAGTCATAAAGCTGAGAATTCAATGCCATACCGTAAGTTGGGTTGGCGCGAGTGCGATGATCGCACGTCGTCAAGTCGGTTGATTAAGCACGGTTCCTCCTCGCCTGTATATCGCCGTCCCGCTCACTCGCACAGCGGCCGACAGCTGTCTCTGTCTACCGCAGGCGCGCGGCCAGGGCAGCGGCGGCGGCGGCTAGGGCGGCGCACAGCAGCCCGCTGACCACCGGCCCGCCCTCGCCCGTGCCCTTCACCACCGCGCCGCCCATGAACGTCACTGACAGCATGAGCCCGTGCGCCGTGCATCTGGGAAAAAAATTTGACAATATTCTATAATTTTGGCTATGCGTATTTTTTCTTGTACTGTTTGATCAACATGCTTGAACTCCAGCATGGATCTACAATACAGACTCAGATATAGAAAAAGAACTCCACCAATTTTAGAAAGCCATACAATATATTGTACGAGCCCATTTTTCTCATTTCACCCTTACGGTGCGTCCACATTTGTATCATTTGCGCGATCAGATCTCCGTCGCGATCATCGCGCCGTATCATGATCGCTAGTGTGGACGCAAAATGATACGCGTATCATTTTGATACGGCGCGATGATCGCGACGGAGATCTGGTCGCGCAAACGATACAAATATGGACGCACGCTTAGGGTGTCCAGTGTCCACCTACATCTACTTTTACAGGTACTTTTCAATGTAATTGGAGCGCATAACTGAATTTTCATTTCATTTCTAACCGAATATTTATGGTGTATACGCCGTATTATTGCAATCAGTATACCTATTCTTTTTCTCCTTAAAAATCGGTCACCGATTATTATTGGACGAGGATGATCACCTTTAACGTGACTATACTGAAGTTTGTTATTTACCTCAAGTTAGCGGGATAGTGGTCAATAATCTTAACCGCTACGGCGTAGAAGACGAGCGTGGCGAGCAACGCGTACGCCGCCTCCACCGCGTAGAGCGCCGTCTCGCCGTGCGCCAGCAACGCCGGAGCCAGTAACACGCCCAGCGCGCATGGCAGCACTGTAATGTAGATGTTTAATAGTACGTAGTTTGGTTCGTGTCAATTCATTTAACTGTGAACGTAAACGAACTATTTGACCATACACTGGTATGTTCTTTCTAAAACGAAATAAATTAATAGTAAAGGGATTAAGAGGGCGTAAAAAGCGAAATTGACGTATTTATAATTCATTCTTCTATTCGATAATAAGCCACGAATTGTTTTATTATTTAAAAATACACCGTTTTCGCGCCGAATCCGCGTCGTTCTTTTCCACCTGGCATTTCAGGTCGGTGGCCTTTGAAGAAAAGGGAATTATATATTGTGAACGACATGCCACGACTGTCATGCCAAGTTATCGCAACATTCAGGTTTAGCCGCCGGCAATATCCCGCCAGCTTGTGCCGCAGGGCCGGCGACTTTGATGTGTAGACATCTTTATAAAGGGGGGGGCCCCACCCCCCTAACATTTTAAAAGAGCAGTGTTTTAACACTGCATAGTAATTACCGAGCAATCGCGCAGCGGGCGGCGCGAGCGGAGAAGCTAGCAGTGCGGCGCTGGCGGCGTACACGCGTTCGGCGAGCGCGCCGCGCAACGCGGACCGCAGGTCGGCGTGACGGGCGCACGCGCCACGGATACCGCGCACGATGGTGCCCACCAGCACGCAGTCTGACAGTTCGCTACCCACCTCCATGTCCGTGTCGATTATACTGTACAAGATAGTGATATAATTTATTAGAACATGGTACGCAACATGTATGCACGGATTTTAAATTTACGGCATTTTTTTTAAGTGAAAACTTCTTTAGCGGCGTTGAGCACTTTTGTGGGATGAGTAAAAACTGTGAAACTCGCGTCAGATTTTCGTGTTGATCGAAAAACCATAGAAAAAGCGTAAGACGGTTGGAGAGTAGTGTTTTGTGTCGAACTCGAACGAAATGTACAGTCGGGGAAATGAGTTGTTTAGCAGAAATGCACAGTCGGGGAAAATTGTGCTAAGCAGAAATGTACAGTCGGGGAAATGAGTTGTTTAGCAGAAATGTACAGTCGGGGAAAATTGTACTAAGCAGAAATTTACAGTCGGGGAAAATTGTGCTAAGCAGAAATGTACAGTCGGGGAAAATTGTGCTAAGCAGAAATGTACAGTCGGGGAAAATTGTGCTAAGCAGAAATGTACAGTCGTGGAAAATTGTGCTAAGCAGAAATGTACAGTCGGGGAAAATTGTGCTAAGCAGAAATGTACAGTCGGGGAAATGAATTGTTTAGCAGAAATGTACAGTCGGGAAAAATTGTGCTAAGCAGAAATGTACAGTCGGGGAAATGAGTTGTTTAGCAGAAATGTACAGTCGGGGAAAATTGTGCTAAGCAGAAATGTACAGTCGGGGAAATGAGTTGTTTAGCAGAAATGTACAGTCGGGGAAAATTGTGCTAAACAAAAATGTACAGTCGGAGACATGAGTTGTTTAGCAGAAATGTACAGTCGGGAAAATGAGTTATTTAGCAGACGCGCTGATTAAAGAATTGCACAAACCTACGCGACCAAAGCGACTGCGAAGCGGTAGCGTCTACCGCGCGGCGGACGCTGCCCATGTAATCTTATGGCGCCGTGCACACCTGCACGACCGCGACGCGGGATGTTCGCGTCGGCAAGCGAAACGTGCGCGTCAAGTTGTCAGACGTGTGGTTTGAAGTGTACATAACTAGACTTCTTTTTTAAAACCTTTTTTATATTATTTTCTACAACTCTTTAGTAATGATTTTTTGATTTGTATACGTTTTGATAGATTGTGTCATGATATTAACGTTTGACGGTTCGCACCGTAGTCGCGCAGGTGTGCACGGCCAGTTTCGCGTTGCAGACGCTCCCGTATCGCGTACTGCGTCCCCTGTCACTGACGCTTAGGTTTGTTTTAAGCTTTAGGCCGCGTTTCCACCTGCAAGACAACTGTCGCGAGAAGTGTCTGACAGTCTGTCTGACAGCAGCTTTTTTTTCGATTGTCGATATTTTTTAATCGATTGTAAGGGTTTCGATTAATTAATTAAAACGATCGTTTTTTTTTTTTATGGATTTTCATAAAAAATGGGTTAAAAAAATAATGCACAACGTTAATAATCAAGTTTTCACTTCTGCCGGCACTCCCGGAGTGCAACCCGTCTTTTTTTTTTGAATTATTATTTTTTAACAAAAAATTAAAACCGACTTCCAAGGTAAAAACAAAAGTAATACTTACCTACTTATTCTTAATCTAAAAAGAACCAAATAATCTTATTCCTTATTACAGTGGCGTCTTCAGACTTCGCCTAAACCTCAACTATTTCTGTACTCAATCTTCGTACTTTTGAAGTCGGTACCAGCCCGGAAAAGTTCTGAGATCCTTGACATAGCAATTACTTATTTATTATGGCTTTATACATAGGCTGCACTAAAAATATCGGGAATGGAATACTTCCACTATTCCTGTCATATTAAAATCTTTTTAATTAAAAACTCATTGGTTTTAAAAATCGAATACCATTTATTTATTTAAAAAAAGATTCTCGGTCTTGTCACAAGGTCTTGTCAAACTTGTTTAGTCGTTGAGAAAATGAAATTGACTCGAGAAAATTCTAGAGCGATGATTTATTATGACTTTCGAAGTGGTTGAACACAAAAACAATGTGTTGATCGGATGATTTCTGCATTTGATGATGAAGCCCCATCCAAAACCACAATTTATTTGCTGGTTTGCTGAATTTCAACGTGAACGTGTCAGGCTCAGTGATGATCCGCGTCAAAGTCGTCCAAAAACTGCAGTCACCCAAGAACACGTTGATGCTGTGCGTAAGCTGGTCGAGGAAGATCGACATGTGACATACCGCAAAATTCAGGCAACTTTAGACATTGGTATGAGCCAAATACAAATAATATTGCATGAACAATTAGGTTTAAAAAAGGTGTTTTCCCGATGGATACCGCATTTGCTCTGTGAAGAGGAAAAAGCGGCTCGCGTTACTTGGTGCGTCAGAACTCTCGAAAGATTCCACGCAGGATCCTCAAATGCTGTATACAACATCGTATCAGATGACGAATCCTGAATATACGCGTACGAACCCGAAACTAAAAACCAATCACGAGTTTGGGTGTTCGAAAATGAGTTAAAGCCAACAAAAATTGTTCGTTCACGGAGTGTTGCAAAAAAATGGTGCCCACGTTTGTCTCCAAAACCGGCCATATTGCGACTATTCCTCTTGAGGGACAAAGAACGGTTAATGCTAGCATTTGTTTGCCACAGGTCGTATCTGAACTCCGTAAAGAGAACTGCAACCGCCGCATCATCATCCATCACGACAATGCGAGTTCTCACACCGCGCACAGAACAAAAGAGTTTTTTAGAGCAAGAAAACATAGAATTATTAGACCATCCGCCGTACAGCCCTACCTAATCTAATGATTTCTATACTTTCCCTAAAATAAAGAATAAATTGCGTGGTCAGAGATTTTCATCACCTGAAGAAGCTGTGGACGCCTACAAAACGGCCATTTTGGAGACTCCAACTTCCGAATGGAATGATTGCTTCAATGATTGGTTCCATCGTATGGAAAAATGTGTTAAATTTCGCGGAGAATACTTCGAAAAGCAATAAACACATTTTTAAATAGTACTGTTGTGTCACCTTCTTGATTCCCGAAATTTTCAGTGCCGCCCTCGTATTCGAGTAAAATAAAATAAAAAAGGGTGTTCAAATTATGTTTACGTATTTAAAATTCTTTTGGAAAATTACAGCTGTAGCAAATTTAGGGGTGTTAACAACTCTAGATATATATTTTGAACTGGACGCGACTGCGCTCTATTGAATTTGAACAACGACTGACATAATGTCAAATAGGTGTGTGCTACAAAGATAACGCTCTATGAAACCGAAATTAGCCGAATGTCTCTTTCCAAAGGTCGATGTGCAATATTTATTGCCGGGTATTGTACGCTAAGGTAAGCTGATACCGACTTCAAAAGCATGAAGATTGAGTACAGAAATAGTTGAGGTTTAGGCGAAGTCTGAAGACGCCACTGTAATAAGGAATAAGAATTATTTGATTCTTTTTAGATTAAGAATAAGTAGGAAAGTATTACTTTTGTTTTTACCTTGGAAGTCGGTTTTAATTTTTTGTTAAAAAATAATAATTTTACCCTTTTTAGTTACATAATATGAGACGACAAGGCTATAATATTATAGCTTGTTGTCTTAGAGTTGTACATATTACTAGCGGTCGCCCGCGGCTCCGCCTGCGTGGATATCGGTTACGGCTGCAAAAAGCCTACCCAGGAAAGACTCGGTCAGCAAAATGATTCCCAGGTCAATTCACAGACTCCGACACTGGCATCGACGACGCGGACGCAGACATTATCCGAAGAGTGTACAGTGCACACTGCACAGATTGTCTTCCTCCCGCAAGCGCATCTCGCTTGGTGACGCCCACTATCGTAATATTTTAATTTCGCCATAGTTTCAAAACCAAACGTCCAATTTTAATCATTCAAAGACCAAATTTTATTTACATAAACTGTACTTAGGGATGAAATGATTTATTTTGATAAGGATAAATGGCATGAGTAAAATAAACGCCTTTAAATGTTGTCCAAAAAAATTCAAGATTTTTAAATAAAAAAATGGTTATTGTGCCTCACTCGATATAGATAAGTATAGTGTATCGCGGACTTTTTTGTAGATATTTATAAGATCTACAATACTTAGAACATTTTATGGTTCTATCTTCTATGGTTTCGGCAGCGTACGCAAAATAAGTAACTTTTCTGGTTGATTTTTTCACCTGGCGTCCGAATAACCCAAATATCTTACGAAACCCTATTTTTTCCAAAATAAATTTAGCCTATGTTCAGCAGAAATAATGTAGGATTTGCTTGGAGTAGTTTAAATAAAGCCAAAATCCTCAAACTTGTATCTATAAGGATTCAAAAGTTCTGTTGGGTACCTTCAGAACCAGGGTATATCCTGGTGCAAAATCTTACTTTTTGGTAGTATATGCCTGAAATACTTCAGAAAAAATCGAAATCACCATATGTTCCCATATAAATTTCAAGGAGTCCCCTCGATTCCTCATGGATCTCTCTCCTCTCGATCATCAGATCACCACTTTTGTGAACATGGTACCAACCTCGGATTCAACCCTGTACAACAACAAAAGAATCATGAAAATCGGTCCATGAACGGCGAAGTTATGGTTGAACATACAAAAAAATATATATATATATATATATATATATATATATATATATATATATATATATATATATATATATATAAACAGACGAATATATAACCTCCTCCTTTTTGGAAGTCGGTCAAAAAATAGTAGCCCATGGTCGCGTGGTCTACTCTTTATTTATATGTCCCGTGTTTTCAAAGCCTATTCTGTCTATTCGATGAAGAGTGCCGATAAACAAATAAACAAAAGAAATCTTTCCGTTTTCACAGTGCTTCGCAGTACTACAATGACTTTAGTAAATTAATGTAGTAGTGTGTCTAACATTGATTGATCCTTCAATTTTAAGATGTCGTGACCGGGTATGTAATAAATCTGAGACTCGCGGTATAGGAAGTGAGTATTTAAAAAATATATATTATTGATTTTTTTAATGTATTTTAAAACCTTATTATTAATAATATTGGTAATTAATGCAAAAACCTTTAAAAAATGTTTTTTAATTAATTATCAACAATTAAAAATTCATGAAATTTAAATAAAGTCACGTGACTTATAAACGCGCCATGATTGAGATGTGACGTCACAATGTTAAATACATTTCAATAGTATACGGCAATATTAACCTTATTTCGTTGATGTTTAAGGTCAAAATTGTTTACGCTAACTATAATATGCCATGTACGTAGCTATACTTTTTAGTAAATCCATAATAAACTGATTATCCTATGACTCGAAATAAGAAATGTCTTAAGAGCCCGGGTTACCCTCGAAATTCTCATACATACGTAATACCAAAATCATTTTGTCATACGAACATATTTAACATGTTTGAGTTATTTTTCAGCTTAAAATAGTAATTACCTAGGTTCCTGAACAAAAATTAACTTCAAAATATTTAAACACTACAAAAAAAATTTTTATGTATAAATTTTTTTTACTAAATTTACTACTAAATATTTAAACACTAAAAAATAGAGTAAAACACTAAAAAATTTATACATAAATATTAAATTTACCACAAAATATTTCAACTCTAAAAAATATTTTTTAGTATTTAAATATTTTGAAGTAAATTTACCTTTTAAATATTACAAAAAATCCGGATTATCCGGATTTGAGGATGGAAAAATCCGTAAATCCGGATTTTTTTAAAAATCCGTTTTTTGCAATCCTTAGTACTACTGTTTTTATTGTTCTGTGGTGAAAATTAAAATTATGACGTCACACGCGCTCGGGTTAGTGCCGGAGCTGTCGGCATGTCTTCCAATATTTATTTTGAAATAACTTTTGAATTATTGCGTTACAGCATGTCGCGGAACGTCGCGTTGTCTGAAGATACTCGATACGATATACGATACGATAGATTAGAAAGAGACAGTAATACTCACGTGCTATTAACAAACAGGGAGTTCTCGAAGCTGGTGTAGGAGCTCTTGATGTTGGAGAAGGCGACGTTGTAGAAGGAGCAGTTGGTGAAGGCGACGTGCGACAGCAGCATGTCGCGGAACGTGCACGCGCGGAACGTCACGTTGTCGTAGCGCACGTTCTCGAGCGTGCCAGTGTACAGTTCGGACTGAAGTTCGCTCGAGCTGATCGTTCGCGTCGCGCTCGCGAACTGCACCTCCTCGGCGCTCGCGATCGTTGCGGGCACGAACGACGATAGGTAGAACTGGAAACGTATTTTATTTCTTTATTTTGGCATCAGTCAGATACGAAAGCAATGCAATATAGGAATAAGTAAATAATATGAACAATTTGTAAAGAACGTAATAATATGTCGGTTTCTAATCTTTTGACAGGACTATTCAACAGCGTTTCGATGTTAGCGCAAAGTCTATAGCTATTAAACAAACTGTGTAGAACAACTGTGTCTTCCATAAATCCATATATGGAATAAAGAAGAAAAATTATATATATTCCGTATAACTTGCAATTATTATTTTAATTATTATGTTAAAGTAAAAATCTTAATATCGTTTTTAATTAGTATTAATCAACTTAAAGATACTCAAATACATGATTTCCGAGCGCTAAATACATCGGCAAGTTATTTTAAATACGCCGTTAGCACTTCTTTTATTAAAAGGACAGATTTTAGGTATAAGTTCAGCAGTTTTAACACTAATGATTCTTCTATTGACATTGTTTTTTGTAATCTAGGAATACTTAAGCTGTGCAATTTTGTTGTTATTTCAGTGGAAATGGAATTTCTTAGTAATTCTAAATATTTATTTTTGTACCCAACATTATTATTTTTTTGTCAAGAAGTAAGCAGTGTTATTTATGTTCGCAATATAATATTGTATGTTCTATCTTCTTTGATATACAGCTTTAATGAAAGGCATAAAATAATTATTAGTGTACTGAACGCAAAACTTAATATCTCCATATCAAGTTATTCAAAATTATTGTCAATCAAATTTAATATATCATTAGGCATTTGTGTACTTTCATTGATGAATAATATCTCACTCGGTGTTCTTATCACTTTCCGTAATTTGCAATTACTATCTATTCAAGAATATTACAATCAACTGACGCAACTATTTAAAAAACCTACATAATAATATATTAGCTGCTGTCTTACCTCTTACGTTCTTAAACATGTTTCATTGATAATAGTTTTTCAATACAATTATTTAGTGAAAAACAAGTCAATCACTGTAAAGCCAAGTGCAAAAGATCGCAACTACTGTTTTACTACTTCTCAAATTAAGAATTACAGTATTGGGGTGCTATCACGATCCTTATTCCAGTCCTATAGTCTATATTAGTGGTGTCCTCCACTAATATAGGCTCAAAAAATCTGCGCCTACTAATCAAACGTTATTTATACCCTAATATCCATTATTACACCGTCACCAATATTATAATATCTTACCTACTAATTATTATTACAGTCCACTCTTTGCAATGTCTGCCTTAACCATCTACTATCAGAACGTACGGGGCCTCCGTACGAAAACAAATGATTTTAAAAACTCACTGGAACTGTCTAATTACGACATAGTCTGCTTATCCGAGACGTGGCTCAACGATCAGATTACTACAGAGGAGATATTCGATGGGCGATATCATGTATGGCGGCGTGACCGTGCCTACGATCGGACAGGACAGACTCGCGGGGGGGCGTGGCCGTCGCGGTGCGCAAGGACCTCTTTGCCGAGCCGCAGCCGTCGTGGCTGTCTACAGCTGAGGATTTGTGGGTGACCGTGAAGTTAAGAAGAGCACCGAAATTAAATCTCCATATATGTGTCCTTTATTTATGCGCCGAAGCATTAGGTAATTCTTTTCAGAATCAACTTGCCACTTTTTGTGACAAACTCGAAACGATTATGGCAACGAGTCCACAGGATAGATTCCTTGTTCTCGGTGATTTTAACCTTAGCAGTATAGAATGGAGTCCCAGTAGTCACGAGTACATGCAAGCACTCGATGTATCAGGCCCCCACCTGGTTGACTTCCTGGACACACTCCAAGTTTGCGGACTACGCCAGTTGAACTCCGTACTTAATCGCTTTGGGCGCATACTCGACTTAGTCTTGTTAGTCTTGTACAATGAGCATGACCTTACTTTACGTTCACCCCCTGACCTTCTCACACCGGAAGACGCATACCACCCCGCACTGGAGGTTAGTCTGAGCCTGGCCGCTGAGAAATACCTTTCTTTTAAAACTAGGAACTCGTTTAATTTTAAAAAGGGAGACTACGATAGTGAATGAATAAATGAATGAATGAATATTCTTTATTGCATTTACATATAACATTTAAAGAAATACAAACTTAACACTATTAATAAACTACATATAAACACAAAAGGCGGCTTTATTGCTATGCAGCAATTTCTTCCAAGCAACCGAAAAGCAAGAAATTATTTTATTTTATAAAAAAGCAAACAGGCAATGTGCAAAAAAAAATCTAGGTACACCGTACACTAATTACTTACATCTAGAAATATGAAAGAAAAAAAAAATAACAATAGCAATTATGTATTCTAATTTATAAACCATAGCTAGACAAATAAATATGATGCATTATAATAAATATTATATATATCCACAAATAATACACTATTTAATATACAAATACAATTATATACATATTACATGAAATACTATACCAAATAATATATATTTATATATTATATATAATTATTTATTATTATTATTTAGATAGTAGTCTTTGACGAGTCTTTTAAAAACGTCTACACTTTTAGCCTGCCTGATATTAACAGGCAAAGAATTCCATAGCAGGATTGATTTTACCGTGAAGGAAGACCTATAAAAGTTTGTTTTAAATAACGGTATGTCCAACAGTAATCTTGAAGGCGACCGCAAGTCTTTTACGCTCGATATACGGAAGACGAAATTCTCTTTTAGGTAAGAAGGTGTTCTGGGATCATGCAGCAGCGAGTACAGAAAAGAGAGCACTCAATAATTACGCCTTAAGCGTACAGGTAGCCAAGACAGCTTAGTGCGATATTCCGACACGTGATCATATTTTCTTAAACCGAATACAAAGCGAATAGCCAAATTTTGCAGGCGCTCAAGCTTGTTAAGTTTGTTCTCGGTAAGATCTACGTATCGGCATAATCCAACATGGGCAAAAACAGGGACTCGGCAAGTAGGACCTTGGTCTTAATCGGTAGCAAATTCTTCCACCTTCCCAGGGAATGCCATACCGCGTGTACCTTCTTACTGACCGCCGCTACATGATCTGACCAAGATAAGTGCTCATCTATGTAAACACCCAAGTTCTGAACACTTTTTGAATAGGGCACGTGTATACCACAAACGAGCACAGGGGGAAGATTCACCCAGTCAACCCTTGGAACTAAAGCAGAACTACCTATAATAATAACCTGAGATTTATTGGGATTAATAGCAATGCCATTACGCTTACTCCACTCAAAAATAATATTCAGGTATTATTTAATCTCTCTTAAACTTAATATCTCCAATTTTTCTGACGAGATCTTCCAAGGTTGACCGGGTATAGATCTGTAGATCATCTGCATACAAGTGAAAGAGAGACGAGATGGATTCACAAATTGTGTTTATGAATAACGCAAAGAGGAGGGGAGATAACACACCACCCTGCGGAACACCAACAGTGTTGCTTGACCACGACGAGAACTCGTCGCCCACACGAACACGTTGTCGGCGCCCCGAGAGATAGTTTGCAAGCCAATTAATTACTGAAGGCGATAAATTAAGCGTCCTAAGCCTGCCTATAAGAATGTCATGGTCAATAGTATTAAAAGCGTTACTGAAATCTAACAAAACCAATATAGTTAACAACCTACTGTCCATAGCATGGCGTATGTCATATGTGACTTTTACTAGAGCCGTATTAGTGCTATGTCCAGGTCGGAAGCCTGATTGAAATGGAGTCAAAAGGTTGTGTTTATTAACATATGAGAACAGCTGTTGATGGATTAACTTTTCAAGAACCTTTGACAGGAATGGTAAAATTTATATAGGTCGAAAATCAGCAGGCGAATTGGGTTTGTTACATTTCGGCAAGGGAATTATATGTGCACTTTTCCAGACTGACGGGATTTTACCATTCGCAAGAGAAAAATTAAAAATATGAGTCAGTATTGGAGCAATTGCGTCTATAACTAAAATTATCATCTTACGACTTATATTATCTTCGCCAACAGCATTTGATGATATGGACATGACATTCTTTTTAATATCGCCAACAGTAAGCGGGCTAAAATGGAATGGAGGGAATTTAGGTAACGGTGTAGATGCAAGTTTGCTAATTGTTTGTAATTTAGAGTGGGGATCATAATTTGAATTATTAGGGGAGGAAAAAAAGGAATTTAGGTTATTTTTATCAAAAGGAATCTGTGCAGGAGATGGACTCGAAATTTTGCCTACACCCATGGACTTCAAGAATTTCCATGTCTTGGAAGGGTTACTATTGTCGACAGAGGAATGGATGAAGCGTCTCTGAGCATATCTGACCATTGTATTACAGCGATTTCTTAGTCTAATATATTTCTCCCGGTGCTCGAGTGTATTTGTTTTCTTATATTTAGCTTTTGCCCTATGTTTTTTTGCAATCATCGTTTTGATTTCAGCCGTAAGCCATTTACCTAATGCTTGACCTTGACTGGCCTGATAGGAGCATGATCGTCAAACAGTCGTAGTATCAATTTATTAAATATCTCTACCTTATCATCAATATCAGTGGCTTCAACTAACTCAGACCAATCGATGTTATGGGCATCTTTAAGCAATTTATCGCTATTAACATTGTTGAAATTTCGCTGCAGTTTAATAGTTGGCTTTACTTTTGGCGGGCGTATGCTGTAAGATAAAAAGATGATATCGTGATATGAGAAAATATCTGCTGAACATTGGCCGCCTTTAACGACAAAACTCGGAGAGGATACTACAATTAAGTCCAGCAAAGAGGGGGTGCAACCGGGTGCACAGTGAGTAGCCTGCAGAGGTAGCAGTTAGATTTTGACTATCGAGGATAGACTTGAGCTTCTTTGTTCTACGGTCACCTTTAATCATACATGTATTAAAGTCGCCCATGATTATGTTATGTAAGTAAGAAGGAGTATGATCTTCAAGTATTTGCTCAAACGTTGAAAAATAATCTATGTGGAGTGATGGACAATAATACACTCCCAATAAAAATTTTGTCCTAGATAATGATACCTCCACAAGCATATACTCCAAGTCGTCAGATGAATGGCTAGATGATGCTATTATAGTATACGGTATTTGAGATCGCAAGTAAATGGCAACACCACCTCCTCCCTTATGAACTCGATCACTCCGTATAAGTCGGAATCCCGGTAAACTGTAATTAGTCGATGGCAAACACGGTTTCAGCCACGTCTCTGACACCAAAATGGCATCCACATTAACGTTTTCAAAAGAAGCGAGCATGTCTGGATAATGAGCTGGAACACTTTGGGCGTTAAAGTGAAGAACGTTAAAATTCTTTTTGATGTCAGCAAAATTAGCTAAAAGTGTATCTTTCAAACAACAAAACGAATTAGTACTATGAAAACTATCATCTTCAGACTCACCAGAGGAAACAGAGAAAAAGTCATCATTGAAGGCATCTTCAATAGTAGACTCATCCATAGTTTGTACTTAGTATGAAATAATAATAATAATACTTAATTAATATAATAATATTTCAATAATAATATTAATCAGGAACTTTTAGCTACCGACTGGGACAATAATTTATTAAACGTTGATATCGACCGAGCTGCTGATAGATTTTACAGTATTATTTCAGATCTTTGTAAAAAATACTTACCCACACGCTTAGTAAAGTCCAGCAGTGACCACCCGGTCTCTGCTGGACTGGTTCTCCAAAGAGCTTATTAAACTACTCAAACTTAAATATAAATACCATAGGAAATACACTAGATACGGTAACCTTTCTGATAAATTAGAGTTTGAACGTTTGCGAGAGAGGACGAATGACCTATCTAAACTTGAATACAACACCTACCTGCAATCAATTGAGAACTCTCTTACAACAAATCCAAGAAGCTTTTGGCATTTCATCAAAAACAAGTCTCGTGGCAGTGGTATGCCAGCGTCGATGTCATACCAACAACAAACTAGTGATTGTGGATCCGGTATTTGTGAACTATTTGCCTCCTATTTTTCATCTAACTTCCTAAACACTACTTCCAATGGCTTTGATCATTATGATGCCAACATATCTGCCACACAGGCCACTAGTAGGTGTACTGACGCTGACATCGGAAATATTGTTTTTGACGAAACTCAAATTTTCGAATTACTTAAATCATTAGATATATTTATAAATCTGCTGGCCCTGATAATCTACCACCAATATTTTTTGTTCGTTGTGCCAAATCTCTATCTTACCCTGTATTTTTACTATTTCGCGCATCATTAGAAACCGGTACCGTACCCAAGATTTGGAAATCGGCCTTTATAACACCAATCCACAAAAAAGGTGCAAAGCACTTGATTGAAAATTATCGGCCCATCTCCAAACTTTGTGTATTAGCTAAGGTTCTGGAACGAATTGTCTATAATCAACTTTATTCAGCATTCAGTTCACAACTCAGCCCGTACCAGCATGGATTTATTAGAGGTAGATCAACAATGTCAAACCTTATCCTATTTACTGACTTTGTATCTGATCGAATGGATAACCAAGAGCAAGTCGACGCTGTATACACCGACTACAGCAAAGCTTTTGATAGAATAGACCACCTTAAACTATTATCAAAGTTAGCCAGAGCCGGTATTTAAGGGTAATTTACTTCGATGGTTTACCTCATATATAAGTAATAGGTTACAGTCGGTTGTTGTTAATGGATACTCCTCAACATGGCGCCAGATTTATTCTGGAGTCCCCCAAGGATCCTTGCTTGGGCCGTTACTATTTATTATCTTCATACAGGATATTGATAGCTGCTTCCATAATTCTAATTTTTTATTGTTCGCGGACGATATGAAAATTTTTAAAGTTGTTAATAATCTATCGGATCAAAAACTGCTTCAAGAGGACTTGCTCAGACTAGACCGTTACTGTGCAGACAATTCTCTGGATCTAAATGTATCCAAATGCTGCTTCATTTCTTTTACACGTAAGCGTAACAAATTTCAGTCTAGCTATAAAATTAAAAACCAGTCACTTAAGCAGGTTACCAATGTTCGTGACCTGCCCCTCTAGCATACGCCAACGAGAAAATGTTGTCTGCACGTTTTCTCGATGTTTGATGGCTTTTCTCTTCAGCTCTATTGACCCTAACATGACATATATTTTTTCTCGTGTAGATCTGTCGTCAAAATCTATCGACATAATGTCAAAAAATGATTTTGACATTATGTCGTTATCGACAATATTTACACACGAGAGTGAGATATCTCGAGATTTTCTCGTTTGCGCATCTTAGGCCGGCTGGGAATTGCATTGGATGACAAGCTCTTATTCGATAATCATATCCAAACTATTGTTAGCAAGGCCTCAAAAATGCTTGGATTTCTTATACGCTCAACTAAAGATTTCTCTCGTCTCAAATCAATTAAAGTTCTATACTGTGCCCTAGTTAGGAGTAATCTAGAATACGCATCCCAAATATGGAATCCTCAATACAAATATTACATAAATCAGATTGAAAAAGTACAGAAAAAACTAATTAGATTGTTAAAATATAAATTTAAACTAAATAAATACTTACCGAAATTATAGCTATGATAACTTATGCAGTCACCTCCATCTGCTTCCACTTGCTCTTAGAAGAAATATTAGTGATGTTACCCACCTTACCAATATCGCCAATGGTTCCGTTGACTGTCCCTCACTGCTAGCTAAATTAAATCTTAAGGTTCCCAGCAATACGCATCCTCGCCATTTTAACACCCTTCATGTCCCGCTATCTCACACCAGTTTCCGAGCTAACTCTTTCTTTCCCAGATCGTGTACATCCCTCAATGATTCAATTAAAAACAATAACGATATAGACATCTTTTGCACCAGTGCTAAAAGTATAAGACAGCATCTAGCGAATATTTTCTTTAAATCCTTCCCGGATTAATGTAACCTTTGTACCGCCGTTGTAAAGTTATGCATTATTGTTCGCTTAATCTTTAGATTAATAAGTAGTCTTAAGTGAGCATAATATTTCCTTCTCAAATTGTAATTCACTTGTGAAGACTTGTAATTGGTTCTAAATTGTAAACTTATCTTGCTATTATTTTAACTTTCAATGAACTGTAAGTCTTCCTTACAAATAAAATAAAATAAAAATAATTTTTCGGTCCCATACGAAAGGACGTCAGTGGGCTTTGGCCTGACCAAGCATGCTATCTCTCTCGGTCGGAAGATCTTCCTTTTCGGCCGCCACTAACAACGTTAAAGCGTCGTAACAGATGATTTAGCTTACTTGTATCGCCATAAAGAACAGCAGTGTTCCACCGAGAGAAAGCGTAGTGTTTCGATACGCGGTCGAGAAAAGCTGAAAGAACGTCTGCCAGAACTGAAAAAAAGAAAAATGTTAAAAAATTAGTCAATTCTTGTTTCTAGGTCAATAGTAACTTTATAAACTTATCGTGTCGTAGGAGTAAACTACGTTGTGAACAGCATTAGTATAGATTTAGTTTTAGTGGATTTTCCAGTTCGAAGATAATGAATATTCAATTTGGATCATAAATAACACTTTACTGATTATACTTAGCTGTTGGGTGTCCCTTACCATTTTGACGCTGTGTCGCACATGGTGCAGGGCGGGCGGACGGCGCTTGGGTGGCAGCGTCAGCTCGCCCAGCCGGTAATCGTCGGCGGACGCTTTACCGCATATACGGACTTGGTTGCTGCTGTGTATGCTCTGTAACAGTTGACAATACCATATTAGGATGTGGAGGAATATCTAGCGCCATCTGAATCGCGCTTGTAGAATCCCCATTATTTAAGTAATCGATTAACACAGAATCGGCTCGCCAGCACACATACCATGACTAGTTTCTGACGTTTCTCAACGTCACTGTTATCCATGACACGAGTAAACGAGATATATGATAATATTGTTATTATTGTGGATTCGATATACTACAGACTACAGCGCTATCAAAGTTTTCAAAGTGCAGCAGTGCGCCTAGCATGCACCAACGAGAAAATTTTGTCTACATGTTTTCTCGATGTTTGATGATTTGTCTCTTCATCTCTATTTAGCCTAAAGTACACTGTAAATGATCAAATTTGTTTGATAAACTTGTTTGATGAAATTTACGTTTTCATCAAACAGCAGCGCAGACGAACAAACATGCATCATACAAGTTTGTCAAACAATTAGCTACAATCGGTTTTTTCCTCGCCGTGACTTGACGTCGTTGTGCTGCGTGATTAAAATTATGAGCAATATAGATTATAGATTATAGACGACGCATTTTTGGCGTTGACTCTTTTTTCATTTCAGCGCTTCTCTTGTTTTTGCCCATGTAATCCTTAGATTTTATTTTCCGGCATATCTCGGTAAATTGCTATAAAATATAGTGTAAATTATTTATCTGACATTGTACCCTTGCTGCTGGAATTCGCGATCCTGTCACTCGAACTCGACGCAGACACATTCTCCATGGTGTCAGATCAACGACTGAGATCTTGTTTGACAAATACAGCGGAACACGTTCAAACACGTTTGTCAAACGCTACTCCAGTCCAAATTTTCTTTAAACAGCTCAAACACGTAGATTGTTTGATAAACGCTTCAAACAAAGCTTACACGTAAACATTGACAAACAATTTGATCGTTTACAGGGTACTTAATATTTTTTCTCGTGTAGATCTGTCGTCAACATTAGCGAACCTTAACATGACAACACATTTTTATCGAGTTTTGTCGAGATTTTGACATTATGAGAAGAGTAGTTTTTAACTATACTCGAGAGTGAGATATCTCGTTGGACGCATGCTAGACGCATGCGCCCGTTTCGGTGTGATCGATAACCTCGCTCGGTCGGAAGATTTTAATTTCTTGTTACCACGTATTGTTAAAATAATAAATAAATGTGGAAGTGTTGTCTGCCTATCTATCAGTCTGTCTGGCTTTCTGTTGACTCTTTACACTTAAATTGCTGAACCGTTTTGGAATAATTTCTAAAAAATCGTCAGTACTTGTCTCCCTCACACTCGAATATTACAAACACACGAACACAATAGTATCGCGATATCAAGATACTAAAATGTGAGTAAGGCTGGTCAGTACTTGATGCGACCCGATCTCAAGACGCGGTTCGGCTCTGTGATTGGTCCAAATTTTGACAGCCAACCAATCATAGAGCCTGAACCGTGTCTTGAGACCGAGATGCATCTTGAGTACTATTTATACCAGCCTTAAAAGAGACAAGTAACGATGCGTCAATGTTGCAACCAAAATATTACATATTTTAGTACAGATACTGCTGACAAGTGTTTTTAAGCTATTGCTGCATATAGCTTTTATCGCGGGCTTTGAGTGCGGCGACCGAATCAAGAAATTTCGTAACGAGAAAAACCTAACACTACAATCCGAAACTCCAAACACAGCGGTGCAGCGTTGGCATGCATCGTCTTTCAGTTTGGCAGACTTCGGCACGTTGTTTGTGTGCATGCCACTAGACGTATGCGAATTATAATTTGTTGTTGAATAAAAATGCTTTACAATAGCTTTATCGCGGCAGTCCACGAGAGCCACACGTATTTTTTGTTATGCTATTTCATTGCAGAAATGTTGAGTCTGTTAAGCTAATATTGTGACCAATAGTTTTTTTATATGTTATCTTACCTGGTAGACCATCATGGCGTCGACTTCCCTGCCCACGTCGAGCAGGTAGCGCGGGGACTCCTGAGTCCAGATCAGGCTGATCAGGGAAGCCAGGATAGGCAGCGTGCATAGCAGGAGGTATCTGGAACAGTTTATTAAAACTAAAAAAAAATGTCATAACGATTTATTTGAATTGAGCATGTATATAGTGATTTCTTAGATTGAGTGATTCCTAACAGATACATTTTATGAGTGGGAGGACTCACATAAGCGAATAATATTAGCTGAATAATTTATTACTAGATTTTCGAGTAATATAAGCCTAATATTACTCGAAATAGATTTAGATTATTACTAGATTTTCGAGTAATATAAGCCTAATATTACTCGAAATATTGGTAATTATTACTTAATTATGGGCCTGTTTCATCACTTTCTGATAAAGTTCCGAATAAGCTATTCACATTTTTTTGTCAGATTCTCCATACTTGATCTGTCAAGTTAATTGGTGGATAGCCTATTCGTCACTTATCAGGAAGTGATAAAACAGGCCCAAAGAGTATTAAAAATAATAACAATGAACACTATCACATATTCTTTCACTCACACTACCATGTCTTTGGACACCATCCACCTAAAGAAAAAAAAAATTCAAACTTAAATCTTTAGACAAGCGGACCTCTAATAAATAATTTTGTAAAAACATACGACAGAAACCAGTACCTGTGCCAAGCGCTAAAGTGCTCCTTGTTCTCTATAAGCGTGTCCGCTCCGGTTGGGGGCAGTATCGCACTGGCGAGCCCCGCAGCCGTCAGGGCTCCGAGCGCCGCCGCCCCCGGGAGCACCGCTAGCAGCACCCTCCGCCCCCGCGACAGACACTCCCCCGCGTACGTGAAGCCCGTTGGCGCTATGCCGCCGGAGCCGAGCGCCGAGCAGAATCTGTGGAACAGTGTATCTGTTACGATTTTCAGCTCAAACCGATTTTGATGACATTTTAGAGATATTTTTGATAAAAATTTTGAGTCTCAATCAAAACTGGGACGGAAAGGCGGGGGCGCTTGATTTTGACAGTTCTGGCTAGTTTTGACAAAACGCACAAGAGATTGCAATACCAAGATAAGTCCGCCGATAAAAAGACAATCTAAGGAAATAATATTTAAAGTGCATAGGTTTTTAAAAAAGGAAAACCCGTGTCAATAATTTAGAATATAAAACTGATCAACTTTCTTTAATTTATTCTTTTCAATAATTAAATAACATTATTGCTCACGATATCGCAAGATTGGTCGTCATTGTCTAATCTCATGTGCATTGCGAGCAGCAAGCAACCCGCCCCGTCACCCCTGTCCCTACCTAATGTCGGCACTACAAATAGGCGAACGCGTTGGCCAACGCGTCGGCCCAATGTGTAGAACAGGCGTTCGCGCGTTCGAGGTAGGTATTTAGACGTTGGCCAACGCGTTTGCGAGCTTGCCGCGCGGTGTCGGAATGATCAAAGGAAATTTGTCGCAAGGCTTGCGTTCCATCCACACATAGGCCGCGCGATCAGTTCGCTCGGAGCAGCGCTGAAGAGTGCACGTTTCCTTCTTGTGGCGAATTAACATCTAACTTGACAAAATAGCGAACAATATAAGTATTGAGTAAACATTTAAATTTAATGAGTTAACTATCAGAGTAAATCTTCCTGTGGAACAAAAAAATCATATCAAAAGTGCTAAAAAAATAAGGTTCTTGGACATGCTTTTTACTCACGATGTTTTTTAGGGTTCCGTACCCAAAGGGTAAAAACGGGACCCTATCACTAATTCTTCAATGTCTGTCTGCCTTTTTGTCCGTCCGTCTGTCTGTCTGTTTGTCTATCTGTCTGTCTGTCTCCAGGCTGTATCTCAAGAACCGCTATAGCTAGATTTCTGGAATTTTTACAGATTGTATAAGTACTTATATATCTGTTGTCGCTATTAACAATAAATATACTAAAAACAAAATAAATTAAATATTTAATAAAAAATAAATAAGAATATATTAATCATGATAATTATAATTATAAGGTAATAATTATTATATATATAAAATAATGTAATTATAAGCTGTGAATAAATATACAGCTGCAGCTGTTAGCGACTCAGCATCCATTTCGAATCCGTCCGCACATTGGCGCGATCCAAAGCATACTGAATGACCTTCCAATGTGTGGATTACTCACAAGCGCCGTTGCAAGCGCACCGCCAACGCGTTGGCAGTGCGTTCGTCTACATGGGGAGGCAGCATAAGGCGCGGCCAACTAGTTTCGCGGTACTACAGACTACAAGGATTTTTTAGACTGCGAGGCCGTGGGCTGAGGCCAACATCGCCCACGCCTTCCGCCGCCCCTGATTATAAGTGGCACATACCTGGCCATCATGAAGGTGCCATACGTCGGCATGAAGGCGGCGATGGTGGCGAAGACGGCGTTGACGGCGAGCGCGGACAGCAGCGCGCGGCGCCGCCCGACACGCTCCCCCAGCGCGCCCCAGCCCACGCCGCCCAGGCCGCACCCCACCACGGAGATTAGAACTGATGGCAAACATAGACTTTGAGAGTTTTGTCTGAGGTATCAGAATTTGTTTTATTTCTATACCTAAATTCTACTAAATTATGCAACGGTAATGTAGCGTCGAGCCTTGTTTTATACAGTAAATTGAACTGATCTAACCCCAAACATTTATTCTTTGTCTATGCCCCAACGTACAAAATTATTCCTTAGGGAATGTCAAACTGTAGTTTAAAATACGTAAATGACTGGGTCCAATATCTTCATTAGAGACTAGCGACCCGCCCCGGCGTCGCACTGGTATAAAATACTAGCTGTTGCCCGCGACTTCGTCCGCGTGGACTTCAGTTTATAGCGCGCGGTGTCAACCCTAGTTACGTCACTGCATAGATAAAGTACTGAGTAGTGAGTTATTTAATAGCGTGTACTTATAACAATCGATAGAATCGAAAAACCAGACTCAACATGGTACCACCTCTTATATAGAAAGATTTATGAGCAAGCGATAGCGCGATGTAGGCGACTCTTATCGCCATCTGTTATGGATTTTTGGAACCATCTTATTTTTAAGAAATTTACGCATTTTCACCCCCTTACAACCCCCTTTTTTCAGTTAAAAAGTAGCCTATATCCTTTCTCAGGCTTTAGACTATCTGTGTACAAAATTTCATTACAATCGGTTCAGTAGTTTTGGCGTGAAAGCGAGACAGACAGACAGAGATACTTTCGCATTTATAATATTAGTATAGATATAGCCACTGAAAAAATGATCAAAATCGATAGCCTATGATCCTTCACGTGGTCTACTTCTTATCTGTGCCTAATAACATAAAAATTGCTCCAGTAGTTCGCAAGATAAGCCCTTTCAAATAATTTCCCCCGTTTTTTCCACATTCTCCTATTAGTCTTAGCGTGATAAAATATAGCCTATAGCCTTCTCAATAAATGGGCTATCTAACACTGAAATAATTTTTCAAATCGGACCAGTAGTTCCTGAGATTAGCGCGTTCAAGTTAGCCCTTTCAAATAATTTTCCCCGTTTTTTCCACATTTACCTCTGTTTCCTCGCTCCTATTAGTCTTAGCGTGATAAAATATAGCCTATAACCATCCTCGATAAATGGGCTATCTAACACTGAAAGAATCATCAAAATCCGTTGCGTAGTTTTAAAGATTAAAGGGAACAAAGGGACATGAGGAAAAAAAAGCGACTTTGTTTTATAATAAGTATAGATAGAGATACTTATTTTAGAGGTGGAAAAGGACAAGGATGGTTTTTGTTGCGAAAAAGTGTGCGATTGTAGCACGATAAAGAAATTTTGTTACCACCAGTTGCAGGCGTCATTTAGTGTTGCATTAAATTGTAGAATCACCATGTCAACATTTAGACTATAAAATAGTCAGCCTACCCAGCCAGTTCTTCTGATGCGGCAGCACGCACAGCTCTATCTCTGCGGAGGGCAGCACGAAGGGTATGGCGGACAGCTCCAGCGACGATCCCGCCAGCGCCAGCCCCACCGCCAGCAGCACGCGGGCCTGCGAGATGCCGCAACCCGCCTGGGAATAATATGTTATTATGATTATGATTCTACTGGTACCCAAGATATGGTGAACAAAGAAGAGGCCGCCAACAAACCAATGGCGAGACGACGAGCGAGACTAATGCCGTATCCAAACATGCCGCCGGCTTGTACCGCCGGATTTGTCACCGGCTTTCAGACTGGCTTGCCGCCGAATTTAACGGGTCGTGAGAATTCACGGCGCGCGTCGTAAAAAACTACGGCACGGCGCCGTGCGGCGTCGTACGACGTCGTGCCGTAGAAACTCACATAGAAATTCAAGATGAGTTTCTACGACGCGACGTCGTACGACGCTGTACGGCGCCGTGCAGTAGTTTTTTACGACGCGCGCCGTGACTTCTCACGGCGCGGCACCGTACGGCGCCGTGCCGTGTTTTTGTGTCCCGCCCCTATGCCGAGAGACACACTGATCTTTGAGACATTTTATAGCTCAAAATCAGAATAAAATGGCTATAAATAAATAAATAAAAATGATTGTGAAATATTATATTAACAGGGCACATAAGTTGTCTCTTGCACTATTTTTTTAGTAATTACGCAAAAAACTAGTTAACAGATAACTTAATTGAAAACGACTAATGTCGCGCAGTCCGTTGTGGTTTTGATATGTTGCGGCTACCGTCAATGCATTGGCAATGTTATGCAAGTGTTATATCAAGTCTATGCTTGAGGGACCTATCAGACAGAGTGGTCATGCGTTCAAGCGTTCGAGTGATCACTGTGTAATTCTGACGCGGTCAGAACGCCTGTGTGGGTATCTCTATAATAGCGTAATACAACACAAAGAACGCAAAACTGACCGCTTGAACACTTAACCACATGACCACTCTGTCTGATAGTAACAGCATAATCAGGACACTTCACCATAGCACCAGAATAAGTGTAGACTGTAGAGTGTAGATATTTTACATGCTGACTTACTTGTCTCAGCGCATCTTCATGGAACTGTTCTAGAACGCTCGAGTCGTTGTAGTCGAGGAGCTCGCCGCTCTCGTTGCCGTCGGCAGGATCAGGCGGCGCGGTTGCCATGGTAACAGCGTGACCGGGCTCCCCCGCACCCTCCGCACCTGCAATAAAAGGTGCATTTAAAATTAATTGAGTTACATCTCTTGACTATTAAATATTAATAGAGAAGTAGACTACTATAATCTGTACAGAACTGAAATATTTTCGCACCCAATCTGATCATGACAGCTTGTAGTCTAGCAGTTATGGTTACTGTGTTATTAGATAATTAGATATAAAGAAATCAGAGAATCATCAATCAACTAATGATTCAACTGTGGTTTCACTCATGTTACATTACATGACTAAGCCCAGTCATATTTTTTCTAATGTATAAAGCAGGATGATTTTTGATTTTTTATTTTTTTTACAGTATAAAATTAGTGTTTTAAACAAAAACCCATTAAATAAATTTCTTAGAACTTATGACAGTAAAGTCGTCAAGTTAAATGATATACATCAAATATTCTTAAAGCAATATACTTTATTATTGAACTCAAACATATGATGTACATTAGTAAATTAAAATTATTTTAGGTAACAATAATGGAAATTTCTCATCAATACTGCACTGTTATTTCAAGTGAGTATTAACTAATAACTTAACCCATCAAGTGCTGTACGAGCACCGGTGATCGCAACAACAATAGAATACAATGGCATTTCCGAGAATCTCCAATCGAAGGATTAATATCGTTCAGGATGGATGCTTTTAATTACATTATTATGTCCATTATTATATGTATAGAATATTGTGTTTCTATTCTTGTAGAGATAAACTACGATAACATGGCATACCCCTCCAAATTACTGTTTCAATGTGTGTAGTCACATCCTTATGAAAGAGTTTGTATTCAACCAATCAACCAGTATTCATAATATTTCACTTAATGTCACTCATTACCAATATTTGTTGGTCAACTAATCATAACTAGCGGACCACACAAGACAACACACTTCAAATGTTTTGACAACGCATTTCAAACATTTTGAATTTTTGGGGGCGCGCCATGTTATCTTAGTTTATCTCTATCACTAACTCATTAAGGAAAGTTGAGTTTAAATTGAGGAAAAGACATAATATTTTAAGAAGTTATAACTTGTATGAGGTATTTAAGCATATTAGTAATATACATATGTTCTTTTTCCAAAACAGATTTATTTAGCAGACAGGGAAAAATAAAAAAAAAAAATCACTATCTTACTTACCAGTAAGTCTATCTTCTGTGTAAGTCATAGTGTGAGAGAGAGACCCAAAGCTGCCAAGCTTTGACGAGCTCTCAGAGTCTGTGTGCACCAAGCATGCCTGCTCCTCCATGGTTTATGTTTACAAGCAGTCTTATAAAGCGAACCATCTGTGAACAAATGATATGCATTAAAAAATTTGTTTCAACCTGAGGAATGGATCATCGAAATCAAATGACATGCTTATAAGAAATTGCTGATGTTAGATAGCTTTCGTCAAAAAATTCTATCATAGTATATCGTATTGTGTGCTGCATATAAACTTATATAAATAAACAATTACATGAACAATGCTATATTTTGTTTGCTACTGATAGCAGAGAAGTGAGCTCTGTATGTATTGTGGCACTTCAATCAAAAGGGCCTAAGATAAGACGAAATTAAGAAACATTATTTGTATCTTACTTTTACGCATACAATACTGATAATCTGTAAACTGTGTTCTTTATCCTACCATCTCCTTAGCATAACACAAAAGAACTAATTTAAAAGTGAATCATATTATCACAAAACTGATCAGATTAGCAAAACGTATGTAGTTTAGAACACAAACGATACAACTTATTTATGAATTATTGTTTTATCGAGCTCGTATTGTCACACAAGAGTCAAGATCATAGTACATCGGAAAACAAACTACCACTAGATACGTACTTTTAATGGCATTATAGTGAAACTAACATCAAACGGAAGACACAAATCATTGATCTCTTTAGTAATTAAACTAATAATACAATTTGTACACGCACTAAATCATAAATTAAAGGTATACATGCAATAAATAATTAAAATTTAGACAAAAGCATTGTAAGCGAGGCCATCACACAAGTGAAATGTCAATACAGAAGTGTCAACTGTCAGCTGTCAATTGACATTGTCATACAGGGATAGGGATGTCCATCTCTAGCCACGGATTCATGAGTCCGGACTCCGGACTCGGATCATTCAGAAATTGCCTGCCTCCTCAGTCTCACATTTTTTCATGCATTCGTGTAGGTACTAGGTACTGCATTATGAAAATTATTTAAATAGAAATAAAAACAAAATAAAGAACACAAAAACTATAAGATAGACTACATAATAAATAGAGCTTTATTAAAAAATAAAAGCGTGTTAAAATCTCATTTATTTCATATTTTTTAACTATCACCGTTTTTTATAAAAAAGATTCGTATATTTTGTAAAAAAAATCGAGAACTACAAATTACAATGCATTAATATATGCATCATAGTCAATGGTTTTGTCCAATAATGATTATGTCTGTAGTACGTATTATTGCAATAAGATGTTAACGATCATAATTACTATTGTTAGTCTTGTTAAGTATGTTATTTCAATACTTACACTTTAGATTATAAGCTTTAACTTATAAGCAATAATTTATTATAACAGTTTTTACATATCCAGCACACTGAAAGCTTCACTACAAATAATTATTATTCTAAATAAGAATGTACAAATTACATTGTGATGGTTTATTGCTCGTGATTTAATGTGCAAATTTGCGAAATAAATTATTCTATATAACACCTGCACTGCACCATTTCACAAACACACATTGCCAAACAATATTTTAACCAATAACTGAAATCCAAGTCATTTTTATTTATTAAGTAACTGTGAATAAGGAAATTTAAAACTAATAGTTGTTAATGAACCAAATCGAAATTTTATTTTAAAGAAAGTAAAGCATTTTAAAATATCTTTAATTTAATTTTCTATAAACATTAAAATAATATAATACTGCAAATATTACGTCTAAAACATTCCAAAGAAATTTTGCGAGGTAAATATCCCTCTAGCATTATGAAAACTGCAGAGTTTAAGGTCAAGTAAGAGACAGTACACGTTTATTTATACGGGTATGATAGAGATAGAAAGAGGAATAAACGTGGGTGGTATTTTAGCCATTACACAAACTGTATGCACTACTGACGATACATCTTACGATGAAAGCGAATGGGAATACTTTGAGTTTTGACTATATTATTTAAGAAAAACTGTTAATAATTTTTATTTCGGTAGTAAAAAAATATTAAAGTACACTCAACGTAATATTATAACTTCCAATCATATTTTTTTAATTTATTTTGGTTTCGATATGCTTAAAATGTAATAATATTGTAAGACATAACAATTATGCCTTGTGTAGCAGTGATTATTGATTGACGGAATTCGCGCATTGCGCAGTAGAACATTGCTCAACAGAAAGTCTTACCGTTCAGGCCTCAGGGTCGCTCCGAAGTCTGAACTGTTTATTAAGTTGTTACTCGTTAGATTATCACAGAAAGATCATTGTTTGAGATTGGTTCACAAAAGATTATAGACCGCACGATCCATAATATTATAATGTAATGTGAGATATTAATATTATGTACGCATAAAGGGTCCATTCACTATCCTGCATGGCAGTCCGCCGTGCCGTCCTCCGGCTTATGTAGGATTGTGAATATGTAGGATATGGTATCGCAGCCCGCAGGCCTGCACTTGGGCCTGCATGCAGGGCTTCATAACGTTATCGAATAACAGAAAAAATATCGTTACGTACCGTTATTTTCATAATGGAAGCCAGATAACGTTATTTTTTTAACGATATTTAGTAAAATAACGTTATATTTACCGTTATTATAATAACGATATTTATTCGTTATGTATAAACGAAAAAATATCGTTATAATAATAACGGTAAATATAACGTTATTTTCTGGTATCAAAGTATGTGATCGTGCACGGTGCACTAAATCTCACTCGCAGCCCACTTTTTTGCGAGATTTGTGTGAAAATACAAAGAAAAAATACACCTTATAAGCGTGATTACGTTTAGAAAATTTTCCCGCCCGTCATGACTTTCTTGACGGACTATAACGTTATCAAAGAACATATATTTACCGTTATAAATCCTATATAACGTTATAACATTAACCGTTATTAATATCAATTTTTAACGTTATTTTTAATATCGGGTAAATTTTCATAACGTTATCTATGCCCTTGAAGCAGTAACGTTATGAAAAAATAACGTTATTTGAAGCCTTGCATCCATGAACCAAAACAGCCACGGCCAACAAAAAATGTCGCAGCGACAATCAAAGAGGCGACATTAATGATTTTTGTCATTCCTATCTTATAAATAAATAAAAAAAATGTCATATTTGGCGCGAAAAAAATTAAAAATAAACTGAAAATCTGTTAGAATCTGAAGTTATCAAAAGCTAGTATCTCTTTCATGTCCTGTGGCCCAATTTTCAGTTAATCCGCTGTTTGAAGCTTCATTTTCCTCCCTTGTATTTTCTCCAGATATCATTTTAAAATTTCCCATAGTGAAGGGTTCCCCCGTTGCTAACAACCAATTTAATGCCATAATAAGTGATAAATTTAAGGATTGGACTTTGATTTGCACGGACGCTTCAAAACTATCGGATACTTCTTGTGTTGGTAGTGCCGTTTGGATCCCAAAATTTAATGTTATCCTTAATAATAAATTGCCTTCACTTTCTTCGGTTTTTAATGCAGAGTCTCTAGCGATTTTTGATGCGCTTTCATTTGTGGAATCACACAAACTTAATAAGGCAATTATTATGTCCGATTGTAAAAGTTCCCTGGAAGCAATTTTGTCAAACCCCTTTAGAAGTAAATTTAAATTTCCTTTAATTTTTAAAATTAGGGAGTTACTACTTAAATACTATTGTAGTAACATTCAGGTTGTACTTGCTTGGATCCCTGGTCATAGCGGGATTATAGGAAATGAATGTGTGGATATATATATGCCAAAGAAGCTGCAAATTCTGGTGGTTTACGCAATTTCCAAATTTTTTGCCAGGATCTTTTGCCTCTGGCCAAGTCGCATTTGACTTTGGAGTGGAATACTGTTTGGACTGAGTCGAGTAGATATAAAGGGCGTTTTTACGCTGAAATTCAAGATTCAGTACCTAGTCGACCGTGGTTTTTTAAATATTTGAAAGCTAATAAACCTGTATGCTCTACTATCTATCAGCTACGTTTGGGTCACTCATGTAATCCAGTATTTCTAGCTAAAATAAGGGTGAGGGATAGCTCACTGTGTGAATGTGGCTTGGATGAAGGCTCTCCAGACCATATATTTTTTGCTTGCGAAAACAACCTTTCATTGTACGATTACCTTCCTCTTAATATTCCTCGTACTAATCATAAATCTATTTTATCGTTAGAATATTCTCCATTTATAAACACCTTATGCTCGTTCATTGCTCATAATCACAGTAGGCTCTAGGTGTAATAAGAATTCTCTTCCTTTTAATTATTATATTATTTACTGTAATTATGTTTATGTATTCCATGTATATTTAAAGGCTAAGAAACAATATTTTGCTTTATATTTGCTTGTTCTGGTTTTTTCTGTCTTATTATATCTTGTATTTGCATGGTCGCATGAAGTCTCCACTCATTACCCGTGCCCAGTGCATCAAAGAGGATGTAAACTGTATACTACGTAACAAGAGGTCGGACTTAGAAGAAAAAAAATAAACATCCGTTATTTTTTTAATTTGAAACTGAAGTTAAAATTTTTAAGTGCAAAACCTTTCACTCTAAACATACCAAAAATTAAAAAAAATAAATAAATAAATAAATAAACTCAAATAAATGTTTTATTTCAATAAAAATTATTGTACACAGCTAAATAAATAGGCTAATAAGGTAAATTAAACAATAAAACAGATTTAATCCACAAGCTTACACACACTTAAGTATCATTACTTTGTTTTGTTACACCCTGTATACGACAGCTGAAATCTATCGCGTGGGCTCAGGCCAGCTGCATACCACCTCACGTCTTGATCAGAGGATTTTTCCTTGGTGGCCGTACCACTCATAATCCCATACCTTCCTTCTCCAGCTATTGCTTACAGACTTGCAAACTAGTATAGGGACCTAAAAATCTGAAATTAATGAAACATTTTTCATTTACTACATTTCCATACAGTTTACATAAATTATTAAGTATACTTATCAACCTTATGTATTATTACAATAAAACAATATATACATTTTAACATTTTCCAAATTAACTGCATACTGATATACATTATAATATTTTCTATGAAATAATAATCTATCTTTTTCATATTAATATAGTTTATGTTGTAAATTATTGTACAAATATGCAAATAATACTGCGACATACTTTGTATTAGAACATGGTATGACATAGTTATGTTTTGCTTCAATTTATCAATTTACGGTTACATTTACATTTTACAATGGCTTACCTTTCGTTTTTCATTAATTAATCCACTTAATTTACAATTTTTGTATGAGTTGCTACAAAATAATTTTCACAAAATGAAAATCGAACTTTGAATTTTAAACTCCTTCTTCGTCTTTTTTCTCATGTAGTTTATATTCTCTATGGTCTTTTTTATCAGCCAATCACAGTCGACCTTGCACAGATTATCTGATTGGGTACAGTTGCTACGTTTAAATTTGGAACCCAAATTTTTTTTTGTTCGGGAATTTCGTCCACCTGCAGTGCATGGCAATCAGTTTGCGTTATACTTTTAACTTTTTTTTAATATGTTTTAAGAGTGGTTATAAGTTATAACTGTACATATTTTTCGCCTCAACTCTGACGCTGGCAACTCCTAAACGGGGAGGCTTACGCCAAAGAAGAAGAAGAAGAAGAAGAAGAACTGAAAATCGGACACAATCCCTTAGGAAAAAAGCGCGGGAATCTTCGAAAAGGGCGGTCGTGTTTTCTGGAAATTTTTAATTTTTGTTTTATTTATTGTAAATATCTTCGTTAGTTAGTTTTCTTTTTATCTTATTTTTAGTTTCTTTTAATTTTTATTTTATTTGTGCATACTATTTGGTAAGTTTTTTGTATATATTATTCTGTAAATATGGATGAGGACTCGGGGGGGCTGGGAGGCCCCCCTGTAGGCCAATTTATTACTATTCATACTACTGAAAATATAAATGACTCAAGTATGGACACAGATTCGTCCGTTAATAACAAATCTACAAACCGCAAACGTCCTGCAGCATCAAGGCGAGTATGCAGAAAATGCAATAAAAAGATTAGGAAAAATCCCGACAAAACAAAACCTGACATCAACTGTATGTGCTTGAGTGACTCGGAAAATAAAGAAAACCTGAATAATATCCAAGAAGTACATACAGCTGGTGTCATGGAGAAACATCAGGGCTTGGTGAATCCTCGTGTTAGTCGTTTGCTGTACACCGACACTGACTCTACACCTTATGTAGTACATGTGCAAAAAGAAATATCATCTCCTAATGGAAACTGCACTTTACATCCCGTTGAATTTGGTCGCTTCCTTAAAAACCATAATATTAAGAATATAGAAAACGGTAGCCTTAAGAGAATTGGCAGGAATAGATTGTCATTATCTTTCTCTGTATTTTCTGATGCAAATAATTTTATTACTAATGAAAATCTAAAACAGAACAACTACAAAGTTTTTCTTCCATCTTTTCAAGTTTGTCGTGTTGGCTTGGTTCGAGGTATTCCAGCCGATTGGTCTGATGATGACATTTTAGCCAATATTACTTTACCATATGGTTGTGGGGACATTTTGAAAGTAAGACGCTTAAAGAAAAAAAACATTGTAAATAATACTGTACAGTTTGTAAATACAGAGTCAGTTGTTTTTACTTTTGACGGCCAAGTATTACCTAAAAGAATTTTTATGTGCTATAACTCCTTGCCTGTTGACTTGTACATTTATCCTACCATACAGTGTTACAATTGCTGCAGGTATGGGCATGTTAAATCACAGTGCAGATCAACTCCCAGATGTTTCCGTTGTGGTCAGAGTCATTCTGGTGAGAAATGTTCTGTAGATGAAGATTCTGTTTTCTGTTGTCTTTGCCAAGCTTCCCATATAGCCACAAGTAAGAATTGCCCTGAGTTCCAACGACAAAAATTAATTAAAGAGTCCATGGCTCACAAAAACGTATCCTATGCCGAAGCATCAAAACTCCACCCTCCTATTTCTAAATTATACTCAATAGTTTTAACCTCTTCTAGTCCATCCCCTTCTTTTATAGACTCTCAAAAACAAAATTTCTCATCAGTCATCAAAAATTCCGCAAAGAGGACAACCACAGAGTCATATAAAAAAACAGTCTTCCGACAACCTAGGACACCACCAAAGTCAGTAGGTGGGTATGATAAAACTGCTCATTTAAACTTAATTAAAGATTACAATCCCCCAATGGGTTCAAATGGCACTGCTTTGCCTACAAATGGTGATAGTAATATTTCAATGCCCGAATTAATTACAGCTATAATTAACTATCTAACCCAGTCAAATATTCTACAATCATCAGTTTCACCGTCCAACGTAGCCTCTGTAAGTAACACACCTCAAACTAACTCCCACTATGGATTATCTGATCCAGTGGAATTGTCGCAGTGCAGTCAGCAAAAAAAATGAAATCATTTATTTAATAAACAAATATCACCCTCTTGTCTTTGCTCTCCAAGAAACATGGCTTAAGCCAGAATCCCTTTTTAAGATTCCTGGCTATGCTTGTTTAAGAGAGGACAGATCTGATGGGTATGGCGGTGCTGCCTTACTCATCAATCATCATCATTCATTTGTACATATTTCACTTCCATCACATAATCCAAATATTTCTATAATAGCAGCATCTGTAAATAACATCTGTTTTGTCTCATTGTATATTCCACATCCATCCTATTCAATATTTTTAGAAATTAAGAATATAATTAGCTTTTTGCCAAAACCTTTTGTAATTCTTGGGGATTTTAATGCCCAACATTTGTCTTGGGGTAGTAGTAATAACAATCAGTGGGGTTTTGAAATGTTAGATTTATTAGATTACCATAAGTTATGTATTCTCAACACAGGGTTTCCAACACGGCAAACTGCACCTAATGAGGGTTATAGTGCCCCTGATTTGTCTATTTGTACTTCAAATTTATCTTCTCTTTTACACTGGTCAGTTCTATCATCTAGTCATGGTAGTGATCATTTCCCAATTCTCCTGTCTCTCCCCTGTAAAAATAAAAAACAAAATCATTCTACTAATTCATCATCATTAAAATATAACTTAAAAAATGCAGAATGGGAAAAGTTTTATCACGCCCTAAAAAATAAACTACCCCATCTTCCTAGTATATCACCAGGTAATGAATCTGTTTGTGCTGATGCTCTAGCATCTGCTTTGATCGAATCAGCTGATGAAACCCTTCCTAATAAGAAAACACCTAAACAATACATTCCATCACCTCCTTGGTGGGATGATGACTGTTCAGTCGCTATAAATAAAAGAAAACAGGCTGAAAGAGAATATAATAATAATTCTACATTTGAAAACTACGATATTTATTGTAAATCTGTTAGTGATGCAAAAAAAGTTTTTAAGAAAAAGAAGTCTGCAAGCTGGAAAAAGTTTTGTGAGTCTATCTGTCCAGATACACATGCTTCTATAGTTTGGAATAATATCAGAAGGTACAGGTCTGCATACAAACCTCCTTTTCATCCTATGCCAGATTCTCTAGCCAACGATTTTTTAAATAGATTAGCACCTCCTTCTGTGTCACTTCTCCGTCCATCACCTTTAGGTGAAGTTAGCCTTAAAGACCTTAACTCGCTTTTTACTCTACAAGAGTTAAAAGGAGTTGTTGCAAATTTAAACGACTCGGCTCCGGGCATTGATGGAATCCCATACTCTTTTTTTAAACATGCTTCAGATGAAATTTTAACTTATTATTTGGATTTGGTTAATTCAATGTTAATAACGGGTAATATTCCAATTTCATGGAAAACACAGAAGGTTATCCCCATTTTAAAACCTGGAAAACCTCCGTCTTCAGCTTCTTCCTATCGCCCCATAGTCTTATCATCAGTGTTAATAAAGATTGCAGAGCATCTCGTAAAGAATCGTTTGGAATGGTATATTGAAAAACATAACCTCCTAGCACAAAGTCAATATGGATTCCGAAAAGGAAAAGGTACTATAGATAATATAGCTCTTTTTACCACTGACGTTCGCATTGCTTTTACAGAAAATAAATCAGTTTTAGCAGCTTTTTTAGACATAAACGCAGCATATGATAATGTAAGGATAGATATACTCAAACGAAAGTTAAATTTATTAGGTGTTCCGGAAATTTTAAGTAATTTTATTATAAACGTATTAATGGAAAGATTTATTACTCTGCCTTTACAAGATGCAACGTCGACAGAAGTGCGGGTTGTTGATAAAGGGCTGCACCAAGGCTCACCGATAAGTCCACCCTTGTATAATATTTATTCGTCAGATATAGAGGATGTAGTGACTGGCGTGACTTCAGATTTGGAATCATATAATATGTTAACAGATATAGATGGTGAATTGTATCTTCTGCAATACGCCGATGATTTAACAATCTATGTAATAGATCAATCTATTGAAAGAGCCTCCATTAGACTATCGCGAGCCCTAGCACGTCTAAAGGTATGGTTAGATGAGAATGGATTAGATCTTTCAGTTAATAAAAGTTCCGCTGTTCTTTTTACCCGTATGCGATATCCTCCTCCAGTGCTGGTAAAATATAATGGATTACAAATTCCAGTTGATAAGGAGGCCAAATTTTTAGGAGTAATTTTAGATTCGAAACTTAATGGCAATGCCCATAACGAGTATATTGCGTCGAAATGTGAACGTACGTTAAACATAATCAGATGTTTATCGGGAGTGTGGTGGGGATCTCACCCGTTTAACCTAAAATTGCTGTATAACGCTTTAATAAGAAGTGTTTTAGACTATGGTACATTCCTTTTAGAACCTTGTAACGTAGCTGGTTTTAAACAGTTGGATAAGATACAGGCAAAAGCTATGAGGATAATTTGTGGAGCCATGGCATCATCGCCAATAAATGCATTGCAGGTAGAATGCGGTGAACCGCCGCTCTATCTAAGGCGGCAATACCTGGCTGACAAGTTTTTTATTCGCTGTTTGCAATTTTCAAACCATCCCCTTATTCCAAAATTAAAAAAACTGTTAGATTTAGTAAATAATAATCAATTTTGGTTGCACAAATCTCGCCCTTGCTTAGTTAATAGTTATATCCGATATTTGTCGCTTGATGCCCCTACACATAGATTACCTGTTTTCCCGCTTTTTAATTCATCCTTTGAATCCCTTGTTTTAAATCCTGATATCCGCTATGACATAGGTATTAAAAAATCTGATAAATATTATGCAAAGCCTTTTTTTAATTATTTAACAACGAACAATTGGCAAGGTTGGCATCACATTTACACGGATGCCTCTAAAATGTCAGTAAATAATAATTATAATTGTGTTGGAGTAGGTATTTACCATCTCCAATACAATATAGTTCAAAAAGTAAAATTTCCACCACAAACTTCTGTTTTTACTGGCGAATGCTTTGGTCTTTTTAAAGCAGTTGACTACATCCTACTAGCAAAGCTTAAAAAAACCGTAATTTTTACTGACTCTTTAAGTGCCCTCCAAGCATTGAATAGATTTACGTTTAGATCAAAATGTTTTCCCATAATCATACAAATCAGAAATCTTTTGTACAAATGTATTCTCGGTAATTTGTCTGTTACATTTGTCTGGATTCCAAGTCATTGCGGCATTCTTGGAAACGAGGAAGCAGATAGACTGGCCAAAGATGCAGTTTCCAGTGGAGATGTTTTTCCATATGTGAATTATTGTCACGACTTGCCGTCTCTTGCCAAGAACTTTCTCCAACAGGATTGGAGTAAGGACTGGGCAGTAAGTAGTCAAAGAAAAGGTGTTCATTATAAGTACATACAAACTGAGATTCAGTTTAAGCCTTGGTTCTTCAAAATAAATCTATCGAAAAGTACAACCTCTTCTATAATTAGAATGAGGTTGGGACATGTCACCACACCGGCGCACTTGAAAAGAATTCGGATTCGCAACGATGATGCTTGCGATTGCGGTTTGGAAGTGGGTGATTTAAATCATATTATTCTTTCCTGTCCACTGTATGATCACTCCTGTCTATATGATAACCTCTCCTCTATATCTATACCCTTTCCTACTTCTGTTCCAATATTATTAAGTTCATGTAATAAATTAATTTATTCTTTTTTATCCCAATATTTATGTTACAATTCAATTAATATTTAAATCTATTTAACTTATTATATGAAACTTTCTAACTAGATCCAAAATCCTAAATTCCGTACTTACTTTGCTTTTCCACCGCCTATTCCCTACCTTTGTTTATGGCAAAGTACACCCCAGTGTCAGTGCCAAAATCGCAAAAAAAAAAAAAAAAAAAAAAAAAAAAAAAAAAAAAAAAAAAAAAAAAAAAAAAAAAACAATCCCTTAGTAGTCTGTGATCGGACATGACCAAAAATGAAAAGATCGAGTTATTTCGGTTTTAGTTATTTATTTACGGAATATTGAATTCTAAGTATTGAAAAACTATCAAATAATTCGCCATACAACCTTTGTTACGTTTTCAATGGAACAGTTAAAGCTTGTAAGAAAATATTTGAAGATAAAAATTTTGGGAGACAATATTACTTTTCGAGATCATTATACCGAAAGAAAACATGTTTACGATATAATTACAAAAACAATATTACATGGAGAATCTCACTCAGCGCTCATTATTGGCCCAAGAGGATGCGGCAAAACAACAGTAATGTTTTTTCTTTCAATATAATAATTATCAATAACCTTATCGAATTCACCCATATTGTACGATAGTACTCTACAAAGTCTTATAACTACAGTGCATATACAATATTATTGCTAGAGAAATAATATTAGCCAAAAACCTAGTCATTGTGACTACTTCTTGGCTAATATTCAAATCAAATCAATCAAAATTTTGATATATAAATGGTCTTAATGTAGATTTGTTAATTTCTTTTACAGCTCTTCAATTCAGTTCTCAACCAGGTCTCAAAGGAGGTTGATCTTGTAAATGATGCTATACTAGTAAAGTTGAACGGCCTGATACACAATGATGATAAAATAGCTCTTAAGTCCATCACAGCACAGGTATTTTTACATAAACTCAATATTTTTTAAAATACTTATCACTTTATTGCAAATAATGAATGATGCACTTACCTCCATGTTTTTGTACACTTCACAAGATAAAAAATAATATAATATAGCTATTTTTGTGCTCAAAATGTAGACATTGAATTTACTCAAGTAGTTTATAATGGAGGCACTTCACATGGCTATTTGTATTTGTGTATTTGATGTATTTGCCAAACAATCACCATGTGTAGACTTGACATATACACATATGTTTGACAAACATTGGCCTAATTTGCCTATTTGACAAATATGACCAATACCAAATACACATATAATATAATAATACCTTTGTCGGTTTTTGACACACATCAAAGGAGTCAAATAGGCAAGTAAACAAAATCAAGTAAAAGTTTGGTATTTGACGTCCATGTGTGGAAGGTCGTATTTGCCTTTATTTGCTTGTTTGCGTATTCGTCAATAATGTTGACAAATACAACAGATAGCCAATAGCAAAATATACAAATAGCCATGTGAAGTGCCTGCATGAGAGTATTTACTGCAGCTATAACATGGTCACAATAACTAGACGCACGGTTTGATGACGTCATTATGGAGCAGCTCGCATGTTATTGCATTCCAGCAATGTGTCAAGTTAATGTGGCCGTGTTGTAAACTGATCTTTTCAATTGCTTTCTAATACAAGTATTTTAATTCACAATATTCAGATGCAGCTTGAAAATGTGGTTGGCGACCGTGTGTTTGGAACATTTGCGGAGAATCTCAGTTTCCTTCTGAGTTGCTTGATGAGCGGTGCAGACAGAAGATGCAAGAGCATGGTGTTTATATTGGAGGAATTTGACATGTTCTGTCACAGCGGCAGGACACAGACGCTGCTGTATAATCTGTTTGATATCACACACAGCAAGCAGGCTCCCATGTGTGTTCTTGGTAAGGCTTTCCATTTTTTTAAGTAATTCAAGTAACATGTTCAAATATTTAAAGCTGCTAAGCTCAATAATTGAATTTAAAGTTAGTAGAGTATTAGAATGCTACTAGTAATGGACTTGAAATTAAAGACATCAAATCCATTAGTGTTTCTTAAATTAAACTTCTTAAGGGTTGTCCATTAATCACATTACCTTTTTAGCATTTTAACCCCATCCTCCCCCTTGATGATACATTGTAAGGTTTAAGGGTCAATTCAGACCGCAACGCGACGAGGCGAGGCTAGGCGCGGCGCGGCGCGGCATAAATTTGTATGGATTTGACAGATTTTAATTGCGTGAGATGTCTTGCAAATCTGTCAAATCCATATAAATTTAGAAATGCATCTACCCGTCGCGTTGCAGTCTGAATCAACCCTAAGACCCGAAGATTTTTTTTGTGTCTTATGGACTGAATAAAAATTTTTTTTCCAGGTATAACAAACAGAATAGATGTGATGGAAATGTTAGAGAAACGAGTGAAGTCCAGGTTCTCACATCGGCACATCTTCATATTCCCTAATGAACATCCAGCTGGCGAGGACAAAACACCATTACAGACTTGCACAGAAGTGTTTGTTCAGTGTCTCAGTATGCCAATTAGTGTTGCCAGTAGAAAGGTCAAGTCCCCAAGAAAGAGGAAAAATAGAAAGTCTGTTGGTATGTATTTGGTACTAGTCTAGTACCTAGTATAGTACTTACATTTAGTAGTCTAATATCTACTACCAGATGTTGTCCAAATTGAGAAATAGCTACCTTATTTTGTTGCCTGAAGTATCTTTTGATTGATAAAGTAATTAATTTAGATAACCCAACAATAAATTAATTTTTATACTCCTAAGGGACAGTAAACATCATTTATCACTATTATACCTCTATCAACGATGCCAATACTACCTCTATTGTGTAGAATATGCATAATACCTCGATTGTAGGAATCGCAGACAATAGATTTTCAATTGTTATGCGACAGCCGGGTGCCGCTTGGGGATTGATGAGTTAACATTGTACTAGTAATTTAAAAATATATTTCTAGCTGTTGAAGACATGGATATAGATGCTCACAACAAAACATTAGAATACTCTATCCCAGAGGTAGTGTTCCCAAGATGTAATATAGACTCCACACAGTTTCAAGAGTTGGACACTAGTTATATTGAAGAATGGAATGCTCATATACAGAGCTTAGTAGAAAATGAACATGTTGTAGATGCTTTAGAGAAGTTCTGTTACTATACAGTCAATGAACAAATATTTAAGGATGTGCTGGTAAGTTATTTTAATTATTATTAGACTAGATATATGTTTCACACAATTATTTTTTAACAAAAAATTTAAACTGACTTCCAAGGTAAAAACAATAAGAATTAACTAAAAAGTATTAAATAAGTCTTTCTCTTTTCCAGAATTCGTCAAAATCCCAACCATTTTTGTACATATTTATTATAATAAATAAAATAAATAAAAAAGCCTTTATTTCCTATAATATACACTAGTGTTTAAAAAATACATTTATGTTTCTTACTCTATAACTTCACGTGGCTTTGCGTGGCACAGTGGATACTCAAGGTAACACAGGCCCAGACGGACCCTGGGAGCAAAGCAGCAGATTTTTAAGGTAATCCGTCAGCCCGACTCCCTGGCCTGTCAGTACCCGTGTCCCCGGAACCTCCACTGTGTCCTGCCGAGCCTTCTTGTGTAGTATAGGTCCCTTGACGAGTGAAGGCCTCCTCCATGTTTTTCCATTTCTCCCTGTCTTTAGCTATCTTAAGCCAGTTTTTGCCTGCTGTCTTTACTAGGTCATCCGCCCATCTTCCTTTTGGCCTGCCGACTCTTCTTTTACCAGAAGGTTTCTCCCACTCAGTGGTTTCTATTGTCCATCTGTTATCGGTATACCTAGAAACATGTCCAGCCCCATTGCCACTTCAGTTTTAGAGCTTGTTTTAGGGCATCTGTTAGTTTTGTTTTTTGTCTAATTTTTTCACTTCTCACTTTTTGTATTTTCCTTATATTTAGGATGCTCCTTTCCATAGCTCTTTGGGTTGTTATTATCTTTTATTTTGTTAGTTTTGATAAGACCCATGTTTGGCAACCGTAAATCAGACTGGGTAGCACACAGGTATCAAGTACTATTTTTTCATCAGGTTTATTGAGTAGTCTCCCTTTAGGATTTCTTTGAAGGACCAGAATTTTTTCCAGGCTATATCTTCTACTCCATGTCTTCGTTCTACTTTGTCTATGTTGTGAGTCTTATAAAAAGATATCTGTTTTCCTAGGTATATATAATTGTCAACATATTCTATTATCTTATCCTCTGTTTTTATAGGTCTTTTAATACTGTTAGTCATGACTTTCGTTTTTAAAGCGTTCATTTCTAGTCCTATCTTTTTGCTTTTTTGGTTTAGTGATTCAAGCATATTTTCCAGGTCTGATGCTGATTCTGAAGCAAGACTATGTCATCTGCGAATCTGAGATGGGTTAGGTATTTATTGTTTATCTTTATGCCTTTCGTTTTCCAGTTGATGTTTCTAAATATGTTTTCTAGAACCGCAATGAATAGTTTCGGTAATCAGTATAGAGAAGGGCGTAAGACAAGGCGACCCGCCTTGTCTTACGCCCTTCTCTATACTGATTAGTTCTCCTTTCGTTTCCAGCCTTATTCTGCTAGTGTTGTTTTTGTAAACGAGTTTTATGATATTAATATATTTCGAGCTGATGTTAATTTTGTTTAATGCGGTCCATACTGAGGCGTGGCTGATGCTATCAAAGGCCTTGCTGTAATCTACAAACCCGAGATACAGTGGTTTGTTCTCTAAGGCTTGGATATGGTCTAAGGTACTGAAGCCAGCACGGAAGCCAGCTTGTTTTATAGGTTGTGCGTTGTCAATAGTTTTTGAAATACGGTTTAGTATTAAAGATGAAAATACCTTATATAGACTTGCTAGAAGGCTTATTGGTCTATAGTTATTGATGTCTTTTGGGTTACCTCTCTTGTGTAGGAGGATGATATCTGATGTATACCATTGGGTAGGTACTTCCTTGGTTTCCAATATTAAATTAAACAAATCGGTGAGATGGGTAAGAAGCACTGGAGCTCCAAGTTTTAAGGCTTCGTTGGTAATGCCGTCGGGGCCTGGACTTTTGTTTGTTTTAAGATTTTTCAACAGTTCTAATACTTCATTTGTATCTACTTGATGTTCTGTTTCTGTAGCGTCACTTCTATGCTCGTCGTCACTTTGTGAACCGCATTAAGATTTTGATACAAAAATGGAAAATTATTAAAAATTTTAGGGGTCCCCATAGGTACAACTAAAACAAAAAATTTTTTTTTCGTCTAACCTACGCGTGTAGGGTATCTATGGATAGGTCTTCAAAAATCATATTGAGGTTTCTAATATCATTTTTTTTTTCTAATCTGAATAGTTTGCGAGAGAGACTCTTCCGAAGTGGTAAAATGTGTGTCCCCTCTCCCCCTCTAACTTCTAAAGTAGGGGCATGATAATTCTAAAAAAATATATGATGTACATTACTATAAAAACTACCAACGAAAATTGGTTTGAACGAGATCTATCACGTAGTTTTTTTATACGTCATAACTAGTAAACATTAACTTAACTTTCATTAAATCAACTAAAATATAAAAATAACCTTTTAATTTTATAGAAATAAACCTTATTGCTGCTGCGGAACCCTTCAGTGGCGAGTCCAACTCGCACTTGGCCGGTTTTTTAATTAGGTTAAGTGTTTCGTTGCTAAATACATTGTGCCTCTTATTTTCCTGTCTATCTGTTTTAGTGACCAGACTGTTTTTTATTGCTTCTTCTAGTGTGTCGTAGTATGTTTGTACGTTTGCGTTCTCTAGTTTGTTTCCTATGTTTAGTTGTAAGTTGTCTTTGTACTGTTTTATTTATTCGTCTGCTCTAGGGATTTTAGGCTGAGGTTTGAAGTTGTTTCTGCTTTTCTTTGTTTGTTTCAGAGAGAGTTATTCTTATTAGTCTGTGGTCCGTCCGAAATTTTACATTGTTAAGAACTTCGTATTTATGTATAGATTTTGGGATATTTGCCATTATGTATACTATTTCGTTCTTTGTTCTGTCGTCAGGTGATTTCCATGTCCATCTTCTTTGAGGTTTCAGTTTATAATATGTGTTAATTATGGAGAGCTTATATTCTTGCGCGTGGTTGATGAGACGTTCTCCTCTTTTATTTCTGATGCCTAGGCCGAATTTTCCCATAATCAAGTTTTCTTCAGGTTTTGGTTGTCCTATTTTTGCGTTCCAGTCTCCTAATAAAATAATTTTACTGTCGGCTAGAGCGTGAGCTTGTTTAAGATCGTCGTAGAACATTTCTAATTCAATGTCGCTATAACTCTCCGTAGGTGCATATGCCTGTATGATGGATACTTTGTCTTTCTCAAATTTAATTTGCAGTAGTGCGACTCTCTCAGATATACCTTTGAAATTAATGATATTGTCCTTCCAGATCTTTTTAATTAGGAAACCTACACCGTGTAGGCCCTTTGTTTCTCCAATATAGCAAAGAATGTAGTTGGCATATTCCTCAATTTGGCATTGTAAACGCGTTTCAGAGAGTCCCAGTATCTCAATATTTATCGAATCCAGTCCGTGTATGAGTTCCAAATATCGGTAGGTTGTAGCCAGGGATCTGACATTATATGTACCTATTATTATTCTTGACCTGTTTTCTTGTGATATTTTATTTTTAGTTGTTATACTAATGTTAGGAGGGTTTTGGTCTGACTCCACGGTGACACGGTGACCAGCCGGGTTAGGGAGTAATCAATTGTTTCGCAGCAATCAGTCTGCTTCTTACTTATAGTTTTGGTTATTTTAGTCGATTTTGTTGTATTTGAGTAATTTTCACTTGTGCAATTAGCCTTTATCGTGGCGGCTCCGGTGGCAGTTTTAGGTTGTTGTGTTTTATTATTGTTGGTCTGTGGTGCTTTTGTGACGAAAAATATGGAAGTTTTTGTTTATTTTGCTTGGTGTGCTTGCATCTGTTTCTTTGTGCCTTCTTTCAGAGTCTTTCGGTGAGTTTGTTGGTGACCTTTTTCTTTTTGTGTCAGTGCTTTCTTTCCCCTTTTGTCTATTATCTTTTGTATATTTTCTCCATTTTTAGTGCTATGTTCTCTTGATTTCTTTTCTGGTGCGTTCTCCTTTATGAAGAGCTTATCATAGCGTATAAATGCATGGTTTCCTTTCTTTATCTCTTCTTGTTGTTTGGTTTTAAGCTCTTTTCTGATTAGTAAGATGTTCTTTTGGGAGGTCTTCTGTCGCATAAATACCTGAAGGAAAATGCTTGTTATTCTTTAATATTTCGTTCCTTCTCCATGCGAGCGTTAGTTTAACGAGTATAGGTCTTGCCTTGTTGTTTCCTTTCTTCCCTAGTCTGCGTGTTTCGCTTATTTCCTATTTGTCGAACTCCTCCGTACCAGCTTTTTTCCCCATCTCATTTAGAGTTAAAAGCACAGCTTAAGCTTATTACTTTCCTCTTCGATTTCTTGTACGCCATGTAAAATAATGTTGTTTTTTCTTATTTCCCTTTCGAGGGAACGGACTTTGCCTTGAAGTGTGGTTACTTTTTCTTTTGTTTTATGTTATCGTCCGTCAGTGGTTTCAGCTTTTCTTCTATTGTCGCCACCATTTTTTGTTTGTACGGCAAAATCATTTTTTACTTCGTTTTTCAGTTCGGTTATTTTTGTGATCAAGTTCTCGTTCATTTGTTTTATAAGATGTTCCATGGTTTCCATTGTTTTTGTGTCCAGCTGATGCGTTAGCATTCTATATATTTTGTGTCCAACTGTTTGGATCTTCTTCGTCTTTTTGTTTTGGAGTACTTCTTCTTCTTTTTTAAATATTATTCCTTAGTAAGGCGCCAATCGTAGACAAAAACTGTGCGCATACTCTGTGTAGGTTTTAGTTTGTTAGTCTGTGCCTTGTCTGTGCTTTTGGGTTAGCAATGTCACTTTTAGGTGTCACTGTCACTGTCAGCAGTACGGCAGTGACGTATTTATTATAGTCTTCACTATTTTAAAGTCGGTACCAGCTAAATTAATTATGACTTTAGTCAATTTCAGGATCTGAAATATTTGGGACTGGTACCGACTTCAAAGTAATGAAGACTATTTAAATATGTACAGAAATGGTTGGGATTTTGACGAATTCTGGAAAAGGCGCTATTAAGAGCCCGGGTTACCCTCGAAATTCTCATACATACGTAATACCAAAATTATTTTGTCATACGAAAATATTTAACATGTTTGAGTTATTTTTCAGCTTAAAATAGTAATTACCTAGGTTCCTGAACAAAAATTAACATCAATATATATTGAATACTAAAAAATATTTTTTAGAGTTGAAATATTTTGTAGTAAATTTAATATTTATGTATATATTTTTTAGTGTTTTACTCTATTTTTTTGTGTTTAAATATTTAGTAGTAAATTTAGTAAAAAAAATTTATACACAAATTTTTTTTTTTTAGTGTTTAAATATTTTGATGTTAATTTTTGTTCAGGAACCTAAGTTATTACTATTTTAAGCTGAAAAATAACTCAAACATGTTAAATATTTTCGTATGAGAAAATGATTTTGGTATTACGTATGTATGAGAATTTCGAGGGTAACCCGGGCTCTTAAAGAGAAATACTTATTTAATACTTTTTAGTTAATTCTTATTGTATTTACCTTGGAAGTCGGTTTAAAATTTTGTTAAAAAATAATAATTTCACTCTTTAGTTATTTATATTATGGTAAACACATAAGTGTCAGTCACAGATAGATATGATCTCGTCTCGATCTAAAATATTATGAAAAGTACTTATAATAGAGCCATATAATGTGCTGATGCATGCCATGGTGTAATGGTAGTGATGTTGATGATGATGAATATAAATTGCATGGTAGCCAATGATATATTATATAAAAAACTCAAAGCAGATATGTTACTACCGCGCGCGTTGTGAAGCTTCAAATACAGGTCAATTGACCCGTCCTTTATTTAGTCTGCATCGAACCATCGAACGCACTTCACGAACGTGCCGCGTCTTGTCTTACCTAAATAAATTGAAAATGACGTCGTGCGTGTTTCGAAAATGTACCAATTATGACTCAAAAGAAAACAAAACACATGGAATCTCTTACCACATATCTTGATTGCAATAAATACCTCGATTATTTACATTTTCAATTATTTTTTTGAACAATCTGAAAAAAATCGAATTCTCGTCATAGCTCAGGCGAAGAAAGAGACAAGATATAACTGTCTCTTTTATGTGAATGGGTTTTCGTATCTTTTGTTTCACTTATCTGTCAAATTTGTCAATGTTTGCAATTTTGAATTTGAAAAGGATGTGTCTAGCGTGCCGCTAGTGGTCGTTTAGGGATGCCCACTAAAATACCGTTGTCGGCATAATAAGGAGGAAATCGCTAGTATGCCGCTAGTGGTATTTTAGTGTATTTTAGTAATATGCGCTAACAAACCATTCGGTACCAGATGAATCTTCTGTTCTCTGACAGAATATTTGAAACTTTTGGAACTGGCACCGACTTCAAAATTATGAAGATAGAGTACAGAAATAGTTGAGTTTTAGCCGAATTCGGAAAAAGGCACTATTAGATAGGAATAATTATTTAATACTTTTTAGTTCATATTATAAGGATGTTATTATTGTTTTACCTTGGAAGTCGGTTTTAATTTTTTGTTAAAAATAATAATTTCACTCTTTTTAGTTACCAGAGTAAACCATCGCGTACTATAAGTAGAATAATACACCTGTATAATATTATTCTGCGTATCTTATTACAGTCACACTTACAAAATATAATATCAGCTGCAGCCTGCGGATAATTTTAAACAATACATTTAAAAAAAATCGAAGTGAACACGTGACGTGACGTGCTAAGTAGCCGGTCACCGGACTAGTTTCAACTTTCAATAGTACTGGCACTCGCTCGACTTGTCGTACGTGACGCGGACGCAGCGCACATAGTCCCTATCCGGCCCGCGCCGCCGCGCCGCCCGCGCCCGCTTGACAGCCCTGCGGCCCTGGCAGATTGAAGTGAGACTGCAGAGAGTGTTATTGTATTATGAACGCTAAACGCAATACAAAAGGTTGAAATTAGGTTGTTTTCCAGAATATCTCGGCGAAGTGAGACAGAATGTTACATTATCGAAGCAGCTTTAACTTCTTAGAAGTAATGTCAAATGTGTGCCTTATGCTCTGGAGATAAGGTTGAATTTGGTGACATTGGTGACCCTGAAATGGTAATGATGATGATGATGATGAATGTAATTTGCATAGTAGCATATGCTTTTTCAGTTCTTAAAACAGCGCCTAAACTCCCAAACTTGTATCTATAAGGAATCCAGAGTTCTCTTAGTAGCTTCGGAACCATAGTATACCTCGGTGCAAAATCTTGCGTTTTGGTAGCATATGCTTAGGATACTTCTCATAAAACCAAAATCACCATATGTTTCCATATAAATTTCGAGGAGTTCCCTCGATTACTCATGGATCCCATCATCAGGTCACCACTTTTGTGAACATGGTACCAAATTGGAGTGAAACCTAATACAACACAACAAAAATTTCGAAAATCAGTTCACAAACGGCGGAGTAATCGTTGAACATACAAAAAAAAAATAAAAAAATATCCATAGTCGAACATATAACCTCCTCGTGTTTTGGAAGTCGGTTAAAAAGTCGTCGCTAGGGTCGTTATCTACAAATTTAGTTGCTGTTTATATTTTGGCAGTTGGCACATGCAAAGAAAACTGTCAGAATTCAATTTCAAAATCTTATTTTCAAAAATAAATTATACCATCTAGCGCGCCAGCCTTTAACTTATCCTGGGGAAACCCGAAAGAAATGACATATTATTACTCGTCCGTCTCTTAGCAATCGAAGTACTGGTAGTTATGTCTATTGTGGCCGAAACGTCGAGTAAAAAGTATGTAGTAGCATTACTACTAGAATTGGATTAAGTCGCGTTTAGTCCCGAATAATAAGTTTCAATTATAATGCAACGCGAAAGTTTAGAAGTTAATCTTCTTCAAATCTTTTATGCATTGCTTTTTCAATATTTTTGATAATATACAGGGTGTAACAAAAATAAGTGATAATAGTATTTTAAAAAGATAAAACCTACTTCAAAATAGTTTTTTAGGATACGGAATTTTAATTCTTTAAGTTATTAAGAATTAAAATTCCGTATTCTAAAAAAACTACTGAACCGATTTTGATGAAACTTGCAGTATTCCCTACACACTAAAAAGGCCTATTCACTATCATTAGTGAATGGGCCTTTTAAGTTTAATCATACCTTGAACAACAAGAAATAGAACTACTCAAATCGGACTTGTAGTTCCGGAGATATGCTAACACAAACATAAAAACATACATACATACACATTTGGAATTTGGCACATTTGTTCAGACGCTGATGTAGACTAAAGCACTTATTCCACTTATCCTAGCTAGGAAGTCCTAGCTAGGATCCTAAAAAATTTAGTCAAGTGGAATAACATTTAGAAAGCTACGATCCTAGCTAGGATCCTAAATCGGAAAAATGTGGCTTCTGACTAAATCAGTGTTGCCAGATGGTTTCAACCTTTTATCTGTAGTGGGAACTGCTAAATCTGTATTAAAGTCAATTTATATTATGTTTTATGATCTGGAATCCATTCGTAGGTAATTTATTAAGTCTGCTGGTTCCAAGTAGTTCAGAAAGTTCATAATTCATAATTTTTCGTGGAGCAAAAATTCTTTCAACCATGTTTTTCGCCTTTTATTTTTATTTTCATTACAACCAACCAACCAACCAACAGCTAGCGCTTTACATATACGAAAACTGGGCAGTTCTGCTGTCTGCAAATATTACATATTATTAATACATAATATTACATACAAGATACATACGCATCGAATTGATAACCTCCTTTTTTGAAGCCGGTTAAAAATATTGTAATGCTAAGCCTGAGTGGCTACAGCGGCGGACTAAACACTACGCTTTATTTTACCGCCATCTGCATAATGCATCGGTTTATTAGCGCACATTACTAAAATACCACTAGCGGCATACTAGCGATTTCCTCCTTATTACGCCGACAACCCGACAACGGTATTTTAGTGGGTATCCCTAAACGATCACTAGCGGGCAGCGGCACGTTAGACACTTCCATTTGAAAATTGTTCGGAACAGATTTAAGCCGGAAAATAGTATGAACGTAACAGATCTGTTTATGTTGAATATCATTGATGGTAGCATATGCTTTCTGTTCTTAAAACAACGCTAAAACTTCCAAACGTGTAAGTATAAGGAGTTAGGAGTTCTCTCAGTACCTTCGGAACCAAGATATACCTTGATGCAAAATCTTACTTTTTGGTAGCAAATGCGTAGAGTATCTAATAAAATCAAAATCACCATATGTTTCCGTATAAATTTTGAGGAGTTCTCTCGATTACTCATGGATCCCATCATCAGGTCACCACTTTTATGAACATGGTACCAAATTCGAGTCAATGTACAAGACAAAAAGAATTTTGAAAATCGGACGACTAATGCCTGAGTAATCATTGAACATACATAAAAAAATACATACAGCCGAATGTATTACCTCCTCCTTTTTGGAAGTCGGTCAAGAAGAAAACTTGGAATCACCAAACATTTAACTGGAACAAAAATTAGCACATATTATGTTTATCCAGAGCCTTAACTACTACAATACTAAGTCCTTTTATCAACTTCTGTTGCTCGTCTTTGGTTAAATTTTCATACTTTTATTTTTATGAAATAAGGGGGCAAACGAGCAAACGGGTCACCTGATGGAAAGCAACTTCCGTCGCCCATAGACACTCGCAGCATCAGAAGAGCTGCAGGTGCGATGCCAGCCTTTTAAGAAGGAATAGGGTAATAGGGGAGGGTAGAAAGGGAATAGGCGAGGGTAGGGAAGGAAATAGGGGAGGGTAAGGAAGGGAAAAGGGTAGGGGATTGGGCTTCCGGTAAACTCAGTCACTCGGCGAAACACAGCGCAAGCGCTGTTTCACGCTGGTTTTCTATGAGCCCGTGGTATTTCTCCGGTCGAGCCGGCCTATTCGTGCCGAAGCATGGCTCTCCCACGTCCAAAGGCACCACCTTACTAATAAATGTAGAGTTGGTGTATAAAATTGTTGGTTGGTTTGTCGCGCTGAGTAGTTGCTGACTAAATAGCTAGTCAGCAACTAGTCAGCGCCACGCTAAAACTGACACCGAAATGTATGAAATATCATCGCAGATCGCTACACATTATTCGTCCGGCGTTGCGCTTGTTGTTGGCGAAGACTAAAATCAGCCTAACACTGTAAAAACCATACTATATCGGTCTAAGAGGACCCCTAGACAAGCAATATCACGTATTGCTTAATTAATATTATTTACCGTCTAGGGTTGATATTGAACATCGCGCGCCTTCAATATAATTGTCAAACAAACTGTTCAATAAAATTTTAAGCGCAATATTGCACAATACAATTGATCGTCTAGGGGCCGGCTATTGTGTTGAAGTGAGCAAGGTCCTCGCGTCGTTGCGAGGTGAATCGCTTGCTCAACTTTCTTGTTTAGAAGGTGCGTCGGAGAAAATGATAAAATAGCACACTCGATATTCCAGTTGAATTCTTTTTTCATTTCCTCTCTAAATCTATCAAAAAGTAAACAAGTCAAAAAATCATAAATTATAGAGTCGTACAAAATAGTATAAAAAGGTTTTTATAAAAGAAATTAGCTATGTACATTAGTCACTACAGTGTATTTATTCCATTTTTTTTCAGTTCCAGCTAGTATCAAAGCTATCACCAAAGAAGCCTTTCATAGATGTGTCAGACATAACCACGATCATTGACAATACTGTGGCCGGGGAGCAGAGAGTCAAGATGCTACAGTCACTCTCTATCTTAGAGTTGAGCTTGGTCATCGCGATGATACACGGCCAAGACATTTTCGATGGACAGCCGATGAACTTCGAAATGGTTTTACATAGGTGAGTTATTATTACTGCTATGGTTTGGTCACAGACTATTGACCTATCGCTACTCTTGTCGCTTTCGCTCGCGCTCAATATCTTGATATCTTGTTTCTATAAGAAGGCAATAGCAATGTCTGCGTGAATATTGAACTATGACGCTACAATCCAATTGGTTCAATTTTCTGTAGCATTCTAAACTTTTAGGAATCTTAGCTTTTTTGTATGAAACAGTTTATTACTTTCAAGTTCAAATGTTGAAATGTTCAGTAGGATGGCTGCTTGCAAGGCTACTTCTACATTATTTTATGACTTACAATTATGTATGTATGTACATTATATAATATTAAGTCACATCATTGTAAACTTTATTTTAAAAGATTAATTTTTTTCTCACTTTTTTTGGTAAATAAAGTGGGCCCCCTGCGAGTTTCTTACGCCGGTTCTTCTCGTGGGGTTAGTTCCCGAACCGGTGGTAGGCATCATGTAGACTTTCAGAAAATATTTGCAAAAATTTGTTCTGAATAAAATTGAGTTTGAGTTTGAGTTTTTGAGTTTGCTGTCATAGTTAAAGTAGCTTATATCAAAAGACTCTAATTTTTTTCTATACGTATTATATTCTATTCTAGAAATCTGGACGAAAAAACAGGCATCTTTCCAATAAGTATACTTATTTCGACGTTCAATTTCAGGTATACAAAATTCGCCAACACCAACTCGTCGACCCAGACCGTGCCGCGGCCAGTGATACTCAAAGCGTTTGAGCACCTGCAGAGTTTGGAAATCATAATGCCAGTGAAGTCTGACTCACACGGTACGGACACAACTAGTACTGTGCAGAAGGAATACAAGTTGTATACCCTGGCGGTACCCACAGAGGATGTAAAAGAAGCATTAAAAGGCTTCAAGGCTCTGCCAACTGAAATAAGCCACTGGTTCAATAATGCTATAGAATAAATATAACCAAAATAAGTGTGTGTGCTGGCAACATTTGAATCAGTGAGTCTGAGTTTTGTACTATTTATTGTATTTTATTTTTAAGTAAAACAATTTTAAGTAAATATATTTTTTTATAAGTACAGTTTAGTTTTACATAGCTCCGCCTTAGTTACGGAAATTGAATACGCAATCATATGTAATATCTGTATCCTTAAACATACATCACTTGATTATTTAATTACAGTTACTTAATAAGAAATATTTAATGATTGCATAAAATATCATGTATTTCATAAAATAAACAATAACTTCACAGGGCTTTTTATAAGGGCTTTTGATACAAGGCCCATTCTTAATTATAAGAATTTGTACTTTAACAAGAGAAGACGATGTCTTTAGACTTACGTGGTAAAATATTATAAGACTAGAAACTACACTTAAATAAAAACAGACCAAAAAATGGTATGTGTAATGGTATACGTTACTATAATATCTTTTTAGGTTTCTAAATTCTAGAGTCCGGTCGCGAATTATATAGAAATTCGTACATGGATCTATCGGTTGTCTCTTTGACTCTCATACAAAAATATTGCTATCTCATAATATACTGTACAGTTTACGTTAGTGAAAGAGACAAGAGGTGATTGGTCAATATACGAATTTCTGCATGCTTTGCGGCCGGACTAAAGGTAATAGTTGGTTATTCAACCCACGCAACAGTGGGAGGTGTGGGTAGGTCCCCCCTTATTAGATCCCTCTTATAATGATCCTTAGTAAACTTATGTCTAAATCTATCTTCGCTAGCACCAAACTCTTCGCACTGAGCGCGCTCACTTTCAGTCAATTCTTTCAACTGCTTTCCTTTAATTCCATCGGGTATACCAATTTTATCCGTTTCCTGTCTGGGGTTGCCAATTTCGTGGGACATCGAGTCGATTGCTTTGTGTAAATCGTTCTCGGGGTTGCCAGGTCGTTTGTTCAAAAAGCCGTTGTTTTTGAAAACGTTCGGTTCCGTCGATTCGTCGAACCCTTTGTTGGTGAATTTGTGGTGATTCAGCAATTGGAGATCACGGATCTGGAATTAGATTTGGTATAATTAAGGCTTACGAAGAAATTGAATGTAGGCTTAAAATAAAAGAACAGAAAAATAAATCGTCGAAGATAAAATACCACGCCACGATAAAAAAAAAAAAAAAAACTTTAATAAAAGAAAAGAAGTCAAAACTAACCGCGAAATGAAATTGCAACTTAAAAACAACCAAAGAATGTAAATTCAATATAATTGGCAAAAACTAAAATATTGTGTTTGTCAGAGGCCATTGTATAATACAAGATTTTCTAACATGCAAGGTACAGATATATGTGCCAATTGCCATTTAACAACTGAACTAACTAAAACAAAACTAGAAAGAACAAAAAAATTAAAACAACGACATGACTTAAAATATGCTCGCAAACGACGAACCTGTGAAAGCAAAAGGATGGAGTAAAAGTGGCAAATGATGGAAAAATAATGGACATAATTCTACGTGCTGCTTTCACAAGCTACAACACCAACACGAATAACCTTTCGTAGTTTTTGAACGACAAGCTTGTGTCCGCTATTGATGCCCATAGTTCCCAGCAACTCTATGCTGGGGGAGCGGTGGTAGGGCCGCAACGCTGACACCGCTCGCGATACGCCCACCTGGTTTGTGAAAGTGTAGTAAAGTTGGAGACATGCCTAACCGGTATTAACGTTCTCTTACAAAATTGACAAAAAGAAAATTGGTAAGAAGATGTGAGGATAACGCGTGGAGGCTGCAAAGGAAGATCTTCTGACCGAGCGAGGTGTTATGCTCGGTCAGGCCGGAGCCCACGTGATACATTTCAGCTGTTGTATATATACCGACGCACTTAGAAAACTTCGATAGCGCGATGCAGGAATGTTGTGCTAATTGTGGGTACCGCCACAAAGATATTGTCAAGATCTCGAAGTCTATTGAGGAAGAGCGGTGGTAGGGCCGTAATGCTGACACCGTAGATACGCCCACCTGGTGCAGTGCGGAATTTATATTTATTTTATGTATAGGCCACTTTATTTCCGCCGCCCCATGTACCAAATCTAACGGGCCTCTAGGACGCTACCGCCGAAGACCGCGGCCTAATCGGCCTATTTAGAAATCCGGGGCTGACCTTATGGCATTCTGAGCTTGTGACAACTGCAGTAAAGTTGGAGATATGCCCAGCCGGTATTAACGTTCTCTCACAAAATTGACGAATAGCAAATTGGTATGAAGATATTGTCAAGATCTCATTCGCTCATAGGAAGTCTACCGAGGAAGAGTGCTGGTGGGGTTCGTAAAGCTGACACCGCTTGAGACATCTTACATTTTAATTTTTAAGGGTATTTAGGCCTCAGCTTCGAATTTTGCGGACACAAACACATCTTTAAATCTCTAATCGTTTTAGGCTTGAATCTGATTATATGAACAAAACAACGTAAGCCTTTTTAATAATAGCTCCCCCACAAAACTGCGAATTCGCATCGCATCGCATCGTAATGTCATTTGCGTCATTTCCGATGCGATGCAATTCGCAGTTTTGTGTGGAGCCCTTAGTGCTGTTGACTTATCAGCACTGATATATTATCTGTTCCACTCGGCACTACACTCCATACACACGCATCCACCTCCCTCTACAGATACGCTTTACTCACACTCGCTACGCTCTCAGATGCTATACTCACATTACCATGTCGTATCCTATGATCAGTCAGATCAGCACCTAGCAACTCCTCATATGGGTCCATGCGTATCGGCAGCACCTTGTCAATGATCCACAGCAGCAGCATCGTCACTAACAATGCCCACGCCATCAAACATACCGCCATAAGCGTCTGTACGCCGAGGAGATACCAGCCGCCTCCTGAAGGTCAAATTAGCAACTTTCGATGGATATTTTGGCATGAAACTAACCTAGGCCCGTATTTTTGGTCAGTACTTAAGATGCGACCCGGTCTCAAGACGCAGTTTGGCTCTGTGATTGGTCCAAATTTTGACAGCCACCCAATCACAGAGCCTGAACCGTGTCTTGAGACCGAGATGCATCTTGAGTACTGATCAAAAATACGGCTAAAGTTTAACAAATATATTACGAGAATTTTGCGCGAACCTTGCATTAACCTGAGCGGATCAATATCACGTCCTAAAAGAGAATAGAAGTGAAATGAAGTTTGTCTTGTGTTTCGCTAAGTTTCGTCATTTTTTAATCCATGACAGTTTGCGACGCCAGAGGCGTACAAGTAATGAGCCTTTAATATTTAAGTGTCCACTGCACTGTCCATGGACATTAGATAAAACAATTCAATGCAATTTCTGCTTGTTTCTTGGTCATGGACCATTTTTATGGAAAAATACTATAGGTTACACTTATTCACCTTTGAACAAGCCGGATCTGCCGTTGGTGGTTTCCATCGGTATTGGATTGTCAGCGAAAAGGCCGACTGCTATTACGCCTGAAAACGAATAGTCAAATGATAATAATTTTATTATAAGGGGCATTTTCGTTCCTGCCCGTGTAGTTGTCTATTTGGGTTAAGAGGGCGACTAACCCAAAAAATCTAACATCGTCCTTCTCTCTTCACACTCACGCCCGTCTTTCATATGCCAGGGTGAAAAAGGACGACGCGGATTCATCGCCAAATTAGTTTTTTCTCAATAACTCGATAAATATATAATATTTTAAAAATCCGCTAGGTCGGTTTCTTAATGATAGAACCGTATACAATGTGTTAAAATAATAACTTATTTCAATGCACGGTTATGGCAATATATGAAAAATTCGTGAAAATTAGATGCATCTTTGTGATTTTATTCTATCGAGAAAATTTTAAGGTATCGTGTTTTGGCTTAGATCGAATTCTTGGAAATATAATGTAGTATCAAATTTTAGAAAATAAAACAACTCGTAGCTTATTTTTAGGTATAAAAATGAATTATAAAATCGTAAGTTTTGGGTTAGTCGCCCCCTCAAGAAATCAACGCATTATGCCTTCACATCCAAAAGTTTACACCTCATTGGCCAATTTTCATTTATAATATCCAACTCTGCTACATAAGCGTATTCCGAATTGAACATTTGGGAGTGTTGGATATTGTATCAGGATGTCCGGATATTACTGACGTGAACGATGTCGAATAAGCAATAGTATATGGTGTGATGTGTTACCCCAAAGCCCAGCAGCGCCGTGGACGGCCGAAGCACCGACAGGGTCATCTACCCGCATCCGGTCTATGAGGGGCCCGGCCAGTGACGTCACAAGCGCTCCTATGGCTCCGATGACCAGAGCCTCCCATGCACGGTATAGGAAGCACCCAGCTAGACAAAGGAGGTTATTTTAAAGATGCCTCGCTTAGAAGAGTTCCTTAGATGCCTCATCAATCACCAGATACCATTTAGTGACATGGGGCCAATTTAGAAGGAAATCCATAAAATGAAAAAAAAAATCTGCGTACTCTAAAGAGCAATGCTGGGTCTAATACATAAAAATCGCGTTGCTTTATAAAAAAAAGTTAATAGGGTTGGGACTTGGCGTGATTCAGAGAGACCTGCAAGAAGTCAAAGCTAAGAATGCCGGAAACTTTTGTTTATGACTTCTCTGGTCTTAATTTTTTAATTAAAACCAGACAAACTAGGTAATTTTTTCAGGATAAATATTAAGTAGATTGTCTGGTTTCTTTCCAGAAAATAAACAAAAACTTAAAGAAAATTTACCAGTAACGGCCACCAGGGATCCCAGCACACTGTTGATTAACTCCATCACGTCAGCTCTGCCCTTGTTCTTGATCATGGTGAACCTAAAACAGTTAAGTTTCCTTAAATTTCAAGTACAAGAACATTATATTGTATCATTTATACATCCAGGGCAAGACTATAAAAATAAGAATAGGTTGTACGTACTTCACAACAAAAAAAACACAAAGGTTGCGCAATCCAAAATGGCAAGATGAAAATAGTCAAACCTAATAGCCCCAAACAATCTCTAAATTGGGGCTTTAGTGTGGACACTTATGTTACAGTAATAGTATCACACCTTTTTGCAATATAGTTAAAGGCTAAGTATTTCTTGGAAATGCCAATAATACTTACAGTATACCGAAAACGCCACCGCCGCAGGAACCCATCATCGTCATAACTGACGCGCGCGCTGCGTATTGCCACTTCGCCCCGCTCACCTTTGCAAAGAAAAATCATGTTAGAGTCGACTCTCTTTGTTTAGATAAGTGTCCATTGTAGTATCTACCTCCGGTTATTTTTACCAACTGATGGAATGTAAATTAATCATACTTCCGTCGCTAAAGTATTTCGTACTTTGGTATGATATAAGTATTAAGGCAAGTTTTATGAAAAAACTTGGATATGAGTATGTTTTATCTTTCGTATTCTAAAATTAACTTGCAGTAATTATGTAAATTTCAGCTCATTATCCAAAACAATTACCCGCGCTAGCGTGCGCGCGAAATTGCCGCCATTTTGTTCAGCTCATCTAATTTTAAAATGGCGTCGTTTAAGTTCAATCACGGTGGAATTATGCGAGTTGTAAACAATTCGATTTCAAACTAATTCCTTCTAAATGCCATTATTATTCATGATACTTTGTTTTCAAAGTCAGCCTTTGAAATAGCTGTTTCAGGGCTCGACTACGCATTAATATTATGTTATAAATATCTAGCTATTTAAAAATAATTACTGCTTCTTAGTGTATGCATCTTTGGTTACAAAAACCTTTCTTGCCTAGAATGCCTAATGATCAACTTAGGACATTACGAAAACAACTAAGCAAAACCAAGAACCAAGGACAACCAAGACCATTGACGCCCATTCCATCTTAGGCTTTCTGGATACATACCCCGTAAGTACTCCCGGAGTTGAAGGCAAGCCAGCCCCACCATAACACGAAGGTGCCCATGATGGCGTTGACAGGATTGCCCAGCGGCAGTGGCGCGGTGCCGTGCGCGTACCGACCCAACCGTGGGCCCAGCATAAGTGCTGAGGCAAATGCCGAGGACCCGCCTGGAGGAAAACATAAATTTTTAGCCAAGAGACTGGCAGAAAATGACAATGAGACAATAATGTAAAACCAGAAAAGCTGTTGAATTGAAAAAAAAACCGGCCAAGTGCGTGTCGGGCCACGCGCAATATAGGGTTCCGTAGTACCGCAAGTTTTTGATAATTTTTATGGTCAATGAACGTACATTTAAAGTGTGTTTTACACTACTAATAACATCATCTCAGTTACTTTCAAAGGAATTTGAACGAAAAGGTCCTTTATACTTCGACGAATACATTTTTTTTAGTTAATCGACTATTACTCAATAACTTATGAAGTCTTCTTAGCCGTGATAGTTTTCCTTTTAAATTCAGCATATTTCCTACTCCCGTGAATTTTTTGACATTTCCAGAACTAACCGTTTAGCTGGTACCTTCTACCAGGGGGACACTGGACTCGTAACGATTTTTTCCACTTTAAAACTTAATATTTCACAAACGGATCCCTAAATCGGAAAATGATCTATGAATACTCGCAATATTTTAAAAAAACCTATTCAACGACACCCCACACGATGGGGTGGGCGCGAAAAAAAAATTCATTCCCGCTTGATGTGTAGGGGAGGTACCATAAAAAAAAAAATTACGATTTCATGTACCATTTTGTTGCCATCACTAATATGTGTATTCATACCTAATTACAGCTTTGTAGGTCCTATGTTCTCTGAGTAAAACCGCGGACAGACAGACGGACAGACGGACGGACAGACCGAAACTATAAGGGTTCCTTGTTGACTACGGAACCCTAAAAAGCAATGTTATACAGAAAAGCACTGTAAAGACAGGCAGTAACGTTAGATTAAATATTATTAAGGTTGTGTTAAGTTTAAGAGACAGTCACCAACAGCTTAAGCCTCTTCAATAGTAATTTATCGCACTATTTGGCATAGGTATCTATGCCATCCTGCGATTCGTTTTTGGTGTTTCCTATCTATTTATTGTAGGAAACAAGAATCGCATATTAAATGAAGCCTGCGTCTTCCTTCATAGTTGACTTACCTATAAGGTGAACAGGTCCAGAGCCCGCAATGTCTACAGCGCCCAGTTTGTTGAGGAAGCCGTGTTCTCCCCACACCCAGCCCGCCGGCACACAGTACACCACCGTGTTCAGGAACGAGAACAGGCAGTACGCCTTGAAATTGCACCTGGTTAAGGGGCATATTAATTGATCTTATGAGAGTTAGTTGGTGGTCGGCACAAAATAATACAGAATCATATAAATTATTTACATTATGAGTTGGCCTTCTTTTGCCATTTGTTTAGACACTGACTAACCTAAATGAAAATCGACTTAAAGATGTTGTTAAAAGTTAGGTAAAGGGTTGCAAAATTAAGGTACCAAGGTTGCTTATATATCATAATATTAATCTATATCTATACTTATTATAAAACAAAGTCGCTTTTTTTCCCTCATGTCCCTTTGTTCCCTTTAATCTTTAAAACTACGCAACGGATTTTGATTATTCTTTCAGTGTTAGATAGACCATTTATCGAGGAAGGTTATAGGCTATATTTTATCACGCTAAGACTAATAGGAGCGAAGAAATAGAGGAAAATGGGGAAAAAACGGGGAAAATTATTTGAAAGGGCTAACTTGAACGCGCTAATCTCAGGCACTATTGGTCCGATTTGAAAAATTATTTCAGTGTTAGATAGCCCATTTATTGAGGAAGTCTATAGGCAATATTTTATCACGCTAAGACTAATAGGAGAATGTAGAAAAAAACGGGGGGAATTATTTGAAAGGGCTTATCTCGCGAACTACTGGAGCAATTTTTATGTTATTTGGCACAGCTAAGAAGTACACCACGTGAAGGATCATAGGCTATCCATTTTAATCATTTTTTCAGTGGCTATATATTTTATACCCGTGCGACGCCGGGGCGGGTCGCTAGTTGTTGATAAAACAAAATTATTAGGGTTTCATAAGGCTGCTTTAAATGGTTTCCCTTTTTTTAAACGACGTCTTTGTTACTTTTATTTAAAAACACGTGAATTAAATATGTCTGTTTTTTCTTATCCTAGTTACTGATAAAATGGAACTCCTTGACGTACAACCTTCTCTGAACCTTGGCGCTCTTGGTCCGCGCTGTCGGAACTCGCGTCGTGAGATAATTCGCTACAATTTCCTTATTTAGGGTCAAATTATATCTTATAGGGAAAAGAAGATTAAAACCTACACCGCGTATCCTAACAATAAGGATATTCAATTGTTTTGAACTTTGAAATTTTTTGAATATCTGAAAAAGTGTGGCTATAATTTTATAGCTGTGGCTATATTATAGCTTAGTGGGTATATAGTTAGACAAAATTGTAGTTATCCAAATAAAGCTGACTCAAAACAAGAGTTGACTGGTATTGCCAGCATTAAAAAAATTTGTGCATACAGTCTTCTGCGATAGACGCTTCGCACTTCTACGCCCTAAATGCTTAACCAATTACCTCTCAGCCATAGCCCCGCTGACGATGGTAGTGGCTGTTGTCGCAAAGCTTAGCTGGAAGAGGAATGACGCGAACACTGGTCCCATGAGCGCGTCACCTACAGGTGGGTCCACCAGGAAATCTCCCACTCCGACGACCGGGTTTGACCACTTGCCCTCGCCATAGGAGAGCCCGTACCCGAAGATCCAGTAGGTCAGACCTGGTGAAGTAGGGATTTCGGGATTTCTAAAGAATAAGAACTTTCCAAGTCTATGAAGGAATTTCCACTGGAGCTGCGTTGTGTGGAATGTGTGTTTTTGTACCAATTGAATAGCTTGCCTGACTTCGCTGAACGCAGCGGTTCTATTAGTCCTTAAACACATTCCTCGCAACGTAGCTGTGATAAAAATAAGCGAGGAAATTACGGAATAACACCCTTTATGACATCATATTTGTAAAAAGTTTCAGACTGTGAACCAGGGTATCTGGTGACATCATTACTTGACTTTAAGAAGGGTTATATTAATACTTAAAATTTTGCAATCTCAAGTTTGGGCATACCGTGTCGCTTATACTCGATCTATACGAAAATTTTATTTCCGATAAATCGCCGAAGTTGATAGACGCTATGGAATAGTGAATTTTTGTGCAATGTTTCTACTAAGACACTCACCACCGAGGGATATGTCTGCCATGTTTTTCATCATTATGTTGGCTTCATTTTTGATTGATACGCAGCCAGATTCCAGCATACCAAATCCTGCAACAACAGCATTGTATTACTAACCACACACACAAACATACTTCACCCACACATACATATTATGCTGACTGCACATACATGAAACATTATTAATCAAAAGCTCATTGAAAACAAAATTCCAAAATATTCGTAAGTTTATCACAAAGAGTAAGTGATTGGGAAGGTAGTTTTAGTTCAATAATATTTTGTATGATACCTATACTTATATTTGAAACTTTTGTGAGTTATGCGCATAACGCGCTATGACCTGCGATCTTTGAAAATGATATTTTCGTGAGAGCATAATATAATTATTGTTTCATCGAATGAAGACGTCGCTTCCAGACGTTTTTTATAATTGGGGTTCCGTAGTCAATAATAAACCTTTATAGTTTCGGTCTGTCCGTCCGTCTGTCTGTCCGTCTGTCTGTCTGTCCGCGGTTTTGCTTAGAGACTATAGGACCTACAAAGCTGTAATTTGGTACGAATGCACATATTAATGATGCCAACAAAATGGTACCTACATGAAATCTTTAAAAAAATATTTTTATGGTACCTTCCCTACCCATCAAGCGGGGATGAAAATTTTTTTTCGCGTTCACCCCATCGTGTCGGGTATCGTAGAATAGGTTTTTTTAAAAATATTATGATTTATGACTATTCATAGATCATTTTCCGATTTAGTGAAATATTAAGTTTTAAAGTGGAAAAAATACGTAGTTTTTATAGTAATGTACATGATATATTTTCTTTAGAATTATCATGCCCCTACTTTAGAAGTTAGAGGGGGGGGGGGAGACACACATTTTACCACTTTGGAAGAGTCTCTCTCGCAAACTAATCAGATTAGAAAAAAATGATATTAGAAACCTCAATATGATTTTTGAAGACCTATCCATAGATACCCTATACGCGTAGGTTAGACGAAAAAAAATATTTTTGTTTCAGTTGTACCTATGGGGACCCCTAAAATTTTTAATAATTTTTCCAATTTTGTATCGAAATCTTAATGCGGTTTACATATTACATCTACTTACCAAGTTTCAATAGTATAGCTCTTATAATTTAAAGTGGCTGTGACATACGGACGCACAGACAGACTGACAGACAGACAGACATACAGACATGACGAATCTATAAGGGTTCCGTTTTTTGCCGTTTTGGCTACGGAACCCTAAAAACGGTTGTCTGTAAAGTCGGTTTACTGACTGACAACGTGCCTCTTTGTCGCTCCGCTTCCGCGCTCTCGCTTGCACTTCAAGCCCTAAATGGAACGCCTCAGAGCGAGGTAACGCCGCATGAGTCATGTTTTTTCGTGCGTGCAGCCGGCTCCATCGAATTATAAGACGTTGTCACGTCAAAAAAGCATACCTACTATGTATTAGATTTCACGACCGACCTTTAAATTACTTTTAAAGTGTAATGTCATACACTCTCTGTAGAGTTTGTAGGACATATAAAATTATCATTCAAGTAACAAGTTTCAGAATTCCAAATTTTATAATCAGCTCTGACCTCTGTAGAGCTCAATTGTAGCGTTCCACGTACAGCGGGGTGGTGAGAGGTCCGACGATGTGGACGGTCGCTGGTAGAGCTGGTAGAGCTGGTAGAGCTGGTAGAGTTGCGGTAGGTAGTTACCCGCCACTCTGCCTTAAGCGGGGAGTGGAGCACCATGGGGTTGTGGCGGTACCCACAATTTGCCTAACAATTGCGCTATCGAAGTTTCGGCCTGACCGAGCTTGCTATCTCTCTCGGTCGGAAGATCTTCCTTTTCGGCCGCCACTAACAACGTTAAAGGGTTTTGGTGGGTAGACCCTACTAACGAGTCCAACATACTCCGGCCGATGTCCCCAATCCGCCGGGGATGCTTAAAGTATTTCCCCATGTAAAAAAAATCGGTCAAGTCACAAGTGCGAGTCGGATTCGCGCACTAAGTGTTCCGTACCGTAGAGCGAAAGTAGGGAAACTTTGTTTTTTATTATTTATTTTAATGTTATTATTCAATATTAAAATACTGAATACCTACACATACAAGGATTTTGTGCAAGTGTCTACATTTTGCCATGAAGGACTACGAGCCAAAAATATCAAAAACAACGTTTGTCGTATCTGAGAAAATTTTAGAAGTCTATCTATAGTGGTTCTTGAGTAGCGGTACAGCCTGGAGACAGAAAGACAGACTAGTCAGACAAACATCGAAGTCAAAGAGTAAAAACGGTACTCCCGTTTTTACCCTTTGGGCGCGGTACCCTAAAAAGTCTTAACAGTTAACACAGCTAATTTGATTCAATATTTTTTTAGCTGTAAGCCCAATTAGTGCATACCTAATCCTCCACAAAATACTCATGAAATCACTGTCATTTAAATCTATATACTTATGTCTGTTCTATATAATATATTTTTAACATAGGTCCGGCTTGTCATTTAACTCCCGTTTTTGCCTTTTCGGAGAATTTAAAAAATAAAAATATTTTTTTAAAATTCTCATTTGGGTGCCCTCCAAAATGCGTCACGGCATTTCCACGTGCAAATAATCAGATTTCTCAGTAAGAGTTTTACATAATTACCAGATTTTTATTGTATCAACAGGTTTCGCGAGGTCGGCAGGTCTGAAGTGTGTCATTGCACAAAATGCGAGCTCTTTTTTTTTGGAAGCTTTATCCGACTACGTCAAATAAGGGGATCACCTTATATTTAATCAGAGTGCCGTGTGTCGGTCAGTCTTAAAGGATCCTATATTACAAACGGTAAATGTTGTAATATTTAAATGAAACCGCTGTTACATGGACAAACTATATAAAAGAGCCATTTAGGTCAAGGCCCTTCGTAAAAATATATTACTAAGACGTACTCTAAGTAGATACTAAGTATTAAGTACCATAATATTTCCTACATTGAAAAAATACTTAGCAATCGTCTGTAAAATATTATGTTGCCCATTCAAAGTTTGTACCTAAAATGTTGGAATTCCCAGATGAATTGCAATAAAATAAAACTTTAAGAGCATAATGATTATGATAATGATAAGCAAAATCGATTCGGTGGAAAAACTACACGTTATTATTGTGTTAATCATATTATTCTCTTTTGTATTAATCAAGTGACTTTTTTATTCGAACTACAAGAAGCACCTGCAAGTCTCAACCGCATTTGAAATACTTGAAAACCGGCTAAGTGTCTAAACACACTAGGCTGAATTACGCCGACGTAAATTCTGCCGCGTTTCAAACATGGTGTGTCGTGTGTCGCGTTCCGCCCATATTTTGTATGGACAAAATATGGGCGGAACGCGACACACGACACACCATGCCGAAATTCCGTCGTGAGCCGAATTTCCGTCGAGCCGAGTCGAGCGTAAAGTTCGGCAGCGATTCGGCGGTAATGTTTTATATTATAGCAACACACTATACGCGACGGAATTATCAAAACCGAACATAGCAAATCCAACCTTACGGGTCTATACAGATGGACCGCATTTCAACTGCAATCCAACCGCAAATTGCAGTTCAAGTGCAGTTTGAATGCAGTTGATAATGGTTTGCAATTCTATTGCAGTCGTGTCAACTGCATTCAAACTGCACTTTAACTGCAATTTGCGGTTGGATTGCAGTTGTATAGACCTTAACTTCAAAGGGTCTATATATTTGAATATACGGACCGCATTTCAACTGCAATCAGTTGACACGACTGCAATAGAACTGCAAACCAAACGCGCAGTCGGATTGCAGTTCAGTTGCAGTTGGCGTGCAGTCGTGTGAACTGTTTGGTTTGCAGTTCTATTGCAGTCGTGTCAACTGCATTTAAACTGCACTTGAACTGCAATTTGCGGTTGGATTGCAGTTGAAATGCGGTCCATCTGTATAGACCCTTACATCTGAGAATTTTAAATACTCGCGCGCGTTCCGCAACAGAAATTACGCCGCGAAATTTCGGCTCTTCACATAATTTATAGGGTGTCGCATCAGACGTAAGCGGCTGAACGTAATTTCGGCCACGTAAATTACGCCGGCGTAATTCAGCCTAGTGTGTTTAGACCCTAAGAGCGTTTCGGGCCACGCGCAATATAGGGTTCCGCAGTAGCCCATAATAATGTGATCTTTCATTTTTTTTTAGTTGATCGACTATTACCCAATAACTTATGAAGTCTTTCACATCCGGTCAGTTTTTTCACATTTTCAGAAGTAACCGTTTAGCTGGTAGAAAAGGGGGGGACACTGGACTTTAACGATTTTTTCCACTTTAAAACTTCATATTTCACAAAGGGATCCCTAAATCGGAAAATTTATAAAATATTAAAAAAACCTATCCAACGACACTTCACACGGTGGGGTGGACACAGAGGAATTAAACCAGTTGTTAAACCTGTTGTTTCTGATATCTATGGGTGGACACGAAAAAAATCCTCCCCGCTTGATGTGTAGGGGAGGTACCTACCTACCATAAAAAAATTTTTTTTTTAGGATTTTATATACTTAGCATTTTATCGGCATCATTAATATGTAAATTCATTACGAATTACGGTTTTGTAGGTAGGCGTATTATATTATAGTCTAATGAGCAAAACCGCGGACAGTCAAACCGGAACTATAAGGGTTCCTTGTTGACTACGGAACTAACGGTAGAGCTCTTATTTCGGAAAGAAATGTTATGCAGACTTCGTCTAATTATTATTGGTCAGATTCAGGTTTCAGGTCAGATTTTACTTTTTACCGTTTTAGTTTTATGGGTAAGAAATTTTTTGGTAGGTAATTGAGTGTCATATATGAAGACATTTTTATTATTTTTAATAATAGATTTAGTTTAGTGGATTACTTACCAGTTTGCATAGTGAAAATCATGAAGGAACATAATAAAATCCAAGTAGGGTCCCCTACTTCTATTTCAAAACTTTTCTGTAAATTCACTGTCGAGTTAAAAAGTTTCGTCGAACGCAGGACTGCGGACGCCAAAGTTTGATTTGGCTCCATTTTGGCACGTTTTTGTAATTTAAATATTCATAAAATAATAATGATTCCTTTTATGTTAAGATAAAAATAATATTCTCTTTATATTAACATTTTTTTACTTTAATGAATGCAAAATATTTATTTTATTCACAAACACAAAAAATTCAAAAATTTCTATTCATTACAAAAAAACTCAAGAGAATATTCGAATTTTAAAATTCATATTCAAATTCGGAATACGTTTGAACGCGGCTACTGTCGGAGGAGAATAAAATACTAAAATGATTTCAGCGCTATATAAAACCTGTACATTCGCGATACATAATATCTTGTAGGAAGTCGTAATATCATTTTTTGGATTCGGATTTTCAAAGAAATGACGTAAGCATTGAGATGCCTAAAAGAGGGGCATTACGTTTTACGCATTGCTTTTGCACTTCTTCTACATAATAATATATCTGATTGTTTTTACTTTTTTGTGGGTTTTGGTAGGGATAGAATAGAAAATACCTTAATTTTAATATCTAGGCAGTGCCTCGTGTTACCTGTGGTGTAATTTGCATGGTCATAAGTAATCTAATAAGTACTTACCTAATAACAGTTTAAGTATACACAAGGTTAATAAGTGTTTTATTTATTGAGGTAAATTGTAAAATAACGAAGGAAGTATCCTCTTTACTCTGGATTTCATAACAGTTGTTCTACTGTTTTTACTTATATTAAGTTCCTTGTCCGGACAAGGAAAAAACTTTCCTTGTCCGTGATTTTGCGTATACATATATGTCGCAGGGAAAAGAGGATATCAGGGATTTCACGATATCCCTAGGGATATCACGAACTCCCGGTAGATGCCGAATATTCTTGTTTGTTACGTCTTCTTACTAAAAATATCTAGTGATATGTCATTTCACTAAACTAAATCTAGTGAAACGTCAGAAAAGCGGACACCGCCGAATAAAAATCAAGCCACGCATTTCTCTCGCTTGCTCTAGAATACACACGGGTACTTTGATAGGATTATCTAACATCTGAATCTGACAAGTAAGATGTTAGATGATCCATGCGTCGGATGGGCATGTAAAAAGTCGGTCCTGCGCCTGATCTCTCGCCGGTCGTGTCAGTCTTCCGTCCCACTGTGAGTAAAAGAATATAGAGATTGCTCTTGTGTACTGCGCACACACTTGGGCACTATAAAATAACTCTTGACCTGGTTTCAATGAAACCGGCCACCGTCACCAAAACCAGAGTGGGAGTTATTATTATTATTATCACACGTGTAATGCAACTATAGCAGATCTGAGGGGGCATCACCATATCTCTGAATCATACAGTTGAAACCAACTGAGGATTCTTCCTCAGATACTTCAGACCTTTGATTTTTGACGTCAAACGAAGCGGCCGACCAAGTTGAATATTTTTTGTAAAGGTGACATGTCGATCTCTAGTTCGGTTAGGCTCTTGTACAGGCAGGTACTACAGGTACTCCAGCTTTTCGATTATCCTAGTTTTTACGGTTCCGTACCCAAAGGGTTAGTCTGTCTGTCTGTCTCCAGGCTAGACGAGCCGCGCCAGCTCGAGCGACGCATTTGTTTCACTCTCACTAGTGCCCGTGTCACGTGTGGGAACTAGAGCGAGCGAGATAAATGAGTGGCTCGATTTTTATTCGGTGGTATCCGCGTTTCTGACATTTCACTAGATTTAGTTTAGTGAAATGACATATCACTAGATATTTTTAGTATGAAGACGTAACAAACAAGAATATTTGGCATCTACCGGGAGTTCGTAATATCCCTAGGGATATCGTGAAATCACTGATATCCTCTTTTCCCTGCGGGCTGCGACATATATATGGAGAGTATCTACTTACTCAAAAGTAACTCTAGTATAGAAAATTGAGATAATATTTTACCCTTGCAGTGACTATAATATTATGTAAAATGTATTTAAAGATACATTTCTTTACACATGGACAAAAGAATTATTCAGTATTTATGTTACGCTCAAAGACCGAAATCGCTCAATGAGCGAAAAAAAAGGCTCACAACGCGTTGTGGTCACAGTGAAACAGCCACGATGTGAAATTCGCGTCGTGGCTCTAATGAAAACGGCCACGACGCGTTCTGGCAATCGCAAAAAGTCCATAACGCGAAATTCGTGTCTTGGCTGATATTATGCTATTCGTTTTTGTTGATCTGTTCTTGATTGATTAATTGTCTATAGGTATGGAAGATTATATTTGAATTACCACGTGTACTAGGTACAAAATATTTATTCTTTTACTAAATCACTGCATAACGTGTTTATCATTATTATTTATAAAATATCCATACTTCCATACTATTATTATTACTGTCTGTCTGTCTGGCGTAACATAGTTGCGGGCATCAACTAGTAGTATTATATTTAAATTATATATAAATAAAAATAAAACTAAATACTTATTATTTATTAAGATCAGATTACCTTATATTAAAAAAAAAAACAATTTAAACAAACAATAGCACATTGCGCCAGACAGACAGACAGTAATAATATTAGTACGGATATTATGGAACTATGGATATTTTACAAATAATAATGAAAAACTTGATATGCAGTGATTTTGTAAAAGAAAAAATATTTTGTAATACGCGTGGTAATTCAAATATAATCTTCCATACCTATGGATGATTAATTCAATCAAGAAAAACGAATAGCATATCAGCCACGACCGGAATTTCGCGTTATGGCCTTTTTGTGATTGCCAGAACGCGTCGTGGCCGTTTTCATTAGAGCCACGACGCGAATTTCGCATTGAGCGATTTCGGTCTTTGAGCGTAACATTTACAACGTTATTAATCTATTCACGTGATAGAAATTAATTAATATTATAACTAGGTGACAGATAACGTACCGGTTTGCATGGTGAAGATGATAAAGGAGGAGGTTAGAATCCAGTTGGTGTCTTCCAGGTCGATTTGGAAGTTCTCCTGCAAACTGACTGAGGTGTTGGTGAGGTTGGATTGTAGCTCCACGGACCCCATGCGCGGGTATTCACCCGTCCAGTTGTATTCCATTTTGATTTTGGAACGGCGTTTGAAATTCAAATAAAGAATTGTATTTTTTTAAATATATTTTAGGAGCCTATGCCTAAGTCTTTTTCTAGTGTAATTTTTATCTGCTTTGATGTTTCGTATTATTCCTGTGATGGACTCCTGCTAGACATTAACAATATTCTCCTATAGAATTTTACTATAGAAATCTTATAAGAACTTTCTTTCTAGCCTGCACTGATCATATTATTATATTTTGATCTTTTCTGCGAGATTAAATAAGAATAGGTTTTAAAAAATCCAATATCAAAGTCAGTAAGTTTGTACTTTGATCTGTTTTCTAGTACTTCATCCAAAGCTTTTAGTTCTAGAAGGTCACGTTCACGTGCTATCACAGTGAAAGCCCTAAGACATTTGAAATCAAGTTTTCAAATCATTACCAAATTTTGTAGTGTCAGGTCTTTCCTAAGCAACCTTAACGTACTAACTACGTACGTCATCGCCATGCCACCCACCACCACGTACTTAAATATTTATAGTTCAAGATCTGGTGCTACCCCATAAAACATTTCCAATTTGTACATTGATTTTGTAATTGCATCCTTCGTCCTTTATTTGTAAGTGTGTATGCTCTACGCAAAAACATCTGAACTGATTTTTATCGAATTCGGCAGAGCATTAGATTCCAAAATAGTTCGAACCTTTTTGTATTGAGCGTGGCATACCTAATTAGTTTCAAGTATGTACTTAAAATGGCATATATTGGTGTACACCTACGAAACATACACAACGACAGAGACAATAATTACAAACAACAAATACTCTTTGACAAAGTGTCGTAAATGATATACTTTTTGAAATATTTCAGGTTGTATATCTAGATATTTATTTATTTTACATTTTCAAACTTAAATAACTCAGAAAGTATATAATTTACGACATTTTGTCAAAGAGTATTTATTGTTTGTAACAATTGCAAGCATCTTCTCTATCGATTGGCGTATGTTTCACAGATGTAGGTACACCAAAACAAGTTTATTATATGCCAATAAGGTTCGTTGTTCTTTATACATAAGTAGACTATAATAAATTATTTATCCCGACAAAGTGCAGTGGCTTCCGTAGGCTTTGGCGTAAAATTTAAGTAGGTACTAAAGTAATTATGTATAAGTTGGTACTACCAAGGTACTACCATAAAGATAATATATCGTTGGCCCCGGGCAATAAAGGCGTAATATCAAAAACAAAACTGCACTATAAATAAATTAGCTTATTTAAGCTAATTTATTTATAGTGCAGCGTACAGTGGTCCAAAATAAGCGTTTGAAGTGTCATATGAAAGTTAATTTTTTTACCTATTTAACCATATCAAAATAATTGTGACAGTGTAAAAATTTATTGAAATAATTGAAAAAAATGTATAATACAACTAATAAGCGATATTGTTTCAATTTCAACATTGTTTATTGACTTTATAAAAACACCAAACCGCTTGAGATTTACAACTGTAGGAACATAATACGACGTATTTGACCGACTTCCAAAAAGGAGGAGGTAATATATTCGGCTGTATGTATTTTTTTTTGTATGTTCAACGATTACTCAGCCGTTTGTGGTCCGATTTTCAAAATTATTTTTGTGTTGTATAGGGTTTAACTCGAATTTGGTACCATGTTCACAAAAGTGGTGATCTGATGATGGGATCCTTGAGGAATCGAGGGGACTCCTTGAAATTTGTATGGAAACATATAGTGATTTCGATTTTTTCTGAAGCATTCGAGGTAAATGCTACCAAAAAGTAAGATTTGCACCAGGTTATACCCTGGATCCGAAGGTATCGAACAGAACTTTTGAATGCTCATAGGTACAGGTTCGGGGATTTCGGTGTTGTTTAAACAACTGAAAGCATAAGCTAATACATCAATTTGATTAATCATCATCATCACAACCATAATTATACCATGAGTCATCACACTATGACCCAATTATTGGTACTTTTCGTGATATTTTGCATCGAAGCAGATGTTTTTGATGATGATTTCGCTGTTTGTAGACCGATTTTCAAAATTCTCGTGTTGTTGTATAGGATGTAATCTGGAAGGTAAGCTAAAAGGAGGAGGTAATATATTCGGCTGTATGTATTTTTTTTTTGTATGTTCAACGATTACTCAGCCGTTTGTGGTCCGATTTTCAAAATTATTTTTGTGTTGTATAGGGTTTAACTCGAATTTGGTACCATGTTCACAAAAGTGGTGAGCTGATGATGGGATCTATAAGCAATCCAGGGAAATCCTTGAAATTTATCAAAACACTCATAGTGGTTAAAATGTTGTTTCTAGTAAATTAAACATATGTTACGAATAAGAGAAATTTCATACGAAGGTGTCTCTTGGTGCAAAGGCACTGAACAGAACTCCTGAACCTTTAAAGATAAAATTTTGGAAATTGCAGCATCGCTTAGATAACTGCAGGCATTTACCACAATTTCGCTTACAGTAACATAATGTGAATAGTTAACATTCGTATTGGGGTTTTACGCATAAAGCCTAATTTCATAGATACTTAACTAAAAAAAGTGAAATTATTATTTGTTAACAAAAAATTAAAACCGACTTCCAAGGTAAAAACAATAGTAATATGAACTAAAAAGTATTAAATAACTCTTACTCTTTAATAGCACGCCTTTTTCAGAATTCGTCTAAATATCAACTATTTCTGTACATAATATACTACAGTCTTCATTACTTTGAAGTCGGTACCAGTCCCAAAAGTTTCAGATATGACATTACTGAACTCACGATTAAATTAGCTGGTACCGACTTCAAAATAATGAAGACTGTAGTATATCAGTGGCGAAGCGTCCATATAACCCGATTCCCATCGGCTTCCCTTAGGGCTTAGAAAAATCGAATATATGGGCCAACGACATATTTATCTAATAAATATTTTACATACCTACTTAAAAAACTTTGAATTCACAATGTTATATGCAATAAATTTTTCTCTCACTTGAAATACATAGTTTGAATTAATAACTATCGCCTACAAATTTTAAAAGGCAATGCAATGTGCGGGCGCAGAGAATCAAATAAGCCGCAGGATTAGCGGCTTATTTCTCCATACAACGACAGTTCATAGTAAGCATCTGTCCTTTTCATTCCTGTGAACTGGTCGTCATGTTCTGTCTCGTTCTAGCACGCGCGATATATACTTGGAAATAACTCGATGCCCGACGAGTTATTACGGAGAAAGGTTAATTAGCAACGCACAAGTGCAAGCGAGATAGATGAGTCATGAAGTAAAATTGTTATGATTCGAATTTAAGAATGAATGTAGCGACATTATACTTTTGCTGGCGCGTAATACATTTTATTTTGGTAGGATTTTTTGTAATACGACTTTATTAAGAATGCCTTTAGCGGTACTAAATATGACAGGCGCGTAATACATTTTTATTTTGCTGGTTTTTAGATTGACATATTAATATGGCGGATAGTGTGTTTGTAAACAACATGTCGTTTGTTTTGTTTTGTCGAATTTAAATTTTGTTTTAGCGTTAGAACTTAGAAGAGTGTCGTGAATTAAATTAATTTATATTGTGACTTGTGAATTGTGAGTCGTACGACGTAATCGTGTAGTTCGGAAAATATGGCATTAATTCAGAAAGACTGTTGTCTGACAGATTATATTTTGCTGTCGAAGGAAACTTTGTTTTCCAAACTTAGTTTTGAAAATTAAAAGCATGTCATTCAATTATAAATTACCAAAATTGGTAAGTAGATTTTTTACTCCGGCTTCCCTTCTCAAAATATTCACCCCTCGCCACTGTAGTATATTATGTACAGAAATAGTTGATATTTAGACGAATTCTGAAAAAGGCGTGCTATTAAAGAGTAAGAGTTATTTAATACTTTTTAGTTCATATTACTATCGTTTTTACCTTGGAAGTCGGTTTAAATTTTTTGTTAATTCGCTTTAGATTTCGAGCGTACCAGCCGATTACTCCCTTCTTCTGGGGAATCTTACAGCGAAAACTTAGCTGTATGATGTATCGTATCTTCACCGTTTTTTCACCGTTCAGTTTTAGTCGTAAGAGAATTTTCCATTCCATAAAGCTGTTGTCATTTATTATACCCAAAATGTTATTTTAAAAATATGAAATAAATAGGGGTGATAGACTAGTACTCAGAGAAGCCAAAAATCAAATAACATTAAAAAGGGCGTAGAGATCAACTACGATAACATGGCGCGCCCCTCCAAATGACTGTTTCAATGTGTGTAGTCACAACCTTATGTTAGTTTGTATGTAGTAAGTATTCAGCCAATCACAGTACACGTAATATTTCAGTTAATGTCACTTATTACCAAGATCTGTTGGTCAACTAATCATAACTAGCCTACCGCGCAAGACAACGTAGTTTTGACAACGCACTTCAAACGTTTTGAATTTTGGAGGGGCGCGCCATGTTATCGTAGTTGATCTCTAGCCGGCGTTTACCACTTTTTTGCCCGGTTCCAGCGATATATTACCTTTATGGGTACTACTAATATTAATATAATATACTCTGTGGTATAAGTGACATGTTTCTGAGTAAATACTAAAATCATTTAAAATATTTGTTGCCTATTTGAACACGATAAATCGGTTTTATGATAACGTAAAATATGTGGTGTCGACGCGGCTATGAAAATCAATTTCATGTAATTTTATTACTTTTCTCTACGTGCACATATTTTTATAATACAATAATAAATATATAAGTTAAAATCATCACTCATTCTGAGCTCTCTTAAAATTTTAAGAAAATTAATTATGGAGAGAAAAGAAAATATAGAAGAGTCCGTATACGAAATTTGCCGATTTCGCTGATTTAACAGACGTGATTTAACAGTTAAAATACAGTATTTCTATAAGTTTTAATGCACAACATGTAAGATCATTTCAATTATAATCTAATGTTGGAGCTATATTTTTTATTTTTTTAAGTATTTTTAAATAATCCAACTCAAACCCGCGACAGTTTTGTGATTTTTGCTATAAAAGGTTTAGAATATCACCTGTTTATGGATTGATAAACAGGTGATATTCTAAATCCTGATATTACTCGCCGCAAGTTCGAGTCGGTTTTCCGCGCTTAAATATATTTTAAATCTAATAATTAGTATATATATATTTTTAAGTGTAATAAGGGGAAAAAACCTAATAATATTTCTGAAGCGAACCTTTGCAATTTCGACAAAATCGGCAAAATTTCGTATACGGACTCTTAAAGTCATCAGTATCTTAGACTATGCAGAATATTTGATACCTATGTGTTTGTAAACGCAAAAGTGCAAGTAATTTAGACGAATTACGAGTAAATTGTACTTTGATCACACGGGTATCACATTTTTTAAACATTGTTTATCATTGACATAATAATAATTTTTTACATATACCTACTACAGAGAAGATTGGTTCTTAGGCACTTTGGCGGACCGATGTAATTGGTCGCGGTATATCAAGCCCAACCGACAGACCACAACTCAATTGACCAAAACCCGACCAAATGACATAGGCCTGTCAGCTGCCTAAAATCAGATTCTACAACGGTACAAGACCTCAACGCAAAGTGACTCTACGCCGTAGCGAGCCTAGCGCATATTCCTCGGAGGAATTGTTACTTGTTCCCAGTTCCCTTTGGGTGCTGACTGGCAATTATATTATATATTATTATTAAATATTGTTGCCAATAACACAACTGAAGTTTGGTTTTTGAACAGCGAGAAAATGTATAGATTCTCTACCTGTTTCATTCACTCCTCCCAGCCCCGTCTAGCTCTATTAAAAATTTATTCATATTCAATGACCAGATTTATTTCTTTATTTAATACTATACTACATAATACATTTTAAGGTATGGATTTCCGCAAAGTAACGCCTGATTCTATTAACTATTTAAATTTTTATCTACTAGATGGTCGTAGCGCTGTTGCATGGCACGCATTAGAAGTCGCTGTTAGTCAGAATTGAGGCCCCAATTCTCGTATCATTCGTTCCTTTGCGAATGAGTCAAGAAGTTGGGATTTAGAACGTGTTCACACCAAACCGACTGTGAGCCGCCGAATGTGAGCAGACTCACTGTGAGCCCCAGTGTGAACGTGAAAATATACGGTATCGAATGTCCGCTCCTACGCCTAGCGTAATAGCGTATTGTCTGTTAGGTGAGAACGAAAAAGTGATATTATCTATGGACTATGGAAATATGTACAATAAACTGCGCAACGTTCGCTCACATTCGGCGGCTCTCAGTCGGTTTGGTGTGAACACGGCCTTAGACACTGCAGCACTGCACAGACTGCGATGCAGTCGATGACGGCTGCTCAGCATTTGCGGTCGACAGTATCTTATTTGCACCGCGTCTGCTAACCATTCGTCAAATTGTCGCCGATTTATTTCTATTCGTTACGTGACGGGCATAACGCTGTCCGTCTGTCAGTACATTGTATTTTATTACTAGTTAACAGTCATTTGCATTTTTATAACGCTTTGCTTTATTATGTTAGTTATCGCTAAGCTAAGCTATTTTGAGGTAATTTGAGATACTTTAGTATTTTGTGGCGCTTTTGAGGATAATTTGAGCCTTGAGGTTTTATCAGGGAAAAAGTTAAAAGATGCTTATACAAGCAGATTATATTTTTAATGAGATATACTCCATACTGCTTAATATGCTTACTACTTATATTTTATCCTTATATAGGTATCTATGAGGTCTACCTAATTACCTATAAGTTTTAATTATACAAAATGATATGTTTCGCTAGTTTCCATTTCATTAATTTTTCATTATCTCATCTTCAGAAAAATATATATTATTGTAAATTGTAATATTCTTCTGAACCATGAAGTTTCATGAAATGCGTAGGTAGGTATACGGTGTAAATAATATGTAGACAGGACATATTGCTTTACACTCTTTACAGCGATAATATCTTACATATCACATAATATATTGTTTTATGTGTTTAGTAATCAGATCGTAGAGCAAGAGTTTCCAAAGTTGGTTCTGCGAAACTAGGGTTAGGTACGTGGCGTAATATTTCGTCGTCTTTCGTCCTTGAAGGTTCCGTCAAAATATATTATGATAAAATTCTAATACGATAAATAATTAAATACCAATAAATATTATAAACTTGCGAAAGTGTGTCCATCTGTCTGTCTGCTACTTTTCACGCTTAAACCATTAAACTGATTTTGATGAAAATTGGCATGGAGATGCTTGGCGTCCTAGGAAAAGACAGGAAACTGTTTGTTGTTGAAAAAAGTACGGTACCTCTGCCGACTGCCGTAGATTATAGACTACTGATTATACCGGTACTTATAATTTTTATCTTATAATAAGCAGGCGTATTTAGCCATTGTGTCGTGAGATTTTTGTTTTACATTTAACCAAGTAATTATAGATCATTATTCTTATTAAATCTCTCGTTCCAACCCTGGTTTACTAATGCAAAGAAACTGATAGCATTGCGATTCACGATCACACTCCTTTGTAATAAAATGGTGAGAGGCAACATTCGTTGACGCATTTCTTAAAAGTTTAGACATTGGGCAAGAACATAGTTGAACTGTCACTCTTCTTTGGCCATCAGGAGGTCAGAAATCAGAATAGGTACAGTTGCCTTACTCCCGACAGAATCAGAATCGAATCGAGAATCGAATCAGCTCGATCTGAACGGCTTTTGCTACTTCTCACATAATAATACAAACTAGCGCAAAATGGTGCTGCGGCTCAATTTGGAACTAATTCGATCTCAACGGCTTTTCCCACTCCTGACAGCTATACTAGCGCACGATCGTGCTGCGGCTCAATTAGGAACTAATAAGACTTTAAATCAAAATCGTATCAGTTTCGGGGGTAAGACGGCAGTTCAAACATCATCTAAGTATCACGAAGTTTTTCTTTGAGGTCATGATCTCTAGTTGAGTTAGTTTCTTTTCAAATGTTGAAATTTTTATCGATATTAGGTTTATTTTTTATTCTTTATCCGCAAACGAAGAAATGGATAATCCGTGTTTGCTTAGCAATTTGCGTGTTTGAATAAAAATTTATAATGTAGTATGTAGGTCAGGGTAGCAACAGCGGTGTGACTTGTAGATTATCATGTTTGTTCTCCTTCAATCTCCTTACAACACAATGTCTAGGTTATGTCCTAGCCGCTGTCTACTGCCTAGGACTATAACACTATTATCATCAACGTTTGTCGATCACGATGATTTGATGATTTGACAGGATCTTATAAGCCAGTGACGAATGCTGGCTCTTAATATACTATTATATAGAGTACTATTATATAATATTCTGTGGCTCTTAGGTAAGAGGCCCTAGTATCTATATAATATTTAGAACGTTTTATAGGTAAAGAGTTGGACGACGATCTTTAAAATGTAAGAGGTAAGTGAATCCTATAGGAGTTGGAGTTATAATAATATGAACCTACTTGTACCCACAGAAGAGATACATAAGATAGCCTAGCTGGGTACCTAGTACAGCACGCTAGGTAGGTACTAAGCTTTGAAAAATTTTGATGGGTATAAGGTATAAATGTATAAATACATTTTTATACGGGGCCCATGACCACCAAACTAAAAATGTTTTTGGGGGCCCCGTGTCCCGGGGTAGCTACGCCACTAGTAAAACGTTAGGTACTATAATACATTAGAGCGATATAAAAACTTAGGTGCTATCAGAAAAGTTGATTCCTAGGCAGATGGCGGACCAAGTAATTTTGTACTATATAAGTCAAACATATCAGACCGATCACAATATTTTAATTCACAGCTGAATAGACATAAGCCGACCAACTGATGTAGGTCCGTCAACTGCCTAGGAATCAATTTCCTCGATGGTAATAATAATAATAATAATAAAATAGCTTTATCGATTCCACAGTGTAAATTAAGTACTACGAAACAGTTTTGTTATTAAATTTTTAGCTAGATGTGGACCCCGTCAGGGTAAAAGCCTCCTCCAAATTGTTCCATTGTTCTCTATCTTTTGCGGTGATAGCCAATTTCTTCCTGCGCTGGCTACAATCTCGTCCTGCCACCGGGCGCACGGGCGGCCTCTCTCTCTCACGCCATGCGGTCCCTTCCATTTTGTGGTGTTGACCGTCCATCGATTATCATCGTATCTGGCGAGATGACCAGCCCACTTCCATTTGAGTCTTTGAGCGAACTGCAGAGCATCTTTTATTTTTGTTCTTTTACGTATTTCTGTGTTCCTTACTCTATCTCTATCTTCGATGGTATCCTCGATGGTACAGTGCATAAAAATCAGTGCTCAATATTATCAAGTAAAGTCATCTAAGAATAATTGTCGTCAAGTCGTCCGACTGTGGTTTTCCTCAGTTCGCTGAACTAATAAAACGTGAAACCACAAATATCTAGTTCTGCGTGTTTGTTTATATTAAAATTGAATTAGCAAGTGCATGGGAATATTATTAGAGGTCCTACTCCGAATCCTGTACGGGCACGCGCTCTTGTCGTGTGTAATGGCGCTTCACGCTGCGTACGTGCCGTGCGGCGTTCGGCGACCAAGGAATGGAGGTTTTCGATACATAACTTATTTTCACTGAAGCTATAGCTAGTTTCGTATCGTTTGCTAACTCTTGGCGATAAATAAAAAATCGAGAACCCTCGTTAGTCAGTCAGGTAAAAACTAAGAACGTTCAAGTCTGTCAGAACTCAGAGCAAATAAAGTAAATAGGTCCATGCTGGCCCATTACGACTTACGAGCCATCGCCATCGTGTAGACCCCCCTGGTCTGTCCTTGGGAAGTTTGGGAACCCCTGGTCGTGTAGACCAGGGGTTCCCAAACTTATTTTGTCTACCGCCGTGCCCATATGATTTTTGTTTAACAAACTATTATATTCTAAGGGAGGGTTGCACCAGAGGCGTGGTTAAAGTTAAAGTTATGGTTATAGTTAAGGCTAACTTAGCTTTAACCTTAATTTTAACCTTAACTTTGACCACAGACATTCACAGATGTCTGTTGCGTTTATTTTTACAGGCAATGGGATTGAGAATAAAAAAATTGAATTGTCTGTAAAAATCGGCAGGAAAAATATTTTTTATACCTAACAACATAGTAAATTTTCACGAAAAATTTTAATAGATATGCCTACTTAAGTAGGTTTCAGCGGTTATGGTCATCGTTAGGTAAATATGGCGTCCTTAACTAAAGATTTGACATTTTGTACTGTAGTTATAGTTAAAGTTACAGTTATAGTTAAAGTTGGTGCAACCCACCCTAAGAAGTGGCCTCCAAAACATGCTAGACAAAAAATTCAACTAATGTGAAGGAATATATACCTACATTTAATTTAAAACGCATCCAGATGAAAAGAAATTACAAATCACCCCCCAAGTCTACTCTCTACACAACGCCCCCATTTTTTATGAGTTCCACACCGCTCTCCTTAAAGTTTAGGCCTTCAGCGGCTTCAGCGCCGACAAGGGGGCGTTATCGCCCACTTTGGGAAAGGCTGGTGTAGACGGATTAATGGTGTATGATGACGGTCGATTTCCAGGCGTGGCCTGCAGTGTGCCATTGTTGGCCATTGTGTACTGGCTAGTGGCTACCTACTTAAAACACACATCATTTTGATTTAACAAAATCCCAAGATATATGATTCTCTTAAAAGACTTAGGCAATAGATAGGCATTTTGGTGAAATAAGAATTGCAATTTAAGTAAACAACATTGATATGATTGTCCTGTGTCCACGGTTCATTCATCTTATAAGTCGAAGTTTCAGCCCTAGCCTAGCGCTTATTATTGCCTAAGTAACATCAGTCTAATGCAGAATTTCTTATTCTTGTTGTTGTGCCTTACTTACTTTCAGCTTTCTTATGAGATGTTATAAATAAAACATTCAGGCAGATCAAAAGCATAATTTACATTTTTCATACTTATACTTACTTTTTTTTCTAAATAAGAGGCAAACGAGCAAACGGGTCACCTGATGGAAAGCAACTTCCGTCGCCCATGGACACTCGTAGCATCAGAAGAGCTGCAGATGCGTTGCCGGCCTTTTAAGAGGGAATAGGGTAATAGGGGAGGGTAGGGATGGGAAGGGAATGGATTAGGGGAGGGTAGGGAAGGGAATAGGGTAGGGGATTGGGCCTCCGGTAAATATCATATTCATACTTACTGCGTATAAACGCAGTAAGTATGAAAAATCCTGTATGAATTCGTGTCTGTTTTATTAATTTGGTCATAGCATTACATTGTAGTAATTTTGTACTACTATTGTCATATCATGTTTATCACTCAACACTTTCTGAACCTTTATACCAAGTGCTAAGGTTAAATACTCTCAACTGGGTCTATTTCGAATGTACGGTCTACTTGCATAAGGAAAAAGTATTTTGTCACTTACATTTTTGCCGTAAAATGTATCCTTCCTTACCTTACAATATTTGAAGATAATCACGTCTAATTTTAATATGCTGAAAAAAATACATAAACATACGGTAGGATAGGTACCTACTGCTTAATTCAGGACTAAAAAATTCAGGACTAAAATTACATCAGACCCCAACTTATAATACAAAATATGAACAAAAAATCTCCATTTTATATAAAAACATGATTTAATATTAAATTAAATAAGTCGTTGATAAGGAACATTTAATAATAATTAATTTTATGTTATTTAGTAATAATATTATGTACTTATTTCTGTATTTTTTCGAAATCTAAATTTACATTTATATAGCGCCATCTATAATAATGGCATAGAAACAAAATGAGAGCTCAGAAACCAATACTGCAAAAGCTACAACTTTTCGCCAATATGTAGCATTACTAATTCTTAACACAAATTGTTTCTTCTACTCGACAATAGATGGCATTTGTTGGCTGAAATGTTATCTTTAATTTTTAAAAAATAATATTATTTTGAAATTACTGCAGATAAGAAATAAAAAACAGTAGGTATTTAATAAAATAAGTGGGTTGTTGACATTAGATGTTACCTAAATAGCGTGTCAACATCATGATTGTGGTCAACATCGATTCAGCATTAAGGCGACGCCTTGATAATTTGGCTGTAGCGATGCCGATTTTTCTCAGCAATGACTAAAGCTAAGAAACTAAAGTTAATTGTCAGTATTCATCATGTCTTTGTCTTTGAATTGCCCATAGCATAACATGATTGGACAACTTTTATAACACAGAATTATCAATCGAAAAGACCTCTGTAAAAAAAGGGATTCCTATTTTTCCAATAGAGGAGAGTGATTTAAGGTTCCAAAATTTGTACATAAATTGGTTGAAGCATACACTTTAATATACATAGCTTATATGAAATGTATTTATGGTTTTTAAATTACGCGACAAAAACCTTTTTGTCGCTTACGCCCTTTCCATTTTTTGCTGTTCCATTGCTTGTTTTCTATGAGAGGCCGGCCCGGCCTCTCATGGAAAACAAGCAATCTAAAACATATCCAACACGGTTTCTTACTTTAACACGGCGTCACCTTAATCAATAAACGCTTAGCAAAAAACTTACGATTTAACTAAATTCAAAATCCCGATTCCGAAATAAACTTAGTTTAAATCTATGACGCCCGCAAAAATGTGTGTATTGTGCGGGTACCGTACATTTTTCCGGGATAAAAAGTATCCTATGTCCTTTCCCGGGACTTAAAGATCTCCATAGCTAGCTAAATCGTTTCAGCGGTTTGGGAACGAAAAGGTAGGTAACAGACAGACCGACGGAAAGACAGTCAGAGTTCAGACACATTTTCGCATTTAGGTATAATTTTTTTATGGATGTAAACGTGTGTCTGTTCGTCTGTCCGCTATACATTTAACTGTTTGTTATAGAGATAATCTGAGTCCCAGGTTTTTCTTAACGAATTTTCTGCAACGGAGTAGCAGGTAACATCTTACAGGTTCAATGCAGACCGCAACGCGATGCGTATGCATATCTAAATTTGTATCTACTAAATTAACAGATGAATATACTAGTTATACCTACTGATTTGCATGAGACGTCATAGGTACAAGTCTGTCAAATCCATACGTTAGAAATGCATCTACGCGTCGCGTTGCGGTCTGAATTGATCCTAAGTATCCATACTAATATCACAGCTAATATTATAAATGTAAAAGTGTGTCTATCTGTCTGTCTGTTAGCTCTGCACGCCCAAACTGTTGAACCGAGTTTGCTGAAAGGAGGACGGGCAAAAATGTATGGGAAGTGTTCCTACCACCAATAACAGCTGTCAGAGGATACCTATTTCGTTAGAAAGCTCTTTTCTTGGCTACTTACTCTCTCTCTACTCATTATAGGTCTACCAGAATCTAATGGCAAAAAGTGGAAAAATAAATTGACTCTAGCAATTCCGGGGTAGTTGGAATAAAACATTTAGATCCTTTTTTTTTTCTTTTCGCGCCTGATTCTTTGTGTGCAAACATGCAAATATAAAAAATTATCCAATGATCAAGGATATTTTTTAAAAATCTGCTGTCAAAAATTGCCATCAGATTCTGGTAGTCCTATACTAGTACTATGTGGGCCAGCCTCATATCACTGTATGAAAAAAGTAAGCTATAAGAAATCAACGAAAAATCGTTATGGTATTTCAGATATAAAAAGAGTTGTATTTATTTCATTACGTTTAAAAATAAAAAAGGTTAGCCTCGCGGGTTAGGTTAGCCGTTAGGTTAGCCTAGTGGGTTAGGTTAGGTTAGAGATATGCTGGGGAATATCGTTCGAGAGTTACTCCCGAACCCCCCGGCAGAATTCGCTCCACCGCTCCGACGGACGCCGGGCTCGATGAAGGAGGGTGTTCCGCCACCCGTCACCGACGCTCAAATTGAGGCAGTTTTGCCCCGCCTTCGTTCCAAGAAGAGGGCGCCTGGTTCGGACGGGGTACACGGGAAAATGCAGCCGTGAAGCGCCACGATCTTGTGGTGTGCTAGGCGGAGACCTCTCGCTCCCGAGCATGGTGCGCTGTTGTTAGTTCCGTGGTGCGCTGCATGCTCGAGAGCGATGAGGCCTGGCAGGCGGCGGTCTCTTTCTGCGAATATGTCATCTCGCAGAAAGAGACCGCAGAGCGGAATAGAGAGGATGACAGGTCCTTTCTTCCGCTCCGCCGGCGTAGGACGGGAGTGCGGAGGCGTCGCTATGTGAACCTCCAATAACTCTCGTCCCACGGGGCTCCAGGTTAAACTCAATTTTTTTTATTCAGAATAAATTTTTGCAAATGTTTTCTGAAAGTCTACATGATGCCTACCACCGGTTCGGGAACTAACCCGGCGAGAAGAACCGGTGTAATAAACTCGCAGGGGGCCTACTTTATTTACCAAAAAAAGTGAGAAAAAAATTAATCTTTTAGAATAAAGTTTACAATGCTGTAACTTAAAATTATACAATGTCAACATACATACATAAATGTAAGTCATAAAATAATGTAGAAGTAGCCTTGCAAGCAGCCATCCTACTCCCAAGATGTGCCGTCGTTTATGAAATCATTGACCTTATAATAGGCTTTGGCACACAAACGTTCTTTGACTACTTTTTTAAATTTATTAATGGAAAGATTTTGAACGTTTTCTGGGATTTTATTGTAAAGGCGTACAAATTGACCTTTAAAAGATTTAAGTACTAACTTTACTAAGTCTGATCACCGGTATTTCTAGTTTATACTTATTTCTAGTGTTTCTTCAGTATTATTTAGTTATTAGTTATTTCTAGTATTTCTAGTGTTAGGTTGGAAACCTGCCTGACTTAGCTAATCCCGGCGTCGAGGCCAACGGTTTAGTTAGCCTAAGCTTTCCCTTACTTTGGTGGAAGTCCGGTCGCTTTTGAGGTAGACCGGCCAGTCGTGGAGGGAGTCCTGTGCTTGTTAGATCCGGCCTCCGGGACATCCCTCCTTTATACGGCTGAAGGCGTGGTTTAGTGAGTAAGAGTCTCACATACCCCCGGGGTGCTTAAGCTAACTGAGGCACATCCCCAACCCGAGGGACCCATGATGGGCTTCCGCTGTTTCCGGTGTATGTGCATCAAAAAAAAAAGGTAACCTCGTGGGCTAGGCCTCATTCATTAACTTTTCAGATTTTCGCGAAAACTTTGTGAACATCTAAAAAATATATAATATAGGTAATTACTAATTACTAGCGACCCGCCCCGGCGTCGCACGGGTATAAAATATATAGCCACTGAAAAAATTATTAAAATGGAAAGCCTATGATACTTCACGTGGTCTGCTTCTTATCTGTGCCAAATAACATAAAAATTGCTCCAGTAGTTCGCGAGATAGCCCTTTCAAATAATTTCCCCCGTTTTTTTCTACATTCTCATTAGTCTTAGCGTGATAAAATATTGCCTATAGACTTCCTCAATAAATGGGCTATCTAACATTGAAATAATTTTTCAAATCGGACCAGTAGTCCCTGAGATTAGCGCGTTCAAGTTAGCCCTTTCAAATAATTTTCCCCGTTTTCCCCATTTTCCTCTATTTCTTCGCTCCTATTAGTCTTAGCGTGATAAAATATAGCCTATTATAGCCTTCCTCGATAAATGGGCTATCTAACACTGAAAGAATCATCAAAATCCGTTGCTTAGTGATTAAAGGGAACAAAGGGACATGAGGGAAAAAAAGCGACTTTGTTTTATAATAAATATAGGTAGATAGTTGAATTTTCCAGATTTTCTGTGTGTAGTAGGTAGGTACCTACCTAGGTACTTATGAATATTATGATCTATTGTCTTTAAGTTTCGAATTTTGAAAATCACTCTTGATCTATTTCTGTGCTGCATCAATATTATAAGAGCTCAACCCAAAAAAAAATAATAAAAAATAAGAGTAACATGAGCGATATTAGTTTTTTAAACTTTTTAGGGTTGCATATTATAGTGAACAAAAAACCCTTATAGTTTCGGTCTGTTCACCGTCTGTCTGTCTGTCCATCTGTCTGTCCGCGGTTTTGCTCAGAGACTATAGGAATGGACCTACAAAGCTGTACCTAAATCGGCATGAATGTAAGTACATATTGGTACATAACATTTTAAAAAGCGGGGACGATTTTATCTTTCGCGTCCACTCCATCGTGTGGGGTGTCATTATTCATTAGGTAGGTTTTTTAACCGACTTCCAAAAAACGAGGAGGTTATATGTTCGGCTGTGGATTCTTTTTTGTATGTTCAACGATTACTCCGCCGTTTGTGAACCGATTTTCGAAATTTTTGTTTTGTTGTATTAGGTTTCACTCCAATTTGGTACCATGTTCACAAAAGTGGTGACCTGATGATGGGATCCATGAGTAATCGAGGGAACTCCTCGAAATTTATATGGAAACATATGCTGATTTTGGTTTTATGAGAAGCATCCTAAGCATATGCTGCCAAAACGCAAGATTTTGCACCAAGGTATACTATGGTTCCGAAGCTACAAAGAGAACTCCGGATTCCTTATAGATACAAGTTTGGGAGTTTAGGCGCTGTTTTAAGAACTGAAAGCATATTATGCTACTATGCGAATTACATTCATCATCATCATCATCATTATCACGTCAGGGTCACCGATGTCACCAAATTCAACCTTATAAGGCACACATTTGAGAAGTTAAAGTTGCTTCGATAATGTAACATTCTGTTTCACTTCGCCGAGATATTCTGGAAAACAACCTATTTTCAACCTTTTGCATTGCGTTTAGCGTTCATAGTATAATAACGCATCGCATCGCATATCTGCCAGGGCTGTCAAGCAAGCGGCGCGGCGGCACTATGCACAGAATACAAATTACTCACGGAGGAGGTACTATGTGCGCTGCGTGTGCGACAAGTCGAGCGAGTGCCAGCCTATTGAAACTAGTCCGGTGACCGGCTACTTAGCACGTCACACGTGTTCACTTCGATTTTTTTTAATGTATTGTTTAAAATTATCTGCAGGCTGCAGCTGATTTTATAATATTTTGTAAAAGTGACTGTAATAAGATACGTAGAATAATATACAGGTGTATTATTCTACGTATAGTACGAGTTTGCTTACTAGGTAACTAAAAAGAGTGAAATTATTATTTTTAACAAAAAATTCAAACCGACTTCCAAGGTAAAACAATAATAACATCCTTATAATATGAACTAAAAAGTATTATATAATTATTCCTACCTAATAGTGCCTTTTTCCGAATTCGGCTAAAACTCAACTATTTCTGTACTTAATCTTCATAATTTTGAAGTCGGTGCCAGTTCCAAAAGTTTCAAATATTCTGTCAGAGAACATAAGATTCATCTGGTACTGACTTCAAAATGATGAAGATTGAGTACAGAAATAGTTGAGTTTTATCCGAATTCGGAAAAAGGCACTATTAGATAGGAATAATTAAATAATACTTTTTAGTTCATATTATAAGGATGTTATTATTGTTTTACCTTGGAAGTCGGTTTTAATTTTTTGTTAAAAATAATAATAAAACATAATATACGAGTATTGTCAGACATATTTGCCGATTTCGCTGATTTTACAGACGTGATTTAACAGTTAAAATACAGTATTTCTATAAGTTTTAATGCACAACATGTAAGAGCATTTCAATTATAATCTAATGTTGGAGCTAGATTTTTTATTTTTTTAAGTATTTTTAAATAATCCAACTCAAACCCGCGACAGTTTTGTGATTTTTGCTGTAAAAGGTTTAGAATATCACCTGTTTATGGATTGTATTGACGTCTTAACGGTATAAAAAAAAAATACAATGTACTGTTGAGAAAGTCGTCTATAAAATGTTGGAATTACTTTTTACCACTTTAATATGAAATAGTTGAGTAAAAAAATATGTAACTCGGCAAAATTTTAGAGAAAATGGGCATAGAATTGCTGTTAATTTCGGCAACTTGGAGCTGTAATTCATAAAAAAACGACAGAAATAATCTATAGATAAAATTCTATCCAATTCGAGAAAAAAGAAAAAAAAAAACAAATTGTGCCAAAAAACACGATTCAAAACAACCTAAATCTTACATTATATTTCTCACCGCTCGAGTTCGAGTTGGAGTCGGCTTTTCGCGCTTAAATATATTTTAAATCTAATAATTAATATATTTATTTATTTATTTGACACACCAACAAGGAAATACATCAGAAAAGATCTTGACATAGAAAACATACAATTGTAGAATAAAGATTAATGTATCCTAAATTACAGGTGTAGTTCTACATGCACAAATCTTACACACATTATCTTAAGATTTAATAACTATGATGAATCTAAAATGGCAAAAAATAAACAATAATTTCATATTTAAACAAATCACAATGTGAGAGAGAAACGAACAGAGAAGGGTTAACACAAAAACAACACAAAAATTGAATGTAGCTTAAATGTGAAACATCATCAACACCTAACGCGACAAACCAACAATTATTATTTTTTTAAACTTAGCCAATTTATTTGAGAAGATACAAGTATCACTAATATTTGACAAACTGTTGTAAGACCTGCACATCCTTTTAATCGGCGAAAATTGGCCCAAATTTGTTTTGGCTGATTTAATGTAAAAAGGTTTGTATTTATTCTTGGTAAACGATTTGGTACATTTAATTTTATTATTTTCAGGAGTTCTTTACTATCAATAGTGCCGTTTACAAGTTTGTGCAGGAAAATTAGATCGAAGTACTGTCTGCGATCATGAAGCGAAACCATCCTAAAGTAATCTAATCTGTCTTTATAATGTGGCAATTTTTTGGCTAAGCCCTGCTTAAAGGATAAGTGCCATATAAAGCGTTTTTGTACTCGTTGGGGGTTCCATGCAGGACTACAGTACACTAGTTTGCTGCGAACTAATGCGTGGTATAAAGTGATTATTGTGAGTGGATTATGAAAGTCAGCAGCATTACGTTTGATAAATCCTAGAGTTTTCAAGCTATGGGAGACAATGTTATCAACGTGTCTATTCATTTGCAGTTTTGAATCCAAAGTTATACCAAGGCCAAATTTCAGCCCGATCCGTCCAGTGGTTTGGGCTGTGTGTTGAAAGATCACCATGTCAGTCAGTCACCTTTGAGTTTTATATATCTAGATTCACTTATTTAATTGTACCTACCTATATCTAAAAGCTAAAATCTGTCTTATAAAATCGGAAAATAAAAATATTACATAAGTATGTATTTTTTCACAAAAGCTAAAATCTGTCCTAAAAAGTCGGAAAATAAAATATTTTGTCACAAATCACAATGTCAGGCGTTGATATAGCTTCTCACAGTGCAGGGGTCATAAAGAGATATTGTGCTTACAGCTTAGGTACCTACTGCTTGCTTAGAAATTTATCTTAGGGCCTGTTTTACCACTTCCTAATAAGTTCTGGATAGGCTATCCACCACTTAACTTGACATAATATTATAATATGGAGAATAATATGTCAAAAAAGTTGTGGATGCCTAATTAACCCGGCGTCTGCCTGGTAGAAAATAGGAACAACAACTGCGTGGTGGGTCATAATTACCTACCCGAATTATAAACCGTTGTTAATTTTTACCATTTCAACGAAATTTAAAGCAAATTTATTTTTAACTAAAAGAATAGGTCTTAGTTTATCATATTTTGAAGAGACATTAATAATCGTTTTTTTCCTATGTAAAATTTGCCACAAAAAATTAAAATTTCGAAATTGATTAGTAAATAAACAAAAAGTGACTAATCCACACTTTATATTTTACTTTTTAGAATGACAAACGTTACATCTTAAAATAAGTAAGTATACGTAAAAATGATAAATAATCTTATATTCAGTCACTGTGAGCGCTGTCATCCACGCAACCGCTACAGAAAGAAATACCTTGTTCAGGGCAGATAAATTTTTTGCATTTCAAGAGGTAGGTATGGTAGTATTCCTGTCTCTTTTAGTGGGAAATATTATCTGGCATCGTTTACGAAAGCCAGAAACTTTGGCAAGGAGCACTTCTGATGTTTCTTCTGTAAAGAACCTCATCCCTTTGCAAATATCGCTTATAGATGAACTACATCCATGTACAAGCCCTCAAGTGGTTATTTATAGGAACAAACCTAAAAATAACGTAATATGTAGAGTAATATACGTTTTGTCACCTGTCAGTACAAATAAATAAACGAAATAATCAAATAATTAATTTAACGTCACTGGCACAAAATGGCATCATGGAATGCATAGTTGGGTCATATTTACCCTTTTGTATGTTTGACTATGTTTATCATCCATTCCAGACACACGCCGTCGAAGCTGACTTATGAAAGGGCTGCAGGGCTCTAACTCCAGCTAGAAGCGTGGGAACGTTAGTAGGTACTAGGTACTATTAATTTCTTAAATACGCATTTAAAAATATCACGGGTCATTATGACCCAACCTGGCAGTCGCCGGGTTAAATAAGCTTTGAATTGCACTAATTAATAAGTAACCAAGTACCAACATTTAGTTACGTCATAAAATATTTGTTTTATTGTTCCATTAACGTTTTATTTTATGCTATTGCAAAAAAATAACTGCCCCACATAAATAATATTTGTATGTCGGTTTATTAACATCTTTTTCAATTTGTATTTACACGTTTTTTACAGCAGCAAAGAATATAATACAATACAGCTTGAACCTTTTTTTAATGCCAAACCACACAGATTACGCTCAATAATGTCTTTATTGCGCTTCCCTCGAAAAGGTGCCCTATTCTATTCAGCTAGGGACGAAAATACCTCGGTTACTTCTTAATTTATTAGTCTTGGAAAGAATTTAGGGGAAAGTGAGCTTTAACGCATCAGTATAGAGGTTAAAATGGAGCGTCGGGCGGCGGCAGCAAACACCCCCACGGAGAGGCGTGGTTATTCCCAATCAGTGCAGACTCACCAAAACTCGTCAGAGAACTGTCAGACACGGACGTTCGATATCCAAAATCGTGTCAGTGGCCAGTGAGTGTGTGTTCCAAATACAAATGGAAAAGGAGATAAGCAAAATGACTACGAAGATACAGCCGAAGAACTTCTCGATCGAGTCGATAGTGGGCATCGATAGGCGATCGCCGGAAATCGATATCGAGAACACGATGACCGATTTCAACGACCACTCGGAGGACGAGGACGTGAAGAGAGATCGCAAGATGGACTACTACTTCCAACAAAGCCGCGTGCCGAACTTCCCTTACTTCATGTCGTACGACAAGAGAGTGTACCAGGAGAGTCCGAATACCGATGACCTGAAGAGGTCCAGCCCCGGCAGTGTCCGGAGCGAGATCGACAGCGACGGAGCAGACGACAGACACGGTAAGAAATTAATTCTAATGAAATTAGCACTGCAAAGTCCGAAGTCAAACTAAAAGGTTATGGTTAGGTACCTACTTGAGCCGACGGCAAAATTGTAGTACCTACCTATAACGTTTTTAGAGTATCTTTTTAACTGTATTAAATTTTCCGTTCAAAAAATATGATTAATAAATTGATAACCAAATGAACAATAGTTATTAACTCGTGTCTTAAACAGATATTTATTTAAAAACTTACAAATATATAATGCGAGTTATGTAAGTGCACTAAAGTCTGCCGCTTTATAATTTGTAAGTTTTGATTCAGCGTAAACACAAAACCAACTTTATCTAGAAGATGAACTAGGACTTCTTTATAAAATATGTGAAAGGTTATAGATGTTTTTATAGCATGAGTAGGTAATTGCACCTTATCAATAACTAGCGACCCGCCCCGGCGTCGCATGGGTATAAAATATATAGCCACTGAAAAAATGATTAAAATCGATAGAATATGATCCTTCACGTGGTCTACTTCTTATCTGTGCCAAATAACATAAAAATTGTTCCAGTAGTTCGCGAGATAAGCCCTTTAAAATAATTTCCCCCGTTTTTCTACATTCTCCTATTAGTCTTAGCGTGATAAAATATAGCTTATAGCCTTCCTCAATAAATGGGCTATCTAACACTGAAAGAATTTTTTAAATCAGACCAGTAGTTCCTGAGATTAGCGCGTTCAAGTCAGCCCTTTCAAATAATTTTCCCCATTTTTTCCACATTTTCCTCTATTTCTTCGCTCCTATTAGTCTTAGCGTGATAAAATATAGCCTATAGCCTTCCTCGATAAATGGGCTATCTAACACTGAAAGAATCATCAAAATCCGTTGCGTAGTTTTAAAGATTAAAGGGACATGAGGGAAAAAAAGCGACTTTGTTTTATAATAAGTATAGAATAATTAGACTTTGATGTATATTATAATTCACTTATTTCATTTTAATGCATGATTCTTTAGTAGATAGGTACTTATTTTAAAACCATTCACTGGTTGGCATTTCCCTTAGATCACTTGTAAGCCGCAGTGGTCGTCACCAACCTTAGTTTCAATATAATGAATAGGATCATTAGGATATTTAAATGTTACTGTACTTTTCGATTGTCTAACGTTCGGTGACCAACATTATGCGTTTATGATTTTATTGCTGTAAGACCTTTTTGTTCATAACTTGGTTTTTGTCATCAAAATTTATCTTTGACCAAAGCCGAAAGTTGCCTTTGAAAGTTTTACCAAGGTTCTACTTTTGTTTCGCCGTTTCGTTTCCTAATTACCGCAATAAAATGAAATGATGACAATAATTTGCTTTTTCGGCAGTCACAAACATGATTTCTGGAAGACAAAATATTATCAGCTACAGTTATACTAAAATCCTGCAGAATATCATTCTAATCTTTCTAATCTATCTTTACATCTTCAGGAATTAGGTATCCGAATTATCTAAGTACCTAATTAATGCATTATCCATCATAGATAGCCTGAGTAGTCGTAGCTAATAGTTTATTAGTTACCATCAATTCTAGTCACCGTAGAAGACATTAATCAATTTCGCCATATCTTTGTTATTTAGGGTTTTATTCTTATCATCTATCTATATTACAATCACTGTTAATAGATATTTATGTATGTACCTATATAGCAGCTGATCCAGTCTAGATTTTCTTAGCTATGAGACTGATATTAGTCATCTCGTCTATGTCTTCTGCGGCGTCGATTGAAGCGACACCATGCAGTGTTATGATGACAAGAGCCACAGTCAACATGCCCGTAGGTGTTCCTTGTCCGATTCTGTCGTCCACAGTGTAGATAGATACACATAAGATTCCGGTAGCAAATTGTGACATTCAAGCATAATACCATCGTGGATGTTTAGCTACGCAGCGTGACACATTCTGCCGACAAAATGTTGTGACAATAGTTTTTTGTTCGTCACTGTCTTTTGCTCAATTATTGGGTGCCCTCAGCGGTTTGACAATGTTCAAAATTTTCTCTTTTATTGCCGCCGCGTAAATATTTTTGTTCTTTTGTTTGTTTACTCGGAAACGAAAACGTCGTAATGTAATTTTTGGTGTGGTGAGGAATCTTTGTTTTCGTTTTTATTATGCAAAATATTTAAATGTCATTATTGAATGCAATTGTGAAATTTGCTTGTTCGAAATTGTTATTAGATAACACTGAGATGCTTAACTAACCAATCTGCTAATAACTACATCGGGGTTTCTCAAACTTTCGGCTCCACGAATCCCTGTTAAAATTTCCAGGTACCAGCGAACCCCTTACTAACTAATGAAACACATAAAGTGCCAAAAGAGTGCCGCGTGTTATCAAACCACCATTACGTAAATCTTGTCGCGAACCCCCTGCCCTCAAATGGCGAACCCCACTTTGAGAAACCCTGAACTACATGGTAGGTAGGTAGGTACTAGTTAAGATTTGATCTATCAATCAAACATTTAATTTTAACTAACTTAAGAGCTAAAAAATAGATGATGATAATGTTATTATTATAAAGGACCTCTAGATAAAATATGTTGCACAACTTAGGTAACACTGTAAATGCCGTGGGGGTCAAATATAAAAGTTGTAGAAAATTTAGGTAAATCTTTCAGTGAACTAGCCACATACAAACAGAATGTTAATAATTGCCAATACAATATCAAAGCTTATTTAAAATAGCAAGTAGATCATTCCTAACCAATTTGGCATCATTTAAAGTGTTACTGTATACAGAACCACTCGTAAAAGTGGACAAATAAATAATTTTACAACGAAATAACTAATTCAGTACTTAATCGCGTACGAAACTTTCATAATAACATAATCATTAGTTTGTTTAATAACCTGTCACGTTATCGTTTAAGCTCGGAAATCCCGTGCGAGCGAGATGGCGAATAGGCCCCGCCCCGTAGTGGGGGTAAAGGATGGTTATTGGCCAGCATATTATGGATTTTTAGTAGACCGAAACCGCAGCTCGGGGCACGCAATTTAAACCCTTATCACTAACACCCAGGGGGGATAATTGTACAATTAAGTATGCTTTATCTTACATCGCGACGGTAATTCTTAACATAATATTAACAGTTTACTTACGCTTTAGCGTCAGGTGGGTCTTTTTTAATGTTTTCTCGAAGAAATTGAGGGGTTAAATATGAAAATCGCCACGGATTTGACGAAAAACGTTTACAATGAGTGCATTACTCCACCGTCGTCACCGAAAAGTAAAGGTAACATTAATATTTAAGTATATATTTTGTCGAAAGTCTAAACATTTTTTAGGAATCATTCGAGAAATTATTTTGTTAATATTTTTATGTGATTAATTCCCATAACAATTCAATGATAGAGGTTGGTTTTAAAGTTTAAACAATCTTTAGTTCTTTACCATCCCAACTCCCATTATACGCTACTGTAGAGTGTAGGTGTACATACATGAAATAACTATCAGCTAGTAAAAATATCCTTTTTCTATTTTTTTTTAAAACTCATAATATTATCGCATTTATAATTAATTTTTAGTATCTGTAAAATAACGTAGGTAACAATAAAACAATTACAAGAGCCCGTTACTCCAGCACCGAAGCATGAATCACCTGAACGTTTACCTCATTTACCCAATTTTTTACGTCTCGACTCGGAAATCCATACAAACCCACTTTTATGGACGCCAGTCATAACACGATGATACTCATAACGGTATAATATCATTGCAATAAAATCGGCATCTCAAAGTAATTATCGACAAAGCCATATTTGCAGGTAGTCTAATAAAACTTCGAATGTTCCAATTGTAACCCTTAAAAGCACGCAATAAAGTTCTCTTTTGATGTTTTATATTAATTTCCTATATGGCTGGTGTTAAATTCTATATTTAATGTAAGTAGTTTCACTAGTTAGTAGTTACATTAAGTATTACGATTACTAAATTTTTATTTTAGTATATTTCTGTATAATGTCACTGCAAATTTTGCTTTCAAACTCAGAATCAAAAATTTTTATTCAGAATATATTTTTTTCAAATGTTCTCTGAACTTTAAGAGAACACAACACACGCGCTTTTTTTGTCGTTAAAAGATTTAGTAGGTACTTAGGTAATCTATGACAAAACCCTGGAAATAATGAAATAATCAACCAAACACATGTGTAACACGCTGTAAAATTAGTTAATGGCTACGAATAACAAAAACTAATTACTTACTAAGGAAAAGTAATTCCGTCAAAAAACATGTCTTACAATACTTGTCAAAAATGTGTACCTGGAGGTACCTAGGTACACATTTCAATAGGTAAGTAGACATCAACTACGATAACTTGGCGCGCCCCTCCAAAATTCAAAACGTTTGAAGTGCGTTGTCTTGAGCGGTCGGCTAGTTATGATTAGTCAACCAACATTTGATTTGACAATAAGTGACATTAAGTGAAATATTACGTGTACTGTGATTGGTTGAATACTTACTACATACAAACTCTTTCATAAGGATGTGACTGCACACATTGAAACAGTCATTTGGAGGGGCGCGCCATGTTATCGTAGTTGATGTCTATAGGTCTACCAGAATCTGATGGCAATTTTTGACAGCTGATTTTCAAAAAATATTCTTGATCATTGCATAAATTTTTATGTTTGCATGTTTAGCACACAGAATCAGCCGCTTTATGAAGAAAAAAGGATCAAAATGTTTTATTTCAATTACCCCGGTATTGCTAGAGTCAATTCATTTTCTCACTTTTTGCCATCAGATTCTGGTACACCTATACATATTTTGCAATATTTAGATGGCCTTGAGCGGTATCAGGCTGACGTTACATGACAGTTCGAAAGGAACCAAATTTAAAACGGCTAGGCTATAGTATGGGAGTTACGATTCCTTAGTTTTTATTATTCGTAGGTTAAAATGGTTTGGACCAAGAAAATAAGCAATTACCACTAGTAGAATAGGTTAACACGTTTGTGATTTGAGCAGATGTCGCCAATAAACCGAAATCAATCGACCATAAATTCGATTTTCGAACCGAACTGTCACTGTTCTCCCGCCACAATTTGACACTAGGTATTTTTAATTACGTCAACGGAGGGCCGTGCGTCTTGTCAATTGAGCCTAAACTGGTTTTATTACTTGACTCCCTAAAGAGATATTTATCTTCATTACATTGTTGCCTACTAGATACGGATTTTATTATGAAAATTGGTTTAGGGGAGCGTGCCGAGGGATGACACCGTGTAATTGGCTCTACACTGGATAATTGTTCGGCAAATGTTTTGCCTCGCTATTGTAGCTAACCCCTGGAGACCTTCTGAGTGTGATTTTTTTACGAGATTAGAGTTTAATCCAACTAGAGATTATGAAATATTAAACAACAGAACAAGGGTTAAGATAGATGTTAATTTATTTGCAAATAGTTTTTTTTATCATTTCGATTTGATCTAGTATGTTGATTACTATAATTTTAGTTAGGTATTAGTGTTCGACCGGGTCACCTTTGCTTTTCTTTATAATATTATGTTTGCAAATTGCAATACATAGTTTATTTATGTCTAAACTCTAACCTAACCTTATAATAATCACTATGAAATACCTATTATTATTGCAATTCAGTTTATCGATAAACGAAACATAATTTATCGTCATGTTTCATCGATATCTGATAACAAACTATTTAATGGCCGACTTAATACAGTTCTAATTTCGAATCAGTATCCGCAGCCAGTTACGTCTTGTCATAGACAATAAACGTGGTAACAATGGCGCTACAATAACAGACGCGTGGCGGTCGCCCGCCGAGGGTGGCTCGATAATTCCAATGGTTAATGTATAGCGATCGGTTTCCGGCTATTACAAGGGCTATTTGGTTCGCAAATTGAACCCCGCCATTGTTATTTAACGTTAAACGCTTAAGGTAATTAGATCGAATGATTAATTGGGACATTTGCGGTACAATTAAATTAAACTCAGACCATTAACCGTGTGTGGAGGTGTTTAAAAGCTGGAATTAAAAGAATTTTAAATTCATATTGTTTCTTTTAAAATTGCAATTCTTATTAAAGAAACAAGAACTGTCTGTCCGTAAAAAAGTAAAAAAAATATTTGCACAACCTTACTAAAAACAAAAGTTCATTAAAAATATCTGTAGTCTATGGTTAAAACGGTGCATTCCATATTCGAATAATACAGTTAGTATCACACATTAGCCGACTGATTTGAATGTTCGTGGAAGTGCTAATAAAGACCAGTGTTTCGTAACGTCTTTATAATGTCTGAGTGCTGATGTATGATAAGTTAAATAGACGCTAACAATGCTCTCATGTGTTCTAAATTATACCTACCGACGCGAAGCTGTTTCGAAATAGAATTACATACTTTGCTATCTGTATCATGTATCTGGCGATGGAATTTGGTTTTCGGTTTACGTTTAGGTTTTATACGTTGCTAAGCAGCGTAACTTTAATAAAATTGAAGTCAATTTTGATGTGTATTAGTTTTGATAAGCATGTCGCACATAAAAATTGCATAGTAGGTACAATCTTAAAAATAAACCAAGTCAAACTTTGCATTACGGTAAACACTAAACGTATGTAATTAATATTTTTTTTAAATAGGTACTTCTTTGTGGTTCTCTATAAATACATATTACGTTTCTTAATTCTTTATCATTGCAATCATTTTTTCTTATAATAAATATGTCACACGCACATAAACATAATATCTAGATGCATCGTGAAAATAAATCCTTAAGTATTGCTTTTATGACGAAGTGCTGTTTCCATTTCAAATTAGCGTCAATTTTGAAACAAAGCGAGGCGGTGTTGAAACGTATCGACGAGCGGCGTCCATTAACGACAGTCATAACTTTAAAAACTACTCCAGCGCCGCTACAGAAAATATCTTCCGGAACAAACGGAAACGCCATCCTTGTCTATGGATCATTTTTTAATGACACACGCCAAGACATCTGGTATCAGCATAATGAAAAAGTTTGTTAGAGGAAGCTCCCGACTAGACGATTGCAAATTGAGTTTTAAGTGTTGTGTCGCCACCCAGCATGGGAACATGTCAAGTGGCGTCGCCAACGCCGATCCACAAAAAAGCATCAGTCTCGAGCACTTACGCAATAAATATTCTATAATGATGCTAATTTATTTGAGTTATTTGAGTGCATTAATATAATAACAAAGTCTTTGAGGCTCGGAGGAATCTCGATACTCGATATTGAAATGAATATTAAATTTAAGCTTATGAATTTACGCTGTAAAAACGTATGTTACATACTTGTATAACATCCCTGAACATATTTCCACATCTGGATTTTGACTTTTACGGCATCATCCAAATTAATAAAACATAATAAAGTACCTAATAATTGGTTGTTTATTCATCAAGTCTTACCACTTAAATTATAATTACGAAGAAGGAAGCGTATAAAAAGTTTTAATTATTTCAAATAACCTTTCCTAATGTACCTTTCCACATCATCACGGGTTTATAATGCTTTAAAATTATTTATTTTGTCTGAATGATTCGAGATTGACTCATCATAAAATCGGTACCGCTCTCCGAACCAGTAGCGGTAGGTGTTAATTGTCTGTCTAGAGTTTCTAAAGGAATACATTAACACAAAACAAACACAAATAAGCTATTGTCTAATTAAATATTTTCCCATGAAGCGTATCCAACAAAGAAACCGAAAACACCAATCGGCGCGGTCTCAATTTAGAAAAAAGCACCACCAAAACGCCGACTTTACAAATGTAATTAGTTACTGAAGTGGTTCTAAATTTAAAAAGGGCGCGCCAGCATCATATTGACACTGGCCGTTAAGAACGGTTTCGAGTCACGTACCTATATTGTCTATGATTAAGACTCGGCGGCGAATAGCTATCGAGAATAATTGAGATGTTTAATAACGTTTTTTAAAATTGTTACAAATAAATGTTTTATGTTATATGTTATTAAAAAACACAGATTTGATCATTGCAAAGTAACAAATGATACGCATTTACTTTTATGTTCTTTGACGTGATTGCGTCGCCTGTTTCAATATTATAAAATTATCTAATAATCTCAACAGTCTTTGTGCGGACAGTTTCAAACGGTAGTAATTGTTATATAAGTAGGTAATTACAACAAATTTCCTTTGTAAGTACGTAGAGAATACAAGTAGCTGATGTCTAGACAAAACAGTCATTAAGATAAGACCCTTGTTTGAAGCCGCTTGAGTGTTCGGTACTCATAACCCTTTAGAGCTGCTCCTTGGGACTGATACGCACTAATTGCACCAGCTTATTACAAGCGGTTATTGTGTGTAATGCATTTTAAACAATTTTAAATATATTATAATATATACAGCCGAAAAAACTAACTTTAAAAAAATTTAGATAGGTACCTACAGACATCATACACGGTAACTTTTACATGCGTGCCATGGATAAAAGCTATGGATAAATATTTCAACTCTAAAAAATATTTTTTAGTATTTAAATATTTTGTAGTAAATTTACTATTTATTTATATATATTTTTAGTGTTTTACTCTATTTTTTAGTGTTTAAATATTTAGTAGTAAATTTAGTAAAAAAAATTATACACAATTTTTTTTTAGTGTTTAAATATTTTGAAGTTAATTTTTGTTCAGGAACCTAGGTAATTACTATTTTAAGCTGAAAAATAACTCAAACATGTTAAATATTTTCGTATGACAAAATGATTTTGGTATTACGTATGTATGAGAATTTCGAGGGTAACCCGGGCTAAAGTTTGCCAAAGCATTACCTACGTGTACCTACGTTTTGAGAATTAACTCCATTTTATATATCTTTGTTCACAGAATCTATGAGCCCGCAATCAGAACAGATAAACAATTCAAGTTCAGCACCGGACCCGAACATCAGGTAAAAATCTTTATCAATTATAATATTACCTACAATTTCTCTTTTGATAAAGGGTAATTTAAAAAAATGTCTTTTGTTTTTACAAAATTTTGAATTTAATAGAATAAACGTTTATTTGCAGCTAAAACTATAAAAATACATGATATAAAAAAAGACAAATAAAAATTAAAAATTACAAAATCCTTAAAATAAATTTAACAATTTGAAATAAATAAATCATTGTTAAAATTATGTTTTTCTCGTAGGAGATACCGGACCGCGTTTACGAGAGAACAGCTTTCGCGTCTAGAAAAGGAATTTATGAAGGAAAATTACGTCTCGCGCCCGAGAAGGTGCGAGTTGGCTGCCCAGTTACACCTTCCAGAGTCCACAATAAAGGTAGGTTGAAGATTATACAACTTTATATTCAGTCATATCTTTAAAAAAATGAAGCTGTATTTTATTGTTTAAATTTAGATAGTGTATAATTTACTATATGAGCTTAAATTGTGTATATCTGTCCACTTATCGATAATATTGTACCTGACATTACTCAAACCATTCATGCGCCTACGCATTGACCTATTTAGCCAAAATCAGTGATTGTCGCCAATTATTGAGACATGTGCTAAAATTTATGACGTTTCGACCATAGACAATAAACATGACATTTGAAATTAGAACCTCTTTATGTAAACTGCCAGGAGGTATTGTAATAATTAGGTACTGTTGAAATTTTTACGGAGTTTTCAGTATGTATTTTGCAAAGTTTTAAAATTGATTCACAACAACCTACGCTTGACCTAAATTCCTTGAGGTCTTGTAACAATTACGATGAACAAGCAAATTTTTGTAACAGCATTAGCATTACGATCAGCAAATAAAGTGATGACTTATTCTCTTCTCGTACCAATTAATTTGTTGTTAAAATTAAAAATTTAATTTTACTACTTCTATTGTAGATACTTACTTAGCAAACACTAATATTAGGTTGGGGAAAAAGTGTTTTCGCTCGTATGTACGAGCGTGTCATAAAATCTCTTGAGCTATCCTACCAATTGTATCTGACTGATTTTTGTATCATTAAAAAAAAAAAAATTTTACAGAAGACAATTCCAAATTCAAATTAGGTAATTTATGTGAGATTTTCATTTGTTTTTCTTATTGTTAAAATGATTGATTCTAATGAAGAAATTCGATACATTTTAAAATTTAATTACAAAAAGGTAAAAATGCAACAGAAGCCGCGAAAAAAAATTGTTATGTTTATGGACCTAATACAGTATCTGTAAGAGTAGCGCAAATTTGGTTTAAGCGTTTTTAATCCGGAAATTTTGATATCAAAGATGCACGTCGCTCTGGTCGCCCTGTTACTGACAAATTAACTGATACGATTTTTGGAAAAGTGGAGCAAGATCGGCATAATATTAGTAGTTACTATGTAGCTGAAAAATTGGGGATTGACCACAAATCAGTTTTGGCGCATTTGAAAAAAAGCTGGGTAGGTATACAAAAAAGCTCGATATTTGGGTGCCTCATGAGCTCACTGAAAGAAACCTAATGCACCGTGTATTCATTTCTGATTCTTTATTACGACGTAATGAAACCGAACCATTTTTGAAGAAGCTGATTGGTGAAGCTGAAGCGTGATGAAAAGTGAATCACGTACGACAAGAACGTGCGAAAAAGATCGTGGTCAAAGCACAGAATACATAATTAGTACCTTATGGTCAAAGCTGGTCAGGCTTCACAGACTGTGGCGAAACCCGGTCTAACTCGCAAGGTGATGTTGTGTGTGTGGTGGAATTGGAAAGGCATCATTTATTATGAGCTGTTACCGCTAGGCAGGACCATCGATTCTGAAGTCTGAACTGTACTGCAAACAACTGATGAGATTAAAGCAAGTAGTTGAGAGAAAGCGGCCGGAATTAATCAACGGGGATGTGGTTTTTCACCATGATAACGCTAGACCTCACACATCTTTAGCCACTCAGCAAAAATTACGGGAGTTTGGCTGGGAGGTGTTAATGCATCCGCCGTATAGTTCTGACCTTGCACCTTCAGATTTCCGCCTGTTTCGGTCGCTGCAGAATTCCTTAAGCATTGTCAGGTTGACATCACAAGAGGACTGCCAAAACTAATTGTTGCATCTCATTCACTCATCAGAAGTCCCAAATTTTTTATATGTATAGCAATGGGATCATGTCCCTACCAACAATATGGCAAAAAGTTATCGAACAAAATGGCACCTATACCTATACCTACTTTAGTCAATTGTAAATAAACTTAATGAAAAAACCTTTTGAATTTTTATATAACTTTTCCCCCAACAACCTAATATATTATATTTTTAATTAAAGTTTCTCTCTCTCAAACGTTGTAGGTTAAAAAATGCGGGTTTTGCTCACTTCACAAGAGGCTGGGTGTGATGCTTCAATTAGATCTATAATAATTTCCATCACGAATGCTTTATGCCCGCTAATTCGCAGAATCACGTTACAAATGTGCTAAAAAGTATCTCAACGGCTCTTGTTTTATCATCGACATTAAATTAGGCAAAATCATCATCATCAGCTTCCAAAGTAAACGTAAATTATCATCATTCATTAGGTTTAGCTGCCAAAGTAAGTTTTAGAAACAGATATAATTCTTTTACATATTTTACTGAACAATGTAATGCCGCTTCTTATTTAACACATAAAGTGAAACCTTAAGAAGAATATTATAATACGTAACATAAAATAATAAAACACACTCGACATTAAGATAATAATTAATTCAACACAAATACCTCACGGCAATACAAATTCCACGCAAACGCCGGCTGTACCATAATATCAATTATCACGTCCACTAAAAAAAGAAAAAAAAACGTGTTTATGGCTCATTCGAATTTTACATTCACGCTAATTTGTCGATGAATTAAAAGGTACCGACCGAATTATTCAGTAGCTATACAATGCTAATGAAAAACGAAATAAATGGTCGAATGCTCACAAACGCTTATCATTAAAAAAGTTCCATTGATTGTCTGTTCGTTTATGGCACGATTATACCAATTAAAAACTATTAGACACCGCGGCTACTATTTGATGTGCCGTAAATTTTTGTTGTTTGTTTAATGTTTCTACATTATCTATATTGTTACACCTTCTGTAATGAAGTTTATGTCAATTATTACGTGCTGTAGGTAGGTATATTTTCATTGTTGGAATCCTTAAAAATACTTTTAATACTAAGCAAAATAGAAACTGTCTGAAAATGTTAAGTTACAAAACCAACAACAAACGAAATACGCGAAAAGCCATGCCAAGAACAATATTTACATTTTAACCAAGATTAAAAGCCATAATTTTCTTTTATTACCTACTAATGCCTCGGCTGTATATTCGCAATGCTTTTGCAAAGGTTTAAAGCAATAATCTTGTCTATGATGCAACTGAATTTACCACTCGGAGTGTTTCTTGAAACTCCCGCCAATTAACACGCCATTCGAATGTTTGCAGACAAAAGGCGGTTTCCCTTCGCGAACATTTCGCTGGCTTACTAAGTTATTCAAACCATTACCGCATTTAACGATTTCAAAATGGCGTTTTGTTTCGCTTTAATTTTGTTTCACCGTAGTTATAAGCGGCTACATTTTTATTTTTTCTTCGCTGTATCTAAAATTGAATGAAACATTGTTGAAATTGCATTGTTGGGCGTTTAAAAGTAGGTAATCTAGTAAAAATAATATTATTCGATAATTTTTCAATCATTAAAGAAGAAGTAATACAAATTGCTTTTAAGAAAGTGGCTTCATTATACGCGGATAGATCATTAGCAGAGGTGTGTGAAAAATGTTCACAAAATTATGTTGAATGATAAAGTATTAAGTGTTTATTGACTAACGCGACAAGACCTTCAAACGTCGGAAATAACATCAAACATCGTGACTAGAACTTAATTAAATTTTAATTTTTTATGACATTATTCTGTTTTATATTGACGATACCACACCTTCTAGATTTATGACCGCTCTAGAGCGATCTTTAAGGATAAGAGCATCCAAATATGTCTAGAAACGAAGTAGCTTCTGCTAAACATTGTCTAACAATTTTTTCTCATTGTTAACAGGTATGGTTCCAAAACCGTAGAATGAAAGACAAGCGCCAACGTATAGCTGTGGCGTGGCCGTACGCGGCGGTGTACAGCGATCCCGCGTTCGCTGCTTCCATTCTCCAGGCTGCTGCGTCATCCGTAGGGCTACCCTACGGCTACCCGTCGCCCGCGCTGATCCCTCCCTTCCACAACCCTCAGCTGCTGCCCTCCGGGTACCCCTACCCGTACCCCCCCTACCCGAGGTACCCCTACATGACTCCCACCACTCCCTCCCCCGTCACCGCCGAATCCAACCTCAGGCCGGGATACTCGAATTTCAACCTCAACACGGAAAAATAAGATTTAGCTCATGTTTAGGTTAGGTTTATAAGGGTTTGTTTTAAAATGGCTCAAATCGTTTGTTGTTACATTGTTATTTTCTTTAAATTGATTAAATAGTGTTTATTTTAAAAATACTCTTTATGTTAACTTGAATTTGGTTTTCCTGCAAAATACAGGTTCAATTTGTATATAGTTTTGTAAATACTAAAAATATCATATTATGATGCATAATTTATTTTAGCCAAGTAGTAGTTACTAGTTATTACCCAGTGTACCTCTTGTTTACCTAGTACCTAAGTAGGTACTAGGTAAACAAGAGGTACACTGGGTAATAAATAGGTAAGTTACCTATATTAAGAAATAATAGGCAAGTGCTTTATCCATTCCACGTCGTATGAATTTGAAATGTGTGTAAATTGTTTCTGTATTAAAACTAAATTAACAAAATGGGCGCACTTAGGTACTCGTGACTTCGCAAAAAATCGTTCGATAAAATCGCAGAAATAGACTTTTTGCTTTAAAAATGTAATTCGTAGTTCAATAAACCGTATCCTGTAAACAATAAATACGGTCAGGTCAGTTGTAGTAAATGTAAAAATAGTTTATCTTTAAGTTGGATCAGTATCTATTACATTTCTATTACTTACCTAACTATTTGCACAAATAATTGTCTTATTATTATTTATTGTATTTCTGATCATCAGATCAAGATTTTACAACTACAGTCGATTTTTATAAGTGGTAAAGTTATAATTAAAATGTAAATAGACTTAATAAATAGTTGAGTAAATTTCACTGACATAACGTCTTGTAGATATACCTACCTAACGCTAGTCTAAGATGTAAAATAAAGTTGTTAAATAAATACATTTTACAGGAACATCACTGTTAAATCAACAAAAAGACGTATTATCAGTATTATTTTAAAATTTCTGATTCAATAATTTCATTATTTTATTTATCTTTTGAGATTTTCGAATTAGAAATTTAAATAAGCGCGCCAACTACCATAGACAATTTTTAACTTTTTAAATACGCATTGCACTGGCCATTTAGCCGAAACTTTTTCGTTTTCGCTTCGTTATAGAACAGGGCTTCAAATAACCTTATTTTTTCATAACGTTATTGCTTCAAGGGCATAGATAACGATATGAAAATTTACCCGATATTAAAAATAACGTTAAAAATTGATATTAATAACGGTTAATGTTATAACGTTATATAGGATTTATAACGGTAATTATATGTTCTTTGATAACGTTATAGTCCGTCAAGAAAGTCATGACAGGCGGAAAAAAATTCTGAACGTAATCACGCTTTTAAGGTGTATTTTTTTCTTTGTATTTTCACAGAGAACGCTTATTACATTTTAAATAGTGCACCGTGCACGATCGCATACCTGATACCAGAAAATAACGTTATATTTACCGTTATTATTATAATGATATTTGTTCGTTTATACATAACTAAATATAACGTTATTTTACTACATATCGTTAAAAAAATAACGTTATCTGGCTACCATTATGAAAATAACGGTACGTAACGATATTTTTTCTATTATTCGATAACGATATGAAGCCCTGTTATAGAATCGCCGATCAAAATGTATGGAATTGACATAAGACGAGTCGAACGTCAACTTCATATTAACGAACGCTTATGTCAATTCCATACATTTTCATCGGCGATTCTATAACGAAGCGAAAACGAAAATATTTTGGCACACCCTCCAGGTCAAACAGTCGATATTTCAAATCATATTGTTCGATGAACGAAAGATAAAATATCAATCTAAGATATTATTCTGAATAACATTGTATTAATACATAATATTAATTGTAAGTACCCATAGTTTTATTATATAAATATTAAACTATGATTAGATTTAAGAAACGTGTAAAAAGATTCAAAATATACAAATCATAATGTTAACAAGTATATTTATTTGTCCCTCAAGTCTAGAAATTACCTTTTAAATAAAATTTACATATTCTGTAATTACTGTCTACATACACTATGGATGTCGTGTCACGTGGGACATATCCCACGTGACACGATTACTTATGTAGGTACCTAAAAGATAATAATGTTATTACTCAAGCATACCTAGACAATAGACATATAAATAAAGCAAAATAGCACGTCTTATCTCTTTATCCCATAAGTTTTTAATAAAGTTTTGTTCGGTAGATTTGCCAAAGGGAAAATAAATAATTGCATTAGGTAGTAAAATCTGTCTAGAACAGCTTTTGAGGGACTTGAATTATAGGAACCCGTTGATCTGTAGGTATGCCCTATGGATTTCTCACACAATGTTGCACCTATTAAATATCATTTAACTACCTACTGCATACTTAAGCACTAAGCTATAGCCAGATTGGCAGATTATGCGATAAGTAATGCAAGAAAACATTATTATTTATTATTCAATGACGTTTTTATTAACCTGCTGTTTGTAAATAAAATAGAACGGAGTAAATTCATCAGCTGACACGGCAATCAAATAAAATATCAAAAGCGACGATACCTTATAGAGTAAGCGCCAGCGACTTTCGTTATTTTATAATTATTTAAGTTTCCTACATATGACCCCTATAGAAGTTAGAACGACCAGCAACAAATCGAAGGTAGACCATCAGAAGAGAAAACTCCTAAACTAACGGCTTTAACGGCGAACTCCATAGTTGCTGGTTAAGTTCTTAGTTCTTACCTCTATAAGGGGTTATATTATATCTACAGGAAAACTTTTAGCTTTTATAAAATGACAAAAGTCTGGCTGTCGTTGGCTCTTGGGCTATAAGAATATTATACGTAAGTAAGAAGAGGGGTAAAACCTTCATAGTTTTTTTCCTGACGGGAAAATAACCGGAAGATATGCGATAATACGGTCGTAACAAATACACTACATCCATCCGGGATCTGATAGCACGTTATAAATGATAAGCGGGGAGCATGAACGTATGCGGGGAGGAATCTCATGGGGTACGGTCGCCACGCGGCGCGCAATACTCGGACAGTCCTGACGAGAATACCTCCATTCAAGATTACGGCCTATTTTTGACACATTATTTTTAAATGTGAAATAAAAGGGCGAGGATTCGCATCCTGATTTTATGACTATTTAGTAATCTGTGAATTTGACACGAGGTAAGAAGATTATTGCATTTTTCCAAAATCTCGCTATTGTGAATTAGAAAATTATAATCAAATAGCCTCATTGAGTTTTGTGGGTATAAAGCTACGTATAAAGCTTGTTTATTTGGTATTGTTCGTAAATAATGTATATTAATAAAACTTCTAAAATTTTATTTCTTGGTTAGTAAAGGATTGTTATATTTTCTTTTTATACAACGACTGTAGTGTTCTTGTCTTACTGCTTAGTACATACTTAAATCTAGTAGAATATACGTGTCAGATACTAATTACGATCTATACGCTGTAAAATTTATGCTTATAGGTAACCTTTTTTAGGATTCCGTACCCAAAGGGTAAAAACGGGACCCTATTACTGAGATTTCGATGTCTGTCCGTCCGTCTATTCGTCTGTCTGTCTCCAGGCTGTATCTCAAGAACGGCTATAGCTATCCTTCTGAAATTTTCACAGATTGTGCATTTTTTTCTGCTATAATAACAAGTACTAAAACAATTAATAAATTAATATTTAAGGGTAGGGGAGACCGGGGCTGGAAGTTCCCGGGGTAAGTTGTTCCGACAGTTATAACTTTGTATAGGAAAAATATATCAATACTCGTGAAGTGCGTCGATCAAGCATCAGGTGACGCGCCGCGTTGGCGGCCATTTTAGTTGCTCTGACGGCGGCAGTTGAGTGGCTGTGCACATCGGCTATTAGATTTGCGTCTTTACTATTTAAGAGTGGCATTAGTTAGGTATCTTATTGTTTGAATGTTTTTTCAATTGATTTCGTTAATTTACTTACATTACAATTTTTATATAAAAGCTTAATTTGGGGCAACAAGTTCCCTCCTAAAGGGGCTGGTTGTTCCTTGAAACTACTTATCTTACTTGACTGACACGCCAGAAAAAAAAATGCATTGGCAGAAGAACAAGCAAGAAAAAATGCAAAGAAGAACAAAGGCATTACAATCAAGGGAAAAGAAAACAACAATAATTAAGGAAAATGCAAAGACAAGGGAAAAGCTCAAGAAAAAGCTAAACGAAGAGTATTACAAGAAAACGAGAGTTTTGTTGTGATAAATATTCTTTTTTTGTAGTTTAGCACTGAATACAATAATATAACATACAATAAATAAAACCTTAAAATTGACTATTTTATTTAAAAGAAAACTATATTATTCTCATATTTTATACAAGCGGAACAATTTGCCCCACACATGGAACAACTCGCCCCAGCGCGGGGTTGAATGTTCCCTTCCGAAATTTCGCAAAAATATGCCTGTAGAAAAAAAAACTATTGAGATATTGGCAGAAATGACTATACTATTACAGAGATAGATTAAGGTTCTTTCATAGATGCAAATATTAAAAATTAATCTTATCATTTTCATCATACAATTCCATGTTATTTGAAAATCGGAACTTTCAGCCCTGGTCTCCCCTACTTACATACAACAAACTTGTTTTTTTTGGCTTTTTTTGCTCATAATCAATAATGGCAACAGGTGCGTACTTGAGTCATTAATTTTACCGATGCATACCTACTTTAATAATTAGTAAGTAATAATATTTTCATCATACCAGAACCGAAAGTTTGATTTTCTTCCCTTGTTTGCGGGAAGAAAGATGCATATTTCCTTCAAACTGCTCACAATTACTGACAGTTTAAAATTTTCTTCCCGCTACCTATTTGAAATAACTCATTACCATGGCAACCGTGAAGTTGTTATTTCAAACCCATAAAATTAATACATGCGGCAATTTTATAATATTGATCTAATTGTTGAGTTGTTGAGTTGAGGACGCGGCTACCAACTTAGTTATTTTATGTACCAATAGGCCAGCAGCCAGGAAAAGCGGGGGAGAGCTGATATCTTAATATACCTTATCTTGGAGTCGGTACAGCGATGAGCGTTGCCATGGTGCCATACTTGTTAAGTCACTTCAAATAAAGCACTACAAGCAACTAGAATTAGTACAACCTACTACACAAAATGGTACTTTAAAAACATCATTGTTCAATTAAAATCTATTAATTTGTTGTTTTATTTCGTCTAAAGTGGGGAATTAACTACCGGGCCGCCCGCTACGGGCCGCCCGTCACGGGCAGGTCTGTTGCATGTCTGCTCGTCAATTCCTAGGTACGGGCACAGACATGCCCGCCGGCCCGTGCCCGCAGCCTGCCCGCGAGATCGCATTTTTCCCGCGCGGGCACGGGCAAGTCTGATCATGAATGGCCGCGACGGGCGGCCCGTCGTCATTCGCGCCTTGGAGAGCGACTGGAGTGCACTTAAAATATTATTTTAAAACATAATATTGTAAACAATACAAACATTAAACTTAAGAAAAACCAACAAAAACAATTATTTTGACATTCGTTTATTTCCATTTACCGGTCGCATCCTTGTTTGTGAAAAGTTATAAAAGCAAGGATTGCATGAACACCGATCTACGTAAAGCCGCTTCCAGCGAACTTATTGAAAAATCCAAAGAAATCAATACCGATGCTGTTCTATCATCTGTTAAAAAGAATATCGAGTCCATGAGTCCACGACCGAGCTGCAGCTCTCTATCTATTCGACTGACTTGCCCGTTCTATGTGTGTTCAATAGGGGCAAGCGGCAGACTTGTGCCAGACCGGGCGGCCCGCGGGCAGCCCGGTAATGAATTCCCCGCTTTAGGGGGACCCCGGACCCCGGACCCCGGAACGGGATGATTTAAACCACATTCGTTTGTCTTATATACGATGTCCTTTTTACGATCCACAGTACGATGTCATTAAACTTTCGGTCCCTTGTATGATGAAAAGTTCTATACGCGCCACGGGTTGACACTTCAACCGACGCTTTTGTAATCCTCGTCTTCGGCTCGGGTGACAATATCGCGCGTGTTGAAATGTCATACTTTCCTCCCTTGCAGCCTTGGGGCGTAATGTACTATAAAATAAACTAAAAAATTAAGGGGGGGGGCTCCCATACAAAAACGCAATTTATGGCATATTTTTGCTCTATAACGGTACTGAACCCTTCGTGTGCGAGTCCGACTCGCACTTGGCCGATTAATTTTCTTTCCTTGATTCAAGGGATAGTCGTGACTCGTGGTCGGTGGAGTTTCTGTTTAGTTTCTGCTTTTTCTCTGACTAATTTGAGAACAAGTTTCTCAAATTAGTCAGAGAAAATTCTGTCTCATATAAAACTCTTTGTCAGTACGCCTTGTTTGAGTAACCATGAGTTTAGTCTAGAGTCCAGACATCGAAATCAGATGTATTTGTTGTGAGTTTGGTGTCCAACGTAATTTGGACTAGTTATTTCAAACTAATGTTTGCATAGGGAACTCTTGGCTGGGGCCTGGGCTTGACATGGTCCGCCAAAATTATGTGAACCTGCCTATGAATCAATTTCTCAGTTAATACATCTGGATTAATTTATTATTAAGTACTAACTGCCCGGTAGTCCCGGTACGTGCTTCGCTTCGTTTAGTAAAAAAAAATATATAGGAAGTACTGTCAACATTGAGAAAAGTTTCAATATGACGGCAAAATCCCCACTAACAAAATGATCCGCCATTTATACATATAATATTATATAGCTGCTCGACCGATTTTTTGGAAACTTCACATAAACCATCTTACCTACTTACTAAATAGTTCGAACAAAGCCTAAATATTGTTTAGATAGGTTAGCCCGTTCTTGAGTTATTGAGTTAGCGGCATTGATTTTTATATAAATAGAGATAGAGAGGACTAATTAATTCTGGAAACAAACAACCAATAACGCTTATCTATCAAACTAATTGTAATTGCTTATTCGCTCATGTTATAACACGGAGAAGTTAAATGGGCGCCATGCCGTAAGGAAACGTAATGGAAACATGTGCCAACTTAATTTCTGTTTATTCTACAAACGTTTACGAATAGAAATATTAGTAATTTTGGCCGTAGTAATTAAACCTATCAGGCCATGTATAAGTCACAGTTACACGAGCAGAGTATACTCTAATAATACGCCATGTGAAATATATTGAGTCGTACAGATAACGCCGTAATAAATGATAAGGGAATAAGCGGGGAAAATTGTATATTGCTTTGGGGTGACCATGTAGTTGGAAAACTTCTGGATTGGAGATTAGTCCAGAAGATTTTCAACTTAATCCAAAATAATTTCTAATTAAAGGTAAATTAGAGATTTGAGATTAATCCAGTAAGAAATAATCTAATCCAGAAGAAGAAGTTAGAAGAAATCTAATCCAGAAGCTATACTTTTGAAACGGAGTTGCAAGCATAGACTATGTAGTAAGTAGGTACAAAAATATGTCCTCATATTTATATCTACGTAAAAAAATTACTTTTAACATACGTATAGTTAAAATATGACTGCTTAAACACATAATATATACAACAAAAGAAAAATGTATAGAATCAACCCTTCTATCTACTATTTTAATAGACTTACAAAAACCATTAGGTGTACTTTTATTTGCAAACATTTTAAATATTTGATCTAAATAAATAAAACTTTTAAGACTGACAATAAATAAAAGTATAAAGACTTCGTTTGTAAAAATTAATATGAAATGGAAACGTGCCAAGAAAACTAGATTAATATTACCGAATGGCGAATTCTAGCACTACTAGTAGATGTTTTTTATTTTTAACTTTTTAATTAATAATGGGGCGAGTGACACTTAATTTTATTTTCATCTGAAAATTGTCAATCATTTTTAACCACCCTATCAAAATGTTTCAGATTCATTAAAATAGGTTACAAATTAATAAACAAGAGCAAAGCGCAAACTTACTTATATGTAAAATACGATCAAGATTCTCAAACAAAATAATGCTAAGTAGGTAGTATATATATTATATATTTTTTAATTTTTGTTATATTGGTGACGTCATGAATTACGTGAATATATACCATTACATAGCCATTATATTGAAATATTTTGTATAGATATTTTACAAAACATTTCAACAGATTTTTTTCTAACTTGTTGTAGTATTTAGTAGAAACAACCGACATCAGCATTTCAAATTGGATAATAAAAGGAAAGTGGCTACTGTAAATTACGCATTTCGTGTATGGCCAACAAATAACAATAGAGTACACACAAACTCTTTTCGTTGAAAGAATAATAAATAAAATTATCTACGCCGCTTGAGGTGGCCCAATGTCCATTTTGGCTACCGGTTATTTAAATACCCTACCCTACAATAATTATGCTCCATGCTTTGTTTAAACTTATATAAAGTGTCATTAGCGAATATTTACCATGCATGTGATAACTTAAGACTGAATATCAATAAATTACATTAATAAACTTAAAATATAAAATTGTGATACAAAAGACTTCAACGACATTTCAATATTCTGCACATACTTAACAGGATAATTTTTATACGTGTTAGTTTTGAATTTTAATCAGATAATATTTAAGATGAAGTACCTAAGTGTATCCAAAATCTTTCTCTCCAGTCTACATAAATCGGTATGCAATTCGTGTTCCACTTAGAGCATAATATAAAGTTATTTTCAAGTGTTCTGTTATCAGCACCGTTGATCGTTTTCGAGGCAAATTAGTTTTCTAAACTCGACGTCATAAACGGGAAACCGCGTAAGCAATTTACTGTCTCCAATCACACGCCTTGTTTTTTTTTAACAGCCAATGGGAATACATAGAGCGAGTATCGCGCTCCGTTCGGAAACGCTGACCCTTTCCCCAACAAGGCTGCCTCGGGAAAGCGCTCAATGTATTTTCATCCTTACTGTATTGTATAATCAGCCATCATGAAATCCGAGTGCGATTCATAAACGCTTCGAAATTCGAAAAGTCCTCCCTCGCTTCGAGTTTTCAGTTAGTGGGAGCGGGAGGCCGATACGCGTTTTTCCAAGCTGAAAAGAGAGGAAAATAGGCGGCGCTTACGACGTTTGGAAAGCGCGCGTCGGTAAAGTAATTTTCTCGCTTTTATTCAGCGTGTATCGGGCACTAACGCTACTATGTTTGTGAAAATTTATTTTGCAGCTAAAATGTTATTATAGCGAACGATAAAAATAATCGACGGCCAATTATATTGTTCTTCGGCGATCTATGGTAATATGACTCGTGAGTTATATTTCCGCAAGCCAGCGATTTATTTGTATATGTATTATGTAGGCTAGGCTCTACGAATGCATATTCGTGCCAGTTGCCAAATAATACATGTTAAAATATTCACTGTTATCATATTTTTGCGCTTGGCCACTGTCACTCATATTTCAGTCATTGTTTATTATTTATGATGTGAAAAGAGTTATTTTGATGAAATCGTAATTTTCCTAAGTTTGATAGTTTTGTTGTGCTTTAGGCCCTAAAACAACATTTACGCTATCGGCTATGCAAAGTGCCAACATTGTAATGCTTCAAACAAGTAGGTAGGTACACAAGGTGTAACAAAAGTAAGTATTAGTAGGTAAGTGATAATACTTTAGGGTATGCTTAAACTTTTTTATCCAGGGCAAATTCCTGACGCTGCACTTTGTCGTTTAAAAAATTGCTCTATCAGCGGTACTTTCACGGTGAACTCTATAGGTAAGGTACGCCGTACGGGATATAATAATTATTATACACATGACACATCCTAAACTGTCCTAAAGTACATATTATTATCACTTCGTTTTGTGACACTCATATCAGTTATTTCCCGGACTGTACGTTACTGTATAACAGCGGGCTGAGTGTACTCTGAGCGCTGTTATGGCCGCTTATCCGCGCGAATACAATATTAATGACGTTAATTTCGGCGTGTAATAGTATAGCTATCCAGTACTCCAAATGAAATCGCTGTCCTTATTAATTGTTTACCGTTTTTGATGTAAAAATGAAAACGCTTGTAATGCAACAGTAGCAAAAAAGTATGAGGTGTGATCTTTTTTATTTTAAAAAGAAAACCGTTCCAATTTGAAAAAAAATTAAACGCTTTGATTTGAAAACAAAGGTACTTATGGAGAACGTTGAGTCCCGGGAAAGGACAAAGGATACTTTTTATCCCGGAAAAAAATATGTAACAGTTCCCGCGCGATAAAGGAATTTTTGCGCAACGGAGTTGCAGGCGTCATTTCATATATATAAATGCTAAAGTATGCCTGTCTGTATGCCGGTTTATCTGTTTTTTGCGTCTTTACGCTTAAACTGCTGAAGTGATTACGATGAAATTTGGTATGAAATACCTCGAGTTCCGGGGAACGACATAGGACACTTTTCATTCCAGAAAAATGGGTTCTCGCGCGATAAACGAATTTCATCGCAATGGAGTTACCGGCAATATCTAATCATTTATACAATTATTAGTTAAATTTGTTGCAGTAAAACTTTAGAAAATATCCAGTCAATTTATTTTTGCAGTCACTTCCCATTGCTGAAGCTTTCCTAAAAATGTGGTTTGGTAGGCCACTGTTAGCCCACGCCAGGAGTCATAGGACGTAAAAATCATAAAGCACAATTATTTATGACAGTTTATTAGACATGCTCAACATTACCATCAATATGTATAAATAATGATAAGATTCCAGAAAATTTACCCTTACTTTATTATTCTTTACAATAGCAAAGAAATTGTAACAATTTCTTCTTCACAAACGGTCACAAAAGTGTTTATGACTATGGTGCATTGAAACAAAGACAATGTGATTCGAAAAAGGAACATTGTTTTGGAGGGAAACATTTTGACAGTTGAAAAAGTAAGTTGCGTTCGGATACGGTCTCGAATTGTCCAAAATCTTTGTCTGGCGAGGGATCCCGCTGGGCCATGCTGTGATGTGTGCTACCAGTAGCAAATGATTAGTTTCGGTATCAAGCGTTAAGTGTAAATAATATCTTCATTTTGCTTACCGAATTCTATTGGGAATAAAATGAATGTTCTTTTCGGGGTTCTGTAGTCAACAAGGAACCTTTATAGTTTCGGTCTATCCGTCAATCTTTCCGCGGTTTTTCTCAGAGACTCCCCTTTTTTTTTTTTAATAAGGGGGCAAACGAGCAAACGGGTCACCTGATGGTAAGCAACTACCGTCGCCCATGGACACTCGCAACATCAAAAGAGCTGCAGGTGCGTTGCCGGCCTTTTAAGAGGGAATACGCTCTTTTCTTGAAGGTTTGCAGGTCGTATAGGTCCGGAAAAACTGCTGGTGACAGTTCATTCCAGAGTTTTACAGTGCGCGGCAGAAAGTTACGCGAAAAACGCACTGTGGAAGACTGCCACTCATCAAGGTGATGAGGATAGTATGTTTTTCGCGTGGGACGATGGCGAAAAGTTGCAGGTGGTATGATTCCGAACAATTCCTCAGAGCACTCCCCGTGATACAACCGGTAGAGGATGCAGAGTGAAGCTACATCTCGGCGTAATTCCAAGGGGTCCAAGCTGTTTGAAACACTATGGCAGTCAACAATTCGAGCGGCCCTTCGTTGGATACGATCCAGAGGGAGCAGTTGGTATTTTGGCGCCCCTGCCCAGAGATGAGAACAATATTCCATATGAGGTCGAACCTGCGCCTTGTAGAGTTGTAGGCGTTGGTCCGGACTGAAGTACTGTCTCGCTCTGTTAAGAACACCAAGCTTCTTCGAGGCTAATGTGGCCTTACCCTCTAGATGATATCGGAACTGGACTTCGCTCGATATGTTGACGCCAGTATCTCAATGCTAGGGGAGATGGTTAAAGATGTGCCCTCGAAACGAGGACATACGACCATTGCTGACTTTTTAGTGGTGAACGCACAGACCTGTGTCTTGGCGGGGTTGAATTGGACCAAGTTACGTCTACCCCATTCAGAGACCTTCTCCAATGAATTCTCCACCTTAGACACAAGTTCGTTTCGACTCTCAGTGACATTTTGCCGAGAAATATTGGGGGAGCCGGTATATACAGCATCACCTGTACTGTCATCCGCATAGCAATGAATGCCGCTGGTCTGCAACATGTCATTGATATGCAGTAAGAATAGAGTAGGCGATAGCACACAGCCCTGAGGGACACCAGCATCAACAGACTGAGTTTCGGAGCATTCGCCGTCAACTACGACCTTTATGCTTCTGTCTGCTAAGAAACCAGTGACCCATTTACATAATTTCTCAGGCAGCCCGTATGATGGAAGCTTTGAAAGCAGCGCTTTATGCCAAACCCGATCAAAGGCCTTCGCAATGTCCAAACTAACAGCCAATGCCTCTCCCTTCGACTCAATTGCCTGAGCCCAACGATGAGTCAGGTACGCCAAGAGATCACCAGCCGAGCAACCCTTACGGAACCCGTATTGTTTCTCGCTTAGTAATCCCTGGCCGTCCAAGTATCGAAGAAGCTGGCTATTGATAATGGATTCCATTATCTTCGAGAAGAGAGAGGTTATAGCGATTGGTCTGTAGTTGGAAGGATTTGAGCGATCACCTTTTTTGGGGATAGAGTGCACCAAGGCTGTCTTCCAGGAAGCCGGGACGATGATAGTAGAATAGGAGAGCCGAAAAAGACGTGTCAAGATCGGAGCCAACTCTGGAGCACACTTTTTTAACACAATAGGCGGGATTCCGTCAGGCCCCCTCGACTTTTGGATATCAAGGGAACGGAGGGCTTTTCGCATTGAGCGCTGATGAAACCGAATATCCGACATCCAGGGTCGAGTTTGACGCAAAGAGCTTGCCCAGAAGATCGGCTTTGTCTTTTGCGTCTTGGGCCAACGACCCATTTCCTACGTGTAGGGATGTTAGGGTTGGCTTGCAGAAATTTCCTTCAATAGCTTTGGCCAGAGACCAGAATGCACGGGTTCCCGAGGGGAGGCGCTCTTGCCAAGTCTCTTGCCAATTCCATTGACGTGCTGTTGCTTTGCCCGAGTAATCTCTTTCTTGAGGGACCTAGAGGCAAGGTTGTACTCCTTTTTATATGTGCTGGTATTTAAATCCCGAGCAGACACCGCGTTGGCCCAGGATTGGTAAGCCTCCTGCTTCCGGCGAGAAGCTTTTTGGGGGACGAACCAAACCAGGGACGAAATCTGCCGCCACTTGGCACCACAGAGGACGGAATGAAAAGTTCCATCCCCTGCATCGGCAACAGAGTTGGCAGTGTTGTCGGGATCATCCGGCGAGAAGCACACGTGCCCCCAAGGATAGGATGCAAAAAACGACCGCATCCCATCCCAATCTGCCGACTTGTAGTGCCACACACGACGGTATTTAACAGCACGCTGTCTTAACACCGTCGTAAGTGGCACAGAACTCCTGACTGATATTTGGTAGCCGTCAGGATTTGAAGTCAGCAGGAGGTCCAGCAAGGAAGGATTCTGACCATCCACATCTGGGATTCGCGTAGGCGTAGTAACCAGTTGTGTCAAGTCGTTCGCAAGGGCAAAGTTGCAGACAGATCTCCCCGCATGATCAGTTTTACTGGAATTGAGCCAGTCGGCGTGGTGGGCATTAAAGTCGCCAAGCATTATGATCTCTGCGGATGGGATCTGCTGCTGCACAAAATCTGAAGCAGCTTGCAGGTGCTCCAAGAGTCGGTCACTATGGGACCTATATAGGCATGCATAGACGCGAGGGTGGTCGTCGCAATCTATGCGGAGCCATAAGGTGGACAGGTCCATGACCTCAAGATTGCTGAGGCGACGAGAGCAGACATCATCTCTGATATACACACACACTCCAGCTTTGGGTAGAAAGGAGTGCTCGAGATAATACCCTGGGTGGGAAAGGTATGATGTGTCACTCGGAGATGATATCTGCGTCTCGGTTAAAAAGAGCAAAGCCGGCTTTGCCGTCTCAAGGTGGTAATGGATTATATAGCTTTGTAGGTCCTATATAGGACCTACAAAGCTATATAATTCGGCATGAATGCAGATAATAATAATGCTGACAAAATGGTATATACATTTTTATTTTTTTTATGGTAGGTACCTCCCCTGCACATCAAGCGTGGATGATTTTTTTTCGCGCCCACCCGACCTGGATAAATTTTTTAAAAATATTATGAGTATTTAAAGATCATTTTCCGATTTAGGGATCCATTTATAAAATATGCATTTTTAAAGTGAAAACATCGTTAGAGTCCTGTAGTGTCCCCCCTTCAACCAGGTAAACGGTAGCCTCTATAAATGTGAAAAAAATCACGGGGCCCGTAGGAAATATGCTGAATTTAAAAGGAAAACTATCGCGGCTAAGAAGACTTCATAGGTTATTGAGTACTAGTCGATCAACTAAAAAAATGTATTCGGAGAAGTATAAAGGAAATTTTCGTTCAAATTTCTTTGAACGTAACTGAGATGATGTTAGCAGGATAAAACACGTTAAAAATGTACATTCATTATCAGCTATACAAAAATTATCAAAAACTAGCGGTACTGCGGAACCCTATAACCTATATTGCGCGTGGCCCGACACGCACTTGGCTGATTTTTTAAAATTTTATGTCAACATTGTGTCAACACGTAATTCTTGCACATTTTTTAGAAACCGCACAAGTAGTGAAAAGTTTAATTCGATTTGATTTGGAAAAAATATAATGTTGACAGTAGTTAAACTGCAGGATAGCAAGTACCTAGAAAGTTCTAACATCTAAAAAATAATTTAAAACCTAAAACTAGCGACTATCAAACATCAATTCCGTAGGCTTGTGTAAATAAAACATGTCCCCAGCACTGCGACTTTCCCAATCCGGAGGAAATAGTGCAGATGGGGGGATGATTGTATCCGGTGATCCGGGTCACAACCGACTTTACGACCGGACCGGATTAAACTTTCACGGCCCGCACCTCCTTAGTTTTATTTATTTACGAATAAAATTTATTATTCGTATAATGCTTTATGGTCAATACGGTGGAGATTAGAAGTTGTTAAATATGTATAACACCGTCTAGCAACTATACCTACTCTATAGTAATATTGAAATTGTAAATTGTGTTACTGCAATATTGCAAAAACCGCAACGATGCAAAATCACTAATCAGCCATTTGCAATAATTATTTTATTTTATAGTGCTGAGTGTACAATTGACTACTTGACTATACTGTTCAATTAAAATCTAGGTGGCAATAGGCTGTTGAGACTTGAGGGTTTAGATTACAACAATTTTCTTATTGTTTTCCTAACTCCCACAGACGTTATTATAATAGAAAATTTCATATCGACATAAAAATCGTAGATCTGGCCGTTTAAACGTTTTCTTGTTTGAGGAGTTTTGCTGACAAAATAATATATACCTCGCAATAGCCTAAAACTTAAAAAAGGTAATTTTCTAGGTCTTTTGGATAGTCCTGTTTTCATTTGGCACCAAATCACTACTTATGTTGTGTTGAAATTATTAACAATTTTGTAGGGACAACCCTTGTCGCTTTCTGTCCCACGGCACTCATGAAAATAAAATCATGGCGCAGGCCACCCGACCCGCGTAGATTGAATTCAAAATTGGAATCAAATGACAATCCTTTTTCTTTTTTTATTAGACTCAATAGCCAGTGCATATGCGATCTTTTGCCGTAGATTTATATCTTTGTTATCAGAGCTAAAGTAAAGTTTAAGCAGCACGTTAAGAATTGATGCAAAGCTTAATAAACGCAGATTTAAAATGAATGCAGAATGCAAGTGTAACGCAGATATTTGAAACTATTAGACTTTGTGCAATTTTAATGTAGCTAGGCTTTGCTTGATGGTTTGCTTGATGAATCTAGATCCTCTCTTCTTGGCCATAATTCCAGTCCACAGTTTCCTTTCGCATAGAGCTTTAATCTTCCTACACTCAGGACAAAGTATGTTCTAAAACTTTGTAAAATGATAGTCCATCACTCATTATTACTTCAAATATTCGGGAACTAATAAATTCGACGTTATAATTTATTGATCATTTTCTTTTCTTTCATGTGGAAACCTTTACGGGGAGCATTAAAAGGACATAAATATACAACCATGATGCCACATCAAACAATTTTAAATACTTAAAAGCTTGTTTCGTGAACGCGCTCAATATGTCACAGCTGAAAGTATCGGCCAATAAAGAAGCAATTAGGCGCACGTTTTTTAAACATAAATAGAACGGGGGCGCCATAATGTGATATCCTTGTTTGTTTTTGATCGGGGGGCACTTAATTAAAAGGATGAGTGTTTACGGAGATCGCTTTAATTGTTTTTTTTTATAATATGTTTTTTTTAACACTGGCCTGTAAGAACAAGTAACAGTTAAATTAAGCTTTAATACCTAATAATTTAACAACAATTTAGACAACGTTTACTTAAAAAAGGGTCGAAATCTAGAAGCAGGATATGGTACCTACTCGTAGTTACCTTATCTACGCTACGAGTACCCGAACATTCACTGCGGTATCAATAAAATATATAATATTATGTATTACCTACTAATAACTTACATGACAAAGCTAATTTAAAGTTAAGTTTAAAAAAAATATTTAAAGTAAAACTGCGATTTTATCATTAACATATTATAGTACATACATATTAATAGTACATTCGTGTTAAATAAAGTTTGTTACTCTCTGCTTTCATTAAATCACGTGCTAAACCTTTGTATTAACAAAACATTAAACATAAAAATCAACACGTCGCTCAGTTAAACCACTTAGGACCGGATAAATCCGCCCCTAATCCGGTTAAAACCGGCTAAATCCGGATTAATAGTCTGTCAAATTGGCGCGAGGGGGCGCGTAATCGCACCTGCGACATGACACCCTATCTTTTTACATTAAATATGGAGAGAATATCATTATTCAGAAAGGGTAGCTTTGTTTACTGTAATTTACAATCAAAACATTATAATGTCCCATAAAGACTATAACAGCTAATTGTAATATGACTATGTCAATATGTACTTGGTTATTACCTAAAAGCAATTCTATTTTCAAATCTAGTCTCTTAACGAGAATCCTGTAGTCAATGAACAGTAGGTGCATACCTCTACTAAAACAATAAAACCCATGTGGAGTGAAAATAATAAACATCGTCACCCTTGTACAACCACAGACTCACAAAAGGCAAGGTAGAGTCACTGAAAAAAAAAAAACAATATCTTCGCCAAAAACAAACCAATTATTGTCAATGGAACCTTCGACTAAAGTACAAAGAAAATTGAATATTTTGTGAGCGTAACTAAAATGTTTATTGGTGGTGAGGAGAAATTTTTGTTTTACCACTTTGTTCACGCAATTTTACAGTAGTGAATAATTGTTATATTGGGATCCTAGAATAATTTAGATACAACCACAATACAAAAGAAAACTTTTTATGCACCCACTTTTTTGGCGGCGACTTTGACATTTCAACGCCATATTTCATTTAATTTTCGAACGAGAAACCTTTCAAACTTTCATGAATTCCTAAAACTAACCACAAAGAATTATTTTAACTATATAGGTTTTACGACGCATATAAAATGTGGAAAAATAAAAATAGGATAGAACCTTAATAATATTATCTTTTTAAAATCGACACTAAACTATTCATATGAATGTAGAGATTAGTAGATAGGTCATAAATACAGACATTTAGATATTTGAGTTATTAATTTATCAACTTTTTCAACATCACCTATTACCCGCCGCACTCAGAGTTATAATATTTTAATGATTATTAAATATTAATTTAGACATGATGAAATATCGAAGAGTTTGCTATCGGCCGCAGGCGCAGTGTAGGTACAATAAATAGTTTGATACAAAAATGTAAATTGAGTTTAAAATATATTGTCATAATTTTTCTTATTATTGCCAACTGCCAATAAAGATAGTGCCAAAATGTATATGTTACTGTAAAAGCTCGAACTGCAGTAAATCCTAAGATTTTCTAGTAAAATCTACCAATCCCTAATGGTACCTAAATGTCCGAAAAGGTTTGCGATACGAACTTTTACCACCATATAGTTGGTAAATCTTAGGATTTACAGTAATGGCATGGTTTATGTTGAAAAAAAACGGCCGAGTGAGAGTCGGACTCGCGCACGAAGGGTTCCGTACTGTTAGAGAGCAAAAACATTAAATCTTTATTTTATTTTAATATTATTATAAATTATTAATCCTTCAGGCCCCGCGCGAGCACCGGTGATCGCGACAACAATAGAATACAATAGCAATTCCTGGAAATTCCGACTGAAGTATTAAAGTGGTATAATCAACCGTGGGAGAGCCATGCTTCGGCACGAATGGGCCGGCTCGACCAGAGAAATACCACGAACTCACAGAAAACCAACGTGAAACAGTTGCGCTGTGTTTCGCCGAGTGAGTGAGTTTACCGGAGGCCCAGTCCCCCTACCCTTCCATACCCTCCTCTACCCCTATTACCCTATTTCCTCTTAAAGACCGACAGACCTGCAGCTCTTCTGAAGTTGCGAGTGTCCATGGGCACCGGAAGTTGCTTTCCATCAAGTGAAATATTTTGTTTTAGGTAGGTACATGCCTTACCTATTAATTAATAACATACTTATTTTGATTGCCTTTTTACTTTTTTTCAAACCAAATATAAGAAGAATACTGATTGAATTATAGTAGCTTAAGTAAGCATTATGTTGACTATATGTACCTACCTGTTTTGTCTTATGGTTTATTATGGTAAATAATTTAGAATTGCTCTTTGTTTTATTCCTAAAACCAACATTTACCAGTTGACAGTAGTAAAACCTAGCATATATACCGAATTTTAATGGTAAATGTTCGAAAAAATCGTCGTATTATTAGAAATACTTACTTATACCAACTCGTGTCGGTAAATCCTAAGATTGACACTTAAATCTTAAGATTTACCGAAGTTCGAGCTTTTACAGTAACATATACACCTTACTACTTAAAATCAAGCATGAACATCAGAGTACAATTTTTAGGTTTAATAATTTTCATGACTTCAATCGCGGTGTACAATTTTTCATTGAAAATTCGCGAAATAACATTATCAGTAGCATATTGTGTGTGAGAGGGACGGAGCTATTCTGTTATTTGTAGTATGGTGAGAGTGAGAGAGACGCAAGATGGGTTAAAGGGGGCTAATTTGCGCCCTCCCAGTGAAGGTGTGGGGCCGAGATTATATTTTAATGCAATAATTCTACGTGATCATACAGCGTTTACGAGTTGGCTGCGATACACACGAGATATGAGAGCATTCTAAAGATATTTATTACGAGTTCATAATATTTTACTTAAAATGTATAACTTGTAAAATGTTAAACTAAGGTTTGTTTTAACGTTGAAAACCTGAAGGAGATTTTAATAGCATTCTGTAAGCAAAGTACCAACTCCTAGTAAATAGTAAATACTCTTTATATTATATTACATTTCAGGCATTACAATATACCTATTATTGTAATGCCTGAAACAGGTCTGAAATGATTATTGCTTGCTCGACCACTTACGACATTCCCACAAAGCAGTATAGATTCTAGAAGAATGCTGCTGATGAGTTCTCTGGTCTGTTTTCTGCCTATTCTTTGATGTGTGGCGGTACCCACAATTCGCTTAACATTCCTGCACGCGCTATCGAAGTTTTTTGAGCGCGTCAGTTATATAATATGTACCTATATGACAGCTGAAATGTATCACGTGGGCTTCGGCCTGACCGAGCATAACACCTCGCTCGGTCGGAAGATCTTCCTTTGGCCTTCACGCATATTTCCCACATTGGTGACCCCGACGTGAGTACCTATATTAGGTAGTCAACAGTCATAGTGGTATAACCTACATATTCTGACGCTGACTGTATGCACGAGTTTCCTTACGATGTTTCCCTTTTATTCTTGAACGTCCATATTATCACGTCCCTTATTCAGAATTGAGATTTTAAAAAGTCTTATTGGTAAATGCCACAACACAAACCCGACAATCGGTATAGTCTGTAAACTGTACCTAATATACATTAGTAAGTAAATTATTTTTTCTGAGTCATTATAAACGGATTTAACACAAATTTGCTCATTTCGTCAAAGACATTTCAAAGTTCGAACCGACTTCGAAAAGCTCCAATCCTTGTCGAATCTTTATATAAGTACAATTATCTGCAGATCTATTTTAAGATAATATTGACGCGTGTTGCAGGAAGTAGAAGGCGCTCAGATTAAATTCGTCCGGAACTCCCCGGTGTGCATCTAGTGAACACCCGGCGAAACAGCTACTGATTTTAGGCTGCATATTCAACAAACTCTTTGGACTTTGGTTAAGCAGGAGTACCTACTTATTCCGTGAAAAAATACATTCTGATACGCCCTCACTACCAGCCCTGGGTAAACAGGCCGTATAGGCCTCGGCCTGGGGGTGGTAGCGTCCTAGGAAGGCCGCAGAGTCCTAGAGGGTGGAAAGATTTGATACACGGGGAGGCGGCGATAAAGTGGCTTACACTCATAAAAAATATCAATCCAGCACTACTTTCCACGTTCGCTCATGATGGACAAATACAGGCGATCACGGGCGTGTAGAGGGGCAAAGTTCGTCATAAATTACCCATGATCGTAGTTGACTGTCTATGATATTGCAGACAGCTGTGTTATTTGCCCCACCTGGGGAGAGGCCTATAGCCTTTAGGAATTACCTTTTGGAATCTTATCACCGTGCATGTACTATTTTTTTACATTCGGGACCTGTACGTAATGCACGTCACCTAGGCTAAAACATTGCTGAGAAACTGTCTGAAAAATACCTATTGGAACTCGTATTTCCCTGCGCGAATCAACGTCGCAGCAAAGTAATGCTATTTACTAGCTGAGCAAATAATTTCCCACAGTAAAAAGTAACCCAAGTGTTAATCCAGGGTATCAACTATCAATCAACTCAATACCAAATTTGATTAAAATTGCACCAGCCGTTTAGACGTGCCGCGTGCAGAAGTAACAAACATACAAATTCACAAACTTTCGCCACATATATATTATATTATTATGTATCTGTCGCATCCAACTGGTTAAAATAGCCGTTCAATCAAACAACTAGCCCTTTGACTGAACAACGCCGTTCAATCTTACGGCTAGCTTTTTAATTGAATATTTCAGTCGCTCGAAACGTTCAACACTACAGCTGATTCAAAAGCAGCCGTTTGATTGAATTAGTTCAGCGCTCACCACCGCGGCGCTAGGTGCGTTCTGTTTATAATATGGCGTCAACTAGCCGGTGTTTTGTGATTGTATTAAGATAGTTTAAGTAAATATACGCTACAAGTGTTATTACTTATTATTTATTAATAACTAGATGACGCCCGCAACTACGTTGCGCCAAAATTCGCGTGGGAACCGTACATTTTTCCGGGATAAAAAGTATCCTATGGCCTTTCCCGGGACTCAAAGTATCTCCATGCCAAATTTCAGCGAAATCGGTTCAGCGGTTTGAGCGTGAAGAGGTAACAGACAGACAGACAGACACACTTTCGCATTTATAATATTAGTATAAGTGACAGAAATTATGGAGGCACATACGAGTGAATCAAAATTGAAACAAATATTCGAGGAGGAATTACGAGATTATGAAATGCATCACCAAGGTATTAATTGCAATTATTATGTTTAAAATGAGTTAGAATACAATTTATTCTGCTTATTATCATTGCGCTTGTGTAATAATAACATTAAACTAATGGTCAGCTTAGTTAATTTGCCATTGAACCAGTACACTAAGGTGAAGCTAAGAGTCGTCTAGCTGTAGTGTCGAACGTTGCAGTCAACAAGTCGGCTAAGCGACGTAAAGCCGTGTGATTGAATGGCGTTGTTCAGTCAAAGGGCTAGCTGTTTGATTGAACGGCTATTTTAACCAGTGGACTGCGACATATCTATTACTAAAGTCTAAATAGTTACTACGTTACTTTCGCCTACTAGTTATTATCGTATGTTTATTCGTACTTCAATTAAGTCGATTTAACAGATTCTGTTAAAGGCACAAGCCTAGTCGCCCATAGTACAGCTGCCATAGTATTATATTCAATTATTAAAACATAATCCCCTCTCACCGGGCTCGCGGGACGCCCGCCATTTCCAGCGCTAAGCGGAGTTAAGCGCCGACATATTTTCCACATTCAACGGTGTTTACTACCGCAAACTTCCTAAATCCCAACATCTTTAACACCTCTGCCCAAAAATGTATTCGAGGATAGATGTTTTACATTTCAACACGAATTTAAAGTGCGATTCTACGGTATAATCTTTTCTCTCTCTAGTAGTAGCTCGTGTCATCATGAGTCATGACTGAGAGTGAGGTCATCAAAGTTTACTTTGGTCAGGCTCTCCATGCTGTCCCTGGTGTCGTGTACACATGCTGTCTTGAAAGGGAAGCAGTTTGTGGTCGAAGTGATATTCGAGACAGAAATAGTCCACCAGGCACCGTGAAAATTGCCTCCTAAAATAGGGTAGTCAGAAGTTTGAACGATCACGTCTGTCCACTCCCTTTTTCCGGCTTCGATGGATCTCTCGAGAGCAGCGGTTCTCAAACTTTTTTGGTGGCGAAACCCTTTTAAAATGTGTATTGTCTTCATGCGAGGATTTTTATTTGATTGCTTATCCGTATTGCTTAAGGCGACGCCTTGATAATTTGGCTGTAGCGATGCCGATTTTTCTCAGCAATGACTAAAGCTAAGAAACTAAAGTTCAATGTCAGTATTCATCATGCCTTTGTCTTTGAATTGCCCACAGCATAACACGATTTGACAACTTTTATAACACAGAATTATCAATCGAAAAGACCTCTGTAAAAAAAGGGATTCCTATTTTTCCAACAGAGGAGAGTGATTTAAGGTTCCAAAATTTGTACATAAATTGGTTGAAGCATACACTTTAATATGTGCATAGCTTATATGAAATGTATTTATGGTTTTTAAATTACGCGACAAAAACCATTTTGTTGCTTATGCCCTTTCCATTTTTTGCTGTTCCATTGCTTGTTTTCTATGAGAGGCCGGCCCGGCCTCTCATAGAAAACAAGCAATCTAAAACATATCCAACATGGTTTCTTACTATAACGCGGCGTCACCTTAACGTGCCGTACCTTTCATTCTAACAAGACTAGAGACTAGAGTCTAGACTACCGAAATTGACGTAGGTAAAAACGAGGAGCCATTTACAAAAAGAAGAGGAAGAAGACTATAGGCTCGTTTATTTGATATGTTATTAGTTGACCGCATGCGGTAAATCTCCATCGGCCGCCTGATGCCTCACAACAAATTACTTTTTGGCTGACATTAATTTATCGGGGTGGTCGCAGCTTAGTTAACAATATATTCTACAAGCTACATGAGTTTCCTAAATATATTTTAGCATTAATAATTAGTATACCTACTGTACTTTATTTATACAGTGTGTAACAAAAATAAGTGATAATACTTTAGTGTGCGTAAGTACCTGTTCCTTGTAGAGAGTTCACTGTGAACTGAAGTTCACTCTCTACAAGGAACAGGTACCTATATAAAGATATTTACCTACCTATTTATGGTTATAGTGGCAATAGAAATACACAATCTGTGAAAATTTCAGAAGTCGAGCTATAGCGGTTATTGAGTTAGGTACAGCCTGGAGACAGACAGACAGACAGACAGACGGACAGACAGACGGACAGACAAACGGACAGAGAGACGGACAGACATCGAAGTTTCAGTAATAGGGTCCCGTTTTTACCCTTTGGGTACGGAACCCTAAAAATAATAGCTTAAAGATGCTTATTATTATGACTTGCAATTTCTTAAGTAACATCCTTAATTATTATTGCCATTAAATATTTAATTCTTATTAAAATTTGTAACGTCTACTTAAGTAGTAATAATAAATTTAATATATTATTTTTCTGTCACATTATGCCCATCATGATTCATGGTGCGTACACGGTGCGTACTACGTGTGTCCTCGAGTAGACAGTAGATATGAGCGCCGTCACTCAATTCCACGGCGGCGGCGTCGGTTCAATATTACTACGGCGGCGGCGGCGTCGGCGGCGTGACCTGCGGGGCGATTCACTAAGCGTTTCCGCGCGGAATCTTCCAGATTGCGGAAACTTTTTCACTTTCAAGCAAATGACAAGTGAATACTTTCCGATTTTGCTGTCATTTTGACAGTAGTGACATTTCTTTTGTATGAGTGAAATAATTTCCGCCACGGATGGGAGTTTGACATCCGACGACGGAAAATTACACGAGGATTAGAGCCGTTTTTGCGGAATGTTACCGCCACCTCCAAGACTCGTGAAATCTTTTCACTTTAGTGCGGTGTCATTTTTTTGCAATTTTTTGCGCCTGGCGGCGAACAAATATTTCGTGGCTCCTCTGAGGCGCCTAGCGCCAGGAACTTTGATGGCTTCTCTCGAGCGCCACCCGCCATGAATTGTAATTTATCGCTGTTTCGTCTGTTTCCAATTGTTTTTCTTTTAGTAGATACCCAACAGCGAATGTAAACAGATTAATAGTTCGTTTCAAGTATTTAGAAGTGATTATTTACGTGTACAAACAGAATTGGAAGCAAAGTGACTTATTTTTATCAGGCGCTGTAAACCTTTGGCTTTATTGATCAGTTTATTTTCGTTTTATTGTAGAACGGGATATAACATGCTAGTCATGCATAACGCCAAAAAATGTATCTACTTTTTATAGCATTTTATAAACAAATAAACTTTGTATAAGTTGTAGTTTTTGAATGAAATATCTGAATTCAACAAATCAATCAAAAAGGAAATGATGTATTCTAAAAATAATGAAAACTAAGGAAGAGTAACTGTGTCAAAAAATTTGTTCCGCGAGCTACAAAAAGAGACCCGAATACATGCATACTTTAGAGCCGCATAACGCAAAAAAATAAATGAGTTCAAAGAATTAAGTAATGTTTAATGTCACATAAAAAATGTTATACATAGCTTAATAAGGTAAATTAAACAATAAAATAGATTTAATCCACAAGCTTTTGTTGATTTCTATAATATTCAATATTATATTACATTATACTCTTATTTTATTTATAGTGTAGCTGTCTATGCTACGTTACTCGATATTATACGAATTTTTTTTTTAATAACACCATGCAATAACAAGAAAGTATGTATGGAGTGTTTGTGTGTGTATGTATCATGTGAGTAAAAAAACTTTTTTATTTCGTACCCGTGCGAAGCAGGGGCGGGCTGCTAGCTAATTATAAGAATAAATTATGTTGATGTGAGATTTTGCTGGTGTTGGCGTTATATATTTATAAAATAATTCGGTGGCCATATTAATCACCAATTGAAAATGTTTAAGACTCCTGAAGTGTAAGTTTTTATGCAATATCCTAAAACTAACACTGTACACGTAAAATACGTAAAGCCACTTTCATTGAGGGGAAACCTCTGAAAAATGTAATTTTATCATAGTTTTACAGGTAAACATTTTGGCTCCTCTCGGGCGCCACACGCCATACAGAAAAGATACTCATGGCGCCTCTGTGGCGCCATCCGCACGGAATTGGTTAATGATAAGAATAAAACAAAGCAATTATTAATACTTAGTTTGTCGTGTCTTGTTTAAAATATTAAATAAGTGTCGTACTGTAATAATGATGTGTTAAATCTTTAGGAAGTGTTCATTGAACAATAAATATTTTTTTATTTTTAAATGCAGTATTTGTAATTTTGTATTAATATTTGGTACTTAAAGATTTAGAAAGACATAAGTATAATATTTTTAAAATTTTATATTGATCCTTCGACCGGGGATTCTCGGAAATAGAATACAATATACTATTGATGTCGCGGCGGCGCGTCGCTCTTTTTCCTCGGCGGCGGCGCGTCGGCGCGGCGCTCATATCTAGTAGACAGTAGGTAGACACGGTACGGTGCACAGCATGACAAGTGGGTACGGTGCTTATAAATTTTGAAAAACATTTTTATTGCCATACAGGCCATCTATCGCCGAGTAGGGTAACTATTTATGTCGCTTTTCACCACTAGATGGCAGTATTTATGAATTACCTATTAGTTATTATTATACACAGATGGCGCTAAATAAAAATAAGTTGTCAAATGTCACTGTCAATTGTCAATTGTCAAATCAAAGCTGATATTTGACATTTCGTTCACGGTTCACCTAATGAAAAGTGAAAACAAAAAATAAATATGAAAAAATAAAGTTTAACATTTAATTACACAACGGAATAGTAACTAGCGTATTGCATAACAATTGTTCTGTATACCATGCGGATAAATTGATAAACACGATCGAAAACATGGAGCAAGTTTACGCTCTTGGTGTAATTTTTATTGAATTCATACAGTATTGGTAAGTTACTTTATACTGTTATTATAAATTCAGGAATTTATTTAACTACTACATTATTCTCTTGTATGAATTTTCTTTTAAATAATATAACCTTTACAGATGAGTTAAACTTGTAAACTGAATCGTTGATGTTAAAATACTTAGCAGCAGAAATAGCAGTGCAGTGTTATTATGTAGTTTGTTGCATAATTGTTTAACAATCAGCCAGCAGTCTAAACTGTACTTAATATACCTTCATGAAGATTTGAAGAACATAAACTAAGTTTTAAAAATATTACTGACTTCTTTCACAGAGTCCACAAAATATGTTTCAGGTTTAAAGACTGGGAGGACTATTTTACAGCAGTAAATAACCTGGCCAACCCCAACTATGTGCTGCTATACCTACTACCGTTTGTCTCCGTGTTTGACTCGGTGTTCGCATCGCAATTGCTGGTCGTCATGGGGGTGGGGGGATGGATGAATTCTTTATTGAAATGGTGGGTACTGTAGATTTGGCTAGTATGCATAGCTACATTGTAATGATGTAATTAAATCAGGTCTACTGTTATTTTGACCATGTTCTAAAAACTATAATTATTTCTGCATGCTGGAAACATCTTGATATTTTTTTAATGCTGCTCAGTGTATGTTCATAAGCAATTTTATATTTATTTATAATTATAAGGTTCTTCATCAATCATTTTGACATTAATCCTTTGACTGTGGAAAAATGAGACATAATAGCGTTTCTATTGTTATCGCGGTTGCATGCAGATGCTTGGGGCTTGAAGGATAAAATAATTAAATTATTAAAGGATTAAATCATAAACTTAGCAGTGAAATAATATATTTTTTAATTAGGTTCACAAAACAAGATACAATTCACAATACATGTAGCTATAAATAATGGAGTATAAAATAGTTATAATACCAGAGAATGTATCTCTCTAAGGAGTGAACACAACATGCACATAAGTCATAACAAATAAAAGTTGTGTCAATTAACTACTAATTCTAAAACACAAATTTTATAGAGATATTATAAATTATTAATATTAAAATGTTACAACAACTGTATATAATATAGTAGCATCAAAGTACAAATTATAAACACAACAATTTAATTTCCAGGTGGTTTTTGGAAGACCGGCCTTTCTGGTGGGTGCGAGAGACAACATTCTATAGTGAAGCAGACCGGCCTGTTCTGCGGCAGACTACTCAGACCTGTGAGACTGGCCCCGGCAGCCCATCTGGTCACTCCACAACAGCTGCATCAGTTTTAATTCTACTTCTGATGTGGATATCACATATTTGTAATGACAGGTATAATGTTGTTTGTAAGTAAATTGAAAAAAATATGGACTCAGAAAGTATTAAACCAATTTTATAAAAATGCAAAGAATAAGCACCCAGAATTAAAAAATTTCTATTAGTTGTGACTGATTTGTCGCTTACACATGAGGGGTAACATTAAGCAAAAATGCATGGTATCCAGTGACATCAGTGGCGGGGCAAGACCTAAATTTTATGTGGGCAAGATATATCTTGTGAGGCCCCCTAAAATATATTTAGCGAGGCCCCCTGATAGATGACGCTAAAGAACGGATTTGTTGAGAGAAATATTTTTTTGATACTTAAAGTTTTATTTATCAAACTTTTTATTTATGAATATTTGAGTATCACAAGTCGTAAAACCTTAAAAAAACCTCGTGGTCCAAGGGCGTGAGGCCCCTTAGATCGCGAGGCCGTGGGCGGTCGCCCACACCGCCCACGCCTTGCGCCACCTCTGAGTGACATTGTGAGTTTACACCAATCTTGGTCATTTAGAAAAAAAAATCAATGTTTGCTACATACACAAACAAAAGTTGCACCCTTTGTTTCAGTGTACTAGCTAAATATTGTGCACCAAACGTAGCCTAGTAGCTGCTATAATCGTCCTCTCGCCTTTCAGGAAGTGGACAAGCCGTTGGTGGAAGCCCATCTTATACAGCGGTTGCGGCGCGGCGCTGGGCGCGGTGCTGCTCGCGCGAATGTATGTCGCGACGCACTTCCCCCATCAGTGCCTGCTTGGAGCTCTCATCGGTTAGATCATATTATGTAGTGTATATTGTCAGCATGGAATTGTTAATACGCTTAAATTCGATTCGCCTCTTTCTCTGCCACAGCCTATGATCGGCCTGGAACATGCCAGAAAAACATACACACCCGGTCTCGCGATATACTATTATCTGCTATTATATAAGCAATTTTTTTTATTTTTTAATCCTTCGATCGTGGAAAAATGAGACACAATAGCCTTTCTATTGTTATTGCGGTCGCCGGTGACCGCTTGGGGCTCAAAGGATTAAGGCATAACTTGGGTTTTTTTTTTAATGTAGTTATCACAAATAAACATTATTCTTACAATAAATAATATTAATAATAATATCTATGGATGCTTCACACCACGTCAGTCTGGCCCCGTGCTAAGTACCTGAAGGACTTGTGTTACAGGTATCAGACAACGGAAATATATTTAATACTTTTATACTATATACATATAATATTTAAGATTTTTAGTATATCATACACATATCTAATACACATCCATGACTCAAGAACATAGAAAAACTTTTTGTTCCGTTGGCGGGATTCGAACCCGCGACCCCCGGCTTTAGTTGCCACACGCTCTAACCATTGAGCTACGGAGGTCAATTTTTTATAATATCTATCTATGGACGCTTCACACCACGTCAGTCTGGCCTCGTGCTAAGTACCTGATGGACTTGTGTTACAGGTACCAGACAACGGAAATATATTTAATACTTTTTTATACAAATATTTAAGATTTTTATTATATGATAGACATATTTAATACACTTCCATGACCCAGGAACTTTGAAAACTTTTTGTCCCGTCGGCGGGATTCGAACCCGCGACTCCCGGCTTGAGCTACCAACGCGCTCACCACTGAGCCACAGAGGTCGTCAAATTGGAATAAAGATTTGATTTATATGTATATTGGAATATAGCAGTGGCGAGGGGTGAATATTTTGAGACGGGAAGCCGAAGTAAAAAATCTACTTACCAATTTTGGTAATTTATAATTGAATGACATGCTTTTAATTTTCAAAACTAAGTTTGGAAAACAAAGTTTCCTTCGACAGCAAAATATAATCTGTCAGACAACAGTCTTTCTGAATTAATGCCATATTTTCCGAACTACACGATTACGTCGTACGACTCACAATTCACAAGTCACAATATAAATTAATTTAATTCACGACACTCTTCTAAGTTCTAACGCTAAAACAAAATTTAAATTCGACAAAACAAAACAAACGACATGTTGTTTACAAACACACTATCCGCCATATTAATATGTCAATCTAAAAACCAGCAAAATAAAAATGTATTACGCGCCTGTCATATTTAGTACCGCTAAAGGCATTCTTAATAAAGTCGTATTACAAAAAATCCTACCAAAATAAAATGTATTACGCGCCAGCAAAAGTAAGTATAATGTCGCTACATTCATTCTTAAATTCGAATCATAACAATTTTACTTCATGACTCATCTATCTCGCTTGCACTTGTGCGTTGCTAATTAACCTTTCTCCGTAATAACTCGTCGGGCATCGAGTTATTTCCAAGTATATATCGCGCGTGCTAGAACGAGACAGAATATGACGACCAGTTCACAGGAATGAAAAGGACAGATGCTTACTATGAACTGTCGTTGTATGGAGAAATAAGCCGCTAATCCTGCGGCTTATTTGATTCTCTGCGCCCGCACATTGCATTGCCTTTTAAAATTTGTAGGCGATAGTTATTAATTCAAACTATGTATTTCAAGTGAGAGAAAAATTTATTGCATATAACATTGTGAATTTAAAGTTTTTTAAGTAGGTATGTAAAATATTTATTAGATAAATATGTCGTTGGCCCATATATTCGATTTTTCTAAGCCCTAAGGGAAGCCGATGGGAATCGGGTTATATGGACGCTTCGCCACTGGAATATAGATTTGATTTATATAATATTTCAGGTGCGTTCCTCGCCCCGGCGCTATGCATCTACGTTACGGATCCGTTCATCTGGCAATACGGGTCCCGGCGTAACGCGAGCGAGTGTAGAGTGGTGATGCACCATGTGGTAGCAGTGCTCGTTGCCATGACTGTCAGCGCCATAACATACTTTGGACTGAAATTGTTTGGGGTTGACCCACATTATACGGTGAAGCTGGTGAGTTATCAGGTTTTTTTATCATCACTAAAAAACCATGCTTTTTGCAAAAAATGCTTACAGTATCTTACACTGTACTTTTTGTGTGCAAGAATGGGTTAATCAGTGTTTAGGATAGCTGTTAAGTATCTATATTCTATACTATTACCCCAGTGTTATAACTGTGCTATTACTGTACTATAACTATTGGTGACCCCCTGATATAATATATTCGTTTTTGCGTGAATTTGCAGGAATCATACAAACTTTACACTTACATAATATTATAACGCATCTATTGCCCCCCCTCCAGATTCGCCAAACAAAATATGACTATACCAATAGAATAGGTGTTAGATAAGACCAGTGGACCATGACAACATCTAAGCTACTGTATCTGTCTTCCAGGCGTTCCGGTGGTGTCTCCAGCCCGACTACATCCACGTGAGCACGACGCCGGTGTTCGCGCTGGTGCAGACCGCCGCCGCCGCGCTCGCCGCCGCCGCCGCCGTCACTCCCGCCACAGCCAGGTATACCAGCAGGCCCGACAGACGGTGTCCTGCATACTGTGTCTCCAGCCCGACTACATCCACGTGAGCACGATGCCGGTGTTCGCGCTGGTGCAGACCGCCGCCGCCGCGTTCGCCGCCGCCGCCGCCGTCACTCCCGCCACAGCCAGGTATACCAGCAGGCCCGACAGACGGTGTCCTGCATACTGTGTCTCCAGCCCGACTACATCCACGTGAGCACGACGCCGGTGTTCGCGCTGGTGCAGACCGCCGCCGCCGCGCTCGCCGCCGCCGCCGCCGTCACTCCCGCCACAGCCAGGTATACCAGCGGGCCCGACAGACGGTGTCCTGCATACTGTGTCTCCAGCCCGACTACATCCACGTGAGCACGACGCCGGTGTTCGCGCTGGTGCAGACCGCCGCCGCCGCCGCCGCCGCCGCCGCCGCCGTCACGCCCGCCACAGCCAGGTATACCAGCGGGCCCGACAGACGGTGACCTGCATACTGTGTCTCCAGCCCGACTACATCCACGTGAGCACGACGCCGGTGTTCGCGCTGGTGCAGACCGCCGCCGCCGCGCTCGCCGCCGCCGCCGCCGTCACGCCCGCCACAGCCAGGTATACCAGCGGGCCCGACAGACGGTGTCCTGCATACTGTGTCTCCAGCCCGACTACATCCACGTGAGCACGACGCCGGTGTTCGCGCTGGTGCAGACCGCCGCCGCCGCGCTCGCCGCCGCCGCCGCCGTCACTCCCGCCACAGCCAGGTATACCAGCGGGCCCGACAGACGGTGTCCTGCATACTGTGTCTCCAGCCCGACTACATCCACGTGAGCACGACGCCGGTGTTCGCGCTGGTGCAGACCGCCGCCGCCGCGCTCGCCGCCGCCGCCGCCGCCGTCACTCCCGCCACAGCCAGGTATACCAGCGGGCCCGACATACGGTGTCCTGCATACTGTGTCTCCAGCCCGACTACATCCACCTGGGCACGACGCCGGTGTTCGCGCTGGTGCAGACCGCCGCCGCCGCGCTCGCCGCCGCCGCCGCCGTCACTCCCGCCACAGCCAGGTATACCAGCGGGCCCGACAGACGGTGTCCTGCATACTGTGTCTCCAGCCCGACTACATCCACGTGAGCACGACGCCGGTGTTCGCGCTGGTGCAGACCGCCGCCGCCGCCGCCGCCGTCACTCCCGCCACAGCCAGGTATACCAGCGGGCCCGACATACGGTGTCCTGCATACTGTGTCTCCAGCCCGACTACATCCACGTGAGCACGACGCCGGTGTTCGCGCTGGTGCAGACCGCCGCCGCCGCGCTGAGTCAAACGGGAATTATGGATATATTTGCCGAATCTGTAGTAGACCTAATAAAATGTATACAATGGAAATAGCTTGGTCTAAATTTTTAAGTAATAAAGAACAGAAGCAGAGAAAAATTTCAGGAATAAACTAACTTTTAGAGATTTTATTTCCCTAAAAGTCAATCAATGAAAGTTTTCTTATAGTGACCATGATGGTTTATACAAACAATTAATAATACAAATTTTGTTTTATTTCAGGTACCGTCACTACACGAAGAACAGGTCGTTGTTAATATCGATATTCCTCACGATACTATCGATGTACACTTTCCGAATACTGTCAGAGCACATCACTAGAGACAACGTCTTCTACTTCTACTCTCTCAACTTCCTCCTGCATATGATCCAGCCGATTGTGCATTTGAGGATCATACCAGCTCTGGCGATGTGGCCGTTTAGATCGATTAAGCAAAAGACACAGTAAATAGTTGTAGTTAATTTGATGAAGCATGGAACTTCATATTAATGCCATCGTCAAATTGTTGATACTGTTAGATTGTGATATGACTAGCGAGATTGTAAAATATCGATTTATTGGAAAATGGAAACGGAAGGTTATTTAGGCGTTGATTGGTTAAACAATAACATGTCCAGTATCAAAATACTGTTCGTTTATTACATTGTTAGCGAGTTGCATTCCGTTTACCATCTCGATGTTTTATAATCTCGCTAGTTACATTACAATCTAACTGTATTTACAATTTTACGATTGACATGCAAAATAGCAAATTAGTAAAATCTTATAAGGTTCCGTGCTGCTATACAAAAATTTTAGAATAATTATCTTGAGTGGTCGAATGCCAATAGACTATTAGCTAGGTGAAATTGTGATATAAATGTCACAAAAATTTACAATAGTAAGTGTGTCTTGCAAATTGCTTACTTTAAGGTTTGCATTGCATTGCAAGGAAATGCATTTAAGTCACAAAACTATTGTTCGTTTTGAGTTGCACTTTCTAAGAGTGATTCTTATGTGACGTTAAAACACCACACAACATTGTTATCGGTTGGGTGTGACGCCTTATGATCGATTTACACGGGTGACTAACGGGTCGATTTTAGTCGCCCGGCAAGTCACCAGTCGAATCGCCTGTCCAAGTCGAATCGCCACCCCATTTACACATTCTACAAAAATCGTACGGCTTTAGTCACCCGTGTAAATCGACCATTATGGCCTGTCAGAGGCAAACTGAGACAAGTTCTGTATTTTGGCGTGCACCGTTTCTGTGCTAATGATATTTCTGTGTGATAAATCAAACCAATGAATAGTAACGAGTAATTTAAGTGATAAAATATATTTAATAATTATACAGCCACACTGCTATTATGTTTTTTAAATTAGGAATTTTAATTTTTTTAACTATCAATAGAATAAAGTTATTCTGTAAGAATATCATATATTTTCTAGGAAGAATTATTATTTATTATGAACTTTTTAATTAACTTAAAGCCCCATACATACGTAACTGTTTATCGTAGCGATTTCAGACTGTGCAGATAAATCGAACGTTCCTAGTGCCTCCACACGGCTCCGATATCGACGTCGATCGGGCAGTTCTCCGCAGAAGCTCACGCAAGATACATGTTAACAATGGAAGATTATGATGCACTTGCTAATATAGGCCTGGTTATGTTTTTAAAGAAAAAAAATCGGCCAAGTGCGAGTCGGACTCGCGCACGAAGGGTTCCGTACCATTATAGAGCAAAATTAGGCCAAAAATTGTGTTTTTTTGTATGGGAGCTCCCCTTAATTTTTTATTTTATTTTAATATTATTATTAAATATTAAAGTACACATATAACAAAGGATTTTGTGAAAAAGTTAAGTACTTACCTGTTGCCGTTATTGATATAGAGCAAAAAAGGCCAAAAAAATCACGTTTGTTGTATGAGAGCCCCCTTAAATATTTATTTTATTTTATTTTTAGTGTTTGTTGTTATAGCGGCAACAGATATACACATTCTGTAAAATTTTCAACTCTCTAGCTATTACCGTTCTCGAGTTACAGCCTGATGACAGACAGACGGACAGACAACGAAGTCTTAGTAATAGGGTCCCGTTTTTACACTTTAGGTACGGAACCCTAAAAAGAAGCGGAGTCTATGGTGTAAAGATTGGCTCATGAAAAGGAAGCAATTTTATCTCATACCAACTTGTTATACGAGTTGAAATTCGCTCCGCAAGATTGACATAACTACATATTTAAGGACTAGCTGTCCCGGAAAACGTTGTTTTGCCATTTAAAGTATTTCAACTTCATCAGTTGATACAATATCTTACCCCCTCTTTTGTCCCTTAGAGGGGTGGGGGGAAACATTTTATACACCATATGTTAAGTTGACAAAACATAGTTAATATTATGAACTAAGTCCATTAAAGAAAAAGTTTGATACAAAATCTGACCCCCTCTTTGGTTCCCTTAGAGGGGTGAGGAGGGGGGGGGGTGTATACACCACTTGTTGAGCTGGAAGAAGACAAAATATATATCTGCGAAAACCGTATGCAAAACGGATCGGTAGTTTTCGTGTTAAAGAAAAAAGTTTGATACAAAATCTGACCCCCTCTTTTGTCCCCTTAGAGGGGTGGGGGGATAATTTTTTATACATCAAATGTTAAGTTGAAAGAAGACAAACATATCTGCGAAAACCGCATTCAAATCCGATCAGTAGTTTTCGTGTGATAGTGGAACAAACATACAGTCAGACAAAAAATTAACCACGTTTTTGGCATCTATAGCGATGTAGTCACACCCCCCGCTTATTATTTTTTGAATATCTTTAATGTACAGAATTCTCATTTCTACAGTTTTATTATATGTATAGATGAATGAAGAGGCATATTTAAATCTGCTGGCTTTAGTTTCTCCACTAATAAAGAAACAAGACACTGTTATGACAGAAGCTATAAGTCCTCATGAAAGATTAGGTTTCTGTAGCTTTCTATAAAATCTTGAAGTAGTTCGCGGTGTCCAACTCTTTCGTCTTCCGACATGTTTCTGTGAAAGCGATGTGCACGTGCGCACTCTAGCAAGATCTGTGAAGTAGGTACTGCCGAACTGGGCGATCGCCGTCCACACGCAACGATAAAACTGTGCAAATGTAATCGACAACGATTTATCTGATAGAAATTGCAACTGCCACCGACGAACGATTATCGACAACGATTTTTCATACACACGATCGATAAAACTGCGCAAACTGGTCTGCACAGATTTATCGCTACGATAAATAGTTACGTATGTATGGGGCTTTAGTTTTTTTTTATTTTTTTTATTTTATTAAATAAAACGTTTTTTGTGATACTACTTATATTTTTGTCTTGTTTACTGTCACTATTAAGCATTTTTACAATACTATCATACAGACAAACGGGTTAAGCGATATTCGTATTAAATTGATTGCTAGAAAGAAATCTCGTGTTTTGTAGCTAGAGGCATAGATAGAGCATAAGGACAAAAATATATATAACAGCCCTACGCGTGTATCATCTCTCTCGGGGTCCGTTTTAAGAAATGAAATGATCATCGCAGTTCACACATTAAAAAAATATATTAATGAGAAAAAAAAAAAACTACTTTATCTCTCTGATGTTTGGAGTGAAATTGGTGCAAGCTCATGATATTAAACCTGGAGATGTTCATCAGTAAGTTGAGACCGAAATTTATTTTTAACGATGATCATCTTCGAAAATACTTGGTCCACACACACTCTGTGTGACCTCTGTTTGCTCTAAAGGTATCGCTTCGACCAACGCGGCAAGCAAACGTACGACAAAAATTCTAATAAAATGCCACTTTATGATATATGCTATAGGTTTTATTTTCCTCTACGCCACTACAAAACAACGGCGTATAGGTCGCTAGACTAATGTCATGTGTCTAAACACACTAGGCTGAACGCCGGCGTAATTTACGTGGCCGAAATTACGTTCAGCCACTTACGTCTGATGCGACACACTATAAATTACGCGAAGAGCCGAAATTTCGCGGCGTAATTTCCGTTGCGGAACGCGCGCGTAAGTGAGTATTTAAAAATTTCTGATGTAATGTGTGGTATAATGCTTTGGAGATAAGTTTGGATTTGCTATGTTCGGTTTTGATAATTCCGTCGCGTATAGTGTGTTGCTATACAAAACATTACCGCCAAATCGCTGCCGAACTTTACGCTCGACTTGGCTCGACGGAAATTCGGCTCACGACGTCTGTCGCGTTCCGCCCATATTTTGTATGTATTTGAAACGCGGCGTAAACGCGGCGGAATTTACGTCGGCATAATTCAGCCTAGTGTGTTTAGACCCTAATAAAGATTAAAGTGGCATTTTATGTGAATTTTTGTCGCACGTCGTTGCTTGTGGCAGAATCGTGAAGTCACGTTTACTTTCCCCCCCTTATTTACTTTTTGATAGGGTGATAGAGGTCTGTCTGTCCATTTCTCTAAATCTATGATAACGATACAGTGTTCCAAACATTGCATTTGTTGCTGTTTTATTATTTTATTTATTGGGTCTTGTGATACAGCTTTGGTACAAAGTACTAAGATTATTGTGATTATTATTTTTATGTTGACAGCCAGTATGTTTAATAAATAAAACTCAAATATTAATTCCTTGTTTTATTTTAATTAGGCCCTAGGTACTGCATTTTCATGAAAATACGTTCAAAGGAATAATTATAAAATTCATTTTTGAAAAGCAGTATATAAATAAGCTGTTAAATATTGTCCTGGCAATGTTAAATATACTACGATTAACCGTTGACGAAACAGTTTGAGGACGTTGAAGAGCCTTCTGAACGCCTTATACAGAGAATACATATTAAGCTACTGAAGTCAGTAGCCGTGCCAGAGTTTGGAATAATAATATGATGGACTATGATTTTATTATACAATATTATTTTGTTTATGTGCGAGTACTCAAATATTATACCAGAAAACATTATGTACAAGTGCTGCCATCTGTAGTCTGTTCCTGAATCCTTAATTTACTATTGCACTCGCTAGTTTAGACTTTTAGACCTGACACAAAATGACACAAAATTCTTGGTCATTTGTACCAGGCTCCCGGTTCTACAGGACTATAATTATGTAAAGGCAAAAAGGAAAATGATGGTCATAGCGCTCGCACTGGCAGCCCAAACGCGTGGGCGTTAATCGAACGTGTCGAACAAATAACGAGTGTCGAACGAAGTGTTCCACAAAAATGCTTGTATTTTCAGATAGTCAAAAAAATAAAATAAGTAGGCGGTAGCGTAATGCCATACTTCTCGGATGCGCAGTTCCGTGCTTACACTAGGGGCACACGGGGCCCGGGCCCAGGGCCCCCGATCTCAGGGGGGCCCCCAAAGACCTTCAATTTCCCTAGCTCATTTATTATTCTCAAAACAAAATTTTTGTCGGATACATTACAAATTACAATTTTTCGCAAATTACTAAACATATAAGGCTGGAAGGTATTTTCGTGTATATGTTACTGTAAAAGCACGAACTTCGGTAAATCTTAAGATTTGAGTGTAAATCTTAGGATTTACCGACATGAGTTGGTAAATGTAAGTATTTCTAAAAATACGACAATCTTTTCGAACGTTTACTATTACAGTTCGGTATATGCTAGGTGTTTCTACTGTCAACGGTAAATGTTGGTTTTAGGAATAAAAAAATTGGTAATTCTTAATTATTTACCTTAGTGAACTATTAGACAAAACAGGTAGACGTACATAATATACTTAGTTATTATAATATACGATAATAGTAAGTAATACTAACCTGTTTAAATTATTTTCACACAACACATTATAACATACAA